>JAJEKV010000078.1:2786977-3386977 GCA_021234155.1 Isoetes taiwanensis
AGGGAGAGGAGAGTCCGAGAACCCAGCGACTCCGGGGTGCAGGATGCGTGCTGCAGCGTCAACACCCCCCTCCCGCGTCAGAGTCAGGCACAGGAGTCAGGCGAATCGTGGAGAGGAGCCTCAGCAATAAACCCTCTGTGGGTTGCGGGTTCTAGAAGGGTTTCGCGTTTTGGGGGCAGACTTGATCCGTTACGCAGGACACGGCCAGAAGCTGCAGATAGAATACGAAGACATTGGGAGGCCCGGAGGCGGAGTTTGGGTCAATCCTCCTCCAGGATGTGGCAGTAGAAGTCGGGCGCTTTTCTTGATGGCAAGACATTCATAAATTGCCAATTAATGCATTGTAAAATGAAAATAAATTCCTGATTTTTTGCGACTGTATCCCTAGTTCATCTCCAGCACCCCAGCCCATTTTGAATTTTGAGAAGGTCTAGGTCAAAGGGTTAGCATAGAACAGTGCCGGCAGCCCGTTGGGAAGGCAACCGAGCTGGCACCCTTCCCAAGTCAAACGAGGCCGGGGACCTTGGGGATCCCTCACAAGAGGGGAGAGCCAGGACCCAAGAGGCGGGATCAAAAAGTTCCAGCGAGGCAGCCCTTCCCGGCAGCTAAGCCCCCTGGGCTGCACGCTAATGACCACCCTCCCCGAGCCCGTTTCCCCTATCCGGACATTTGATCCTCCGCTTCGGGGCCCCCTTCGGGAAGGCCCAAAAGATTCGTGATCTGGCCCGAGAACTTGTCAAACCGGGGCGTCTGAGGCAGGCCTTGTAGAAACCGCGAAGATGTTTTTGTCGTTCGGCACCGGGAGGCTCCGAATGGCAAATCGACCTATGCCAAATCGTCGGAATGGCGAAATTACCCCTAGGAGCAAGTTACAAGGTCGGTTTTGCGAAGAAGGAAACACTCACGCCCTTCACGACAAGATATCCGTGATCCACATCCTAGGCCAATTGACTACGAAAGTGTGATGGAAGTGAGCTACTTTGGCGCTTCTTGAGGTCGGGTGGTCTTACGGCCAATTTTAACTTGCTCCCGTGGCAATGTCGACGTTCTGAGTCCATTGGCGTGAGCCAGATCGCGATCCGGAGAGGGGAGGTCGCCACCCATCCCGTGGCCTGGGGGAGGAGAGAAATGGGGAGGCAAGCAGCCTTAGGGGGATTTTAGGTCAGGTGCTCGGCGGCGTCAACACTCCCCACTCCACGCCAAGTCAGCAAGGTCCGTAGAATAGACAAGGAGAGGGCCTCAAACGTGAAACCCTTCGTGGTTTGCAGGTTCTAGAAGGGTTTGCGTTTTGGGACCGAGACTTGGTCCGTTACTTGGGACTGGCCGAGCCGCCGCCAGAATACAAGACAAGGGGATCGACGTGAGCGGAGTTTGGGATCATCCTCCTCCCGATGTGGCAAGTAGAAGTAGCGCTTTGCAAGTGTGGCAAGACATTCATAAATTCGCAATTAATGCATTGTACGAAAATAAATTCTGATTTTTGCCAGCTGGATCCCTAGTTCATCTCCAAAGACACGCCCAATTTTTCGAATTTTCGGAGAAGGTCTAGGTCAAAGGGTTAGCATTAGAACGGTCGGGGCAGCCCATTGGGGCAAACTGCCGCACCCTTCCCAAGTCAAACGAGGCCGGGACCTTGCAGGATCCTCACAAGAGGGGGAGAGTCCGGACCCCAAGAGGCGGGATCAAAAAGTTCCCGAGGCAGCCCTTCTGGCAAGCTCCGGGTGTGACGCTATCGACCACCCTCCGGGCCAGTTCCCCTATCCCAACCGCTGGATCCTCCGCTCGGGGGCCCCTCGCCGGGGAAGGCCCCAAAGATTCCAGATCGGTCGGGAGAACTTGTCAAACCGCCGGCGAATGGGAGGCTCCCTTGTAGAAACCGGCAGTGTTTTGTCGCTCAGGCACGAGGAGGCTCCTATCGGTGAAATCGACCGCCAAATCGTCGGAATGGCGAAATTACCCTAGGGAGCAAGTTACAAGGTCGGTTTTCATAAAGAAGGAAACACTCCGCCCTCCACATAAAGATCCCGCATCCACATCCTAGGCCAATTGACTACTTGTGTGATGGAAGTGAGCTACTTTGGTGCTTCTTGAGGCTCCGTGGTCTTCGCCACGGAACTTGGTCCCCGTGGCAATGTCGACGCTCCAGTCCATTGGCGAGCCAGACGCGATTCCTGAGAGGGAGGGTGGCCCATCCGTCCCCGTGGCCTTGGGGAGAGGAAATTCGGGGCAAGCAGCTTCTGGGGGATTTTAGGGTCCGTGCTCAAGGCCAACACCCCACTCCACGTCAAGTCACGGCCAAGGTCCCGCTGACCGACAAGGAGAGGGCTCAAACGTAACCCCGCGGAGTTGCCGTGGTCTAGAAGGGTTTGTGTTTTGGGGGCCGAGACTTGGTCCGTTGCACTTGGGACCTCGCCGAAGTCGCGCCGAGAATACGGACATTGGGAACTGACGAACGGAGTTTGGGTCTGTCCTCCCCTCCCCGATGTGGCAAGTAGAAGTCGGGGGCGCTTTGCAGTGGCAAGACATTCATAAATTCGCAATTAATGCATTGTACGAAAATAAATTCTGATTTTTTGCCGGTGTATCCCTAGTTCATCTCCAAAGACACGGCCCAATTTTCGGAATTTTAGGAGAAGGTCTAGGTCAAAGGGTTAGCATTAGAGCGGTCGGGGGGCGGCTTGCGGCAACCAGCCGGCACCCTTCCCCAAGTCAAACGAGGCGGGGACCTTGCGGGGATCCCTCACAAGAGGGGAGAGGACCCCAAGAGCGGGGATCAAAAAGTTCGAGGCAGCCCTTTCGGCGCTCCCGGGGGCTGACGCTAATGACCACCCCCGAGGCCGGTTCCCCCTATCCACCGTTGGATCCTCGGATTCGGGGGCCCCTCTTGGGAAGGCCCAAAAAGATTCGGATCGGTCCGGGAGAACTTGTCAAACCCTTGGGCGTCGAGAGGTCGGCCTTGTAGAAACCGCGATGTTTTGTCGTTGCACCAGGGGAGGCTCGGGAATGGCAAAATCGACCGCCAAATCGTCAGGAATGGCGAAATTACCCTAGGGAGCAAGTTACAAAGGTCGGTTTTATAAAGAAGGAAACACTCACGCCCCACGGCCAAGTATCCTGCATCCACATCCTAGGCCAATTGACTACGAGTGTGATGGAAGTGAGCTACTTTGGCGCTTCTTGGAGGTCCGGGTGGTCTTAAGCCCGCGGAACTTGGTCCCCGAGGGCAATGTCGGCGTTCGAGTCCATTGGCGAGCCGGTCGCGATCCCAGGAGAAGAAGAAGAAGAAGAAGAGGGGAGGTCGCCCGTCCCGTCCCGGGGCCTTGGGGAGAGGAAAGTCGGGGCAAGCGGCTTAGGGGGGATTTTAGGGTCCGTGCTCCGGCGCCAACACCCCCCACTCCACGTCAAGTCCGCGGCACAAGGTCCCGCCCGAATCGACATGGAGAGGGCCTCGCAAACGTAAACCCCCCGTGGGTTGCCGAGGTTCTAGAAGGGTTTGCGTTTTTGGGGGCGAGACTTGGTCCGTTGCACTTGGGACTGGCCAAGAAGCTGCAGCCGAGAATACGGAGCATTGGGAGCCGGCGGGCCGGAGTTTGGGTCCATCCTCCTCCCGATGTGGCAAGTAGAAGTCGGGGGCTTTTGCGGTGGCAAGACATTCATAAATTCGCAATTAATGCATTGTGCGAAAATAAATTCTGATTTTTGCGGTTTGGATCCCTAGTTCATCTCCGGCACACGGCCCAATTTTTGAATTTTGAGGAAGGTCTAGGTCAAAGGGTTAGCATTAGAGCGGTCGGGGCAGCCCGATTCTGCGAGAACAGAGCTGGGCCGCACCCTTCCCCAAGTCAAAGCGAGGCCGGGACCTTGGGGATCCCTCACAAGAGGGAGAGCCCAGGACCCCAAGAGGCGGGATCCAAAAAAAGTTCAGGCAGCCCTTCTGGCGGCAGCTCCCGGGGGCTGCTGACGCATAATGACCACCCTCCGGCCGGTTCCCCCCTATCCAAGCCGTTGGATCCTCCGTCCAATCGGGGAAGGCCCCAGTCGGTCGGGAGAACTTGTCAAAGGCCCAAAAGATTCTGGAATGGCAAATCGACCCGGTCAGGAATGGGAGAACCCTTGTTCAAGGTGGGTTTTGAAAAAGAGAAACACTCCGCCCCACGGCGGTATCCATCCACATCCTGAGCCAATTGACTACGAGTGTGATGGAAGTGAGCTACTTTGGTTTTGTCGTGGTCTTACAGCCACGGAACTTGGTCCCAGGGGCAATGTCGGCGTTAAGAGTCCATTGGCGAGGAGTCGCTCGAGAATGGCTTGGGGAAATCGGGGGGCAAGCAGCTTAGGGGGATTTTAGGACCGGCGTCAACACCCCCAAATCGTCAGGAATCCGGCCGAATCGACAAATTACCCTAGCGTAAACCAATTGGTTCCGGGGTTGCAGAAGGGTTTGCGTTTTGGGGGACTGAACTTGGTCCGTTGCACTTGGACTGGCGAGAATGCAGCGAGAAAGGGAACATCCCGCGGCGGGCCGGAGTTTGGGTCTGTCCTCCTCCCGATGTGGCAAGTAGAAGTCGGGGCTTTTTAATGGCAAGACATTCATAAATTCGCAATTAATGCATTGTATGAAAATAAATTCTGATTTTTGCCAGCTGGATCCCTAGTTCATCTCCAAAGACGGCCCAATTTTGAATTTTAGGAGAAGGTCTAGGTCAAAGGGTTAGCATTAGAAGCGGTCGGGGCAGCCCGTTGGAGGGCAACCAAGCTGGCACCCTTCCCCAAGTCAAAGCGAGGCCCGGGACCTTGCAGGGATCCCTCACAAGAGGGAGAGTTGGGACCCAAAGGCGGGATCAAAAAGTTTCGAGGCAGCCCTTCTGGCGGCTCCCCGGGTGCGCGCTAATGACCACCCTCCAGGAGCCCGGTTCCCCTATCCGACCGTTGGATCCTCCCGTTCGGGGCCCCTCTTGGGAAGGCCCAAAAGATTCAGATCGGTCAGGAGAACTTGTCAAACCGCAAGCGTCCGAGGAGGAAGCCTTGTAGAAACCGCGGTGATGTTTTGTCGTTCGCACACCCAGGGAGGCTCAGGAATGGCAAATCGACCACGCCAAATCGTCAGGAATGGCGAAATTACCCTAGGGAGCAAGTTACAAGGTCGGTTTTTGAAAGAAGGAAACACTCACGCCCTCCACGGCGGTATCCCGCATCCACATCCTAGGCCAATTGATTCTGAGTGTGATGGAAGTGAGCTACTTTGGCTTCTTGGAGGTCGGGTGGTCTTCTCGGCCCGCGGAACTTGGTCCCCAGGGCAATGTCGACGTTCGAGTCCATTGGCGAGCCAGATCAGCGCATCGGGAGAGGGAGGTCGCCCGTCCAGTCCCAGGAGGCCTTGGGGAGAGGAAATTCGGGGCAAGCAAGCCTTAGGGGATTTTAGGGTCCGTGCTCTGGCGCCAACACCCCCACTCCACGTCAAGTCACGTCAAGGTCCGGCCCGAATCGACGGGGAGAGGGCCTCCAAAGCGTAAACCCCGTGGGTTGCGAGGTTCTAGAAGGGTTTTGCGTTTTGGGGGCGAGACTTGGTCCGTTGCACTTGGGACCTGGTAGAAGCTGCAGCCGAGAATACGGAGCATTGGGAACCGGCGGAGGCGGAGTTTGGAGTGCAATCCTCCTCCCGATGTAGCAAGTAGAAGTCGGGGGCTTTTGCTGATGGCAAGACATTCATAAATTCGCAATTAATGCATTGTGCGAAAATAAATTCTGATTTTTTGCCATTTGGATCCCTAGTTCATCTCCAAAGACACGGCCCAATTTTGAATTTTAGGAGAAGGTCTAGGTCAAAGGGTTAGCATTAGAGCGGTCGGGGGGCAGCGTTGAGGGCAGCAGAGCTGGCACCCTTCCCAAGTCAAAGCGAGGCCGGGACCTTGCGGGGGATCCCTCACAAGAGGGGAGAGTCCGGACCCCAAGAGGCGGGATCCAAAAAGTTCCCGAGGCAGACCCTTCGGCGGCGCTCCCCGGGCGCTAATAATGACCACCCTCCCGGAGCGGTTCCCCCTATCCGGCCGTTGGATCCCTCCGTTCGGGGGCCCCTCTTCGGGAAGGCCCAAAAGATTCCAGATCGGTCCGGGAGAACTTGTCAAACCTTGGGCGTTCGGGAGGGCCTTGTAGAAACCGCATGATGTTTTGTCGTTCGGACACAGGGAGGCTCGGAATGGCAAATCGACCGCCAAATCGTCCGGGAATGGCGAAATTACCCTAGGGGAGCAAGTTACAAGGTGGGTTTTGCTAAAGAAGGAAACACTCCGCCCTCCCGCGGCGGTATCCAGCATCCACATCCTAGGCCAATTGACTACGAGTGTGATGGAAGTGAGCTACTTTGTCGCTTCTTGGAGGTCGGGTGGTCTTACGGCCCGCGAACTTGGTCCCCGGGGGCAATGTCGGCGTTCGAGTCCATTGGCGAGAGCCGGTCGCACCGGAGAGGGAGGTGGCCCGTCCGCCCCCGGGGCCTTGGGAGAGGAAATTTGGGGCAAAGCGGCTTCGGAGGGATTTTAGGGTCAGCTCGGCGTCAACACCCCAACTCCACTTCAAGACGCGAGCGCAAGGGTCGGCCGAAGGCGACAAGGAGAGAGCCTCAAACGTAAACCACGTGGGTTGCCGGGCTCTAGAAGGGTTTACGTTTTGGGGGCGAGTCACGGTCTTCTGGCCACGGAACTTGGTCCCCAGGGCAATGTCGGCGTTCTGAGTCCATTGGCAGAGCCAAATCGCGGTTCCGGTGAGGGGAGGTTGCCCGTCCTTCCCCAGGGCCTTGGGGAGAGGAAATTAGGGGCAAGCAGCATCCGGAGGGATTTTAGTGTCCGCGCTCTGGCGTCAACACCCCAACTCCACTTCAAGACACGTCGCAAGGTCCCGGCCGAATCTGACAAGGAGAGGGCCTCCAAACGTAAACCACCGTGGGTTGCGGGCTCTAGAAGGGTTTACGTTTTGGGGGCGAGTCCTGGTCTTACGCCCCGCGGACTTGGTCCCCCCGGGGCAATGTCTTCGTTCGAGTCCATTGGCAGAGCCAAATCGTGGTTCCGGAGAGGGGAGGTTGCCCGTCCTTCCCCAGGGCCTTGGGGAGAGGAAATTTGGGGCAAGCAGCCTCCGGAGGGATTTTAGGGTCCGCGCTCTGGCGTCAACACCCCAACTCCACTTCAAGACACGTCGCAACGTCCCGGCCGAATCTGACAAGGAGAGGGCCTCCGAAACGTAAACCCCGTGTGGGTTGCCGGGCTCTAGAAGGGTTTACGTTTTGGGGGCGAGTCTGGTCCATTGCGGATTAGGCGTGGAGAAAGCTGCGGCGAGAACGCATAGCAAGGGGAGGCGGCCGGAGCGGAGTTTGGACTGTCCTCCTCCGATGTGGCAATTAGAAGTCGGGGGGCGCTTTTGCAGTGGCAACACACTCATAAATTCGTAATTAATGCATTGCACGAAAATAAATTCTGATTTTTTGCCAGCTGGATCCCTAATTCATCTCCAAGCCTGCGGCCCAATTTTTGAATTTTAGGAGAAGGTCTAGGTCAAAGGGTTAGCATTAGAACCGTCGGGGCAGCGGATTCAGGCAACCGAGAGCTGATTTGGAAGATTTGGAAGATGCGGTTGACTTCAAGCCACAAAGAAACATAAATTTAGTGGTACGCTTCTATCGATCGAGGTTGGAGAAAAATCCAAACCGACTGTCCATCTAAACTTCTAAGAATGTGCATTTGAAAGATTTAGAACATGGAAGTGTCCCATTTGTAAGAGCTACGGGGAGAGTCCAAACCACAAATAATCTCGGGAAAATTTGGTTCTACCGGTCCAATCGAAATGTGAGAAACCTCGGGCTCGAAATGGCAAAAATCTGAAGAAGGCGGGATCCACGAGGAAGAATGCAAAATATCTTCAAGAATCCTTCAGATCATGTTCATGCATGTATCAATGCTAGATTGTACCCAAGAGAAAATATAACAATGTACAAAACATAGGTTTATTGAACAAAAGATCACTTGAACAATTCAGCATACTCCTCATGAGCTTGGTTTATGGTTTCTATCGTGAAGTCCTCCACTTGTCCATCCCCTTTGAACCATAGCTCCATGTCAAGTATGTCTGGCGTCAGCCATGTCGACGCTAGTATCATGTTAATGTTGTTTTTCCTGTGGTGCTTCCAAACCCTGACCATCTTTTCAAGAAGCACCCTCATCATGCTAGGCAGCTCACTGGTTCCTAGCAATTTGGTGGAGTGCCTTCTCACCAATCACATACTTCTTTAACACCTTCATCAGATGGATCGTTGTTTCATAGTCCTCATCTTGAGTGGGAGGAGGGGGTTCCGCGGAGGATTCCCTTCCTTCTCATGCCCTCGGCGGCTCCTACACCAAGCTATAGATTAGAAAATAGAAAATACAATAAAGTGTATAAACTACGAGTGTGTAGCCTTACTTGTGAAGGCGGGGTTCCATATCTCTACGCTCTTGAATCCTCATCTCCTCCACGAATACGGTTCAAGCGTCGAAGCATACCTTCCATGGCCATGTATCCCAAAAGCAATAAAGAAAAACTCTCACAATAAGCGCAATGAAAAACTAGGATCGAGGATGGTTCAAAGCGAAGTAGCGCAATACTCAAATCATAAAAGAAATGGAAAAAATGAAAGCCCGGCCGATGACATTTAAAGGAGCAGAGGCGTCGTTTTAAGGCGTGTAGGCGTCGTTTAACGGCGTTATAGGCGTCGTTTAACGGCGTCCATAGCAACGTCTTTGTGTTAAACGGCGTGCCTTTTTTTATTAAGTTATAATTATAAGTTATTATTATAATTATAATTATTATACAAAGAAGGATTGTTACCCGGTGGAGGGCTGTCATTTATGCGATAATCTAACTTCGGGAAGGCTGCTCTTGAAGCGGGATGTTGAAAGTCCGGTTTGCCTCCACCTCCGGACATTTTTGTGATAGAAAATGTAGAAATCAAACTCAAATTTTTTATCTTTCGGCGAACTTAGATGATTAAAACGACTTTTCACCGATGGATCGGAGTTGCAATATTCGATCTGCATAAGCGAGAGAGAAAAGAGGTGGGCGTATTTGCGGGAATAGCGAATGAGCATTCTTTTACGCAACCGAAAAAGATGAATGGCTCGATTTGCTCCAGCGGTTTACCACGCACCTCCTACTCCGGTATATTCATCTCCTTCTCAGGTCCACAAACCCCCTGCTCCCCTCCCGTTTACTTTCGTCCGAGTCTCCCGTCCATAAACCACCTACACCTGTCTACAAGCCTCTTACTCCGTCTACAAACCTCCCCGTCTACAAACCTCCCACCCCTTCCTACCCTTCTCCCACCCCTTCCCCCCTGTCTATTCCTCCCCTTCCCCATCTCCAAACCCCCTCCCCCCTCCCTACTAGGCTGATCACGTCCCCTTGGTGATGATCACTTCTCCATGTGTTCCCCCCCTCGATTTTCCTTCTGTTATGGAATAACTATAGTACATAGCCCATACGTTGTAATTATCGTTTGTGTTGCCATGTGAAGGAAAGCAGCCTTCCATAAATAAAAAGAATTTGGTCCCCATATCTTTGTCACCTTCCCCATGTGGATCTCCTTGATTCTTGTGGCGTTTTTCTTTTGTTGTTGGCTATTATTCACCTCTCATGTTTTGAAAGAAAATGTGTTGAACTTGTCACATCCACTTCCCTTGGTAATAATGTTTCGTCTTTTGATGATGTTCCAAGCATATGTCGTTGTTTTATCAAGCTGGCTTCGACTGAGCGTGACTGTGCCTCGCCAATTTCAAGGTTTGAATTGTTCGATGCACTGTGCTTTTGATTGATGAAAGTTCGATGCACTGTGCTTTTGATTTGAATGTAGTCTTTGTGAGAACATAATCGAAGAAGAAAAAACTCTCACAATAACTGCAATGAAAAACTAGGATCTGAGGATCGTTCAAAGCGAGCCGCGCAATACTCAAATCATAAAAGAAATGAAAAAAAAAAATGAAAGCCGGCCGATGACATTTAAAGGAACAGAGACGTCGTTTTAAGACGTGTAGGCGTCGTTAAACGACGTCTCAACGTCGTTTAACGACGTCTATAACGACGCGTTCGGTCATTGCGGCGTCGTCGCGAAATTTGTTTTGTTTTCGTATCTTTGAAATGCCATATATATTGCCCTATTAGTCCTCCGGCTTCTCCCGCCGCCCTCAGATCCTCAGTCCTCAGTCCCTCGCTCCTCCGGCTCTCCGGCTTTCTCCTCCTCCTCCTCCGCCGTTCGAGCTCCTCACTGCATCGCCATGGCGCTTCTCGATGCATGCCAGCTTGATGCCGCACGAGGAGAAGGCGTCGCGGTATTTCTTTGGAGCACTGAGCGCCTCGTCCCGAGTGGCTAGAGGCGAACCCTAACCCAAGAAAGGCCGGAGTTCAAGCAAGCCATGACAAAGCTGCGTGATAGGGGGCAAGAAAGACCTCGCTCGCATTACTGGGAGGCGGGGACCTTCCCTCAATACAGGCTCGAATGCCTGAAGAAATGCATGGTGAGCTCGTTGTGCTTGGCCCGTATGCTAGAGGATAGGGTCCTTTGGGAAGGAAAACATTTGTTGAAGCCCTACTTTCAAAAGTTGCACCAGACCAACCAGGGCATGCGGGAAGTGCTCGTACATGAATTCCTTGGGGAAGCGGAGACACACTTGGGAGGGCTTGGATTCCATGCCGGGAGGCTTGTTACGGCGGGGTGGAGGAAATCACCGTCGAGCACCGCCGAACTGCGAGTGGATCTGCTTGGATCTTTGATATATACCGCTAGATGTGCACTTGCATCCACTTTGTTTTGTGTATTTGAATTGTGTATGGGTTTTTTATATGAATTTTGTATTTTGAAGGGAATACATATATGATTTTTGTATATGAATCTTGCATTTTGAAGGAATCTTCACATTTTATGATTAATTAAACAAAAGCGTGTATTAGCGTATGTAGGACTGCCCACTACTTGCAAGCCAAGGTCTATACTAGGCTGCCAATTAACTTGGTATAAATGTCTATGATAACCGAAGTTGCAATACTAATGTTGCCTAATATGGTTTGTAGTATACACAAAAACATGCCAAAGTATTTTCTTATTCATATGTGGGAAGAAAATATAATCATAATAAAGTAATGAAGGTTCAATCGATGGTAGTCTTCTATCATGACAAATGTCCCCCCCCCCCACAAAAGTGCCATCTCTTCTTCACCTTCAAATATCGTGGGGGGGGGCGAGGATAAATGGAACTCTGAACCACCCATCTTGCAAAAGGATTTGGACCGAAGGTGACCTACAAAACCTCTATTACATTAGTTCCTTTGTTAATGACATATATAAATTTTATTGCATCCAAGTAAACATACTTGTTCACATTGCTCAACCCTCACGGTGTGTCTTGACCCACGATGCAAGCCGAGTTGAATCTAGTGAATACAGGCCACTCGGATCTTTGCGTATCGTGGCATGAGCACCAGTACACACAAGATCAAACCATTAGGCATCAAACAACATTGTTTTGAAATGCAGACATCAACCTCCATGATAGTCTTTATAGTACCAATCCATTCCAACATTGCCTCGATTGGGTTTTGGGTGCGCACTACCGGTCGGCAAAGCGTACTAAACTTTGCTGATATACCACAATCATAAGTCGTTTGCCATGATCCACACTTTGTCGTCGAAAGTGAGCACCGGAAGACCATATTGATGCATATGAATTATACTACAAAGTAAAGGAACAAATGTTCAAAATAACAAAGCGAAACTTCGTGAATTATATGCTATTAAGTTGCACTTACAAATAGTGACACGCCTTTAGCATATGCAAATTCTTCGCTAAACTTGCTTCGCCACGTTGCCTTGCCATCTCTAGTTGTTCGGCAACCATTTATTGTTTATCTCACTTGGCATGACCCTAGATGATCGGAAGTGGTTGTTTTGCGATTCTTTTGTCGATAAGCGTCTTCTCTCCTCATCTCTCTTTATTTTTTTTCTTCCTCGTATTTCTTTATCCATTTCTCCATGGGAGTGGAGTTGTAGATGAGAAACTTATTGACTTTTGCCTGTTCTTCTAGTGTGAACAATTTCTTTTGTGGTCTTCCTTCGGGAACTTCTCCAATCATAGTTGGAGTGTCTTCATCGGTCCATAATCGTGGAGCATTGGGGTGTAGATCGGCCAAGAACTCGGTGACATAGAATAATGACTCTCGTGCTAACCAACCCTCGGCCATGCAACCCCTCGGCCTTGCCTTGACGTCTGAAGTCCTTGAGGACCTTCAGAAAGCGTTCTATAAAAAACATCCATCTAGGATTTGTTGTGCCAGCAAGCTCTACTTCGTCCACTAAATGCACTAGTAAGTGAGTTTGTATGTCCAGAAAACTTGTTGGGAATTCTTTCTCGAGCCAACAACATGCCTCAACGACCTTAGTTCGCATGTCCGCAATTTCATTTGTCGGTATCTCCTTCCTTGTAATCCATCTAAATATCATTTAAGAAAGAAAAAAGTTAAGTGAGAGTTCAACATCGAGTGTTTTCTAAATCCGTACGAACCTGGAAAACTCTGATAGGAGACATATTGCTCCGGTGCGTAGTGGACCGTCGGCGAGGCGACCCCTCGAGAACAATAGGCATAACAAAGCGCAACATCTTATGCCAATCATGAGATTTCAACCCAGTTAACTCCCCGCCGTTAGAGAAACAATACGCATAGCGAATGCATATATCCCGTCGGAGTCTTTATTGCCTTGATCGCTTCTCGAACGGGTTTCATACATTTTCTAGGCACGATCCAATCCACTTGTGGCCTTGTTCCTTCTTCGACATTTAGCCATGCCTTAGATTTTGATCCAGCTTCTTGTAGATCTTTCTCGTCTTTGCATCTGTGTCCTTACGTCCGGTGACATGCCTCCAAATAGGCAGGAAACATTTTTAAAGATGTGCATGGGATCAAGAAGATGATGGATCTTCAATTCTGTCCAATAGGGTAGAAGGAAGAAGGATGCTTTCCACTTCATTCCCTTAACCTTATTTCCTTCAGCGGCATCCCACATGTTACCCCAATCTCTCATTGTCAACCTTTTGGGAGGCTCTTCAGTGCAATGTTTTTCTCTTGGACCTACGTATCGAAGTCGATTTTCCATTGGCAGATATCTCTTGAAGTTTGCATAGACATTTTTGTGCAATGCCGTTGACCGGCGAGAGTTCAACTGTTCAAACCCACACAAGTGACATGCCGCATATCCAGACACTTGGAGTCGGAGAGTTCATACAAACCAGGCCAATCGCTCGTTGTCCACATTAAGATTGCTCTCAAGGTAAATCTTCGATTCAAAGCCGCGAAGTTCTCTTAAGACATCGTAAACTTCAATACCTTCACTCCACAATGTCAAAAGCTCATCAATAACTATTTTCGGATACGGATCTAGACTTTTCCGGCTTCTTGGTCCACGGAACTAATAGTACTACCATTAAATGGCTAGTCTTCATGAGTAACCACGATGGTAAATTATAGTTGATCAACATTCTTGGCGCGGGTTGACCACGCGCGCCCGATTGGCGTCCATAAGGATTAACACCATCCGATTTGCCAACCCTAATCTCGAGATTTCGTGGCTCTCTTCCAAATTCGGCCATGTTTCATCAATATGCTTCCATTGCTTGCAGTCACTAACTTCGTGAGTACATTGTCACTCGGCGCATTAGCGGCACACCAACCCATGGCGAAGCTAGAGATTCACATCGAAACAATAGCCTTATGCGAGGGATCAATGGAAAGTAGCGAACCACCTTCATCGGGACGGTCTTTCCCTTGGCATCTGCGCTATACCTAGAGGCACCACATTTAGGGCATGTTTACGTGTTCTTGTAGATGTCATTAGGATAATATACCATGCAATCATTTGGACAAGCGTGAATCTTATGGTAGCCTAAACCGGTAAAGGCGCCAATATATTTTTATTTCATTGCGACTTTTGGGCATAGTGTTCCCTTGTGGGAGTATTTTCTCTTGCAATAACACGCATAAAAGCAGACCTTTACGTATACATTCAACTACAAATTCAATAAGTCAAGTGATTGCAATTGTACTTACTCTAACAAAGCCGTAACAACTTGGCATTGCTCCATTTGAATTTGGCTTGAAGGTTTAATATCAATAAAGATGTCGCCAATCTAGATATGCTTGCACTGGATATAATGCTTTATCGCCTCCTCCAATAAAAGCGTGATCTTCATGACCATCGTTAGGAGTATTTATATATCGTCATCTAGGTCATTGTCGAAGATTGGGCCAAATGCATCTAACATGTCGGCTATGGGTTCCTCAACTTCCATGAAGTCGTCCACAGGGGCATTGTCGTCATCTTCATCATCGTATTCCTGTTCATCTTCATCATTGTACTCTTCATTATGCGTTGTGCCCATGTTTGTACCATCTTTTGCTCAATGTATTCTAATTACGCTATCCGCAATGACTTTTGATGTCGCCAATTGAAGACGCTTGGATGTGGTCTCATATCCACTTGCCTACCCTGCACGTCAGATTAAACGAAATATATACGTGATTGATACATGCATTGAGAGCCCGTGTTTGTTAAATTTTAAGCATCTAATAACTTTCGAAATATAAAATTTTATGTCATAATCAAAGCATATATTGAAGATATAATACACATTTATCTTCAATATGTGCAATCTCATTCAAGAGAAGAAGAATTCAAGAATTAGAAGAAGAATTCAAGAAGAAGAAGAGGAAGAAGAGGAGGAAGAAGAGGAGGAAGAAGAAGAAGAAGAAGAAGAAGAAGAAGAAAGAGGAGGAAGAAGAGGAGGAGGAAGAGGAGGAAGAAGAGGAAGAAGAGGAAGAAGAAGAGGAAGAAGAAGAGGAAGAAGAAGAAGAAGGAGGAGGAGGAAGAAGAGGAGGAGGAGGAAGGAGGAAGGAGGAGGAGGAGGAGGAGGAGGAGGAGGAGGAGGAGGAGGAGGGGAGGAGGGGGGGCATGCATTCCGACGAAAATTATATGAGTAATTTGAGTACATCATCAAAGGACCCTCATTATTGGTCTACCGTATTCATATTCAATGAACAATTCATCACCAATACACAAAGTTTTTATAGCATAAACCATGATATATCTCCCAGTCAATTTTACGCCTAAAAATTCTTCTTGGTCTTTGTTTGCCTCGACAAATTCACAATTGGTAGCTTCAGTGGATTCTCGATAGAGCTATTCATAAAAGCAGCAAGGTTTCCATGCAACCGAGGGCGACCATCAATATATGTGAAGCTTGCGTATCCGGGCTTGGATATTGTTCGTGCATTTGAATTTAGGCCATAGATGAGCATCGCCATCGATGCTTACTCAATTTATGCCAAGTGTCCGAAGTTATATTCGGGACCTACATATGGCATTAAAGGAACGTCATTACCATCTTTGACTTTTGTATTCGTCATAATATATAATCGAGGGCCAGCAGGGGAGGGGGACATGTTTTTAATCATGTCTTGCCTACCCCAATATGTAAATTGCTCCCCATAAATAATTGGCTTGCCTCTAGGCCATGCATTGAATTTCTTACGATCTTTTATGCGTAAAGGACTGGACCAAATGGACTAGTGAAGGTGGAAGATTATTTTCTTCTACATGATCTAGTACATTCAATTTTGATGAACATTGTCATTCCCTCCAATCTTGGCAAGCGACCATTGCCACGGCGAGTTCTATCACGTAATGGGATACTCTTTTTGGAAGTTGATGGCTTTCTTTTTTGTAGGGTTTTCTATGAACGCATTCATAGTATCAACATCATCTACTTCCAATGACAACATAACCCCAAAATCTATATATTGCTTGAGCTCACTTCATTCTCAATTTCTTCCTAACAAAATACAAACAAACTAAGTTAAGGCGTCGATTCAAGTACATGAGAGTAGTTGATTCGAGTTCATGAGATTCGTGTATTATACCTCGTTGGAATACCCCACATGTGCGTCCGAAACCTTTGGATTTGTCGGGCATTCACCATATTTATCAACATGGTCGAGGGCGGTCTTTCTCATCCGTTTTATTTGTCCTTTGCACATGGAACAATTGCAATATAACCGCTCTGTCAAGTACAACTGCAAAAAAAAAAAAAGTAACATCAAGATATAAAGTTAACTAATCATTCAAACATGTTTATTGTACATACATCGGCGGCATTCATTTCATGCACACCACCAAAGCCTCTAGGAAGACTCGGTCCTTTGGGTCTAATTGGACTATTTGTGGCAATTGTTGGGGTAACATTCTTGCAAAAAGTCGCCATGTAACCTTCTCAAAGCTTTTACGTCTCACTTTACGTTCAAATTCCTTCGACGTTAGTCCATGTTGTTTTTACTAGTAAACAATAAAAATATTAATAAAAACCATGTAATAATATAATAAATATAAATATCCATGTTTTTTTTTTTTTAGATTTTATCAAATGTTTCTTCTTAAGATTTAGATTGATACAACGTTTATGATATTTAGAAAGCATTTGATTGAAGGGTGCCGAACCCGATACATCTAGTCCTCTCCATTTGAAATGGATTAGACCGATACCTTATTCACGCAACCTTTCAAATCTTTTTGTAACTTATGAAAATTGAAACTTCGTTTACGAGGTGCATAAACCCGATCACGTCTAGTCTTCTCCATTAGGGATGGAGCCGGCTTCGTACCTTGATCATACATCCCTCAAGTTTTTTAACATACTTTCAAGATTCAATCTTCTAATCTATTAGCATTTGGGTGTAAATTCTTTCTTGGTGGTCAAAAGAGGGACAAGTGCTTTAAGCGCTAAAAATCTCACATCCAACGTGAATTTGACATGCATATTGTGTTTGAAAATTGAGTATTACAAATAATAAACGTGTCTTTAAAACATTAAAGTAGGAAAAATGAGGTATCAACTAATATAATTATTTCGTAACATCAAATTTTGTATTAGCTAAGTGCTTTATGTGCTAAGTCATGTCGCGGAAAGTTGTACACCACCAAAGAATTTACATCCATTTGGAGGTGTTTAACTCTAAAACCACAAAGATTAACAAACTAGCAGAGATCTTACCTTATGAAGACCCACGGGCGCAAAAAAAAACCGAAAGCAATGAGACAAAATAACAATGGAATGGAAAAAATAACCCGGTCGGGTTCCCGCCATATTTCACGTCGTTTATCGACGTCTGTACAACGTCGTTAAACGACGCCAAGACGACGTGGCTTGACACCCAGGCATGCCACGTCAGCACGGGGCGTCGGATGCCGCCTCATATGCCACGTCAGTTACCAGCTAAGACGTCGTTGAACGACGTCTAACTGGTGTGGCTTGACACCTAGGCATGCCACGTCAGGTAGGGGGCGTCAGATGCCCCCTCAGATGCCACGTCAGATGGCAAGACGTCGTTCAACGACGTTTAATGATCATAACATCGTTAAACGACGACCTGTGTTTGTGTGTCCAACATGCATGTCGTGGCATGGTCTTTGGTGCCAAATCACGAACCCTAACCCTAACCCTAACCCTAACCCTAACCCTAACCCTAACCCTAACCCTAACCCTACATCCACGTTATAAGTGGATCCATCGATGAGTTTCTTTGTTATTCTTATCTTTTGAGTGTTCTTGCCTATCTTGCTATAATGGTCCGGCAGTTAAAGACCACCTTCGCGCGATATGTTCCTTCTAGCAGTAATCCTCCTCCTCCTCCAAGGGAAGACACCTCCAGCAACCCCCCTGCTTCTCCCGCTGAGAACCCTCCCTTCACCATCGTGGCAAAGATGAGTGAAAATGAGCTTCTGATTGCACTAACATCGGCGTTTCCTGGGAACGGCGGTAGAATGGCTCACCGAGCCAAACAAAGAGAAAACGACGTTAATGGTGCAGATAATGATGCAAATGGTTGCATCAAACTGTCACGTCCTCAGGATGGACATAAGTAATGTATAAGCTTTTTTTATGAATGGAAACAATCAGTTTTTTTATTTATTTATTTGTGTTATTTGTATTGTATGTTGTTTCTGTTATGTTAAACAAGCACAAGTTTACATTATGTCGGTCACCGCCATTATCGGAAGCCGGATGTGATCGATTAAACGAACCAACTGCGGACCTTGCAATTGAAACAAACTAATGCATTTCTGGCTGAACGTCGATGAACGGCGTCTAAATGGCGATGTGTAGCCCGTAAGCGTGTCGGCAACAGCGGCACCATGCCACGGCCCGGCGGCGACACGCCGCCTCTATACGTCGCCGTTCATCGACGACAAGCGGTTTTATCGACACGGCCGCCGTGCCGGCTTGTCCACGCATCGTGCCTTGCGGGCATGGTAAACCGTCCGCTTTGCGGGGCGCCGATTTATCGACGTCGTCGTGGCGTGTCGATGTCGAACCGGCGTGCCGGCTTGTCCACGCGACCGGCGTGCCACGCAGCATGGTGGACGGGTCAGGTCTGCGTTGCGACGTCGATAAACGACGCCGTCTTTGGCGTGTCTACGAAAAGCGTGCGGCTTGGCAAAAGACCATGCCACGCGGGGCCGTCGCGACGCGTCCGCCACGGTCGCCGTCGATGAACGACGTCGCGAGGGCGTTCAACGGCGCCAAGGTTGTTCAACGGCGTTGGCGTCGTTGTTCGGCGACTTGACGTCGTTGTTCAACGTCCGGGCGTCGTTGAACGTCGGATGTTCCTTGTAGTGTTTCATGTCAAGCTTGATGCAAGGGCCGGTGATCTTAAGCTCGATGTGGGGGTTTTCTTGTTGGATACTGGTCGATACCTATGTTCTATGTGTCAAGAATACTGTAATATTTTTATACTCTAATTATTCACAGTTGTGTATTTCTTATGCATTTTATGCTTTTCAACACATGTATTTTATTTTGTTCCAATGGTTTTAGCAGAAATTTTGTTAAACGTTAAAGACTAACAAGCTAACTGTGAACATAAATCTAAGTGAAGTTGACATAATAGAATGCAAATTTAAATGAAGTCAGTTATGATAATAGATGTTAAGGAAATAGCTATGACAGAAATGTGAAGCTAACAAATTCAATTATGTTAGATGTTAAGGAAACATGTTGAAAATAAATATAATGGAATTATTAAACCAGCAAAAATCAATTGACATCTTCTAGAAGCAGAGAAAATAGGTCCATTAAGCTAATTTGCATAGAAAATATATGACGCGAGAAAGAATAAGCTAATTTGCATAGAAAAGATAGGAAGCGAGAAAGAAGAGATATGTCGGTTACCTAAACACTTACCATATAGCATTCTAAAGCACAAAATCCAAAAAGCATATCACATATCATCATTTTAAGCAGTTACCATACAACACTCAAAGGCACAAAATCCAAAAAGCGTATCACATATCACCATTTTGATAGTAAGCAACGACCCAAATCCATTGAAGACATTAGCTGATATGAAGAACCAACACGGCACCATAGCACCTTCAGGTGTAATTGAACCCAAATAATTAATGTAACTGTAATCTCGACGCACTGTTTCATTAAAATGCCTTGATTAAATGGTCGAAAATAAAACTTATCACATACAGTAAAGAAAGAAAGAAAGAATGATCACAGTAAAATGATCTTGCAATTCGTGCACAACCTAACATCTTATTTTGACTTTAGTGTTATGTACAAGATACCTCAACTTGTGTGGCCATACCCCATAAACGAGGATAGTTATCTCAAGTCCAAAATGAAGTATAACTCAAAATACGTCCATCCAATAACACTTGATGCCAAAGTGACCCCTCATATGAATATGCACCCAAATAAAAGAACATTTGGAGGAATTGTTATAATATATGGTTATGTTAGATATGCACCCAAACAAAAGAGGGTTTTTATTAAGGGGCTTCTAGTTAGTTTTGCTAACTTAACTGAACCTGCTTGTAAACCTCAACAGTCTGATTACATTGAAATAAGTTCCTCCAAATTAAAAACCTAACAAGTTTTATCTTGCTAAAGCCTTCTGATGTGCTTATGGCTAGTTTTTTTTTTTTTTTTTTTCCAATTATTGAATTCATTATCTCAACGTATATAATGCGCCTCATTAACTCACTTTAGATGTGTCATACCCATAAATTTCCATTGCCTAAAATTTCAAGAATTGAGCGTTACAAGCGTGAGCTCCAAGCTTTTTCCATCGTCTAATTTCATACGAATCAAGAACTAGGTGTCATCTGTAGATTTTTCCATCATCTAATTCCATATGAATTAAAAATTAGGTGTCAGCTCTCGGCTTTTTCCGTCACCTAATTTAGATGAACTGGAAAATTGATATGTTTGTGGCCGTGTCGGCCTTGCAGGTATTTTTGTCCTTGTGCTTTGTGGAATTGCTAAGCTGGACTCTAGGGGCTTGGAGTATTAATTTTATTAAGGCCGGCTTCCCATGGGACGGAATTCCTGGATTTTCTAAGCCACATGGCCAGGTAAACCTCGACATCAAACATGCATCGTTCCTAAGAACACCTAAACCTGATTCTCATTTCTTGGATGTGTGGAATAGAAATGATCGGCAAAGAACAAGCCTATGCACACAAGACGACAAAAATTGCACACAAGAGGACGAAAACTATCCCACAAGAAGACAAAACCGAGTTGTGGCATGGACGTACAAAAATGGCAAACGAATTCTTCAATTCCAAGTCCAAACCTAAGTAAGGCAATGCTAGGCGTTCATAGGAATTTCCCACGTCTTGCGACCTCACCTTGGAAAAACCTCGAGGTTTTCCTTTCATGAAAAACGGCCCTAAGTTCTAGGCTTATACAAGTCGTATCTTGAAAATAAGGTTCTAAGAATGACAACCCTAGTAGACCATTAAGATGACATTGTCTATATGAACCACTTATAAACATTACACTCGTGGGGATAAATATTATATGGACAACCCATACCTAGGCTAGTCATCATGCCAGGTTGGCAAAAGAAATTATATTATAGCCACGCGGGATCAAGTTATAGCCACGCGGGATCAAATTTTGCCACGCGTCCATCAAATCGTATCCAGGCGTGCATCACAATCACTCACGCGTGCTAATAATCCACGCGTCCTGAATATTCCAGAGCATCTTTCCGTTCTTCGTTTCCCACTTTCCGTACTGTAAAATTTTACAGGAATTTGATTGCATTGCATTTGCTGGTCGGGCCATGTCTGTTTCTGATTATCTGGACAAGCTTTCGGATCCATTGTCTGTGTTTGAGGCTGACCCTTCTGCACAGGACGCGAGCGCCATGCCCGAAATTTGCGTGGACTGGTTAACTCGCGTGGACTGGTTGGAAATTTCTGAAGCTCATATTTTCAAAGCAGATATGCCCGGTAAGTACTTACCAAAATGTTGTAATTCTTGGGATGGCTGTATACCTACTCGGTTCGGGAATTTTCGGCGTTCATCTTGGTAATTCTCGTATAAATTTTCTAATGTTGCAGGATTGCCATTGTCAGTCTGTTAGAATCTAGGAATTATCTTTTAAGTAATTCTTCAAGAATATGAAATCCAATGTTCTTTTTGCGCTGCTATGAAAAGCTGGCTAGCTTCCCTTTTTCATTTGCTCTGCGTTCTTGCTTACTACTCGAAATCTTTAGGATCCAATTTCCTTAATGGATCTTGCTTCTCTTCTGTGTTCTGATATATACTGTTATTGAGAATCTTTAATATCTTCGGCTGCCTCTATGATCCCGTTTTTGAATCTTTAAGATCCACTTCCGCTTCCCCTAAATAGATTTGCGTTGCTTTGGATTTAGTATGCTGTTTTATGACAGGTTTAAAGAAAAATGAAATTAAAGTTCAGATTCTGGATATGGATGGCCATACGCTGCAAATTTCTGGAGAGAGGAAGAAGGAGAATGCGGAGGAAAGAGGCAAATGGCACCGAATGGAGCGTGCTGAGGGCAGTTTTCGTAGGAATTTTCGGCTTCCAGGATATATCAAGCTTGATGAGGTGGAAGCTCGACTAGATGGCGGTGTTCTTACTGTAATGGTTCCATAGTTGGGAGTTAGCAGTTAGTAGTTAGCTAACGGCTAACGCGAAAATAACGTATAACGCGTTATCACCAGAGGTGATAACGAGTTATCTATTCCCCACAAAAAAACATTCGAATTTTAAAAATTTGAAACTTGTTTTTTACTAATTTGAGGTCGCTGAATTCAAATATGCAATCAGAATTCTCAAACACCTACTCTAACCTACTAAAACTTGACAATAATGCCCAAACCTGTATTGTGCGCTGAATTCGGTCTGTGTCCTTGAATATCCATAGCTTATCCTGCAATGGAGGCTAATAATCCATAGCATATTCTTACACTAATAATCCAAAAAGTTACATATGTCTTTGAGATTATATGTTCCCACATTAAGTACGAAACAGTAAACATTACTATAACAAACTTAGCCCCTGAACCAAACTTAGCTTGGACTTTTCTGATATCTCTGATATTAGGCTGGTTGAATGGCAGCAGGGAAATTTGGCCTCATTTAAGGCCCTGGAAATTTGTTTGGAAAGGACTATACAGGAGAGACAACAAATGAAATACAGGACAGACAATGAGGCAGAAATCTAATAATATATGTTGGAAGACATGAGGCGGAAAAGTTTGACTGGAGAGCTAGCACAGAGCAAGTGAGGAACCTGGAATACAATGCAGCCATTAGATTCTGGAAAAGATACAGAGCAGAAAAGATTCTGGAAAAGATACAGAGCCATTAGATTCTGGAAAAGATACAGAGCAGAAAAGAAAAAGAAAAATCGATTGAGAAGAAACAGAATCGAAGGGAGGAGTTGGGGCATTTGGAGCGAAGGCCATGGCAGCAGCAACGGATCAGAGACCCAAAATCCCAACGGATCAATCCAGGATTGAACCCAACGGATCAGAGAGAGACCCAAAATCCCAAAATCAGAAATAGGATGAATGAAACATGTTCTTCTTACCTGGCTGGCCTGGGGATCTTCGATTCGACCAAAAACACCGGATTGGAGCTTCAGAATACCAGATAACCCATCGGAGCAAGCCGGAGCAGACGCCAGGAACTCCCGAGATTTTTTTGGGGGAAAAAAAAGCTCTGTAATTTTTTTTGGCAAAACTCATACTCGTTATTTTTCGTTATTTTTTTTTGTCACGGATAACGCGTTAGCAAATTGGGGCTAACGCGTTATCTGCCAACCATGCCCAAGGATCAGAATCAAAAGATGCCCGAGCCTCACGAGCGATCTATTGAAATAGCTGATGACAGATCCATTGACGGAACTAATAGATTGCCTAATCAAGAATGCACCGATGTGGAAGGATTGATTCCCGTTGTCATAGATTGATTACTTGTCCATTTCCAGTGACAACTTACCATACATTTTTACTTGTTCATTTTTCCAGTAATGGAGAACTTACATTCTTACTTGTTCATTTCCAGTCAAGAATACCGCACATTTCACCTGTTTATCTCCAGTCGAGGATAAGACAGATATAATACATGTAATTCGGAGCTTTCTTTTAATGAAATTTCTTCTTTTCCCGGTTCTCATTGTTTGGAGTAATATTCTAGAAATGTTCTTATCGTTTGCTTTAAGAATTCTTTTTCCTCTCGGTCTGTGGATTATTTAATTAGAACTGGTTCTGAATGCAAAATGCAGACAAAAGTTTGTCCAGATACCTATATGATAGAGTTACTGTTTGAATTTGCTGGCCTATGTTTTGAAAACAAAATATACTTTGTAAGTAGTTAATTTCACATAAACTGGCCTTCCAGCTGAAGAACTAATTTTGTTCTTGTAGACTTCTTTGATAACCTAGCCTACATTCAGCATCTACTGGTCTGGTCTATATTTGTGGCACTCCATTCCTATTGCTTATAGATTTGCTTCCTGCTGGATGCCATCAATCTTCCGTTGCACATATATTTATAATGTCGACTTCTTTTGACCCTCTATTTGCAAGCTAATGTGAGTAATGGACCTGCAAAATCCAATTCTGAAGCTACTTACACAATTGAAGTCTAAAAAATGTAAATTTGGAAATTAAAAAATATCTCTTCCACCATTCTGTGCATTTCCACAGTACAACAATTTGAACCATACGAGTTAAATCTGTACAGAAGATGAATCTTTAGGGAGACCCCATCCAATTGGCTTGTTGTCTTCCCAATTTAATACCTCCTTGATATACCCAAGGCGAGATGAGACCGTATATGTGCATTTATAATGCATATTATGTACAATATACATGTATGTTGTACTTCTTCTTTGAATTTATCATATAAAGCGGCAAAAAAGCAAAATAGAAATTGGGTCGCCGGATTTTGCTGACGTGTAATGTGATGGTGACACGTGTATGCTGTACTTCTTCTTTGAATTTATCATATCTACTAGAAATGTGTGCGGCGATGCCGGCATTAGTTATAGATGTGTGATTTTAGTCTAATGATGCAGATTTATTTTTAAGAAAATCAAATGGTGTATCTAATCAAACGGAATAAAATACCTACTACTTGCGATGTTTTATGTAAGAAACAAAACATACCTTCCATATCCTCTATAAACCTCTTTTACTCATCTGTGATCGCAGCTATGGCCCTAAATATGTATGGACCTCCCTCTAAAGTGAAGTTGCTAGTTGTTTGGGAACTGAAATACTCCCCATTCATATCAGAGCGTCCCTTGATGTTTTATATCTTGGGATTCTCTTGTTAGTTGATAAGTAGTTATGATATTCTATCACAAACACCAAACCCGAACCGAAAACCAAAGCCGCTAAGGCTTAATTTTAAAGCTATAGTGTTATGACATGTTACATCCTCTAAGTTCTTTAGCATTCATGATAAAATAAATCCTCGTAACCTAAACCTATAAATCCTAAAAGTTAAGGGCTATCCATAACCTTAAACGTGGGATCGAATACGTTTGGCATTTTATCTAGAAAACAGAAAAACCAAGGTGATTTGAGTTGCCACTTCCGTCAACATCTTTCAAAACAAAGTCCATTGTGGATGAATGATTAGTATCACGTTGAGCTATGTCATGTTATATATTTGTCCATTTATTTTCTAACCCAATTGTCCATTTCGGTAACATACATTCCCTTGTAAATCCTGGCTATATAGAGAGAATTCAAACCAATAATAATATCACATGATTTTGAACATTAGGTTATCTAACAATAACATTGGTTTTGAACATTCCATGAGTAGGCATAAAGAAGCTAACCAACAAAACTCTTGCTAGTAATTATTTGACGGGATATTGCAAGGAATTAACTATCTAATAAAATTGTTGAGTGTTGATATTGACTTTGTATATAGGGTAAACGTGTGCGACATGTGTTTTCACTCGGCCTTTAACATCCATATGTTCAACTTTAACAACCTTGCATGCTGATATTGGCAAGAATAGCAATTATGACCCAAGAGTGTGTATGACAAAAGTAACACTAAAGACATGATAACTCTTCTCAACCTTTAAAAAATAATTTAGAATCGGATTGATTTTAAATATATGCACGCCGCATAACATATGTAGGGGTATTATTGTGCATTAAGTAAAAGAGTGTATTTAATAGTTAGGAATGACTTTATGGTGAAGATGAAAGCATAGTAAGAATTGACAATGTGGTAAAATCTAGCTGAACATTGGCACTAAATCTTGCAAGTGCAAAAAGAGCTTTTTTGTCATGAAAAATGCTTAACCACAAACCGAGTAGGGATCAAAGTAATGTTTGGCTATACTATTATGATACATTGATTAACATATGTGTCACACATACCGACAAAACTACGTTGATTAACATACGCGTTACACATACCTTCTTCTTCAATGAATGTTAGAAGGCCACAAAAGACAAAATCACATCCTTTAAATACAATATGGACACTTGCATACATAAACTCTCCTTATAGCCGTTAACAACTTATATCCCATAGCTAATTTTGCACCATCTAATGGTTCATAACAACTACTAATTACCAACATCAATCTAGACCAAATCAGTAACCAAGATTAACCCAACCAAGATTAAATTCAAACGTGAGGGAAAGCCGAAGTTGATTTTCGGGAACAGAGCACCCGCTCATGCCTTGGTTTATATTCTGGCAAGGGTGTTTTTATCTGGACCATAGGATTTGTCATGCATTTTTTCTGGTGAAATGTTAATATTCATGGACCTGGAACAATCCCACGAATATACTGGCAATCAGGAAATACCAGTCTAGCTAAATTCAAGTATCTCTACCCTAGTGACAATGACTTCACAATTAAATTAGTACAGAAAATCATCAGTTTACCATCTCATCGTCAAGGTCGCCAAACAAAATTTCCAATAACATTTGCATTGGAATGATACCTTTGAGTGAAAGATTAGACAATCTTAAAAAGTATAAATTTTGGAAGCAATATCAAAATAACTTATTTTGCAATAGATTTATACACACCACGGATCATTAAGAGGTTCACTTGTTGTCCTCAAGGTAAACATTGCATTTACTTGATTTCATTAACCAATATATCTGAGGTGAAGGACGAAGATGTTATATGTATTTGAATGGCAATAATAAATCTCACTTTTTCCTCTCTTTTTCTTCTTAATGCACTGTGTCCCTTTAGAGAACGGGTCAACAGTCTCCATTGACATACCATAGACCTCATGACACATGTTAAAATTGGACATACGTGATCTTCTTAGCTTACGTGATGTTCATATGTTTTGTTGCTAATGCTTATTGTTCACTTAAATTCTCTTAAGCCTTTACCATATCTCAAGCAGGGAAGACATATGGGATTTGTCTTTGCATCCAAGGACCTCGGCAATTTTAATTCCTACCTTTCAAGTGTTTGCAGTTTATGTAGTTGCATGATTTTGCGGATACCATATAGACATTGCACAGACTTCACAACGTCAGAAAATTCTAACTACAATCAGAAATACTTACCGTTATCACTTTCAAAAACCCTATGCTTGTATGGGATGCACGAAACTTATCGTTTCTATAGCCAAATTTGGGTTTCTACAATCACGTCCACGACTTGCAAGAACGTGGAACCACAACTCAAATCAAGATCTTCAACCCCCTGCACTACCCTTCTTAGTTTTAAGGTCTGTACCAACGGTGTGCCTCCTTGTTATTACATATCTTTGTCATTACAAAGTGACTTGTTATTTACCTGGTAAATTCGAGGCAGTGTGAACCTCACCCTCTCAATTCCATAACGAACCCGCATAGCAAAAGGATTATAGAAGTATTGAAGCTAGGTTAACTCTCGACTTGCATAAAACTTACATATATGAATATATGAATTTAACATGTACCAAGTAAGGGAGCGGTCTTCCTTCCGAAAGTAATACCTATGATTTTCAGACATAGTTCAAAAAAGAAAGACAATGAATAATGGCACATAACATAAACCTACTATTACAAAACAATAGGACCAATGTTAATATGTACTCAAATTTAAATGCAAACAAAATGATTGGGAGCCTTAATATAAGAGTCGCTCATAAGCACCTTTTAGTCTTAATTGATAAAAACCATAACCAACACCATCATGCCTCCCTCCGAACATTTCTCAAAACTGAAAATCAATGGTGAATTTGTAGCTTGCATGCATACTGGTCCTTTGCATAAAGGAAATCAATTTCATATCTTAAAGAAATGGCTTGTAAACATCACAAAAGCATTAAAGGCAAAACCAAAATGGAACGCAATGCATGGCGTAAGAGGTTTAGATGTAGAGGTTGATTGAAAAGATAAGGGAATCGCCCAATCTATCTTGAAGAAAGAATGGGCGTAATTAGTAGATGCTTAGAATAAGAAAAATAGGCACAAATAATGTAGTGAGGTAGAAATGTAAATAAATCTCATTCGATGCTAGATTAACTATAAACCCTAATGCATTTTGGAAATGGACACTAATGGACATCATCCTACCTCAAGCCCACTACATCCAACCTCGGATTATAACATAATTGGAGGCTATCCGGTTATACACTTTGCATATGGTTGAATCAAGACCGCATTGAAGACCATCGGACTATAAAATTTACCTCAAACACCCTAGAATAAGCGAACAACACGGCAACATATTGAAGATAAAAGGTGCTATGGACCGAAGGCGAGGATTTGAAGCATTTACAAAACTCACAGTTGTGAAGTCGGGCTATATCATCAAAGATGAGTAGACAAATCGAATCCCAATGTTGAGCGTCCGCAAAGTTACCAAGGTTACCAATCTTAATACCTCTAGATGAAAAGGATCCAAAGATACCATCAACAACAGAGATCACATTTGTCAAAAGAAAATAAAACTTTGAAAGATTACCTTATCTTTCTCGTCCTTCATATTGAAACCCTATGATTCATGTAGCCTGAGATGAAGGTCCATAAAAAAAATAGAGGTCCCTTGCTCCAGATTGGTTTTAGTACTTTTTGCAAGAGATGTGACCGCAGATATAATAGAACAATGATTCTTTACACCAATGAATTGGCTTAAAAATGTTGACATTTTTTCTTCGGGTAATCAGAGAAAACGAAATGAGAGGAGGCACCAATGTCCTGGATGACACAGTTTAGGTTTTTTGCGGTTTCATGGCACTCGTATGAATGAAAACATAAATAAAGAGAATCTAAGGAGTTTACCTGCAAGTCCTCCCTTTCTTTGTAGTTGCAACAAAGCAACAAAACCGCTTTCTTCAAAGCTCGATATTTGAACTTGCTTCACATACAAATGCCTACTTAAGCTCCAAGCTCGATATTTAGATGACGAGTAAAAGAGCTCTTACTTCACATTACATGGCTGCGAAGCTTCGATCCTTTATAGCTTGAATCCTATAGATTTCTTTGCGTTTGGTGCTCCAATGGCAAACTTGATCATTGATGCTTCAAAATCCGCCTTTCTTTCTTGTTTCGATTTGGACTCAAAGAAATCTTTGCGCACAAAAGATCGCCGAGGAAGCAAAAGCTTCAAGATTCCTATTCAATTTCTTTGGCTGGCCCGATGCCATGCTTGAAAGAAGTAAGAACCGTGTAGAAAAATGCCTCTTAGCTTCAGTCATGGCCGCTACCAAAGCTCTTATGATTTCCTCCTGCGATTTAACTAAAAAGAAATGGTCGGATGGGAGAGGCATCCACCGCCATAACCTTGTCTTTGAATTAAACGTGAACGGGCCCGCCCCCCCCAATCGCCTCAGGGAAAAACGTCCCCCCGCTTGAAAAAGTTATGGGGCAGAACAAAAGCCTGGAGAAGAATATAAGACAATACCACAGATTGATAGAAGGGGCAGAGATATCCTCAAGGCCATAGCCGCACCGCACTACCTTGTACAGGCTGCTTCAAAATTGGCATTGAATGGCTCCTCTATTTCGAGAATTCAAAATCCACATTGAATGCCCCCAACCAACGTCCCGCGAGGGGAACCCAAGGAAAACGCAAACTGAAAGAGAACGCCGCATGCGGCGTAAGATGCGGCGTTCCCTTGGCACGGAACCCAACATGCTCCCAAAATAAAAAAGAAGATTAAAAGCGGCACTAAGCAAGCACATCATCCCATAGGCCGAAGAAGCATAATGGATATCACTCTATTCAAAAAATGCACACTTTTAAATAGACCTCATGAAGATCTACTCTAATTTTAAAACAACGTAACAATTATTGTTTAACTAGCGGCTAGTAATGGGGGTTGAGGCCCTCCACCATGACCAGACATGCCCTTATTTCTGTCTCACATCAAAACGCGCTTCCTTTCCATAATTTGCCAAACTGTAAAGCATAATCCAGAGAAGATAAAATGGTTTTTTTGCCCTTTGAGGCATGGTCTAGTGGCAAGACCTTAAACCGCCACACTCGAGGTCACGGGTTCAAACCTGGCCAATATCAGTCTAGTAATAGGGACTTTAAAAATCCATTGCCTCGAGGTCACGGGTTCAAGTATGACCAATCGGTCCTGTGGTAGAGACTGTAAACCTGCCTTATGTACTCGATTACAATCTTTGCTCAAGATCTAGTTGATTGCAAAGCACAAATTGGAAAAAGTGCAAAGGATGCAAAGAGACAATAATTGGAAAAAGTGCAAAAGGATGCAAAGAGACAATGAAATATAAACTACCATCACATGAAACTTGTGGAATTTTAACCATTACCATTGTAAAAATATAACCAGTTCAATACAATTCTTTTTTACCCTTTAAATGCTATACATGTCATTGCCTTATTTTTGACATCCCAATGCATTCTACAACACAATCCCAATTGCAAACTTTACCATCCCAATGCATTCTATAAAACAATCTTATCTACAAGTAAGCAAAACATTTGGATGAAAGAAAACCTCATATGTTAATGTGCTGAAGGGTTACATTTGTAAAAAATGTACAGCTCCATTTCTCACTTCTTTTCCATTTGTTTAACCTCACAATACTTATCCAATGTAATATCGAGGTCAACTTCATCAGAACTGCTTCCAGAATCATATTGGTCAGCCAAATCTCCTAGTGCTGGTGACTTCAACACTTCATCAATAGCTGCTTTTGCCTCAGCTTCATCAGCAATATTATTCACAGTTTTTACATTATATTATAGCAAAAAAATTAATGACTTAAACCAATTACTTAGAATTAATTAATCCTATATTATAAAATCGTGGTGTCTGTCTGTCCCTCCACCCCTATCGACAGCCAAGATTATCCCGCCGTCTCTTTGCAACTATCGACGACTCAGATTATGCCACGTGGCAGTGGCATCATTTTCCTACTGTACGGAATACCTTTTTGGAGCCGCTATGATAGAGAACACGAAATGCTCAAAATTTTCCAAAATTCTTGCAAGATTTCACGGGTTAATCTTGCAAATGCAGCCCTTGGAATCAGAAGTCCGTAGCTCCTCTGGAAATGTCGAATCTCCCGAGCAGCCTTTGCAAAGTATGAATCCAACTTCCTCTTCATTGGCTTCTTGGTGGTACGGGTCTCTCTGGGGGCGGCTTCAAAGTGTTCTCCCTTGTTGGCCTTCCTCCTTCCACGTACGTCACCTTGTTTGCTTCGTAATACTTTGAGTATGCCTTGTACATCTTCATGTACTATCGGTACTTCCTCAACTTCTTGTTGTACTTCCGCTCATGCTTGAGTACATCAGAATCGCGTGCCGGCTTGCCCTTTTGGGATCTGTTGTTGGCTTTGGCCATTTCGGGTAGGGAGGTGGTGCGTGTGACTTCTTCATTGTTGGATTGAAGGTCCCTTGGTTGGGAAATTTTTAATGACTAAAGGAAATTTTCCTATGCTTTTTGGGGAACTCACGCCTACAATTTCCTTTATATTTAAAATCAACCAAAGAAGTTTCCTACAAACAAAAATCTTGCCTACAATTTCGTAAGCTACATGTTAAAAAGCAAATTTTCAGAATCAAGACGCATATATTATATAATAAGACAGAGCCACAAGTTGGTATCTCGAAAAACAAAAAACAAGATTACTAGCTTGTATGATATTACAAGCTTCTATAACAAGTAGTATGCATGATAGGCAACGAGCAAGTTCAAATCTTTGATTATTCTCATTTTCGATCCGCCGACCTCAAGATCATGTATGGTGTCAACCATGTCTCTTAGTGACACACCATTAATCTGCCGTAATGATCATAGCTGCCATGTCCACACTTATGTTAGATGCATAATCTTGGCTATGGGTTCCCCGCTCCTTTGCCTTCATCTTAAAAGCATTGATAGACTGCAGATAGCCAATCTGTTTCATAAGCTCTTGCTCTATTCTTGCATACATCACTTGTGCTGCCCCGCATGTTCCCCCTGTTTAGCCACATTCCATATGTATTCGAATTGCTCCGATTCGCATTACATTGAAGAAGGTGGATGAGTTTGCCTGTAGAGATTAAAATTGTAAGACATAGACTTAACAGAATATATCTTTTAAACATCCTATAAAAACAAGGAGATCATTTTCTTTTTGCTAATGAAAAAAGTATCTACATTTTGCAAAAATGCATACGATGGCGGCATTGGCCTCCCTAGATGTTTTACTAACCTTATAAGTAGAACTTGGTGTAGTGCTTCTACTTTCAAGCTCCAAGGCCATCATCGTCTCGAGGAAAAACACTCCCTCATGTTATGTTAAATAGAGATACAATAAAATATATACCAACCAAGTTCAAAATCTTGATTCGGGCCACAAAAACCTAGGGTAGGCTCGTAAATTGAGTAAAGATCGTATTATCAAGGAGAGTATCATACTAGCAAAAACCATATTGTTCTTTCATAATAACAACTAAGAAAGCAAAGGAAAGTAAGAAATAAAAATCTTAAGCAATAACAAAGACAAAAAAAAAAAACCCAAGCCTAAGAAGCCTTGCATAAGCTAGAATCGAAAGGAAAAATATGAAGTGGAAGGTATTCAAATGAAATAAATCACAACAACGTTTATTAAGAGCATCGCCCTCCACCAAAGAATGAAACATGTGATAGAGGATGCTTTCAAACGCTCATGTTCTTGCTTATCAACGGATTTTCTTTCCCCAAATGTGTTCCCTCTTTGTTGTTCGCTCCCGCCTCCCCTTTTGCGCCGGAGCCGTGAAGATGCAATGGAATCGCAATGCAAATGCCTTGAAAAGATTGGCGAGTCCCGATAGCGGCCAAACCAAATCGGTGCTCTACGGTTCTTCTCTCTCAGAACGCCTAAAACGTAAACCTAAACAAGAAACAAGAAAGGGAAAGTTCAAAACGGTATTAAGTAGAATATCCGCAAAAAAAAATATATCACGTGGTAAAATTTCCCACACTTTTTGCCACCCATACTTTTTCCTAAAATGTGGTAGTTTTGACCGGGGCGTAACAGGAAACTTTTTCGTGACATGTCTTTTTTCGGATTTTGCACGGTAGGTTACAATGGTTTTGGAATTTCCCGAACCAAGGAAGGTCCCAACCTTGGTTGGGGGGAATTCTCCATGCTGATCGTCCGGCTCGGGTCTCGATGAAGAAGATGGTGGCCTATCGGACTCTCAGCTCGCTTATTGTAACCACTTTGCTCTCGGTGTTGTCTTTGTTTTCCTCCGTGGTTTCTTTAGCAATTGAGGTTCTTCCATTTCTCCTCTTCGCCTCTTGCGCTCTTCCTTCTCTCGCAAGTCTCTTCCTCTTTGATGCCTTCTTCATCTTGTCAACTTTCCTTTGTCGACGCGCAATCCTCTCTGTTTCTGCCCAGTCCTCCTCATTCTCCTCCCTTTTCCATTGTCCCGATTCTCCGGGTTCTCTTGGTTATCGTGGTCTGTTGTTCTTCTTGGTCCCGATCGTCGCTCGTCATCCTCTCCTTCATCCCGCTCGCTCACCGAGCCTCCTTTCGCTTTTGTTCTCACAGATGAACACGGACGCTTTGTCGATCCATCCGCATAACCACTCGAGCAGTTTATTTGGTGCGGGCCATGTTTTGAAATAAGTCGATTGCCTTCCGAAGCGCCTAGAAATTGCCTTCTTGGTTGAAACAAATTTGGAGGATTATGGTGAAAAAATGAAGAACCCTAAGGGTCTATTTATAGGTCCGGGAGTTTTAGGTTTTGACCTCGCAATTTCATATTATACCATTATGTAAAACACTAGTGTTTGCTCGACTAAGACATTAGGTTCTTTTATACAAAACGTATTGCTACCATTCACACAGTGCGCGAGAAGCACTTTCAAAACTTTTGAAAAGGCCCTGGGCACACTCTGTGAGGTGTTACTCATTTTTGCTCTATTTTTTATTTTCTAAATAGTTTCTTAGTGTTAAATCATGCTTTCCTGGCTTAAACTCAAATTTTAAACTATCCTGAGCTATCAGATTATTTTAATCATGCATTTTTCTAGGTCAAAATTGGTCAAACACTGACACAATGCGCGAGAGCCTTGTTAAAAAAAATTTGAAAATGCCTTGGGCGCACTTTGTGAGGGGTTGCTTCCTAATGGCTAGAATTTCTCAGGGTTTCTACCATTTCTTTCCTAATTAACATTATCCTACTTTATTGTTCTGAGGATTGGATTTTTTTTTCCCAATTTTCGAGGTTCATGCTTGGTTTGTTATTCCCAAGGCTGAAGGCCTACTGTTAGTCCTATCAGGGAAATGATTAGTGCCCGATCTTGGTCTACCAAGATTACCGCTCTACCACTTGACGTCTCCTACTTCGTCTCACGATGCTCCCATCGTATTGGAGGGGAGTTCATCCCCGCAGCCAAAGCCGACAGAGGCCGGCCCACCTGACACCAATGCTTTAGCAATGGATCGATGAGGAAGAATGGACAGTCATTTGTCCGCCTTCCCTCAGGACCATTCTACCGCGGAAGAAGCGTAAATAAACGTAAGCACATGACATCAAATGCAAATAGAGCCACATCAAGGGTGGCTATACCATAGCATACATATATAAGCACATCAACAACATCATCATCATCACATGGAAGATCCTACCCAAGGCTCGGACTCTGTGGTATGGACTGATCATTTGGGTCTCCGAAGCCATTGCGGGGCATGTAATTCATGAGAGTGGATTGGGCTAGCATAGGAACATGGTGTTGGGAAGTCCTCTCCATCCCCTCCTTTTGTGTAATAGGTTGAAGAGTCTTGGGACGGACCGTAGCTAGGGGGCGTGAGCCAAGGGGGCTACTACCGGGTTTCATCTCCCCAGCCCCGATGAGACAGGAAGGGGATCACCCCCTCGAGCCATGCATAACCATCACAAAGCGCTAGAGGGCTTTGCGCCTCTTCGACTTGAACCTCATTGAAGGTGACTCATCATCCAAGAGGTGTCGAGCTCATGCCTTGCCCACACGCAGCGGGCAAGCCATTAAGCCTAGCCCGTTAAGATCCCTGATAGGCTTTACACACCAGAGGGATCAGTCTGTAATGGGACAAGTCCTCCTTATTCTACTAGTCTAGCCTCGCCACTCGCAACTAGGCGGGCTCTTGTACACGTGAGGATGCATTAATTGGGAATTAATGAGGCTATCTAGATACATCTACTATTAAAGGTTTTGATTCTCTACCCTCCCCTTCCCAATACACATGAGAGTGCGCATAGAATAGAACGTCATCATCAAGAACTGAAATACTGAATAATACTTAATCTATTTTACCTAACATACATGGTTAGGTTCTTTAGTTAAGGCTTGCGATCTTAGGATCTATAAGGCTGCTAAGACTGATCTACCATGCTATCCTAGCTCATTGCCGGGCTAAAAGTCAGCATTGCACAACGGAATTACAGGTTACCTGGCGGCTTGGCGGCGCCTGACAATGCGAACTAGCAGCTTGGCTTGGACGGAATGGCCCAAGGAAGCCAAAATGCGAAAATGGAAAAGGTTTAGGGTTTCCACTTTTGTTCCTTTTACATGACCTTTTAGGTTTAGGTTAGAAAGGACAACTGGAGTTTTGCCATGAGGCAAAGGGGTTTTAATTGCATATGTTTAATAGACATGTGCAACATACGAGGTTGCCCCCTAGGCGCAACCCTTTATGGCTCTCAAGTACTTGTCAAGGTGACATGTGCGCGTGGCGTGGCAGTATAATATACGTATTTGGACCGTATATTATGCTGGAACATCACACATCTCAAGGGTATAACATACACACCACATGTAGCCAATCCATTGCAAATTGTGATACCTTATGCTAGGAGCTACTTCATGCGATTTTATTACGCATGATAGGTTTCAAGTCCCTAATACAGGGTCAGTTCAAACCTATGACCTTGGATAAAAGTCCCCTTCAAAGCACACGGTTCCCGTTGAAACCAACTAACTGGAGTCCAACATTTGTAATGATGCTAATACTATTTCTCATAAAAGATGTTGTTTCAGGTAGATGAATTGATGCTTTAGATGCTTTGAAAAGATTGGACGATTCTCTTGAACGCATGATGTCGGGATCTCATCTTTGTGAAACGTTATCCACACGGAGTAAACTGAGGTCGAGGATGTTGCAAATGGATTGTGTGCCATTCATGGACATGAAGTGCATGGAGAAGCTTGTGGCTTGAATTCAACAAATAATCGATGATGATTGCAGTGGATGACGTGCAACTTGAGGACAGGGGATCTCGAAAATACGCAATACGTGTACCTGTACACGTGTTCAAGATTGTTAGTCACAATTATCTCGCAACAGAGCCCATCAATATGGAATATTCTATTTGTGAGGTACCACCTAAGTAATATACTGATTTTGTCCACTTGCATGCAATATGGTGACAAAATGGCTGGACACGAGTAAACAACAGAATCTTCCAGCATGAGACTTGCATCTTGAAATATATACCCTCATAATTTTTTCCATTGACCATAGGTGCAAAACCAATAAGAATTGAATAGGGTGACAAAGGAATTGTACTAATTCCAATAAAGTTTTGGTTTTGTGGGTTTGTTTTTTCAGCCTCCCTTTCATTAATGAAAAATGCAAGTTACAATTATATTCATTTATTTGAGGAGTCTGTGTTTCCGAGTTTGCTAATTCTGCATGCATGATAAGCTCTGTCCCTATATAGAAACACTTTCTGAAATAGCAGATTTCACATCTTCCGACATTGCTTTGAATGGATAAGAGCTTACATTACAGAGCCTAAGACTGGGATTCCAAAGTTCGAGGCTCTTCTGCATAAAATATTCCTTGATGTGAAGCCTGAAGAAATCTAACAGCGGTGGCTATGGTGGATGAAGCCATGCAGTACAACCTGCGGCCTGTGAATTTGGCGAATCGGATCTGCTTAGAATGGGGTCTGAATCCGAAAACACGGAGCACCAGAACTGCGGTTTGCAGGTTTGTGGTCCATAGCCCTGCTTTAGCCCTTCCTGAGATTAGGAGATACAGTGTTTCTTTTTATATTTAGAGAAAGCACTGATATTGGTGAACATTTAACTCCTAATGGGCAAGTAGGTGTTGCTTTTTCATCTGAGGCTCATATATCAGGTCAAAATCAGCATTGTTTCAACTATGCACATACCATTGGCATAATAGGAGGCATCAGTACTCGTGCAACTGCTGAATTCATGAGGAAAATAGTTGAGGGTACTCCCTCAATCTGACCGTATTCCACTGCTTCTCTGCAGTGACCCTCTTATGAGGCAGACATTAATGCCTTCATCTAAAAGCTTAAGAGATTTTCTCTTGAAGTCTGGAGTTGATAAAGATAACGTGCCCTTGCAAAATCTTTTTAAAATAAGGAGACTTTTGGAGCAATCAGGAGCTTGATGCATTGTTATACCATGCCACATTTTCCATTTCCGATATGACAAGTTGAAATCTGATTGTTCAGTACCTTTTCTTAGCATTGCAAACTTTGTAGCAGAAGAGCTCAAGGCTGTTAATTTGCAGCCTCTTGAAGCTGGTAGCAAACCTAAATTTGGAATCTTGCCACTGAAGTAACCCTAGCAGCAGGGGATTTTATTAGAAGGAGCTTGTGAGATAGGTATGTTATATTCATGTAGAATTTGCATGCTTTAAATTGTTTATTGCTTTTTTTTATGTGTATTGGAGAATGCACTTTCTAACCTGTTGCGATGAATGTGGAGATGGTTATCCATAAAACAGGGCTTTGAGGTGGTGCTTCTAGATGAAGCGACGAAAGAAACCATTGTTCTTCCTGGCATTAAGGCATTACAGAGACATGATTTGAAAGGCGCCAAGGAATTGCTGTGCATTGCAATACAAATGATGCTGATCAATGCTGTTAATACGATGGTTTCTGCATATCATGATATGATCAGTGCATTTGAAATCAATGATCCTCTTTTGGAAAAGTGTATTGATCCCATGGATCGACTTGCCAAGCCTACAATAGGGTAGATCGAAGCAAATAAGTAACATAGGGATTTCCTATAGGAGTAACATCTATATACAACAGATAATTGAGGATTTAACTCCTAGAAAATTAGAAGACCATCTATGATACTTATAGCATCAACTACCATAGAGGAACGAATGGATTTAAGCAGAGGTAAGTGGGAACATTGCTTTCTTTCAGGCTTTAAGTTTTTGAGGTTTCTTTCAGTGAGTGATTTCGTGGCATTGTATTCCTTCATGCTTTTTTGTTGTAGGAAGTAATACTTATTTTTAGTTCTGTCCTACATTTTTCACTGATGACAAATTTGTGCTCATGCTTAAGATTTTTGCATATGCTAGCGATACATGTTATTCAATAATGGACCTGACTATATTTCTCTAGAGCTCGTGCACAATTTGGTGGAAGCATAATTAGATGGTCTTTGCTGCTGAATTGTCCTTTATGTAGAAAGAAATATACAAGTTGGAGAAAACTATAGCTGCCTGACCTATGCAGCATGTAAAGTCAGAAATCCAGCACTTGTTTGAAGGAAGTTCCATTCCGTCTTCCTATTTCTGCATGAAGCTTCTTAGGTTCTTGCTTAAGAATCAATCTATACTGTTTTCCTTTAATTGGCCTACTTACAAGACAAGATTTTTTTATTGACAGTCCATGCCATCTGCGGTGCTCAAGATTTTATGTTCATCTCTATGGAGCCAACATCTTTCATTAGCTGTTACAAGAGATTCTAAATATCGAGTTGGGATTCTTTATTCCTACATTTGTCTTGTGTCAACTTCTTATGTCAACTTTTTTTAACGCTATATGTTAGCAGCTATTATAATATTGAAATCCATCTACAGCAGCAAGAGTGACATAGATGGGAGAGTTGCAGAAATGTTTGTCGCTAGATATACTTTGTTTAGTGGCGAGCAAAGCCTTCTTGTTTCCAAAGGATTATGGCATATCCTAAGGAACTAACCATTTTATATTTGTAGTTGAACCACACAAACATGAGATAGATTTGCATATTATAAAAGATTTAACCATAAATGCACAACTTTTTACCTCTATGTAGTAGCAATTTGTGTGAACATGTTTTAAAATATGCTGAATTTTAATTTATCAGTCTTATACAAACATGCTGAATTTCTTCTCATGTCTATTTTATCTATTTTATACAAATGAGAAATTGCAACTTATGTGTCTATCTTGTATATCAATCAATTGCTCAACAATCTTCCTCCGAAAAATAAATACCTTCCTAGAAACTTCTTTGCCTTGATATAATTTTTGAAAAGAAAATGTGCTAGCGTAGAGCGAGAGAGATAGATAGATAGAAATTTTAATGTCCGCGAAAACCCAACGGGTTATGGGACCCAATACAAAAGACGGGGCATAAGCCCGATTACAGTGACGAAAGAAAAAGAATATGAACATAACAAAAACACAACAGAAATAATAATAAGTGTCCAAGCACATGCATATGAGCTAAAGGTAACCAAACCATGCATACTAAGGTCACCGGTCTCGGATGATAGTTGTGCCTTCCCAAAGATAATCGCCCACTTTCGTTATAGCCTAGCCCTCGCGACCTTACACAACTCCCGTGTCGTCAGGTCAACTGGAGCGGGAGAGAGATCCTCCTGAACTGAGAACCGGGTGTCTTTTAAATGACTTCCATGCCGGACATACATAACCTATCCCCGTGGGCTATTGAAATTACGACGATATATGGGGGCCGGGCCTAGCCTCGAGCCCCAAAACTACTGCCAGAACAATGGCGAGCCTCTCGAATATGCATACTATCGGTGAAGAAGTTAGGCGCCGCGCGCTCAGATCCAAGGCGCGGATTTGCCTCGCTCGCACACCGGGCAATGTGCAAATTCAAGCTTTTGTCCACCGGCCGTCGAGCGAATTCGCGCCCACGTGTTCCGGGATCCTTATCCTGCATAAGACTAATGATTAAACTCTTGCTCTTGTGTGCCATCATGATCTTTATTTGTCATCTCCACATCGGTAGTCCCGTAGGCCTCTGTTTACACCCCGTCATCAGTGCATGTGCTCTCGAGGGTCTGGGTTTGGGCATCAGTGTAGAATTTTGGGCAAGAGGAGGGAAATGACTGCGAGGTACCTGCTTCCAAGATGGCGGAGTAAAGCAAATTCAGTATCTGGACCAAAAGCTTACCGTCCAAGGAAATGGTCGGGCCTGCAAGAAATGCGTTCTACAAGGTCTCCAGAATAAGGTGCTGATCTGATGAGGGCAAGAGGAGGAGGATTTGTGCTTGAAGTGAGGCGTGCTGATTTATGAGATCAAATTCTGGAAGCGAGGAATGTTCAAGCCATGTGACACGCAGAAGCTCTGCATCAACGAAGTTATGGCGGCATTGACCATGCTTAGCCATGAGATATGGGAGCAGTGGAGCTTTGGCTTGCGAGTGTGTTGTGAATTCTCAAACAAACCAGCAGCGTTTGGGCTGGTCGCAGAATCTGGGCCACCGAACTGGGCTGTGGAAACTCAAAGTTCTATGCTAGTTAGCCTAAAATCAAAGCTAGGGCAATAGTCCGTGGAGCAAAACGGGCACTTAAACAGTCCAAAATAATTCAAAGCAATCCCAAACACGATACCTATGCCCCGATATTGCGGATGGGGGTCTTTGCCGCCTGGGAGGTTTAATTTTGGCGACCTCGGGCATCATTTGTAGAATGGAACGAATCCGAGATCTGAGTCGCCTTTGTATCTTGCCGTTTACTCCGGGCGGGGAGTTACGTCCCTCGAGGGGCCGGGGCCTAAGCGAAGTGGCGCCTTCAGGCGGGGTATAGTGATTGTTTGTCTTATGACCATTTGTTATGAGGCGGTGTTGGTCCGTTAACTCGAAGCTAGAGAATGTCATGTATAACACGTATGTGGTCCCTCAATAATAATGATCGATGTCACCGATGAAGGTTGTCGACATGTGGTCTAGTAGGGATGTTGAACGATCGGGGACTCGATGCTTTAGATGAGCTTGTTCATGGCAACTTGTACTCAAAGAATAGTGATCGATATCAAGTGTGAAGGTTGTCCACATGTGGTTCAATAGGGATGTTGAACGCATCAGGGAATTGGTGCGTTAGATGAGCTTGTTCACGATAGCCTTATAGCGATTTTGTTTCGTTGTAGGACATCTATGTTCAAAATCCCCAAAGATGAGGGTCCCTACCTACCATCTATCTATCTACCTACTTACCTATCCTATTTACTACTTCCATCCTGTCGGGGAAGTCATGCTCGTCTAGAGAACGGTTTCTATATTGCCGTCTTGGGAATGTCACCATCAGACCCATGATTGAGGGCTTGGTTATGATGATCTGGTGCAAGAGTTGGCAACCTTGTAGTTCCAAATGCATTATTGTTTAGCAAGCACTAGGGGTTGCCCTTCGAATGCTTTATGGATCTATTAAGAAGTTGTGTTGATTGTACTCTTTTCGAATGGTGTGTTGATTCAACACAATGAATTGTAACCTTTTTGTTCCATCTTCGCAAATATATCACAAACGTATTCTTGAAACAACCAGCTAGCCATATGAAGGGCAGATGCATGTCTATGATGCGTGAACAGATGATATCTGTAGTACTCCATAATAGTTACTTTCTTTGCACCACTTCGTCCATGAGGTATTTTAAGATGTCATCCATCTATACCATGGGAAGAAGTAACACAAAGTACAATAGATCATATGCCGAGTGATATGCATCTATAAGCTTCAAGCCACCATTCTTAGAGTGTATAATAATATCCCTCTGACCATCCTCGGGCTTATCGTCAATAGGCATTAAGACAACCACCTCATTTGCAGTTGGAGCATTATATTGCCACAGGATTTTGCACGTTGCAAGAAGGTATACACAAATGGATATACATGGTTGGATGAATACGCATAATCTGTGCTGCACTAAAAAATATGCTAACAAATGGATTGTTCTCTGTCATAATGGCCTGCAATTGCACAACTATTTCTTGCCTCAATCCATCAAAAATGGGCTTTCTATGTTCAACTTGCATGTCATCACTATCCATGATGTATATTTGTGTGAATTTTACATGCTTTTGATGGCCTTGTAGTGCCAATTGCATTCCCATCTCATGGCATATGCGGCCATTGACCCTAAATTATAGGCCCCATCGACAGCATTTGCCAGTGCTATGGGAAATAATGGGTCTAAACTAGGAACGTCATCTACTAGTGGCTACTAGGTCTCTACCCCCCTTCCCAATACGCAAGAGGTGCAAATATGATATCAACCAACATCATATCAACATAATCTTGATAATAAATGAGAATAACAACTAATCCTAATCACACACATCTAACTTATAGTTAGGGTTCATTGATTAGGGTTCATGTTCAGGAATAGGTTCTAGAATGGCTCTACTGCAATACTGGAATCTATTCGAAATACCGGCTTCCTCGACCTTTTTATCGCTAAGTCCTTGGTTCTCCATCTCTAGCAAGTAGTTGGAGAAGATGATCCTCCTTTGCTACTGCAACTCAGGCTATCGAAGATGATCTTCTTCGAGAGCTCTCGATCATGGCCGGGTGGGTACGAGGTTGGTGGAGCCCAAAGTGGCTAGGGTTTAGGGTCCTTGGTGCGTTTATGTGGCGGTTCGCCTATAAGGTGAGGCCATATGGAAATGGCTTCTTACCTTAGGTTGGCTAAGTTATGTAGATAACTTAGTCATCTCCCCCACATTAGGTGTATACAAGTCTACTTATGTAGAGTTGTATGGTGATGTGGCCTTGGGATATAACGTATTTATACCGTGATATTCAGTGGAATGTCACATAGACTTTCTTGACTCGTGAGTCGAGAATACCCACAAGTCTTACTTTACTGCTAATCAGGGGGTTCCTTGTACCTGGGGCTTTATCGACTCGCGAGTCGAGAAAGTTCCCCGCACCCTCTGTTTTTGTCCTCCCATGTATTTTCTCGACTCAGAGTCAAGAATACCCAGAATTCTTAATTTACTGCTATTCAGGCGGTTCCTTGCATCTGCGGACTTTCTTGACTCGTGAGTCGAGAGAGCCTCAGCATCCCCCTATTGGATTATTAAAATAATTGTTCTGACATAGTTCCATTTATTTATTGCAGCCCGTATTGTGACCAGATCATACACGCTCGACAACAGTGGAAGGAATTGGGTTGTCCTTAGCGGCCTAAAGGAAACAGGACTCCCTCAGACAAGTGGAAAACCTTCAAGAAGTTGTGCAGATATGTTCTTCTGGAAGGCCAGGAGGATGATGGGTGGGATAATGAAGATGAGAAAAAGAAGAAATCAACAAGAAAGGGCAGAGAATCCCTATCGGACCAATATGACCTCATTCTATGAAGTGAGGTGGTCTGGGAAAAATGGACTGAGATTTGGGCTCTCTGGACAAGAGGCAAGCTTAAGGACAGCAATATAGAATTGCCAACAAGGCTAGACCCAAAGTTCTTTGACAACATGAAAAGGATACAGGGCGGATAAAGAAACGCTTGACCTATAGGGAAAAATCCTAGATGGGACTATCATGCTAAGGAAGACTAGGAGTTCAAACATGTAGGATACAAAGGATTACGCGACAAATCTGAAGAGACGACATGCGTGGGAAGAAGGCATCATGAGAATTCTCGCAATGTTGCATCCAATGCATGTAACAAGGTTTAAAATGAAACGCACTTATTTAAGAAGTGCGTTTGAAAGATTCCTTCTAAAAATTTACAAAATTCTAAAATACCCCTAAAAAGGACTCTTTTACTATCTTGTGTCTAAAGATTTATAAAGCGCTTATGAAAAACAGACATTTTAGGAAGACTTAACATTAAGGAGAAGAACAACAAAGAAAAATATCTCATTTTAGAGGGGAAAAGGACCACTACGAAAAGCCAAAGATTTATTATGGGGCAAACTCATATGAAAAAATTAGACGCTTTTGTATCTTATCCCTTAGAACATTTATATTGGTTTGTTATAGAAGACAAAAATTTGTTATTTCACAACCATTTTGGCTAAACATCCTAATTGACCTTAAAAGACATTGGGAGACAGTTGAACAAACCGCTTGAATGAAAAATTATTGTTTTGCATCATATGGTATTACAAATGGTAATACATCCATGAAATCATGCAGTTAGTTGAAGTTCCAAACCGATGATGCCGTGATAAACTTATACCGAGGAAAAGAAGTTGAAGTAGTGAAGCTCTGTGATTACATGGCCTTTTTGTTGTTCTGAGATGTATTTATCATGTCTTTGGGCTTGCACAATACCAATCCACAATATAGTGATGTTGAGAAGATAGTCAAGCTCCTTGTCAATGTTGAGAGTCTTCAAAGACAATTCCATCATCCTCTGTAGCGATTAGGCATGCCATCGCACATTTCTCCACAGAGAAGTATTTGTCTATCTTGCTTTTTTTTGTCCTGTTTGCAAAGAAATAGGTAAAACTTTTGGGGTTGCTACTCCTCGCACCCCTATGGACAAACCACGTAGTTTCCTTCTCGTTGAACACATGTGTCTCCATAACATTTTGGGGTCCTTTGCCTTTAGTAGCAGTTTTTTTGAGTTTGCCCTAAAGTGAAGTTAAGAAAAAAAAAAAAAATAACAACGGATTCGACTAATTTATGCTCTAACATTGCATTACAAGGTCGGAGAATTTAGAACTATTTTAGAACTTTTGAACTAAAAACTAAGAAAACCGCATAAAATTATCCCTTAAGTGTGTTATTTCAACAAGATTAAGTTGCAAAAACCTTTGGGAGCAAGAAAGACCCCACAAGATTTCAAAACGATATAAACTTATACTCTGGACTACATATTTTATGTATATATATATTTATATACATCTTAATATATATATATTTAATATACATCACGTTCACATATTTGTATATATAAAAAAAAAAAGGGGTATAAATTTATCTAGAAGTCTGGGTATAGATTTATACCGCAAGACTTCTTTTTTTTCGGATATATATATGTAAATATATATGTTATATATATATTATATATTTATATAATATACATATATATATATCTTTGGTATAAATTTATACCGAGAAAACTCTTGCGGTATAAATTTATACGGCTAGTCCTCTTTTGGTATAAATTTATACCGCTTGGGTCCTCTTGCGGTATAAATTTATACCGCTCGAGTCCTTTTGCTGTATAAATTTATACCGCTCGAGTTCTTTTGTTGTATAAATCTATACCGCTCAAGTCTTCTTGCGGTATAAATTTATACCGTGCAAACTCTCTAGCATACTATGTCCACATATTACTATCTATTGAGGTATAAATTTATACCATCTTGAAATTTATTTGGAAGAAACTAAGGACTACAGAGAACAAATAAATTACAAAGTTTAAAAAAGTCCAGATTGGATACATACGTCGCCATCGCGGTATACAGAAGTCTATAGCAAGCTGGAGGAGCAAATAAGAGCAAGTGTATAAAGCAAAGCGCAAGCATCTTCAACTTCAACTCGCGTGTGAGGCATACTTTAAGGTGACAATATTTGCTTCATTGAGGCAATATCAAAATGTGTTGCATTTTTTGCAATTTTGTTCATAATTTTGTGTTGTTTTTTTTCAATGTCTATTTTGTTTTGTCCTTAAAAATATTACTATTTCTCAAACCAAACTAGGAGGCCAAAAAATGGTACCAAACAATTTTGAATGAAAGCTGAGTTCAAATTCCCCTCCAAAAATGGTGCCTAAAATATTCAAATTGTCACACTTGTCACAAATATACCAAGAAAAGGGCATTTTTTAAGGGAATTTTAGGGAATCTTTCAAAGATTCCTTTTTGAAGTGCTTTTCGCGACAAATAAGTCGCGTTTCATTTTTAAACTTTGTTATGTGATGATTCTGATTATTATAAGGAGAAGGCCGCGCTTGATGAGGATGACATGAAGGAATTGAATCGGCTATGCCAACCCTACATCAACACGAAGCTTTGGAACGTCAAAACCGCCCCTTTTCCTGAATGTGCAGGCCACCCTAGTGCAACATTTATAACTGATGGCCTTCATCATTTCAGAGACATCGAGCAAAATCAATCAGGATCATTGTCACAATCCACGGGGATTCATATTTATTGATTGCACAAGAGGACACCTTTGATCCAAAAAGGCAGTCCAAAGACAACACGGTGGGACCATCGAGAAAGGGCCTCAAAGAATAAAGATCCCAGCTCTGGATCCCGATCAAGAAATCTAGTCAGAGCCAAACTCGAACTGGGATCCAGATGGGCCAAAACAAGCAAAGAGAAGCTGACAAAGGTAGCGAATAAGATCGTCTATCCTTGGCCTCAAGCAAAGAGGTCATTCAATGGTGCCGGAGACCGGGGATTGAAGTGGCTATATGGTCTTGTATGGCAAAGAAAAATGTTGTCAATGTCCTTGGTATACTCGGCCTGCCTGTTTTGAAGTTCAAGTTTGTTTTGGGGCAATGAAAGGTCAAGCATGTGTCGGGACCTCGATCCGGCCATCACAAAGGGGAAGCCTATTATGGTGAAAAGGCTGGAAAGAGTTTATGAAGCATACCACGATCTCAACAAACACAACACAATGATCATAGACGACACCGCCTACAAGTGCTATCATAACTCGGATAATACAATCATTGCAAAGAGTTGTTGACCAGAAGAGCATGAAACGGATAAGTGGCTGTCTTACAATCTCCTTCCGGTATTGATCGAATCCCTGTTTTCCATTCTTATAGCCGATGTGATAAGGAACTATCCGAACCTCAAGCAGGTTGATCCGGAGAGCAGCGCGATCATGAGGGCTATGGATATGAAATATTATGGTGATCAAGATCAGTGACCTCTGATTTCAGATAGCAAAATTCTGCAAAGTTTTGAAAAAAATGTGAATAATTGTATGATATTCTGTAATGAAAATACTTGTACATTAACTTGTAGGGCCTTTCTCGACTCGCGAGTGGAGAAAGGCACTACTTGTCCGAAGATGATGAGACCGTTTGTATGCTTTTGTGTGTGATTAGATGCACCTATATGGAATGAATGCTTTCGCCAATCTATTTTGAATTATGCATCCTTTCCTTCGTTACTCATAACTAATGGCACCGTAATTGTTAAAAATGGATTCTCTCTATTCTAGGTGGCGGGGGAGACGGATCCCATTCAGACTACACTCTTATCAAGGCTTTGGGATAAGCTTGCTCGTGATTGCAGACACTATGGGACCTCAAGGGATGAGGAGCAGGAGGAAGAATATTTCAAAATTTCAGAAAGCTCAAAGGATCCTGCAAGCATTGCATGACATCCATGGAGGTTGGGGAACGGGCATATTCGACCCCGATTGATGCAAAGATGCGAGAGGAGGATGGAGAAATTGGTTGACAAAGCCAATGGAAAGTGGCTCACGAGGCACCTCCTCGTGAGGCATTTCCGCGTTCTTCAGGTTGCCCCCAGGGCTTATAGAAGGCAAAAAGAAGCCTTGCAGGTTCTTCCTTTAAGGTGGTCCACCTACCATGATGATGTAACTGTAGTGACAGCAAGACCGTTATGGTCTCTTCGTCCGATGTAAAATACGTTGTAACTATCTCATTTATCAATAAAAATTCTTTTTGAACTATAACTTTGTTTTAAATGTATAATGAGATTCCTTTGTTTGAATTGTATTCTTGGTGTTCTTGACTCACGATCTGAGAAAACGGAGGGAAAGATATAGGAAGCTTGAACCCACCCTAGCAAAGAAATACTCAAATTTTGGATAGTTATAGAGGCCGAAAACTTTTCGCACGTCCTTTTCATGTAAAATAACAGGGTTCCAAAAAAAAAATGGGAATCTCATGTGACCCACTTTAATTAAATGCGATTTATGAGTAGCTGCCACAATGCGGTGATTTCTTTTCTTTGTTTATATCTGAATGCTAGTCATAGAAGGTTCAACCTAACCTTTTGCTAGTTGAATATGTGGTTGCAAATGGCACCCATGATTTGGCCTTGGATTTGGCCTTAGATGTTGTTGTTGTTTTTCTTGTAGGGAGATTGTAAGAAGCCATGGAAATGTTTTAGGCAGATGGAGCCATGTAGCATACCATGGATGGAGTAACATAATATATGCCAACATAGGTGCTGGTCTGGTAATGTTAGATCCATGAGAGACGTGCTGGGGTTGAAGGTATTGGGGTTCTGTTATAGAACACACATTTATCCATATGATATAACACCTCTGTATATCTCTGTGAAGCCATACCCATATGGAACTCTACACAACTACAATGTAACGCAAAAGATACTATTAAACCAAGATTTCATTATTTTGAAATTATTCTATCATTTTGAAATTTACAAATAGTGACAACCCCAATTTCAACAATGTGGAATTGCATGTAAATACTTTTTATTATCAGGCTTAATTCTAACAGGTCTCAAATTATAAGTTAACACTTAGCACAAGCCAGTATTCCACATTCAAGTAGATGTAACTCAAGTAGATAATCACAAGTCAGCATTTCACATTCAAATAGAGTAAGATACTCATATACTGAAAGTAAGATTACAATGAAACCACGAATACAATGAAAATGCACTGAAAATAGGATTACAATGAAAGTAAGATTCACATCATAAGATACTCATGGACTCGTGTGATTTTATTTTGCTTGTTCGGCTATCTTCTCTAGTGACTTCTTTAACTTTATCCTTCACAGAGATTGGAATCTTCATGCACCCCTTTCTCGGATCCACCTTGCCCTTTCAGGGTTCCATGACATCAACACGGATCTTATTTCCACCCATTGGGCGGATCACTTGCATCATACGTCCATTGCCTATTAAAACAATCTTTGTAGCTCTTTTTCAGTAAACTCCTTTCCACTTCTTGGACGCCACCACTCCACACGCACCTTGTTTACGTTAGAATTATTAGCTTCCCTACAAACACTTTCGAGATGGTATACCCTAACCAAATAGGATAAGTATCTTCATCGATGGCCACGATGATCAAATATTGGCCATCCTTCAAATCCATCTTAGGATCATATGGAGCAAGTCCATAATACTTGGGACGCTCTTTTTCTAGGTCCAACATAGTGCTCTTCATCCTCTTCCACCTCCTCTTGATTCCTCGTCATCAAGTCGATCGGGTTGCGGATCGGGTTGGAATTGACCATGGTCGAAAGCCTCCATCAACTTTGAGGTAGCCAACCCTCTCGAAGGATGCTACTACTTGTGTCCAACTCCCTAAAAGTACATGAACTTTATTCCAATAATTTACAAGTGCTTCATTGCACACTCTTCTCTCACGGTGCTATGTGTTTATCGCTAAGGATTTCTCCCGGTACTTTATATAATCCATTATCCCTTCCATAGTCCGTTTCACAATCCTTCACTTCTCCTAATGGTTTCATAGCTTTAGGCTCTCCGTCGGCACCATTGGTTCACCGCCACATCCTCTTTCCAAATCAATATATCCTTATCTTAGGTTTCCACACGGGATCTCCGCCCTCATCTTGTATTGCATTATTGGCTTTCCATTCTTCATCCAAAACCTAAATTGCAATGGAGCACTATGCCCAATAAGGTCTGCACAAGCATAACCCTCTATGAACTCTTTCCACTTTCGGGGACTTCTTGTATCAATGAACCAATAGGAGGAGGTGAAGAACACTACTTAAATAGTTCCAAAAGCCCCGGATAGGTGGTGATGTCACTTTTCTCGCAATTTGATCCTATAATCCCAAGCATTGCATTAATGTCTTTGTGAGTGTGGCGGGCAACAAGTAACCAATATAGACCAATTCGGACACTCCAACCCATGTAAGATCGACAAGTATGCAAATAAGTATCTATTTTTGTTGAACCATCACCTCATAATTCTAATGTAAAATGATCGTGATGCACCTTTGCTCCCCTGGCCATGAGTTATGAATCTAGCTAATGATATTTTGCAATGGGAAAGACCTTGCAACAAACTTTGGTGTAGCCCTAAACTGGCTATAGAAATCCATCTTGTCATGAATGACGCGTAGAAAATTCTCTGGTTCCATTGTAGACAAGCATCTCCACATCCAGTGTGTTGATCGACATGACATTTGCTCCATCGTGTGAATTCTCATTTCCTTCTTAACTGCTGATCTTTGCACCTCAAGCTTCAACTTCTCGAGGTTATCTAACAAATCCACGCACATATTGCACTTTGAGAAGCTGTTATATTGCATTCTTTTGACATCTGAAAAATGCTTACTCCGGAGCTTTGTGAAGGTGATTGTGAAATCTTGTCCACACCCATTTCCTCTAGAAGATTGTTGATCATTTGTAAAATCACTTTTGTGTGAAATATGCAGGCAACATTCGAATTGCCAGATCCCTCTTCATCAACCGCGACTTTTTGTGAGGCACCTTGGGAGTTGTCCTCGTCTTTCCCCGATTATCATGCCAACCTATTTGAGCCCCCTCTTTTGGTTTCGCCTTAATCGCCACCATGTAGATCTTTGAAATACCTAGTATGGTTGTCCTTTCAAAAGACCGCAAGATATCCATTTCCCACCAATAGGAAATCCCATGTTCTCGACATCGTGGCTTGACCCAAATGCATGTTCTATGATATTGTAAATATAAGTTTTTCTAGCATCGGTGAGTTTTCTCCTTGTAGATTGATCGGGCTTCCACAAGTCCTTTCCTTTGTGAATCTACCAAAGCGGTTGTTGGGGCAGCCACAATCCCCGGCGGCTTGCATGGTCTCTTCATTGCGGTTGTTAGTATCTTTCATAGATTTCCACCTTTCACTATAACCCCAAAATCTACTCTATACGTAGTTTTTTGCTGTTGTTTTTGCAATAAAACAACACTCAAAGACCACCCATATTATTGTTCCGAAAATGCTAGAAACAACGGTAGTTTTTTAATGTAGTTTTTTCCACACAAAAAATGCATAGCTTTCATGTGTGGTTTTTAGACGAAAACAACGCGTGCTTTTCTGTGTGGTTTTTACCCGTGGTTTTTAGAGAAAACAACGTGTAAATTTATGCATGGTTTTCCCCCAAATAAAAAACAATGTATAGTTTTTAAATGTAGTCTTCACCAAAAAAACAATGCGTATGTAAAAAAATTTAGCATAGTTTTTCCTTCAAGTGTCCGTGTTGTTTTCATTGTTTGTAGCGAAACCACATGTTGTTTTCATCTTGATACACATGTCTTTTTTTTCTATTGTAGAAACATCAAAAGTTAAGAATTGCAATTTTTCTCATTTGTGACGAGCAAAGAAATTGCAATAGTAAACAAATGAATTTTGGCACTATCTAATGAGCATTAATTTAAATGCTTATTTCTAAGTCAATAAAATACATGTCCATAAAACCATTGAATAACACGAATAGGTATTTTCAATGTTATCTCGATATTACAATGCATCTTTGTCACATGTCAAGAAAACGGTCCAACAACATCTGCATACATACAGAGTATCAGGCCTTGATTGAGTTTAAACATATCAAGCTTGAGATGATACAAGTGATATCAAAGGCAATACATTTAAACCATCACATCCTCGTAGTTCGAAAGCTTCCTTTCAAAACAGCTAGCCATACATCAGGGATAAGACATTAACGGCAAGAATAATCGAATGATCCACCGTTATGTCTTGAAGCATGCTACTAAAACATCGATACATCAAAACTCTTAAGAATGCCACGGATAAACTAGAAGGGCAAGATAACCTCCGAGAAAACCCAACAAATCCATAGAGCACTGGTCTAGAGTGCGGCTCTAGAGAACCCGGCGACCATCTCCTTCAGATATCTGAGAGAAATTGTAGCAAGTATTAGAAAAAGGGAAGTTTCAAAGAGCAAGAATGAATAAATAACCCGAGAAGATGGAAAAAATGTCTTACACAAGACATGTATACATTGTAGCTTCCTTTCTTTCATTTTTTCAAACATGCCAATCTTGGGCGAATAGGAAGCAGACCAATTTATTTGTCGATTTATGGCTTCCGTGTTCTTACCCCATCGATGAAATAACCTCCATAGCTCTCTGGCCGCCTTTGCTCGATAGCGGCATCTTGGCATCTTGATCTACAAAGCGGATAAGGCAGAAAAAACCCGAGCCCTAAAAATACATGAGCCAAAAAAAACCTAAGCACCAAGAAAGACCTTGAGCGCCATGCCTCCCCCTAGCGCAAAACTTCGATTTGTTCCTTGTAATAGCTTAGGATTCTTGATGGCGGGAGGCGACAAAGCATAGAGTAGGCCGGATTTGCACAGAATAAAGCGGATTTGCTTTTGCGGAGCAGGTTTGATTTGAGAATAAGTGGATTTGCTTGCACGAAAGCAAAGCCGGATTTGCATAGAATAAAAGCGGATTTGCTTGCACAGCGAGCAGGAGGCGCCGGAATACTGGCGGATTTCGATGAGTGGCGAGGAGAAGCGGGGAAAGTAGTTAGAACCAATAGCATGAAAGTGTCGGGATGCCATCCGAGCCGTTCATCTTGGCCAAAACCGGCCCGTTATTCTCAACCATTTGATAACTTTAAATAACTTGTAAATAACTTTAAATAACTTTATTTTAAATAACTTATAATTTTAACCTATTATGAGTCTTGTTATGTTCAAGTCATATGGCCATAGCCAAAACGGATGGGGCGTGCATTGCGTCATCTTCCGGGAAAATCTCCCAGCCAAGTACACGATATTGGGATCTTCCGCAAGTTTTCTTATGGGTTTTGGGTTGCCCCTAAGGGCAAGCTTCGGTTATGTGGGAAGTTGAGATATCTCCTGCATATATCTTTGGAATATACCCAGATATCCATCACAAGTGGCCTAAACTTGTTATAAGCATTAGTCCGCCCCTCACGCCTTTTGGTATCGCAACTCTAAACCGCAAACCGCATCATTTTCTCAAAGATCGTCTTATCTTTTTTGAGAGTAGGGCGTTAATCGTACTATGGTGTTAGTTTTATTGCCTGGTGTGTTTATCATGGCATAGAATCTCATTTGTCATGGTGCCAATGCTGAATGTGCATCTTCGATCCTATCTTGCAGGTGCATTTTTTTTTTGGAAGTTACTAGTTACATACCTTACTGTTGCACACTAAGAATGGTGCCGTACAGAGGAAAGATGATTATCTTGGAATTTATTCAAACCCATTTCTATTACTTTTCCCACTAACGATAATAGGATGCCATGTTTAGCCACTTGCTGATTCGTCTTATAGTATACTAATAACAATACATATAGCCTCATCTATTGTCTACTTTGGTTTCTGTTTAATTGCATTTTATGCCCCAGAAAGGACTAGATAGATGATATAGAAATTGCTTCAATCATTGACAGATCACGAATAGTGGATGGTGAATAGGGATATGAGCAATATGATAAAAACCTTTAAGAATTATGGTCATGCCAATGAATATTCAAAATGCTTTGTAGATAGTGCAGGAGAAGATTCGGAGAAATCGGATGGCTATGGTGATTTTCTTTGGTGGCATCATCTGCTTAGTAGAGCATAAAACCATTCCGGATAGACTGAGGTACGTTTCCTTCTTACAAGATTTGTTAGATTAAAAAGGGGCCATATTATCTTGATTTTACATTCACATTGCATGCCGAGTTCTCAGTTTATATCTTAGGTGTAGTAAAGGTTTGGGTCATAGGGCTCATACTCAAGTATGAGCATAAAAGATTGGGGTATTGCCATTTTACCTTGATGCCAAGCCAGTGGACCACATGTTACCTTGAATCCAAGCCAAATCAATCTTCTTAGCATGCTTATTCCTGGAGTTAAATCCATCCAGGCAGACGTGGTGCTTATTCTGGTCTCTCTGTTAATCGCTCTCTGCATTTCCTTTAATTCAATGTACATCTTAATACAACTTCTTAAGCTCCTCATGCCATGTTGTAATTCTATTGGTGTCTATTCAGTGGGCATCAAACTAGATCCATCAGTTGGCTCGAAATCCCTTCAAAGGTAGTTGAGGGAGAAGGGTCCAATAATATATGGAATGTGTCCCATAAATGATCCAGTTAAAATACAATATAGAACAGTTATGCTGAAAATTTGTCTGGCCACTTTAGTTTCAATCATACTAGAAATGCATTCTTATACTCTACCTCGGATTTGCCAAAGCAGATGTGTTAACAGTATAACAAGTCCCATCTGTGGTGCTCTTATTATTTGAATGCTTAAGCATCAAAACATGTATTTGCCTCTCATACCTCTTACATAAAATTCTTTCAATAAGAGAAGAAAAGAAACAAAAGTAAGGGTATATTAAATCACATGGGGAAGCATCATAAAACCTTTCAATTGGGCATGCAAAAATAAAAGGATTTGGTTGATTACATAGGTGCTATGTTGTGGAGCAATCAACAAATGAAAGAAATAAACACCCTATGGACAAGAAAGAAAATCATCAGCTATATTCGTTAAGAACATAAAATATGCTTGAGCACATAAAATATGATGTAAAGATGTTTAGATAGATGTGTCGGAATGGACCATTTGTCAAATATAACAATGAACGAAATATAACCTTCATAACATTGCATATATGTGTGTCTGTGTGTGAGACATGTAGTTCTCTGTTGGATTTTATATCTTTCTAATTTATTTTGTTGTATGTTATGATGAGAAGGCCAGGTTGTGGCACATGTAGGGAGCCCTTGGGATAGAGGGGCAAAGGGCATTTTGAACGACTAGATTTAATTTGAATATGATAGAATATTTTGTTTGCATAGTTGCGATGGCTTGGGCTCCAGCATTATGTGGTGGGGGAGAGAGAGAGGGTGCAGATGAACAAACGATGCAACAGACGTGCATCGAATACATGATAATTAAATTTTTGATATAACACTATTATTTGGTAAGACACAGGTGCAAGTCAAAATGTGACAGACGGTGACTTACCCACCTTGGAACTGCAAGTTGGCTCTGCCAAAGAACTCAGAACTCTAAAGCCACATCATTCCATGTCACTTGCTTGTGATTATTAATAACCTACTTAATAACCTATTAAAAGTTGCCAAATTGTCTATGCACATTCTTCATTGTTCCACCCCTTCATATTTTGCCATCTCACCACTCATCTTTTGCCACCTCACTATACTCATGCCATGTCATTTCTCATAATTTTTGCATATAGTCAATTTCTCAACAAAAAAGGTTTGTTTTGTTCTTTTTGATGCCGACTCATCATTTATCATTCCATATCATTGCCATGTCACCTTGTGTGCCACTATTGCACTATGCATTGCCACTGCACCAATGAAGTAGATTTTGATCACGACCACAACTTTTGAAAGCTTACTACAGAAATATTTGGATTCCACTAGGATTTGGCATACGACCTCATGGAGATGCATGCCTATCTTGAAAACCTCTTTGTGATTCGCCTTCTAGGATCTTATGTAGGTTGCAACGCAAATTCCTAACCCCATTTGATATAGGGAAGATTGCCACCGGGCCGGGAGGGGACATTAGCTTAACGAGAAAGGTGCCTTTAGCAACTTTTTTGGGGTCCGCCGGGTATGACCTCTCCCCTCTTGTGAGGCTATAGCGCAAAGTCTCTCCCCTCATAAAGGTTGCCGAGGCAGCCTTTCCTGCCAGCGCTCCTTCGGGCGGGCAAATGCCAATGCCCCCCCTCCCGGAGCTCGATTTCTCTATTTGACCGTTGAATCCACCGTTCAAGTAACTTGCTTCGAGCAGGTTCAAAAAAATCCAAGATCCGTCTGGGGAAACTTATCAAACCGTGAAGCATCCTGCGCTCGACCATGTAGAAACCCAAGTGTTTTGTCGTTCGAGCAGTACAAAGGCTCCGGAATGGAGATTCGACTTCGCCATGTCATCCGGAATAGTGACATTACCCTAGGGACCAAGTTATACGGTCAACGAAAGAAACACGAACCCTCTACATGACAATATTCTGCAGCCATCGCTTACGCCAATTGACTAGGAACGTATTGGACATGAGCTACTTTGGCGCTTCTTGGAGAAAGGGTGGTCTTCGCGGAAACTTGGTCTCAAGGGGTAATCTGGCGCATTAGTGGGGTCGGGGTTTACAATTTGAGGGGGGAGAGTTCCGTGGTGGCCAAGGGCCTTCGGGAGAAAACCTTTGGGGTGAACTGCTTCCGGAAGGTTTTAAGGGTCCTTCTTAAGGCGTCAACACCCTCCCTCTACGTGATGACATTGTGCAAGATCCTGGTCGAATCGATAGATATGAGCCTCAAACGTAAACCACAGGTGTTGCTAGGTTATTGAAGGGTTTACGTTTTGGAGGCGAAGTTTTAGTCGGTTGCACTTGGGACATGGCCAAGAAGCTGCAATTGAAAACATGAAGCTAAATAGGAATTGACGGAATGGAGCTTGGATTTATCCTCCTCCCATAATGGCAAATAGAAGCTAAGGGCACCTTTTGCAATAGCAAAATTGTTTGGGATCATTGGGATGGCCAATAGATCCAAACCCCATTCCTTCGGTTCTATTGCTTCATGCTTTCAACCTGCAGGCTTCTTGACCATGCCCCAAGTGCAACCGACTAAATCGCAACCTCCATAACGTAAACCCTTCAATAACCTAGCAACACACCGAGTTTATGTTTCGGAGGCCATATCTTAGTCAGATTCGACCAAGATCTTGCACAATGTCATCACGTAGAGGGAGGGTATTGATGCGAAGATCTAACACTTAAAACCTTAGGAAGCAGGTTAGCCCCAAAGGTCCTCTCCCAAAGGCCCTTGGCCAAGAATAGGCAACTCTCCCACTCGAACTATAAACTAACTCGCCAATAGACTCAAAACATCGACATTACCCTCGAGACCAAGTTTCATGGGCGGAAGACCACCCCTTTCTCCAAGAAGTGCCAAGGTAGCTCATGTCCAACACGCTCAGAGTCAATTGGCCTAAGAGGTGGCGAAATACCGCCATGTAGAGGTTCGTGGTTTCTTTTGTTGCCAAAATGACCGTGATAACTTGGTCCCTAGGGTAAATTTACCATTGGGATGACATGATTTAAGTCAAATCTCCATTCTCGAGCCTTTGTATTGCTCTCGAACGACACAAAATACTTGGGTTTCTACACGGTCGATCGCAGACGCTCAGGGTTTGATAAGTTCTTCCGCACCGGATCTTGGATTTTTTGAATTTACTCAAGGTGTTACTTGAACGGTGGATTCAACAAATGGATAGGGAAAACCGAAAGGGAGGCGGGTATTCGATTTGCCCTCCCGGAGGATCGCAAGCGAGGAAAGGCTACCCTCAAGAACCTTTTGAGGTCCGTCTCCTGGGGTCCGACCTCTCCCCTCCGGGTGAGGGAAGCTGGGCAAAGTCCTGGCCCTGGTTCGGGATTTGGGGGAAGGGTGTCGGCGTTTAAGTTCTTCAAGATCCCTCTATTCTATCCCTTGCCAAACTCCTCTACCAAAATTTTCAAAGGTTATCATATTTCTTGCATGGCATGTTTGAGCCTAGGGTGGCATGTTCGAGACGCAAGGGCATGTTTGAGCCACCTTGGCATGTTGAAACCTAGGTGGAATGTTGGAGCCTCAAGGTGGCATGTTTGATCCACCTTGGCATATTTGAGCCTAGGTGGATGTGTTTGAGCCACCTTGGCATGATGGAGCCTAGGTGGCATGTTGGAGCCTACGTGGCATGTTTGAGCCACCTTGGCATGTTGGAGCGGCCGACATGTTTGAGCCACCTTGGCATGTTTGATTCTAGGTGGCATGTTGGAGTCGAGGTGGCATGTTTGAGCCATCTTGGCATGTTGGAGACTAGGTGGCACGTTGGAGCCTAGTCGGCATGTTTTAGCCACCTTGGCACGCTGGAGCCCTAAGTGGCATGTTGGAGTCTAGGTGGCATGTTGGAGCCCACGTGGCATAACGCTGGAAGCCTAGGTGGCATGTTTCAGCCTACCTTGCCATGTTTGTGCCTAGGTGGCATGTTGGAGCCACCTTGGCATGTTGGAGCCTAGGTGGTATGTTGGAGCCTAGGTGGCATGTTGGAGCCTAGATGGCATGTTTGAGCCACCTTGGCATGTTGGATCTCGCATGGCATGTTTGATCCACCTTGGTATGTTTTGGCTTAGGTGGCATGTTGGAGCCTCGTGATGGCACGTTTGAGTCACCTTTGCATGTTGGAGCCTAGGTGGCATGTTTGAGCCACCGTGGCATGTCGAGCCTAGGTGCCATGTTGGAGCAACCTTGGCATGTTTGAGCCACCTTGGCATGCCTGAGCCTAGGTGTCATGTGCCCGCATGTTTGAATCACCTTGGCATGTTGGAGTCTAGGTGGCATGTTTGAGCCACCTTGGCATATTGAAGCCTAGTTGCCATGTTGGAGCCACCTTGCATGTTGGAGCCTAGGTAGCATGTATGAAGTCAAATGCTAGTGAAGTGTGTCAAGCATATATAACTTTGTATGTTGCCATTTTGTGGCGAGAATGGCATGTGGACAACTTGGTCATACACGGATTCTTAGAAAACCTTAAAAACCACACCTCAAAAAAACACTACCTTAAAAAAACAACACCTTAAAAAAAACATCCCTTCAAAAACCATACGCTGCCATGAAAACAACACATCCTTAAATAAGAGACTACACCTCCTTAAGAAACCACCCATTCTTAAAAAAAAACTACACGATCCTTAAGAAAAACTACAGCATATCCTTGAAAAACCACACCCCCATATAACTACGTGTAGGTTTTTTTCAAATCTTCAAAAAAACAACTCGTATTTTATTTTTACTGTTGTTTTCAGCCGTGGACCAAATGTTGGGGTGTGTGTGTTTTCCTTCCTCTTCTTCCTCCGTGTTGGGGTTTTTGGCTTTTTGCCCTGTTTCTCTCAGATGTATCTGGTCTCATAGGCCTCTGGCCTCCGTGGACGTTAAAATAAACTTCCTTCCTTCCTTCCTTCCTTCCTTCCTCTTCAAGAAGTTGTAGGCCCTTCTTTCTGGTATGGATACATCCAAAGGAGGTATGGAAGGAATGTCATTTTCATCCACCACCACATTATTTTTTCCAACACACTCAATTCTTTGAAGCATTCATTTTCCTATTATCTCAATGGAGTCCATCGCCGAGCAACAACAAGGTCGGCAAACTCTAAACCATTGTTGATATTATTGCAAGCATAGTAGTGTTTGTCCTTCAGCTCAACAATGGGTTATGAAGTCAGATTGAGGAAATGGAGACTTCCACAAGTCATCACCAATAGCTTGTCCATTATAGCAAAGGTATAGGATCCCATAGTATAAGCACACCTTCACCAACAATTCCTCTATTGCACCGATAATGCAAAAATCACTTTTCATCCTTCCATGTTAACTGAAACTACTATTCTTCTTTTCCTCATTAGTCTCCTACTGGTTTTTAATATTTTCTCGTGATTTGCTTGGTGTGGTCGCTCATTCTTATTTGTATTAATCTCTTCCACATCCATGTAATCAGCATCATTCTTCTCTCAGACGAGGTTCTGGTCACGTGGTTCCCCAAAGAATAGCTTCATGAGAAATCTGAAAATTAGAAGAAAGGTTGAAGAAAACATAGCATTGTATGCAATAACAATAAATGAAATATTTATGCAATGTTTACATCGAATTACGCTACGACATGCAATGCATCGCATAATTTATGGACTATAATTTTTGTAAAATACATAAGAAAGTTATATTAATTTACTAAAAATACAGATATAAAACGCGCTTAGGCGCCGACTCATACAAAAGTATCCCATTTGGACACGCCACCAAATATCCCATTTCAGTAGCATTTTATTTCCATTTCGTATTTTGTTGAATCAAGATAAATATCATTTCGCCATTTCAATCTCTGCAGTTTTTTTTCTCAATGGGTTATGAAGCCGGTTTGGTGCATGTCGATGCTACCAACCGCATGTGCAAAATGAGGTTTGGCCTTGAGCCTCACCAAAGCCTAGGACAAGGCACTCCATAGAGATATCCAGAAAGCAACACTGTTCCAGGATTTCAACAGGTTGGTGAAGAAGTTCGACCATCTCCTCTCTGCCTCCTCGAGGGAGAGATGGATGTGGAAGTACGGTGCAAACAAGTGGCGTGCTTACCGTAGCCAAGTTTAATGCGCAGATTCAGTGATGTAGTCCTCCATGCACCGCAGCCTATTGGCATTACATTTGTTTTGAGCCATTTTTTAACTCAAAACCGGACAAAAAGACTTGTTAGAGAGTTCCAAGGACCCACCATTCAAGAATGCCGGAGGCCAAAATGAACTCACCACATGATCACAAACCCGACTAGATTGCATTGTAATGAGGGATGTAATCCTTACCGTAATAGCTTTTATAAAGCTCCGATGTATATATTTTTGGAATAAAAACATTTTTACTTTCACAATTGTTTTTCTTTTTTAAGGACGAATGTCAACTATGGTTAGGTATTTCTAGTTTTTTTCTCGCGCTGAGCGCGAGAGATTAATATATTCTATAAAATTCATTTCATAGTTAGTTTACTATACATATTACATTTAGTTAATTAACCCAAAAAACTACTATAGAGTCAATTCAAATCAAGTTCTTGCCTGGATGTAGGCGACTTTTTATTCAACAAGGAAAAACCATGGCAGTTACAAAAGAAGATGACAATTCTTTCACCACCCAGGCTCATCATGAGTAGGTGGCACCGGTCACTCTCTTAACTTCATAAATACCATGCTCTGGAACCCATACAAGGTGGATGGCAACCTTATATGTATCGGGATAACTTCTAGCAGAGGCCATTGCAACTCCTTGCAACCAAGGATCGAAGTTCCAAGCCTCTCTCTGGCATCTATAAATTTCAGAATAGTTCATGGAGCAAATGATGGAATCCATATATTTTGGAGCGGTGGCAAGGTAGATCGACAAACCGCAATTAGAACAAGGATGATCGTGATTGCGGAACATGACTAATCTTGCCGCCAATCGAGAGGAACTCATATTTATAGCACGAGCAATACAAGATGCAAACATTATTGTGTAGACATACTGAAAAGTATGCATGTGAGTAGCACATGAAAAGGTGACATGTGAAATATGTTACAAGAGCTTCTGAAAGAAGCAAATAAAGGTTTCTGAAAATTTTCAGTACATACCTCTCGAGTAGTGTTGTTGGCCAAGCCAAGAAACTCCCTCACGATTCTCCAAGTGTTTCAGCTCCTATGCATGTGGTCTTTGTAATGGACGAGTGGCGAAAAAGCAAATCTGTCAATCTAATTCTTATATAATCAGGTCCCAAGGGCACTCCATGGCATGCTAAAGTTGGTGCCATGTTATGAACAATACCCTTGCCAATGACATCTTTCCTATTTTCTGCTAATAAGAAGCATGCTTGTCTAATGAAAATTTTCATTTCTCCTGCTTGATTGCTCATTTCCTTGACCTGCAAAGCTTTGTTAATTAAGTTGCACAAGTCATGGCGCCTCAATCCACTCACTTGATAGAACTACCTGAGATTCGGCAGCCTAATCCAGCCTTTCAGCAAGCTTCCTTCTTGGCGACATCCCAAATTCGCATCGTAATGAAAATACAGTTCTATTTCCCTGTAGCATTGTTGAAAGAGATGATGAGTCTCTAATCCCTGTTATATAAGTGCAATTAAAATATGTATTTCTTGAAGAAGTAGAGGGGCATCTTTTAGCTTCTCATATTGAGCATAAGCCCCAGTTTGTTTTATAGAACAAGAGATCATTTTTTGCTACATGAATCAATAATGGCCACCATCAACCAGCTCCCCATCACATGAATATACACAAATGACACCTAACATTTCTTCCATGTGATGAAGATTAATGGCCTAATAAACACAATCAAACTTCGCTTGTTGGGAGTAGATCACAAGAACGTGTTTAACACAAGATAGATAACACATTTGGAATACTTTCTTGATTTGTAGTATAGATTCCTAACGAAGCTATTGAGTTATGAATTTATGGCACGTGTATATAGCAGCTTAAAAAAAGTTAAAGCAAAATGGCAATGACAAATACAGAGATCACCTTTCTTCCACCAAGGTCATTTTGTGAATACATTATATGTGTTATCTGCAACATACACATCGCAACATATACATCGGGCCTTTGATTTGAGATCATGTTCGAATTGAGACCATGCACAGTTGGCCGGTAATTTGTCTCAATATATTCATTTTAATGGGTCAGATCCTTAAGCTCCTAACATTTTCCACAAAAAAGTTGCAAGCTCTCATAATTTTGGTTCCTTATTATCAACAAGTAGAGTAGAACAAAGCAGAGCTGAAATGAATGGAGGGAGCACATTTTTGTCCTTAAGACTTGAAGGCCATTAGACTTGCATAGCATTTTTATGAGCTACAGGAAGGAGGTGCTACCAGCATACAACTCTAAACAGAAGGAGGTGCTACTAGCATACAACTCTAAACATAATGTAGACATATGCTTAACCAGAATCAATGCATGAGACATTGGCTCATATGCATCTTCCATCATCTTCTCATCCTACCTATCTCAAAAAGTCAATCATCTTTACATAAAAAATAGAGAAAATGTGGTCTAAGGCTAATTTATTGCCCTCTGTTTAGCCTCATAAACTATAAACAGTACCCCCATGCATATGCAACTCCTGTACTATGACATCTACTGTCCAGAACTAACATAAGAGGCCCAAGCCTCCAACAATGACCTCTATTAATCTGCACTGACGTACCTTAGCCATCTGTAATTTATAGGCTAATTTATCTATATCACAACAACCACACCAACTATATTATACCCCATATTTCCTATTGCAGTACACTGAGCCTAGTAGCACAGACCAAGCATGACAGCCAACAGAAATAATCCAGGAGTTTGAATGTGACTCACCTGTGATCCATCTACTGTGTACTCCATGGAAGGATCATAAGAGGATTTGGAGTTGGAGAAAAACGAATTTTGCAATGCCATGTTTGATGCATGTACCTATATCGATGACGGAAGCCCAACTTGTAAAGTGGCTACTTGATGGAGTCGCTGCGGTCCCAGTCGATGCATGGGCACATAACAATTACCATAAGCCAAGATCTATCTTTGAATTTGAAATACCATTATTCGTAAGGGAATAGCTCTTAGATGTAATTCGCGGATGGTATATCAACAGTTACATGGTGCCCTTCTAAATCATGTACATTATTACCTTTGCGAAGTATTGGGAGTTGTTTTTGATATGTGTTCATTATAGCCAATGTAATCATTGTAAAACCCATAAAAGGGTAAAGTCGAGAGCTTTCAGACAACTTCACCCGGAGGGCCTTTAGGATCTGCTCCTGGTGGTTGTTGTTGGGTCCATTGCAGTGAGGATTTTCTTAACTCATGGTCGCCATTTTGGTAAATGCATATGCTTGGATGCCTTCCATTTTCTATCACGTCATTGCCATATTTCCTTTGTACTTGTGGACGGTGCAACTTGACACCTTGCATCTTGTTCGCTTTTGCGTAAATGTAAGCATGTGGATGTACATTAATCCATGTCGGACATATAAGAGTGCATTCTCCGGGCTAAAGGGAAGAAAATCGTGAACCTACACATGAATTTGCCAAGTATATGTACACCTTAAATTCCTTAGCATGTATTACCATCTTCTACATATGACTAGAACACAAAAGCCGGCATCATGCCGCAGCATAGAACTATAAAGATCTTGCAGGAAACACGTGCATTGAATGAGTTTTAACAATGACTTGCAAACTTAGAAGCCCAATTTGAGACGTGAGCAAGATGAATGTGAAGGATCCATATTGAGAAAAGATGCTGGAAAGAGAGCATAAAATTCTTTCTACTATAGGGAATAAAGTTGCCGACCTCTAAGAACCGACCCAATCAGTTCTAGTTACTTGCACTTGGCAAGCTAGCCTTTACTGGCTAGAGTTTTATGGATAAGACTCATTCTCTATCTGGGTATGAAGGACAACATCTCTCTCTCTCGCTTTCATATCCTCGAGGTGGCGAATAGGATTCGCCACCTTGATAATTTTGGTCTTATAGCCAAGGTTATCGAGGTAATCCATCTCTACAAGAACTTAAGAAAGCTCGAGTGGGTATCTTGAGGCCGAAGTTTTGCCTGTGGTACGACCTCCCCCCAAATAAGCAAAAGGGACATGACAGAGTATATTGCCTGCTGGATAGATTCTATATGGCCAACAGATCTGCATGATTTATGGATAGGTGTTATGTGGAGGGGGAGCTGGCCTTCTCCCATTCAGATCATGTTCCCCAAAGTTTGGTGCTGGAAAACATCCCCACTGCAAGAAAGAATGGAAATATTCCGTTCAAATTCAATACGTCATGGCTAGGGAAAGAGCTCCCCAACGGAGTTAACCCTCCTAGTATGAAGGTCTGGGTTGAGAAGACCAGGCTTATAAAGACTTGGGTTAAAAATTGGGGTAAGAACAGAGCTAAGGAGTTTAAAAGAGAAAAGGAAGAGAGATACAATTTGCTGAGATTGGTGAAGCAAGATTTATTAGCAGACCTGTATAATATTGCTAATCAAAATTTAGAGGAGGAATTAGAGGAAAAGCCAAAGCAATCAAGAGGAAGAGGCTAGGCGGCGGCCGCTCGGCTTAAAACCAAATGGTATGTGAATTAGATCCTGAAAATTCTAAATGTTTTTCAGAATGGTGGGGGCAAGAATGGCGCATAAACAAAGATCTTATCGTCCAAGGATGATAACTCAAATGTATTAGTAGATCAGCAGGAATCGATCATTTACAAGGGCCGTTTTGAAAAAGAATTTAAGGAAGACCCCTACCTAACTCATATCATCCGCGATTAGCTTCGGATGAACAATCTTGACCGGGGGAGAGGGTTACCCATGATGAAAATAGACTTCTACTCCGTGAATCCGGAGAAGGAGATTTACAAAAAACTCAGGCTTTCGCTAGCGTTGGGGAAATCGGGCCCAGATGGTTTTCCCCCGAAATTCTTTGTTGAATTCTGGGATGTGCTGGAAAATGATTTTACTAGAGCAGTCTGTGGAGCATGGGCCTCTTGCTCCTTGCACCCGACGCTCGCAGCTGGTTTCATCACCCTTGTTCCAAAGGTCTCTAGGCCTTTAAGCCTAGGGGAATGGAGGCCCATTGCACTCACAAATGCCATTTATAAAGTGATTATGAAGGCTATTGCTAATCGTCTGAAACTTATTCTCAACAGAGTCATTGGGAAGGAACAATCGGCCTTCTTGCCGGGAAGATATATATATTGGATAACTATCTTGCAGCTAAGGAAGGTCTATATTTGTGCCAGGCTTCCAAACAAAAATGTGTACTGATCAAGATGGATTTTAGAAAGGCTTATGACTCCCTAAGATGGGATCTTGTTGGGTGTTTGTCATGAACCGTATGGGATTTGATTCACAATTTATTCTCTCGGCTATGGAGATGAACAAAGGTAGCATCCGGTGCTGCTAGTTAATGAGCAACCATCCGGATCATTTAATCTCAAGAAAGGCATAAGACAAGGCTGCCCCTTGGCTCCTTACATGTTCCTCATTATGGCAAATCTGTTATCCAGAATGGTCCAACTAAAAGAGTCAGAAGGGAACCTAGAAGGGCTTACCTTCCCAAAGGTACTGGGAAAAGTTAACAATTATGCAAGATGGATGATACTTTTATGTTCCTCGGATATGATGATAATAGCTTTCATTCATTTAGAAATCCCTTACGTCTTTTGAGGTTATCTCAGGAATTGGCTCAATGCAAATAAATGTACAGTGCTATGGGCTTCGTAAAAGTGACATTGATCCTCGAGCCAGGGGTCCGGGCTTTCCAATTGTGGCAGCTAGAGAGATAGTTACACTCCTTGGTCTCCATCTAGCTCTCTCTCGATGGTCTCAAGGGCCTCTGAATCCCTATACTAGACAAACTCAGAAGGAAAGTGGGTCTTTAGTCTACAAAGTCCCTAGCCACCTGCATGTGGTGAAGTGGCTATCTGATCCCTAATGCCCTCTCATATCTATTACTCGTCAGATATGGTCTCTCAAAAGGGGATCTATAACCAGATGCAGGTTATCATCAGGAAATTCATCTGGGGAGGAATGGCAAAAGTGGCCTGGGATGAGCTTTGTCGTAATAAAAAAAGATGGAGGGCTGGGATGCAAGGATCCTTTCTTACAAGCACAGGCCTTGGCAGCCAAATTTGTCTCGCGCACATTACAAGGTGAATCCTCTGAGTCATCTCCTGCTTTAAAATTTGTATCTTACTGGTTGAAGCAAGGCAAACTCCTCCACAAACCTTCTCTCCCTAGAGATGAGATGGGTGCCCTATACTATGGCTTTAAGGTGGCCCCCGGCACGCCCTCGGAGGGATGAGAAAGATCCTCCGCGTGGGGACATGTGCTCCATCTATTCACTCCCATGGACCCCCCATAAGAATGCGAGGTGGATTTAGCTTATTTTGGAACATTAAGGTTTGGGAGAGAAATGGTCTTCCTTTGGTTCTCTCACACCCTCGTATTTTCATCAAATGGAAGAGGTCGGAATAACAATGCCGCAAATGACTTTGGGTTAATGGAAGGTGGATCTGGCTGGACTACGCTCAAGGGATTGTAATTGAGCTCCGGAGAAGGAGACCGTAAAAGTATTGAAGGAAATTTTATGGAATGCTACCAATATATCCGTACCATGGGTCCTAGTGAGAAATGGCTACTTGATGGGCAAACACACTATAGTGTGGCAAAGATTTATAGTGCTATGTGCCGTGACAATCCCTAAAAGTCGAGGAAAGGCTAGAGGTGAGTAATTTAGTAGCTAAAATGTTTTAGCGAACTTCGTGGGAAGTCTATCTGTTCGGGGAAGATCCAGTTCTTTAGATGGATAGCTCGCAAGGGGACTCAAGACAAAGGAAAATTTGTTTAACAAAGGTATCGTAGTGGATGATAAATGTCCACTTACTGCCTAGCCACAGAATCATCGAGCATCTCTTCCTCTGCCCATGTAGCGGAGTTCGCGATGGGTTTGTCCTATTATTGGGCTTATGATGCACCAACCGGTATGGGCGAGTTGGTTTTGGTTTCAGACAAATCTTTGCAGAGAAGCCTCCCCGGTAAACCGCACTCGGGTGATTTGGAAACATCGGTATGGTGTGGCTCGGGTGGTCAAGAAGTCTCTATCATGAAGCTAAAAACTCCTTCAATCGGGAAGTTGCTCGATGGCTTTTGTCACATCATAGAAACAAAGGCAAGGAGTACAATAAGGTGGGCTTAATAGATTAGAGACCCCGGTGGGGTTCTATTCCTTTCTTTAAATGTCGTTGATGAAGTGGCCACGTTCAGTGGTTCAGATTCCTTAAGTATCTAGGATTAAGAATTGCTAAGGGGATCTAACATTGGAATGGAGTTGCCTCTCTGTAGTACCCACTCACGGGAGAAGAAAGGTTCTTTCACTTATAGTACCCTAGAGGTGGAGAAGACGAGGAGATGCTCTCTATAGTACATGTGTTTTGACCCCCCCTGAACAACCTTATTGTTCTCGCTTACCTTTAAAGGGTATCGTTTGTACATAACTTTCCAACTTTTTATATATATACACACCCTAAAAAAAAAACCTCTAAGAACCTATGTGCATTGGAAGCTCCTCAGGTGTAGTGTTTCCTCTATTTTGTTCTTGCATGATATCGCTAAACTTTGTATCATGATCTTCCAGTTCTCGTTCCTTCTCAAGATTGATCAAGCTCAGATTCCCTTGGTCCCATTGTTGCCATTCACCGAGTCAAAATCGAGGGAGATCTTTTCCAGGTCCTTAATGTCTACATTTCATTGTATGAGTACGCCCAGGTTTGGTGGCTCGCCCGGACAATTCTTATATCCACGGACTCTTTTGCCTTCCCCCATGCTAGGTTCAAACTCAAGCATGGGCTCTCGTGCTCATCCCCGAGATTATCCTTTACATTTCCATACTTAGCAAAGCGCAAAACTTCAAAAAATACTGGTTATAGCCAGACCACATATCTTCCACAATGAAAGAAAGGAACTCCGATCTCTTTCCTGTAAAATTGCCCATGCATATATTGACGCAACAGTGCTTAGAAAACTTAGCGAAAAGACAGTTGTGCAATATGTACATTGCCTTTGTTTCAAGCCTCCAGGAACTTCAAAACCGGATGCAATCATACGCCATGCCACCGTAATGCCCGGCAATCGCTATTCCGACCGGGTTTACAGCAACCTTGGTGGGTTTGTAGTAGTCACCAACATATCTTAGGTATATTCCAGCATATACCTAAGATATGCCACAAACCCACATAAGCAAGGGTTTGCCCCCTTAGGGGGAACCCAAAAATAAAGTAGCAACCTCAAATGGAGGAAAGAATGCAAAAGGTAGAACTAAGAGACGAGTGTATTAAACTGAAAACACATCAATCTCCACAAACGTAGGGCAAATTGGGCAAACTATGATAAAAAAGGCAATTTAATGTAGGTTAACTTATTTCCATTGAAAATATTCAAGTAGTGTAAGATAAGATACGTGAAGATTATATGATGTGTCCTATGAAACCATTAGATCACCAAGTTTGAACAAGTAAGGAAGAAGGAGGCTCAAGGCGTCATCATCTGTGAAACGGGAAAGGCTCAAGGCTTCGTATGTGCAACCGTTATAACCTGAAATGCAATGGTTAAAGTTAGATGCAATTTAGAGGTTTAAAAAAACTGAATTGAATTTTTTTTTATCGTCTACAAGAGACTAGGTGGCCTATTAGGAAAAAGAGCAGTTTTCAGTATGCCCAACTATGCTAACCACAGCAAACAAATTGTGCAAACTGTGCAAACTTACTTGGATTTATGAACAAGATATTTTTAATGTTCACTAGTGACCAACTATGCTTACTTGGATTTGTGAAGATGGCTATTGCAGTACCGCTGAAATCACAGGTTCCACCATTATTCTTGTTGGCTTGAAAATAGTGGTTGAATGCATAAGAAGCATGGGCAACGAGAGTATCTGGATCAAAACATCTGCCACCCCTCTGAATTTCAGAACAATCGGTATTGGAACAAGCCCAATCCAAATTCCCCTGCAGATCATTGTAATTCACCTTCGAATTGGCAACGCACCACAAATGCGTCGATCTACCGGTTAGATCTATGGAGTAAACGTTCGATCCGTCGGGATACAACAGGCCCCAGTTCCTCTCCCTCTCAGGGCCCCATTTCTGGTTCTCGTTGAAAAGGGCAAAGATATAAACTGGAATTTTCACGCCGCGCCTTCTGGGGCTGCCGGAATTGAAAACAGCTTTGGTAACCAATCTCTGGTTATAAAGCTTTGCGTTTTGCGGATTTGCACCGGATTCGGAAGGGTCGCCCTTTGTAGGCCATCCGGTTTCGCTGATAACAATGCCCACATCGTTGCAGCCCAATTTTTCCATCGCAGCGTATGTGGCATCGATAATTGCATCTAGAAGATTGGTGTATGCATGGCCTGATTCCTGGGTCTGGGCGCTGGAGGTTCCAAACAGAGCGTATTCAAGAGAAATGTCTCGCGGATTTGAAACCCAGGAGAAATACGGGTAAATATTTGCGAAATATGGCGATTTAGATTCTGAAAGAAATTTAAGCATTGGCGCCATAACGGAATTGGCTATGTCATCCCGAAATCTCCCGGCAGATGGAGGATATGAAACCGAAAGCGAATCTGCCGCTATGGCCGTCGTGACGGAAATTTTTTGAAGATTATGCTTCAGCAGAGCATTTCTGATATTCCGCATCGCAGGCACCAGTTGGGTCCAGGCTGATTTTTGGTTATAATCAGACAGAATTTCGTTGGCCACAACCACAGTGCTGATTTTGTATGGGTTCACGGTATTTGGGATGCCATTCTGGCATGTACCGGTGGGGTCCCGCGACCGGCGTTAGCCGGGAGCGGGTCACCGGTACATGCCAGAATGGCAGACCAAATGCCGTGAACCCACAATATGGTATTTGGGGAGCGATTTTTTCTCTCCCTCTTTGGCGGCCAGTCTATTTCAAGCTCCGGCAGCGATGGCGTCAAGCAAGATCATGCAGCAACTAGATTTTTGAGGTCCAGCAGCGATGGCACTAAGCAGGATGTCGCCACTGAAGCTGTGGCCGTTTGAAGCTTTGGTAAAGCTCAGATCTACTAGCTATGGCCGCCTGTAGCTCTGGTAAAGCTCATGTCTAGAAGCTATGGCGTCTGAAGCTCCGGTTTAGAAGCTCAGGTCTAGAAGCTATGGCGTCTGAAGCTCAGGTCTAGAAGCTATGGCGTCTGAAGCTCAGGTCTTTTTGTGGGTTTTCGGTCCCGTAAAGCTTGCTCTGTTTTCTAAAGCTTATGCCTTCTCTTTACTTTCTCTTCTCCGACAGCCATGCAAACTATTGAGGCACAAGAGGATATGACCGCAGGAGGATCTGCCTGGCACAGACGCTACGGCAAGGAACAGGGGTTTGGTAACAGAGCAAGAAACAGAAGATTACAGAAATAAGAGATTGTCTACCGGCTAGAAACCGGAGATGCGGAATGGTAGACTCAACTACCATTCTGCAATAGAATCCTCTGCCACATGGCAGCAGGAAATTAACCCACAGCAAAAAATCGTGACCCAAATACCATATTGTAGCAGGGTAATACGGAACCACATTTCTTTCCACCCATTTATTTGCTGTTGCTTGATCCCTGGCCACTCCTTAAACATCTGGTGTCGTGGGATTATCTGATCGCAACAATCTCCACCCTTAAATCGGCATTTTGGTAGCACAGGTTATTTCTGATAATCCATTGCTCCTGAAAGTGATTATCAAGTCCCTACTTGAGATTGAGGAGATTATCAAATCCATGGTGATAATCCCCTCCACCAGATGTTTAAGGGAGGCCAACCCTCCTCTCTCGATGATTATGGCAGATAACCCTCTCGGCCTGCCGGCCTCGAGGATTATTTGCCATAATCATCTCAAGAGGAGGGTTATCCTCCTCTTCTAGCTCCTGATTTGTCACCATTATTGCAAGCTTGATTCCGCTGTTTGCAAATGCTTTTAGCACTTCAGCATCTGCGTCAAATATTTTCGCCATTCCGACCTTCATTTTCTTCAGCAGGCTCACAACTTGATCGTGGGATGGCAGATTATTCGCCACCCTCCCATAATTCACCCCTATCAATGGTTCTGCCAAAACAATCTGAAATGTCAATTCAAAATAATTACCAAGGAAAATCTCAGAATATATGATAAGAAGAAGAAGAAGAAGAAGAAACATAACAAACCCAAAAACATTTCATTTTTTAGAGCAAAGGCCAAGGGGGGGTCAGTTAGAAGAACTCCCCAAACCACGTGCGTAAACATGAAGGGTTACTTTTGTGGGTTCTTAGTATGTATACCTACGGTACAATGTACTTTTTTTTTTGAATTCTTCGTGACACTAACGGAGAGGGGTGCTTCATGGCGGGAACCGAACATAGTATGATACGGAGAGGGCTTAGTGATTCGGTTATCCCTATTAGTAAGGGGCATCAATCGACAAAAACACTAAGATTCTTGGTAATGTTTTTCTTTTGTTCTACTCATTTTTTTCCGTGGATGGGATTACAAGATTTTTTTCATCTTATTTGGAGGATGGGTCACTCTAACGCCGAAAACGATTTGGTCGCCACGAAGTTGGGATGTACCGCCTATCTATTGCTAGTTTACGTGTTGTTGTGGCTTACAAGATTCAATTCAAGCTTAATGATGAATGCGCTTTTGCTCTTCTAAAGGTACGTGCAAGGATCATGCTTACTACATTTAGGCATTAAGTATTAATCAGAAGAATTTGTGTTCATGAGTGATTATAATGATCTTCCATACATGATAGAAAATGGATGTCTTTGTGAGAAAAGGGCTTTTGATCTATAAAGGAGACAATTCAAATTATAAAAAATTATTTCTAATTCAGAAGGAAGTAACTATATATACTTAAAGAAAGTTACGTATACATATTGGGGGTATATGTAATGTTCACAGAAGGTCGTATACGAGGGGTTTTTTAATTGATAAATGACGTATAAAATTGGGAGGGGGTATATGCATGTAAAATTTGAAAATCGTATGGTAGGGGTTTTTGATTAAAAAAGTGTCGTATATAGGGGTTTTTTTACAACCCTATGTACGCAGGTGGCATATCCCCTATAGGATAGGTGCACCCCCCGGGGCAAAGGCAAAACCTGCAGAGACTTGGATAAGGAATAGTAGAAGAAGGTTGGCATAGATTCTAGCCATGTCCTAAGGAGCTTGAGATTTGTGAAGGAATTTGTGAAGGAAGGTATTTAAATGATAATATGTGGAGCAAGTAAAATCTTCTTTTCCTTGCTATTATTTCCGCAACTTGACTCGTTTGTGTTTGTTTGTATTTGACTTGTTGTGTTTGTGTTTTCCACGATTATTTTCTCCAATTGGGTGGAATGTACACTTTGCACACTTTTTGGACGGAGTAAGGTCCCTCATCAAGAACATTATCTTTTCGAAAGGAGTAAGGTCCCTCACTAAGGACATTATCTGGCTAGGACAAGCCAAATCCTAGCCAAGTGTAGTATGCTATGCTGAGGTGCATTCCACTATCTAGTTTAAAGTTGGCATTAGAGTTCTAGTTGATCACGATACTATCATCAACTTGTAAACGAGATAATATGTTGTGCTAGCCAAGGTGATAAGAATTGAATTGAGTTGAATTAACCAATCCATAGAGTAATCTTAGCCAATCAATGACTCCCGCAATGTCCAAAGTTTAAAAGGAGTGGAATGTGAAGAGGTTATATGCATAAATTTTAAGCTTTAGGATAATGATGGAGGGAAATTTGTTCTAAAGAGATAAGGACGTAATGGAAGATTCCTTACATCTGTAACGATCTTTAAGAACATGGCATGCGGCACAAGCACATAGACCCTACCAAAATGTTTGAACCTTGACCAAAAATTGTGCTATAATTGTCTTTCAATGCATACATATTAATACCATACTCTCCTTGTTCTAAAAGATTTGGAGCATACTCAACTCAAACATCCTTCATTGAGTTTCTAAAATATATATGCAATATAGTGTATGTTATTCTATTCTGCATTGGGGGACGTTTGTAGTTTAAGATATGTGTTCCACCAAAGAGTCCAATGGTTCCAATAGGTGGAGGAGGTGGGGTGGTTGTATATTTTAATTGTTTCTCCACATTGTAGTGAAATATTTCATGAGGATGGATAAAAATGTAAGTATCAGATGTCAAAAGACGAAAGACAGGTAACACTACAAGCAATGATGAGATTATGGCCTTTCAATGAGTTACAATGACATGAAATTATCAGAACCAAGTGCAAAAAGTATGAACACATGCCTAAGGAAAAGAAGAGAGGTTGGGACCATCAATTCTCATCTATGCAATGCGTGAATTGGCTGTGCTACACTATATGCCAAAACAGACACATCATAAAACAAACAAATCCAAGCTTCAGTTCATGTATTCGTGCTCAAATATACATAAGCAAGCAAAACCTAGAAGATTAAGCTGACATAGCATCAAGTGTGAAAACATGTGATAACCAGTTTTCAAATGTTTATGGAAATTGACATGAATGGAACAAGAAGATGGACTTCTTGGACAAAAATACCACCTCTGGATTGGTACGAGAGCCACAGTCAAGGTTGTAGCTTTCTAAGATTTGCCCAGGTTATGCAATTTTAACAGTTCCCAGAATTTGCATCATCATTCAATCTACTTGAATAATTCATCTTCTCTTTCCTAATGCAAGCATGTCGGAGGTTTCAAACTGTTATCTTCTTAGCAAGTGCTGGACTCCCACTAGTAAATCTATGAGCGTAATCTGCCATCGAAGATACCTCTACAGCATAAATATGCTTTGCTCCAGCCAAATAACCAGGAAAAAATGATCTGATGAGAGCTTAATATCATGATAGACCCAAAGTGCAGTAAGTCATAGGTAATGTTCTGGCTAATGATTCCAACGCCAGGACAGCTATTTGACATGTGCTTTTAATTAATCTGCGTACAAACCCTGTTATCCTGCCAAGCCTTCACCCAGCAACACACAACGAGAAAAGCCTTTTGCCTGATGAACAGATACATACATAATTTGGTCATTTATAATAGCCTTTCTAAATGCCCCTGCCTCAACAAAGTGGAGTAACAACATATTCGTTGACATCGCCTTCATTTTATCAGCCAAATAAAAGGATTATATGCATAAGACAAGCCAGCAATTGAAAACCATTGTCTTCAACATCAAAGCCCCAAATTCCTTAGTTTCTTAGCCACATTGAAGCTTATGATTACTTTGAAGTTGACCAGTACATTAGAGGAGAAAGCAATCTTTTCAAAATACTTACACCAAGCTTCAACATGTATCTTAAAAAACTTAGGATTGTAAGATGCTGCATGATATGGCACTTGAGAAAGAACTATGGCACCTGTGAGAGCTGTTTACTGCAAGAAGGGGCATTTGAGCACGTGCTTTCTATCTTAAACTGCATGCCAGCCTATTGCTTGAGCAAATTATTCAGTAATTTTGGAGTCCCTCACATCTAAAGCTTTTTCCTTTTCAATTAACTGCTTATGAAGTAACGGTAAAACTTTCAAGAAAAAAAGAGAATTGCGCATGCAAGAGCCACAGTTCTTTATAACACCCATCTTTCTAAATGTAACTATATTTAATCGTCCAGTCTTTGTACATAATTGTCCACTTTTCTATAGAGAGACGTATAACAAACAAATACCTGGGCTGCAAACAAAGAAAGAATTCCACTTCTAGCACCCACGTCAACTACTACACGTCCCTAAAATCTGCACTGTTCTCCATGATTGCTGCATAATATGTTCCTGCGGTATCCCAATAATGCTAGAGCAATAGAAAACAAGCTATTACAAAACCATATCTAGTATCTAATACTCTTTCTCTAATACAAATGATATCTCCAAAAAAACAGCAAACTGGCCCAACCTGTCTGTACATAACCTTGGAGCATGTTTTGCTTATGAAAAAGCTGCTATAATAATGAAAATACATTTTTGCACATGCTGATTCTATCTTCTTGTCGAACTTGTTCGGCTCCATTACTAATGTACCATTTCCCTTGACCTCATTTATAAAACCAAGATGCCTCGTGGTACACATGCATGAGATCTATAAAATTGCATAATGACTTATATAACTTGCTAAAAGAGTTGATCAAGAGCTCGAAGAACAATGTGAAGATGTCCGTATGCAAACATAAGATTAACAAGGTTTGAAACAAAAAGATACAGAATGTAAAAATGTAACAAGCTTTATACGAGACCTGTAGTTGTGCCATTACTCTTTAAATCCTCCATTGCTTTGCCAAAAGCATTGTTCATGTCAATGGATTTGAAACCTAGCGAAAAAAGTCTTTGGATAGGATAGCTTTTACAAGTTAATTGAGTTAGTATCTTGTCACAAAATTTCTCTAAGAAATAACTGCTGTCATAAGCCTGCTATAATAATACTGTACATCATACATTATGTAAAGCCTAAGTTTGTCAATGGCAGCTATAACATATTATGCATCCCACAATGACTTGTCTAGCTTCGCATGTTAGAAGCATGTTTATCTAAAACCTGAATCAACCTCTTTTGTATTGTCCACCACAATCCAAATTTGAAGAGTAGGGCTCACTTTGGAGAACTGCGCCAAAGAAAAGCTTCCAACCATTCTTTTCATGCAGACCTTCCTTCTTCCTGGAATTTATAGCCTACCAACAACAGACCTGAAGGTTAAACACAACTAATTTATGCAAGGAATTTCCGGCACTGGGCAGATCTATTTTATCATGCCCTCCATCGTTCAGATCTTTTGCTTGTAATTTTTTCCATTCATATAACTAGCCCCAAGTTATCTGCGAAGGAATCTTGTTGGAGAGCCCATTTTCGGTTAGGGGTAGTTGAGCAAAGATTTAATTGCTTGTGTGGGCAAGCACTCTTCGTAGCACAGCAGCATATGGGGATTTTTTACTCTGGAATCAACCTGCCCCGAACGGCCTTGAAGGAATTTATGCAAGGTTTCTAGGAGTTGTCGGCAATCGCTCTTGAGGCATCGTGGGGTTTCGATCCTCAAGCCTTTTGCTTCCAAAGATGGCACAAGCACTCTTCCACTCAGCTACAACCCCAATTAGTGTTTAATATTTACAAACAATTAATAATAACCCAAATTAATGTTAGTTTAATATTAATATTAGACTTCATGTCTTCAAGGCATTGTAGTGATTCTACATCCACCTCTACCTAAAGATTTGCCTTCTATTTATTTATTACAAGCTCCAAATCCATCGAATAAACTCCAAGCTCCAAATCCATCGGCGATGGCACTCGATGCTTGTTACGATTTTACACGTGGCTTTTTTGCATGCCAGCTGGACTTTTTCGAATGTCATCACATGTTATGGATATGTATTTTGAACAGGGTTAAACACATTATACCCAGCAGATAGCATTACTAGTGCCTTCCACTTCGACATTAGATGTTTGTTAGAGATAAGTGGTGAATTACACTTCATGATCAGATTGCACACACTATCGTACAAGGATCTCGTTGTTCCTTTCTTCTTAAGTGTTATTCTCTTTTTGATGGTTCTATATTAGGTGTAACATTGTCTAAGTATGAAGGAAGGTGGGAAAACATCCAGATCAATATCATCAGTAATGGACATTTTGTATTATATTAGAATTATCATTTGCAATAGGAAGAAGAAGAAGAAGAGATTTTAACGTCACGAACTTAAACTAGCAATAAGGCAAGCTTGGGAAAAGGGTTATATGGAAAAGAAGAACATGCCATACCATACCATAGAGTGTGAAAACCTGTGATAACCATACCATACCATACCATAGAGTGTGAAAACATGTGATAACCAGTTTTCAAATGTTTATAGAAGTTGACATGCATGGAAGAAGAAGATGGACTTCTTGGACAAAAATACCACCTCTGGATTGGTACGAGAGCCACAGTCAAGGTCATTTATAATAGCCTTTCTAAATGCCCCTGCCTCCACAAAGTGGAGCAACAGCATATTCGTTGACACCACCTTCATTTTATCAGCCAAATAAAAGGATTCTATGCATAAGACAAGCTGGCAATTGGAAACCATTGTCTTCAACACCAAAACCCCACATTTCTTAGTTTCTTAGCCATAGTGAAGCTTATGATTACTTTGAAGTTGACCAGTACATTAGAGGAGAAAGCAGTCTTTTCAAAATACTTACACCAAGCTTCAACATGTATCTTAAAAAACTTAGGATTGTAAGATCTTTGCATAGACGGCTAAATTATGATATGGCACTTGAGAAAGAACTATGGGTTGTGTGAGAGAGTTTTTCATTGCAAGAAGGGGCATTTGAGCACGATGCTTTCTATCTAAAAACTGTTTTTGTAACACCCATCTTTCTAAATGTAGTCAGTATTTAGTCGTCTAGTTTTTGACTACTTTTCTCTGAGAGAGACGTATAACAAACAAATACGTGAGCTGCAAACAAAAAAAGAATTCCACTTCCAAGCACTTACGCCAACTACTACACGCCCCTAAAAATGCAGATTGCTTTGTTCTCCATGATTCTTTGCATAATATGTTCCTCCAAAACCCCAATAATGCTTGATAACTTGGAACACCTACTAATGACACTACCAGAGCAATAGAAAAGAAGCTATTACAAAATCATATCTAGTAACTAATACTCCTCCTCTAATACAAATGATATCTTCAAAAAAACAGCAAACTGGTCCAACCTGTCCGTACATAATCTTGGAGCATGTTTTGCTGATGAAGAAGCTGCTATAATAATGAAAATACATTTTTGCACATGCTGATTCTATCTTCTTGTCGAATTTGTTCGGCTCCATTCTCATTTATAAAACCAAGATGCCTCGTGGTACACATGCATGAAATCTATAAAATTGCATAATGACTTATATAACTTGCTAAAAGAGTTGACCAAAAGCTCGAACAATCGTAACCCCCGCATTTTTCACAAGACCCTTTTCCATGTCCAGTCATTTCATAATGATATATAGCATCCACCTTAAGCTTGAGTTCGTGGTTGGATATTCCAGAATGTGTGAAGTTATTAAGAAAATCTGATATTGCATACGCGTGATCGTGTATGATTTCATCTTGTTCGATTATGTAATCATGGCTGTAATACGACTTGTCATAACCAGGGACTCTATCAAGAATGCAATAATTGAAGTTATCAACGCTCTTATTGATCGGTGAGAGGAAGTTGTGTTTCTTGCATGTTGTTGGATCTCGAAGGATGTTGGAGGGATATAGGATTTCAACCGTATCTGCTATATTCATAGTTATGTTAAAGATGTCCAACGGGACTGTGGATTGCTCCTAGTCCTCTCTTATGCGATCGACAAATTGCATTAGTTCAGGGTCATCTGCATTTCGGATAGGTTCTTCCAATCTTAACACATGAAAACTCTGCCACAACAATGATGATTTTATGGATGCATTATATGCTGTTGTTCTTCCTCCCCCCTTAATGACGGGCGCAACCTATCTGAAGTCTCCAGAAGCAATAAAATGTTTGCCACCAAACGGGATATTGTCTGCATAGCTGCTGCTATAAATGATCGACGCTTTCTATGAGTCAACTTTGTTGGCCATGGAGAGCTCATCCCAAATGATAACCCTAGGCGCAAGCGATAGATCACTGCTCGGGAATCACATTCTATCATCGAGTGGAGCCCTGCATTATTTTCCTCAGCTAGTGGGGAATCCGGAAGAGCTAGTGGGTTGTTCCGTACCACATACTATATCTTGGTTGCATATGATTTTTTCCTCTACCTTCTTTTCCATCAATGAAGATTGGTTGATTGCTTTTGCGGCAATTCTAACCACACCGAATGAAGTTGTGTATCTCTCGCTGATCGTTTTTCATTTTGCTCGCCAACATTTGTAGCATTTAAGTGCACGCCGTGGTCGAAATTTTTCGCAACTCATGTATGACATATCTCCCAACACAAGGTTGGAGTTGGAAACCAAATGCCATGATGTTGGTATTATGTTGTGTTAGATTACTATTGATTAAATGGAGGGATTCATTGAAGGCAATCGGCTCATCGTTTGGATGTTTGTCTAGTACGTCAATGCTCATGGTACTTGGAACCTAATCCATAGCTCCATCGCTGGACCTTGGTCGAGTAGTGATATAGCAAAAAGAAAATATGGTTGTCTAGGACTCAATGACAGAGAAACTGTGTCCTCCATGACTAGTGTTGCTTCATTATATGCTGTGAGCAATCCCTTTGCTTTTGCAGGCTGTTGATATGTCCCATGACCTTGATCATTAACGATCTTTAGCTCGTTCCATGACCTTACATGGTGGAGGAACAAAATTTGCCGCAGGTAGATGCCTCACCGACGCTAGGCAGAAGCAAACGTATTCTACATACTAATCGTTGTCTTAAACGTTTCCTCACAATATTTTTTATAAATCCGTCCTGTTCTTGTTCTATGTAAGATTCGATTTGAATCGCGATGCGGACTATATATTGTCAATGTATATTGTTCATAGTATTGAATATATGTAAGTGTATCAAATACCTGATCAAGATGTCGTAAGAAGTATCGGTCTAATAATGACCTCGTCTTCAAATGTAAAGGGTGAAGAGGTAGGCATTTAACAGCAGGGGACTTGTTTGTTATGTTATATGGCATTATTCTCCATGATGCCTTTATGGCAGAAGATAGCGTGCCTTTAAGTATTCACCTAGCTCATTCCTATTACTTGGTGCAGCGGTTTGTCCTTGAGAATTGTGTGCGGATGCACCGCCTTGCATCGGGATTTGTATTCTCGTTATTAAGCAGCTGGCGGTTATGGACCGATGATGGTTACGGAACTATATGCCCTCTCGAGTTATCGAAATCTAGGCTGTATCAAACCCCTTATATATGTAGCTATGTAAATAAGAAAAAGGCGTGCATGGTGGATGCGGCGTCAACCATATCTGACAATCAAGTTCATGGGAAAAAATGCATTATCGACTATCCATGCATCGTCTCTACTCCTCCTCCTGTATTGCCGTAGCCCTTTGAATCAAGATCTTTGCGAGAGAATAATGGTGTTGTGACTCTTGTGTGGATTAATGTGCGGTATGTGATTCTCGGTTAGAATCACGGAACCGATTATGCGATTGATAGTTTGAGAGTGTGGAGGGTCGAGATCATGCGAGAAGGTACACGGCTTTGGTAGCTATCAAAATGAGCCCCCCAAACACTTGTTGTGGAGGGTATTGTGATTTTGCATTCTGAGAATCGGTTGTGAAGGTATCACAACATTGAGGATAAATTTAATCTCACCCTATTTATATAGCTTTGAATAAAGAGGCAGAAGAAACAAGGTCTTTGCCGAGGAGCGATAGCCATTTTGCAGACCATCTTAAATTAGAAAGTCCCATCAGACTGCACACTTTTGGGCTTTAATCAACTAATCCTGTAGTTCAGGTTTCCCTTATGGGAAATCCTTAAGAGGATAAATACAATATATAGGGCAAATTGTATAATTTAGAGGTTAGCTAATGGTGGCAAATTTTCTTCTATATAGAATTTACTTTATATTGCTCATGGCGACTTCTCAGAAAAGGACTAAGCCATATATAGCACAGTTATTTCACCGCTAGATTTCCCTACCATCTAATTTATCGATGAAAAGCGATCGAGCGGGTTGTGGGCAAGTTATGGTGAGTTAGCTTGTTGTCCTCATTGGTCAATGTGGCACTTGGGGGGAGGGGATGGACTTACAATTTTATCACGATTGTACACAGTCATCAACACAAGCCTCGAGAGTATTGCAAAGCCAACTTATCTCTCCATCTCCTCTTTGCCGGTGTGTATATCTCTTGTATTTAACAATCCTTGTGGAATAGATGATATTGCTAGGGCACCATGGCTTGAAATTTAATATAAAATTCATTCATACTCTAAATTAAACAAGGGAATTCATTTAGGTGTGACTCTATGATATTACTTGGTTAGAATTACATGGGTAAGATTTCATAAAGCATAAGTATTTCACATTAAGTATTTGACATAAAATGAACGTGGACCTATTGCATTGATGACAACACAAATAATAAAAAGAAAAAAAAAAAAAGTTGGAGCAATTCATATGATCGGTCGGTTGAACAAAGGAAAGTATGGCATGTCAACTGATGAAAGATATTGCCCTAAATGACATTACTCTTGGTTGGAAAGAAGACCAGTGAATGTATCATATTTTAATATGTTCTATACAACAATGATATATGATCATTGAAAGATAAAAGTTTGAAATGGACTACATCTAGTAGTTTTACTTTTAATTCCTCAACGATCGGTGGAGATTGGCAACTCTGCAAAACATCCTGCTTACTGTACGAACGGTAATCTCTACATTGTGCATATGCATAAACAGATGAGTAACTAGAGACAACCATAAACAAGAAAGGATCAAGTTAACTAACTAATAAGAGAGCTTTATTGGATATCAAAGTCCTCTCTAGATGGGCCTAGCTAGTCTCTAATGTTGTTGGAGATTGCTTTGCATTCTCCTTGCCTCGTGATACCCTCCTATTATTCTGAAATTTTTTTGTATAAGACGTAGATTAATGTCCTTGCTTTTTTATCAAAAAACGAGCTTGCCTCTGATTCCAACTCCTGTATCATTTGAAGTGGTTGCCTAACAAGCACACTTCCTAAGCCTATTTTCACTGCAACTAAAGGAGATCCTCGAATCTATCCTTACAATTTTGCATCTTCCCCAAGCACACAAGCAACTGTAAAAGGCTTTCGTAGCTTCAAAATCTGTGGCCTCTTTATTGTGAAATCACTTTGCCCTCTGGTCCCCCGAGGTGGTGGTGTTTCGTGTCGATGGCAAAAACAAATGTGAAGATCAAAGCATTTGCATCAGACATTGTCTATGGGTTTAACTTCCCTGTCCAAGACTTTTTGTGTTGCCTCCGACATAATAACCCCGGCATTTTGATATTGTGATAAAATAGTATAGTTGTTGGCAATCGACCCACATTTAGAGAATTGGCAGTTACTTCAAACTCAATTTTTTTAAATAAAATGATAAACTGCATGTATAGTTCTCATTTACAACACCAGTTCCATGTATCATTCAATTATTTTAATAGTGCACCATTCAATTACTTTAATTTCTGGTTGACATTTACAACTCGGAAAGCTCAAAACTTGCTATGTTCGACGAGCGGCAAGGTTGACAAGTTACAGGTTATTGCCACAACCTACAAAGAGTTATGAAATTTTTGGATTCTTCGTTCTCTCGCGCATTTCATTTGTTGTATCTTAGCTTTGGATAAGTGCAACGCATCTTGCACCTCTATAAAGAGAGGTGGGAGTGCATCTTGCATCTCCTCTATTAGCCTTCTTATCTGCGCCATCCTCTAATGCCCCTTTTTATTAAACTTTAAAACCCTCATTTTGATTTCAAATTATAAAGAGCTTCTTGGTGAAAATGGTTGTTGGACATGACATTAGTGGGCAAGTTGTTAGGAGCATGCATTATGCTAGTGATGAGCATGTAAGCAAGTTGACAACCCAAATTATTATCTTTAGTGTTCTAATTGTTATCTTCATGATATATTTCTCCGAATTGGTCCTACTATCTTTAGTGCTATCTTCATTGTTCTAATTGTTATCTTCATAATATATCTCTGAGAGTTGGTCCTATGTCACTCTCACCTCTGCATATTCTTTCAATGTCCAACTGATCATTATATAGTATTCAAGTTGTGCATGTCATTCTTGTGCAATGATCTTCAATACATTGTTCCATTTGATTACATCCACAAATGACATGTAGTGATATAGGATATAGGATTGTTCCATTTCACTGCATCCATGAAGGAACCAATTAGCTACTTAAGAGATTCTAAAGTCATCTATAAATTGTTCCTTTAGAAACTAGCCATAAGCTTCAATCCTACATTATCTCCATGCCTTGATTATCTTGTGTATTTTGGTCAACGAGAGAGACTTTAACCAGAGATCTGATCCAACAATTCCAATTCTTTGCCCACCACAAGCGGAGCTATTTCTTGATACTAGAAGACACGATATTATCAGTATGGGATATCACATTATTATCAATCTCTTTTATAGTATGAGAAGGAAAGCACCAATATAATCTCCATTCATCCTATAGATCATGCTCGAAACATAAACCATCCTCAATATCTAATCTAACCCTATTAAGCACTTGAGGCCATTAGGTTTTGACTTCTACATCAACACCCTTGCATCTTTTTGGGTCTAGCGATTGAAGTCATAATCGAATAGAGTTATGAAAAGAGATGAAAATTTATTTGTTCCCGGTGGTTAGTGATATTAACTCCTAAGTTGAAGAACGACCCAAAGAAGTAACCATTTTTCAAGCATAATAACGATTTAAAGAGAAACATGAACCTAGAAGTTCATCGAGAATAATTTCCCCCACAGCGTATCATTTGAAATGTAGTGCGGATGAAGATCCAAAGTGGTAGATCATGCCCGCGTTTCATAGAATATTATATCTGAATTTTGAAAGCCTTCATTTGATTAACTAGCAAGAGATTATACTGCAGATTTTTGCGAGATCCATCGGATTCCTTTACAAGGCCATGTGCAAAGTGGTGGTTCTTTGTCAATTATAGCGGTAGCTTCTTGAGGCGGATGCATGTCTTTGGTATATCCGTTCTCTGAGACACAATGTAATTTCTTTGCAAATGTTAACCATTGAAGCGAGAAAATTTGTCGTCGTTTAATGAGAGGGCATAAGACAAGGAGAGTCCAAACAAGCCGTTCAAAATTGTTAAAAGTTAAAAGCAGTTGAAATAGAAGAAAATGGATGTTAGGAGAAATAAATTGCCTTACTTCACGCTTCAGTTATTGAGAACCATGAGCGATTGCTTCAGTGAGATAATATAAGAGTTTCGAGAAATTCAACAAGAAGTGCTACCCACTCATAAGCTATAAAAGTTTGAAGATTTTCTGAGAACCATCAATGTCCATAGCTTATAAAGCTTTACCACAAATATGCTCTTGCTTTTCAAAAGTCCGGATAGTTGTCACGCCCGGGGCTATTTGAAAAGAGGCAAATATATAAATGGTATTTATTGAAAGTGGATTTTTAAAGGCGACATATTTGACCTCCTTTTGCTTAAATATTGATAGCCATATACCTGTAGCCAATAAGTAGTCCGGTCATTGGAATGGCAATCATTATAACACTTTCCACGTCACAATTGACATTGCAACCAATATAGCAATAAGATCAAATATTTCTGCAAATATAAATGCAAGGCGCATTGGAATATCTATATACAATATGCTCATGTCTAATGAAGCACGAAAACCACATCCAATTAATTGTCAATAGTAAATCAATTCTATATTCTAGTATCATGGACACTAATTGAAAAATAATATACAGGTTTAGGATTATGACAATAGGTGTCGAATCAAATATAGACATAGGTGCAATGAACAAAGCCTTTGATGCTTTGAGGCCAAGAGATTTATATGATTTACCACGCACATGGACCAACCCTCCAAAAAAGAAATCATTTGCATAAACAATTACTAACATTGGACTTAATCTTGAGTTCGATCGGTGGCCAACCGAAGTTGCCAATGCGCCAATTACAAATATGATTTGTCTTTGCCAAAGCTAGAGTGAAAATTACATCCCCCTTGCTTATTCCTACATAACTCATAAGTGATCTAACGCCCAAGCCACCCATTTCTTTTCCTCATCCTTTGTTAATTGACTAACATCAGCGGTTGTATTGTGCACCTTCACGGACACGTCTTTTGCATCATGAAAGACTTTTTCTTTGGCTTTAAAATATTTTTGGCTAAAGATGCATGCTCTCTTGCATTATTATGTGCATTCAGGAAATGTCACAAACATCTTGCCGATTGTCAACAACTCATCATATTTGCCGGCCTACTTTATTTTCTCTAGCTTGCATCATCACGGAATTGAGATAGACAAGTTCAAGATGTTCATGCGAGGACATTGTCTTTCCAAATTGAATTTCACCAAAAAGGCGATGTTTAGTTACATCTAAGGTTGTCAAAACTTAGCACTTCTTTTTGTAGCTAAATCCATTGTCTTTCTCAATTGATCAGCAAAGTTGATGATAACTTTCAAACACCAAGTCTCTAAATTGTAGTGGCATTATAGTTTGACAACAAAGTCAACTCATATGCGCTTTATAAGCCTAAATGTACCCTTTGTTTCATCATCATGTCAAGATATAGACCAAAATATCATTGATGCAAGGCACTTACCAGAATTTTGTCTGCTTTTGGCAAAAACTCCACTTGATGTGTCACTAAGATGATAGCTTTAGTCAATGACATTCCTGAAATGCATTTCGCAAAGTAAAAAACTGCCAAGTAAAATCATCGGTCCTTTGACACCTTGAGCAACAAAGCGGCGGTTTGAGCATCCACGGCCGTTGAAGCGATCACCCATTATGTAAATATCGAGTCACTATACAATGCATGAGCTAGTTGCATCCATTGCTTCTGTCTTAAATTAACTCCTCTTTGTCCAATCTCATTAAAATCCCTATGAGTAAAGGCAATCAAATTTTCCTTAAGTGCACACGCACAAATGATTGTAACCTTTCTGCGGCAGAGGATACTACCTGGAATAAAACTTCATGAGCAAGTTTGATACGTCCCATTGGCTCTCGTCAATTCCTTGAAACAATGAGAACCATCCTTCTTGTGCACAATGGCCGAGACAAAAAGAGACTAAGGGTGCATCCCCATTGAGCCTCGAACTTCGGATTTTCTCCTTTGCCATATCAATAAATCAAAAGGCAGGAAGAATCTTAAAGTGTGAGCATTTCCATTAGAGCCGTTTTTGTGATCCGATGGAGCCCTGTGCTATGAGACAAGATCTTGTTTGCCACAAAACAAAAGCTTGCTCACTACAGGACAAAAGATTATTGCTAAAAGACAAACCCAAGTTGTATCTCGGCAATCCGGAATATTGTTTCACTGCGGTTTTGGAGCTTCAGTCTGCCTTGCCGGTTACCTGAATGGCTATAGCAGGAATAAGGCTCCAAATATCTATTGCGGTAGCAACAGGATTGCATAGAATACATGCCGTGGTCTTGGGTTAGCCGGTTTCCACACCGGTTGCCCGGCAACAATCGCGGCCAGCCGGTTTCTGACCAAGAGCGGGTTTGGGCGAGTCACCGGCATATCCTAGGTATATTCTAGCATATACTTAGGATATGCCACAAAGACCCACATAAACAAGGGTTTACCCTAGGGCAACCCAAAAATGAAAAAAATGAAATAGTTATATTTGCAATAGTTAAAACAATCATTAAAATGCAAAAGTGGACTTAGTACAATCATTAATTTAATTTGGGATTATGTCTATTCCCAAATTGTGCCCAATAAGCATTATTTTCAGTGCATCTTGAGTAAGCTTTTTTGTATTAATAAAACCATGGTGTATATTGCATTCTGTGTTCTTTTTCTTTATTTACTTCAAATAAAGCAAGGAAATGACTTGTTGATTTTGAATTAACAACAAGAGATTATATACCATAAAAATGTTGGAACATGATCACCATGATCTCAAACATCATGTTATTTTAGGCTAATAATACTCGACTAGGTAGACAAAATAGTAAAAGTGATGTCCTCCAAGTTGCTTTAAAAGAAACAATTATACAAACTGTAGCACATTTAAATCACACTTGATGTGATTTTAAAGCTATGATAATCCAAGAAACACGGAAGGTATGTCTCTAAGGCAAGGAATTAATTTATGAGGGTCCCATTTTGTGCATAGCATACGAGCAAGTGTTCACAAAGACATGGGATTTCCTGATTTTGGTTGGTCATTAACATCAGCATATCCAAGCAATCTTGCCACGCATAAAATAAAAAACGACTTTCATCATCCGGAAATTTGAACAATTGCAAACGACCTCAGAAGCTCTTGCTCATAGGTTCTTAATTCCCAGTTTTTGCAAACTATGCAACCGATGATAAGCGGAAGTTCATTCAAGCGATCAAAACTTCCACGGGAAGGGACTTGTAAAGAAATACCCTTGGTATCTTCTTCAAGTACTTCAACAATTAAAGCGCATTGCTTAGTAACTAGTTTATTGACTTCTTGTTCAATGGACGCCATCTTCCCTTGAAGACATACTAAGTTTTCAGCCGGCTCTTGGTGAAACACTTTCAAGTTCCCTTCTCCACTTCCCAAGTGGTTTGAAAGATGAGAACTTTTTTCGTCCATTTCCGCCATCAAGTTTAGATTTTCCCGAGAAAACTAGATTCACGACCCGACTCGATACCACCATTACGACGCTAAAAAATTTTCCTTAAGAACAATCTCGCCCACGTGTTAGCGTAGGCTAGCTTCCACCGCACCTTGGATCCGGATCCCCTCGCTAATCTTATCGAAACTACTTTGCTATGTGAACTTCCACCACGAAGCCGGATTCCTTCAAAGAATCCCTACGAGTTAAGCACCTACCGGATGCTTCACTCTGATTGATCTCTGGCAGTAGCAATGTGCCTTGAGATCGTAAAACGATCAAAGGCTGCAATCCGACCCTATGGGTCGGTCTTGATCGGCTCTGGCGAGAAAATGCGGATTCTTTGAATGAATCCTCGATTCGGCACCCTCTTGGTCCTTCCTCCAATTCGATCCTTGGTAGAAGCCACGCCTTTAAGGCCAAGCCGCAGCCTTAGGCGCTTTTCGACTCTATGGGCTAATCCACGAATCAACTAACGGTACAATTAGCGGGATGGAATCGGCTTATCAAGCCATCGATCCCAATTCATTCATGGGCGGTAGCAATGCGCTCTATGTGATCGTAAAAACTGACCCTGAGGCGTAATCCGACCCTATGGTTCGATCTTGATCCGGCTCTGGCAAAATCGGGACTACCTTGGGGCCACACTATCCACCCGGATTCAAAATGTACCCAAAGCCCGGGTTCGTGAATCAAACCTGAGATCAATCACCGGCGAGAATCGGTGACTATCTCACTAACCGGTTTTACGTATCCTCGCTCAATCCTCCACGTAGGCTTTATAATCCGCCCACTTGAGCTCCACGAGGCAATCTTGCATGCCCAAAACCGCCGGATCGAGGCCTTTACTTGACCCAAATCCATGCACTATAGCCCCTTTTAGAGATCGGCATCTCCACGATATATCGGGTTTAAGAAACCCATCGAACTATTTCACGCCATGTGTCACTTTAATGTTTCATTAAAACCATAGCTAACCTTCTAACTTACATTTAAATAACATTGGCCCCTAGGGCCTTACATTAACATTAATATCTAATGTTAACCATGTAAGCTTATGGGTCCTCTGCCCTGGTCAATCCCTGCTAGCTCTTGCCGCGCTAATATTTAACAATATTAGCACCCCCTAGCGAACCATTATCCGCCGCTAGCGATTAATACCATTTACCCCGCATCCGGTCGCGTGTTGGTGATTCACGATCAACACGGCCCATTAAATCATCCGCCCGGCAATCGCGACCAATAATACCCCCGTGCTCATGGACGTCCGTCAAGGGCCCGATTCTGGCTATGCCCTTGGGAGCACATGTAACATTCCTTCCCCTCCTTTTGGACCTTGCCCTCAAGGTTGATTATATAGTCAACTATAACTTGAGAGGAAAAATAAAGAGGACCTTCTGAAGGAGCCAAATCATGGCCATAGATTGTGAAGATGTTATTCAGATATTAAGCTCCCATTCGCAAAATAAAGAAAAGGAAACACAAAATTTCTTTTTAAGCTTGGAGTGCGCAATGGATGCATTGACCGAGAATTGTAACTTCTCAAGAAAGTCTAATTTAGAAATGAATAGTAGATAGAATATATAGAAATTTACCTTGTGAGGAGGCGCAGAGATAAAGAATTACAAAGAAATGATCAAACTATTGGCATAGCTTATTAAATTATTGTTCATCTTCATGTTGTATGAGAAAATGACATGCAGACAACTGAAATAAGCCAAGGACTTCATATAAAGATGAGAAAATGAGGACGCTTGAAATTTACGCTATGTATTTGCTCATGCATGAAAAGAATCTTGATTCTAAAGTGAATGTTGGAAATTGATAATGGAACTTCAATACAAAAAAGCTTCTCACTTCTCAATACTATAGAACACATTCGCCTTTAAATAATGGTAGGATACCATATGCATGCAATACAAATGAATGGAGGATAAGAACAAGCGCAAGGCCCCAAAACACATGTCTCAAACTATCAAAATGGAAGAAGCTTGGCTCCTTCTCATTCGTTAAGACTCATAAACCTTGTCTATGTTCATGCATGCAATGGTGGGTTGTAGAGTCAAATTAAAGTTGCAGTAACAATGGCTTAAGTAAGTGGACATCTCCAACTCGCTAAGAATAAAGCTGGAAAGCTACTTGAGGAAGTTTGCTTATCTCTCTCCTTTTCATTCCACGTGCGGCAATAGACTTATAAATCTTGTCTATAAAATTCAAACGGGCTACCATAGTTGGTGTCTAAAAATTTCTATGCTCAAACCACTGTCCTCATTTCACCATGTGTGCCATTTTTTTGCCCAGGTTTTGCAAGTTCCATGAGGGGGATTTGAAGAGGCATAGCTCGATTCATTACCCATGCACCATTCGAGAAGATTCAACAACAGCTGTGCCATTTTTCCAAGGGCGGGTAAAGAGAAAAAGGAATTTCGTTTTTTACAAATCTACTGATTTCTAAGTTTACAAATAAATTTTAGCTGCCGATTTGAATAAGGAGAACACCTCTGACATGTAAAAATCTTTGGGCCTCTATACCGGTTCTACAACCCTCTTTGTTCATATCCAGAACATGCAATTCTTTTTGTATATTCCACCTGAGGCTAAATTTTAGCCGCTATACTTAGGAATACGGGCTCACAAGAAAATGTACTTATTTGATATCGCATGTTTATGCCTGCCCTATGGCTAGTTTTTCTTTCTTTTCCTTCATTTGCATGTTCCACCTAACCCTTTCCCTAAGCTTGCCTTACTGCCGGTTCAAGTTTGTGGATATTGCCCTATTGCGAATGATAATTTTAATATAATACAAAATGTCCATTACCGATGATATTGATCGCATGTTGTCCCACCTTCCTTCATACTTAGATAATGTTACACCTAATGTACAACCACCAAAAAGATAATAATACCTTAGAAGAAAGGAACATTGAGATCCTTGTACAATAGTGTGTGCATCACCCTTTGAGATCAATGAAAAGTGTTTTTTTTTTTTGGTAACATGTGGGGATATTTAGAATGAAGAAAAAACTAGTTTAGCTTGCATTATCAGTAAATGAGCCACGTGCAAATAAATATGCACATCTACCATCCTATTGGATGAGATGCAAATATAGCAATGGCAAAATTGATGGGCACTTGTGCTTTTCCATTATCGTGTGCTCATCCCAGGAATCTTGGCAATAGTAGTAGTCGTTGTAGTCCTGCATTTCATTGATATTTGAATTGTGTGAGCTAGTAAGGAGGTGCCAGATTCGTATTTCTTTAAACGCTAAATTCCATTTTCTAGCTTGTGTTGATTCTTTGCCTTGAAAGCTTTGGTAAAACTCATCTAAAGCAAGGACTTGATTTCCTTCTATATGTACATAGGGGAGATGTACATCTCTAAATATTGAACCGTCTGTACACTAGCTCATGAGAATCCAAAATATAAGAGCTATAGAAAACTCCACTTCTTTTTGCAAAGAAGTGGAATTGGGTTGTTGCCGATTGTTTTTGTTATTGAAAATTGATAATTTTTGTTTTGGTGTGTTATGGGATTTGTGTTATATTTAATGGTATATATGTTATTCATGTACTTGGTAATGTTTTTTGAATTTTGTTTTTTTCCACACTAAAAAAACAGCATCTCCCATAACTCGCCAAAACAAAACAGAGTGCGTTTGGTCTAATTCTAAATCTAGCATCGTGAACTCTAGCATGGCATCTTCCATGCCTTTTTCAAACAACAATGAACAAGGTAATTGAAGTTTCTATATAAAAGTACTAAGAATTAACCTTAATTGCTCCTTGGATTTCGTCAATTTAGTTGCATCTGAGTTTGTGCCAAAGAAATGATCTGTTAAAGCTAAAAAAAACTTCTTGCTCAATGCTAAATTTAATATTCGAGCCATACTTGCAGGACGTGCTTTCTGCTCATAGCCCACAAGCAATATCAGTTCAAAAAGAAGAACGAAAGCATTGAAAGAATACCTTACTTGAAAAAATAGCACAGATCCGGGCATAGATACAACACTCTACTTGAAGAATCGAATGTAATTCTGGACGACACTCGAGAGAAGAAGCTCTATCCATCTCTAGTTACAAGTTAACTATGTAAACTATTATTAATGCGCCTCATGGTAATCGAACAACAGGACATCCATCATCCGGGCTTGGAAGATGATACATGTGGAAGGTTAGGACATACCGTATTGGAAGTCTAGGTCGGTGTGCATGGGTTTCTATACATTTGTTGTATCGTCTGTACAAAGGAAGGCTTAAGAAAATGTACCCCATCATAAAAGCAGCTCTTTGTAGGCGATATTCTTAGTGCACCTTGCTGTGTCCTCTGGCGAGAGGAGATGAGCACGTCATGTCTATTCCACATGCGAGTAAGCGTCATGTATAGCTGGCCATGTGCGAACACATCGGTACGAAGGTCGATGACGACAAGATCTAATGTCAGCCCCTGACAACTATTGGAAATGGTCGAGTAAGATAATCGGAGAGGCAATTGTCTCCTGTGAATGGTCCAAGGTCGATTATCTGGCCGATAGAAGAAATCATCTCTAGAGATTGGGTATGTGCATGAATCATCATCGATGCCGTCTAATACCTTCACCATTACAAACTTTGTGTGCATTGATACAATCATAACCCTCGCATTTTTCACAAGACCCTTTTCCATGTCCAGTCATTTCATAATGATATATAGCATCCACCTTAAGCTTGAGTTCGTGGTTGGATATTCCAGAATGTGTGAAGTTATTAAGAAAATCCGATATTGCATACGCGTGGTCGTGTATGATTTCATCTTGTTCGATTACGTAATCATGGCTGTAATACGACTTGTCATAACCAGGGACTCTATCAAGAATGCAATAATTGAAGTTATCAACGCTCTTATTGATCGGTGAGAGGAAGTTGTGTTTCTTGCATGTTGTTGGATCTCGAAGGATGTTGGAGGGATATAGGATTTCAACGTGTATGCACGCTATATTCATAGTTGTGTTAAAGATGTCCAGCGGGACTGTGGATTGCTCCTAGTCCTCTCTTATGTGATCGACAAATTGCATTAGTTCAGGATCATCTGCATTTCGGATAGGTTCTTCCAATCTTAACACATGAAAACTCTGCCACAACAATGATGATTTTATGGATGCATTATATGCTGTTGTTCTCCCTCCCCTTAATGGCCAGGAGCAACCTATCGAAGTCTCGAAGCAATAAAATGTTTACCACCAAACGGGATATTGTCTCCATAGCTGCTGCTATAAATGATCGACGCTTTCTATGAGTTAACTTTGTTGGCCATGGAGAGCTCATCCCAAATGATAACCCTAGCTGCAAGCAGTAGATCTGCTGCTCCGGAATCACATTCTATCATCGAGTGGAGCCCTGCATTGTTTTCCTCAACGGGGATCTGGAAGAGCTAGTGGGTTGTTCGTCCTCACGGGTATTGGCGGGGCTATTAATCTTTGTCATTACCACATGGAAACACTATATCTCGGTTGCCTCGTATGAGCGGGCATATGATGTTTTCCTCTACCTTCTTTTCCATCAATGAAGATTGGTTGATTGCTGCGGCAATTCTAACCACACATGAATGAAGTTGTGTATCTCTCGCTGATCGTTTTTTTTTCATTTTGCTTTCGCCATTTACATTTGTAGCATTTAAGTGCACGCTTAGGTGGTCAGAAATTTTTCGCAACTCATGTATGTCATATCTCCCAACACAAGGTTGGAGTTGGAAACCAAATGCCATGATCTTGGTATTATGTTGTGTTAGATTACTATTGATTAAATGGAGGGATTCATTGAAGGCAATCGGCTCATCGTTTGGATATTTGTTTAGTACGTCAATGCTTATGGGTACTTGGAACCTAATCCATAGCTCCATCGCTGGACCTTGGTCGAGTAGTGATATAGCAAAAAGAAAATATGGTTGTCTAGGACTCAATGACAGAGAAACTGCGTCCTCCATGACTAGTGTTGCTTCATTATATGCTGTGAGCAATCCCTTTGCTTTTGCAGGCTGTTGATATGTCCCATGACGTTGATCATTAATGATCTTTAGCTCGTTCCATGACCTTACATGGTGGAGGAACAAAATTTTCCGCAGGTAGATGCCTCACCGACGCTAGGCAGAAGCAAAGGTATTCTACATACTAATCGTTGTCTTAAACGTTTCCTCACAATGTTTTTGTAAATCCGTCCTGTTCTTGTTCTATGTAAGATTCAATTTCAGATATTGATGCCAGACTATATATTGTCAATGTATATTGTTCATAGTATTGAATATATGTAAGTGTATCAAATACCTGATCAAGATGTCGTAAGAAGTATCGGTCTAATAATGACCTCGTCTTCGAATGTAAAGGGTGAAGAGGTAGGCATTTAACAGCAGGGAACTTGTTTGTTATGTTATATGACATTATTCCCCATGATGCCTTTATGGCAGAAGATAGTGTGCCTTTAAGTATTCACCTAGCTCATTCCTACTACTTGGTCTGGCAGTTTGTCCTTGAGAATTGTGTGCAGATGCCTGCCTTGCATCGGGATTTGTATTCTCGTTATCAACGCTCTGCTGGTTATGGACCGATGATGGTTCTGGAACTATATGCCTCTCTCGAGTTATCTGAAATCTAGCTGTATCAAACCCCTTATATATGTAGCTATGTAAATAAGAAAAAGACATGCATGGTGGATGCGACGTCAACCATAATACGTCAATCAAGTTCATGGAGAAAAAATGCATTATACGACTATCCATGCATCGTCTCTACTCCTCCTCCTGTATTGCACGTAGCCCTTTGAATCAAGATAATCCACACAGAGTCACAATACCATTAATTCTCGGTTAGAATCTGGAACTGATTATGCAGTGATAGTTTGAGAGTGTGGAGGGTCGAGATCATGCAGAAGGTACCTGGCACTGGTAGCTATCCAAAATGAGCCCCCAAACACTTGTTGTGGAGGGGATTATGATTTTGCATTACAGAATCGGTTGTGAAGGTATCACAACATTGAGGATAAATTTAATCTTACCCTATTTATATACTTTGAATAAAGAGAGCGGAAGAAACAAAGGTCTTTGCTGGGAGCGATAGCCATTTTGCAGACCACCTTAAATTAGAAAGTCCCATCAGACTGCACACTTTTGGGCTTTAATCAACTAATCCTGTAGTTCATGGTTTCCTTATGGGTAATTCTTAAGGGGATAAACACAATATACAGGGCAAATTGTATAATTTAGAGGTTAGCTAATGGTGGCAATTTTGCTTCTATATAGAACTTACTTTATACTACCCATGGCGAATTCACAAAAAGAGACTAAGCTATATAGCACAGTTATTTCACCGCTAGATTTCCCTGCCATCTAATTTATCGATGAAAAGCAATCGAGCGAGTGAGCTTGTTGTGGGCAAGTTATGGCGAATTAGCTTGTTGTCCTCATTGGTCAATGTGGCACTTTGGGGGAGGGGATGGGTTTACAATTTTATCATGATTGTACATCGTCGTCAACACAAGCCTCAAGAGTATTGCAAAGCCAACTTATCTCTCCGTCTCCTCTTTACCGGTGTGTATATCTCTGGTATTTAACAATTCTTGTAGAATAGATGATATTGTTAGGGCACCATGGCTTGAAATTTAATATAAAATTCATTCATACTCTAAATTAAACAAGGGAATTCATTTCGTGTGACTCTATGATATTACTTGGTTAGAATTACATGGGTAAGATTTCATAAAGCATAAGTATTTCACATTCGTATTTGACATAAAATGAGCGTGGACCTATCTTTGCATTGGCGACAACACAAATAATAAAAGAAAAAAAAAAAAAAGATTGGAGCAATTCATATGATCAGTCAGTTGAACAAAGGAAAGTATGGCATGTCAACTGATGAAAGATATTGCCCTAAATGACATTACTCTTGGTTGGAAAGAAGGCCAGTGAATGTATCATATTTAATATGTTCTATACAACAATGATAATCAGTATGATCATTGAAAGATAAAAGTTTGAAATGGACTACATCTAGTAGTTTTACTTTTAATTCCTCAACGATCGGTGGAGATTGGCAACTCGCAAAACATCACGCTTCTTTGCATGCGGATGGTAATCCCTACATTGTGCATATGCATAAACGGATGAGTAACTAGAGACAACCATAAACAAGAAAGGATCAAGTTAACTAACTAATAAGAGAGCTTTATTGGATATCAAAGTCCTCTACGGGCCGGGCTTAGCTAGTCTCTAATGTTGTTGGAGATTGCTTTGCATTCTCCTTGCCTCGTGGTACCCTCCTATTATTCTGAAATTTTTTTCAGTATAAGGCGTAGATTAATGTCCTTGCTTTTTATCAAAAAGCGAGCTTGCCTCGATTCCAACTCTGTATCATTTGAAGTGGTTTGCCTAATAAGCACACTTCCTAAGCCTATTTTCTTTGCAACTAAAAGAGATCCTTGAATCTATCCTTACAATTTTGCATCTGTTGCATCTTCCCCAAGCACACAAGCAAGCTGTAAAAGGCTTTCGTAGCTTCAAAATCTGTGGCCTCTTCTTTGTAAAATCACTTTGCCCTCCAGGTCCCCGAGGTGGTGGTGGTGTTTCGTGTCGATGGCAAAAACAAATGTGAAGATCAAAGCATTTGCATCAGATATTGTCTATGGGTTTAACTTCCCTGCCCGGGCCAAGACTTTTTGTGTTGCCTCGACATAATAACTTGACATTTTGATATTGTGATAAAGTAGTATAGTTGTTGGCAATCGACCCACATTTAGAGAATTGGCGAGTTACTTCAAACTCAATTTTTTAAATAAAATGATAAAGCTGCATGTATAGTTCTCATTTACAACACCGGTTCCATGTACCATTCAATTATTTTAATAGTGCACCATTCAAGTACTTTAATTTACGGTTGACATTTACAACTCGAGAAAGTTCAAAACTTGCTATGTTCGACGAGCGGCAAGGTTGACAAGTTATAGGTTGTTGCCACAACCTACAAAGAGTTATGAAATTTTTGGATTCTTCATTCTCTCGCGCATTTCATTTGTTGTATCTCAGCTTTGGATAAGTGCAACGCATCTTGCACCTCTATAAGGAGAGGTGGGAGTGCATCTTGCATCTCCTCTGTTGGCCTTCTGATCTGCGCCATCCTCTAATGCCCCTTTTTATTAAACTTTAAAACCCTCATTTTGATTTCAAATTATAAAGAGCTTCTTGGGAAAATGGTTGTTGGACATGACATTAGTGGGCAAGTTGTTAGGAGCATGCATTATGCTAGTGATGAGCATGTAAGCAAGTTGACAACCCAAATTATTATCTTTAGTGTTCTAATTGTTATCTTCATGATATATTTCTCCGAATTGGTCCTACTATCTTTAGTGCTACTATCTTCATTGTTCTAATTGTTATCTTCATGATATATCTCTGAGAGTTGGTCCTATGTCACTCTCACCTCTGCATATTCTTTCAATGTCCAACTGATCATTATATAGTATTCAAGTTGTGCATGTCATTCTTGTGCAATGATCTTCAATACATTGTTCCATTTGATTACATCCACAAATGACATGTAGTGATATAAGATATAGGATTGTTCCATTTCACTGCATCCATGAAGGAACCAATTAGCTACAAGAGATTCTAAAGTCATCTATAAATTGTTCCTTTAGAAACTAGCCATAAGCTTCAATCCTACATTATCTCCATGCCTTGATTATCTTGTGTATTTTGGTCAACAAGAGAGACTTTAACCAGAGGTACAGTCCAACAATTCCAATTCTTTGCCCACCACAAACGGAGCTATTTCTTGATACCGAACCTGATATTATCAGTATGGGATATCACATTATTATCAATCTCTTTTATAGTATGAGAAGGAAAGCACCAATATAATCTCCATTCATCCTATAGATCATGCTCCAGAAACATAACCATCCTCCAATATCTAATCTGACCCTATTAAGCGCTTGAGGCCATTCAGCACTTGAGGCCATTCAGTTTACAGCTTCTACATCAACACCCTTGCATCTTTTCAGTCTAGCAGTCGGCAGAAGTCATAATCGAATAGAGTTATGAAAAGAGATGAAAATTTATTTGTTCCCAGGTGGTTAGTGATATTAACTCCTAAGTTGAAGAACAGCCACAACAGTAACCATTTTCAGCATAATAACGATTAAAAGAGAAACATGAACCTAGAATTTCATCAGAATAATTTCCCACTGCGTATCAGTTGAAATGTAGTGCAGATGAAGATCACAGTGGTAGATCATGCCACGTTTCATAGAATATTTTATCTGAATTTTGAAAGCCTTCATTTGATTAACTAGCAAGAGATTATACCTGCAGATTTTGCAGATCCATCGTTCCTTTACAAGGCCATGTGCAAAGTGGTGGTTGCTGTCAATTATAGCAGGCGCTTCTTGAGGCAGATGCATGTACTGGTATATCCGTTCTACAGACACAATGTAATTTGCTGTGAATAATAACCATTGAAGCGAGAAAATCTGTGCGTCGTTTAATGGGAGGGCATAAGACAAGGAGAGTCCAGCAAGCCGTTCAAAATTGTTAAAAGTTAAAAACAGTTGAAATAGAAGAAAATGGATGTTAGGAGAAATAAATTGCCTTACTTCACGCTTCCAGATTGCAGAACCATGAGCATTGCTTCAGCAGATAATATAAGAGTTTCCAGAAATTCAACAAGAAGTGCTACCCACTCATAAGCTATGAAAGTTTGAAGATTCTGAGAACCATCAATGTCCATAGCTTGTAAAGCTTTACCACAAATATGCTCTTGCTTTTCAAAAGTCCGGATAGTTGTCACGCCGAGGGCTATTTGAAAAGGCAAATATATAAATGGTATTTATTGAAAGTGGATTTTTAAGGTGACATATTTGACCTCCTTTTGCTTAAATATTTATAGCCATGTACCTGTAGCCAATAAGCGGTCCGGTCATTGGAATGGCAATTATTATAACACTTTCCCGTCACAATTGACATTGCAACCAGTATAGCAATAACATCACATATTTCTGCAAATATAAATGCAAGGCGCATTGGAATATCTATATACAATATGCTCATGTCTAATGAAGCCTGAAACCCACATCCAATTAATTGTCAATAGTAAATCAATTCTATATTCTAGTATCATGGACACTAATTGAAAAATAATATACCCGGTTTAGAATTACGCCAATAGGTGTCGAATCAAATATAGACATAGGTGCCTTTGAACAAAGAATCCATAAAGCCAGAAAAGAAAGCCTTTGATGCTTTGAGGCCAAGAGATTTATATGATTTACCACGCACATGGACCAACCCTCCAGTAAAAGAAATCACTGCATAAACAATTACTAACATTGGACTTAATCTTGAGTTCGATCGGTGGGCAACGAAGTTGCTTACTTTTACGCCAATTACAAATATGATTTGTCTTTGCCAAAGCTAGAGTGAAAATTACATCCCCCTTGCTTATTCCTACATAACTCATAAGTGATCTAACGCCCAAGCCACCCATTTCTTTTTCCTCATCCTTTGTTAATTGACTAACATCAACAGTTGTATTGTGCACCTTCACGGACAGGTCTTTTGCATCATGAAAGACTTTTTCTTTGGCTTTAAAATATTTTCAGCTAAAGATGCATGCTCTCTTGCATTATTATGTGCATTCATAAATGTCACAAACATCTTTGCCATTTGTCAACAACTCATCATATTTGCCGGCCTACTTTATTTCTCTAGCTTGCATCATCTGGAATTGAGATAGACAAGTTCAAGATGTTCATGCAGGACGTTGTCTTTCCAAATTGAATTTCACCTAAAAGACGATGTTTAGTTACATCTAAGGTTGTCAAAACTTAGCACTTCTTTTTTTGTAGCTTAATCCATTGTCTTTCTCAATTGATCAGCAAAGTTGATGATAACTTTCAAATACCAAGTCTCTAAATTGTAGTGCCATTATAGTTTGAGTCTGCTTTATAAGTCTAAATGTAACCTATGTTTCATCATCATGTCAAGATATAGACCTAAATATCATTGATGCAAGGCACTTACTAGAATTTTGTCTGCTTTTGGCAAAAACCCCACTTGATGTATCACTAAGATGATAGCTTTAGTCAATGACATTCCTGAAATGCATTTCTGCAGAGTGAAAACTGCCAAGTAAAATCATCGGTCCTTTGACACCTTGAGCAACAAAGCAGCAGTTTGAGCATCCACAGCAGTGAAGCAATCACCCATTATGTAAATATCAGAGTCACTATACAATGCATGAGCTAGTTGTATCCGTTGCTTCTGTCCTCCACTTAAATTAACTCCTCTTCGTCCAATCTCATTAAGATCCCTATGAGTAAAGGCAATCAAATTTTCCTTAAGTGCACACGCACAAATGATTGTAACCTTTCTGCGGCAGAGGATACTACCTGGAATAAAACTTCATGAGCAAGTTTGATACAGTCCCATTGGCTCTCGTCAATTCCTTGAAACAGCAGGACCATCCTTCTTGTGCACAATGACGAAGCAAAAAGAGACTAAGGGTGCATCCCCATTGAGCCTCGAGCTCGGATTTCCTACTTTGCCATATCAATAAATCAAAGGCACCGGAAGAATCTTAAAGTGTGAGCATTTCCATTAGAGCCCCTTTTTGTGATCCGATGGAGCCCTGTGCTATGAGACAAGATCTTGTTTGCTACAAAACAAAAGCTTGCTCACTATAGGACAAAAGATTATTGCTAAAAGACAAACCCAAGTTGTATCACTAATCCAATCCAGGCATATTGTTTGGTGGGGCTGCGGGTTTGGAGCTTGATGCGCCTTGCCGGTTCCCTGAATGGCTATAGCAGGAATAAGGCTCCAAATATCTATTGCGGCGTTTATTTGTAACCCAAAGCATTACTTTTGCATATAATACATGCCCGTGGTGCCGGTTAGCTATATTTCCACACCCGGTAGCCCCGGCAACAATACATGCCCGGTGCGGCCGGTTCCACACCAAAAAGCGAGCCGGTTTGACCAAGGCGTGTTTCACCCGGCATATCCTAGGTATATTCTAGCATATACTTAGGATATGCCACAAACCATAAACAAGGGTTTGCCCCCTAGGGCAACCCAAAAATGAAAAGGCTTATATTTGCAATAGTTATAACCTAGAAATGCAAAAAGTGGACTAAAACAATCATTAGAATTGCAAAAAGTGGACTTAGTACAATCATTAATTTAACTTGGGATTATGTCTATTCTAGAATGGGACTCGCATGAAACCAACAAACCACCGACTTAGACTTGCTTCTCATTCATCTCGTGATTTTCTACAATGGTGGATAATGGGTAGCGCACACATTGAACTACCCATAAAAATAAAGGGAAAATCCAATTATATCATTTGGACCCCAACAAAATACAATGCTAATAGAGGCTGGGCTAGTGTACCGCCGAAAGCTTATCACGGGATTAAAAACCCCCAGCCCTTTCGGGTTTTCGAGGAAAAACCCTAGTGATAAGCCTTCGACAAGGGCTTGGACAAAGCGTAAGGCATAAAAATCGCTCCCAAAACCCACGAATGTAAAAGTCGAAAGCAGATGTCGCTCGCTAACACGTGCACGCACATCACCAACAAAACAACAAGACAAACCAAACCTCCCAGTGGAGGGGCTGATTCTGGCGCGTGCCACGCGATAAAAATACAATAACAAAGAAGGGGGGGAGGGTGGGTTCAAAGAGAATAAGGTACTGCTGAGAGAGAAGAGGAAGCGCCGATGAGAAGTCGAAGCAGAAACGCGCCTAAAATAGCGAAGTCCCAACCAGAACGGGCATGCGCCACCCGCATGCATGCAAAACATGCATGCTCGTCCCATTCTAGAATGGCGATCCGATGTCTCGGATCGATGGGATTCCCAAATTGCGCCCAATAAGCATTATTTTCAGTGCATCTTGAGTAAGCTTTTTTGTATTAATAAAACCATGGTGTATATTGCATTCCGTGTTCTTTTTCTTTATTTACTTCAAATAAAGCAAGGAAATGACTTGTTTATTTTGAATTAACAACAAGAGATTATATACCATAAAATGTTGCAACATGATCATCATGATCTCCAACATCATGTTATTTTAGGCAAATAATACTCGACTAGGTAGACAAAATAGTAAAAGTGATGTCCTCCAAGTTGCTTTAAAAGAAACAATTATACAAACTGTAGCACATTTAAATCGCACTTGATGTGATTTTAAAGCTATGATAATCCAAGAAACACGGAAGGTATGTCTCTAAGGCAAGGAATTAATCTATGAGGGTCCCATTTTACGAGCAAGTGTTCACAAAGACATGGGATTTCCTGATTTTGGTTGGTCATTAACATCAGCATATCCAGCAATCTTGCCACGCATAAAATAAAAAACCTGACTTTCATCATCCGAGGAATTCTGAACAATTGCAAGCGACTTAGAAGCTCTTGCTCATAGGTTCTTAATTCCCCATTTTTTTGCAAACTATACAACTGATGATAAGCCAGAAGTTCATTCAAGCAGTCAAAACTTCCCTGGTAAGGGACTTGTGAAGAAATACCCTTGGTATCTTCTTCAAGTACTTCAACAATTAAACTGCATTGCTTAGTAACTAGTTTATTGACTTCTTGTTCAATGGACGCCATCTTCCCTTGAAGACACACTAAGTTTTTAGCCCGACTCTTGTTTGAAACACTCTCAAATTCCGCTTCTCCACTTCCCAAGTGGTTTGGAAAACAGAACTTTTTCGTCCATTTCGCCATCAAGTTTAGATTTTTGCGGAAAACTAGATTCACGACCACGACTCACGATACCAGCATTCTGACGCAAAAAGTTTCCTTAAGAACAATCTCTACCCACATGTTACTTGTAGAGCTATCTTCCACGCACCTTGGATCCGGATCCCCTCGCTAATATTATCGACTTCTGCGCTATGTGAACTTCCACCACGAAGCCGGTTCCTTCAAAGAATCCCTCACGAGTTAAGCACCTACCGGATGCTTCACTCGATTGATCTCTAGCAGTAGCAATGCGCCTTGAGATCGTAAACCGCGATCAAAGGCGCAATCCGACCCTATGGGTCGATCGATCCAGGCTCTGGTAGAAATGCGGATTCTTTGAATGAATCCTCGATTCGGCACCCTCCGGGTCCTTCCTCCAATTCGATCCTTGGTAGAAGCCACCTGCCTTAAGACCGCAAGCACAGCCTTAGGCTGCTATTTCGACTCTATGGGCTAATCCCTGAATCAACTAACAGTACAGTTAGCAGAATCGGCTTATCAAGCCATCTGATCCCAATTCATTCATGGGCAGTAGCAATCTGCTCTGTGATCGTAAACACAGCCCTAGGCTGCAATCCGACCCTATGGTTCCAGTGCTGATCCGGCTCCTGGCAAAATCAGACTGCCTTGGGGCCACACTATCCGCCGGTTCCAAATGCGTACCCAAGGCACGGTTGCGTGAATCAAACCGCGGATCAATCCGCAGCCGAGAATCGGCTGACTATCTCACTAACTCGGTTTCTGTATCCTCGCTCAATCCTCCCTGTAGGCTTATAATCCGCCCACTTGAGCTCACAGGCAGTCTTGCATGCCCAAAACCGGCCAGATCAGGCCTTTACTTGACCCGAATTCATGCACTATAGCCCCTTTTAGAGATCTGGCATCTCCCTGATATATCAGGTTTAAGAATCCCATCGAACCATTTCACGCCATGTGTCACTTTAATGTTTCATTAAAACCATAGCTAACCTTCTAACTTACATTTAAATAACATTGGCCCCTAGGGCCTTACATTAACATTAATATCTAATGTTAACCATGTAAGCTTATGGGTCCTCTGCTTGGTCAATCCCTGCTAGCTCTTGCCGCGCTAATATTTAACAATATTAGCCCCTAGCTGAATCATTACCGCCGCTAGCGATTAATACCATTTACCCGCATCCGGTCACAGTAGGCGATTCTGATCAACCACGGCCCATTAAATCTGGCAACCGCGGCAATCGCGACCAATAATACCCCCGTGGTTATGGACGTCCGTCAAGGGCCCGATTGCGACTATGCCCTTGGGAGCACCTGTAACATTCCTCCCCCTCCTTTTGGACCTTGCCCTCAAGGTTGATTATATAGTCAACTATAACTTGAGAGGAAAAATAAAGAGTCCTGAAGGAGCCAAATCATGGCCATAGATTGTGAAGATGTTATTCGAAATATTAAGCTCCCATTCGCAAAGTAAAGAAAAGGAAACACAAAATTTCTTCTTAAGCTTGGAGTCTGCAATGGATGCATTGACCGAGAATTGTAACTTCTCAAGAAGGTCTAATTTAGAAATGAATAGTAGATAGAATATATAGAAGATTACCTTGTGAGGAGGCGCAGATAAAGAATTACAAAGAAATGATCAAACTATTGGCATAGCTTATTAAATTATTGTTCATCTTCATGTTGTATGAGAAAATGACCTGCAGACAACTGAAATAAGCCAAGGACTGCGTACAAAGATGAGAAAATGAGGACGCTGAAATTTCTGCTATGTATTTGCTCATGCATGAAAAGAATCTTGATTCTCCAGAGTGAATCTCCAGTTGGAAATTGATAATGGAACTTCTCTGCAGACAAAAAGCTTCTCACTTCTCAATACTATAGAACACATTGCGCCTTTAAATAATGGCAGGATACCATATGCATGCAATACAAATGAATGGAGGATAAGAACAACTGCAAGGCCCCAAAACACATGTCTCCAAACTATCAAAATGGAAGAAGCTTGGCTCCTTCTCATTCTCTGAGCAGGACGGTTAAGACTCATAAACCTTGTCTATGTTCATGCACGCAATGGGAGGTTGTAAAGTCAAATTAAAGTTGCAGTAACAATGGCTTAAGTAAGTGGACATCTCCAACTCGCTAAGAATAAAGCTAGAAAGCTACTCGAGGAAGTTTGCTTATCTCTCTCCTTTTCATTCCACGTGCAGCGGCAATAGACTTATAAATCTTGTCTATAAAATTCAAACGGGCTACCATAGTTCGTGTCTAAAAATTTCTATGCTCAAACCACTGTCCTCATTTCACCATGTGTGCCATTTTTTTGCCCAGGTTTTGCAAGTTCCATGAGGGGGATTTGAAGAGGCATAGCTCGATTCATTACCCATGCACCATTCGAGAAGATTCAACAGCAGCTGTGCCATTTTCGCAAGGGCAGGTAAAGAGAAAAAGGAATTTCGTTTTTTACAAATCTATTGATTTCTAAGTTTTCAAATAAATTTTAGCTGCCGATTTGAATAAGGAGAACACCTCTGACATGTAAAAATCTTTGGGCCTCTATACCGGTTCTACAACCCTCTTTGTTCATATCCAGAACATGCAATTCTTTTTGTATATTCCACCTGAGGCTAAATTTTAGCCGCTATACTTAGGAATACGGGCTCACAAGAAAATGTACTTATTTGATATCTCAGCATGTTTACGCCCTATGGCTAGTTTTTCTTTCTTTTCCTTCATTTGCATGTTCCACCTAACCCTTTCCCTAAGCTTGCCTTACTGCCGGTTCAAGTTTGTGGATATTGCCCTATTGCGAATGATAATTTTAATATAATACAAAATGTCCATTACTGATGATATTGATCTGCATGTTGTTCCACCTTCCTTCATACTTAGATAATGTTACACCTAATGTACAACCACCAAAAAACATAATAATACCTTAGAAGAAAGGAACATTGAGATCCTTGTACAATAGTGTGTGCATCACCCTTTGAGATCAATGAAAAGGGATATCTTTTTTTTTTTTTGGGTAACATGTGGGGATATTTAGAATGAAGAAGATACTTGTATTTATTAATCTACATGTGAATGATGAGGAAAAAACTAGTTTAGCTTGCATTATCAGTAAATGAGCCACGTGCAAATAAATATGCACATCTACCATCCTATTGGAAGAGATGCAAACATAGCAATGGCAAAATTGATGGGCACTTGTGCTTTTCCATTATCGTGTGCTCATCCCAGGAATCTTGGCAATAGTAGTAGTCGTTGTAGTCCTGCATTTCATTGATATTTGAATTGTGTGAGCTAGTAAGGAGGTGCCAGATTCGTATTTCTTTAAACGCTAAATTCCATTTTCTAGTTTGTGTTGATTCTTGCCTTGAAAGCTTTGGTAAAACTCATCTAAAGCAAGGAGTTGATTTCCTTCTATATGTACATAGGGGAGATGTACATCTCTAAATCTTGAACCGTCTGTGCACTAGCTCATGAGAATCCAAAATATAAGAGCTATAGAAAACTCCACTTCTTTTTGCAAAGAAGTGGAATTGGGTTGTTGCCAGTTGTTTTTTTGTATTGAAAATTGATAATTTTTGTTTTGGTGTGTTATGGGATTTGTGTTATATTTAATGGTATATATGTTATTCATGGACTTGGTAATGTTTTTTGAATTTTGTTTTTTTCCACACTAAAAAAACAGCATCTCCCATAACTCGCCAAAACAAAACAGAGTGCGTTTGGTCTAATTCTAAATCTAGCATCGTGAACTCTAGCATGGCATCTTCCATGCCTTTTTCAAACAACAATGAACAAGGTAATTGAAGTTTCTATATAAAAGTACTAAGAATTAACCTTAATTGCTCCTTGGATTTCGTCAATTTAGTTGCATCTGAGTTTGCGCCAAAGAAATGATCTGTTAAAGCTAAAAAAAACTTCTTGCTCAATGCTAAATTTAATATTCGAGCCATACTTGCAGGATGTGCTTTCTGCTCATAGCCCACAAGCAATATCAGTTCAAAAAGAAGAATGAAAGCATTGAAAGAATACCTTACTTGAAAAAATAGCACAGATTTGGGCATAGATACAACACTCTACTTGAAGAATCGAATGTAATTCTGGACGACACTCGAGAGAAGAAGCTCTATCCATCTCTAGTTACAAGTTAACTATGTAAACAGACAGCCGAATGAATCTGGAATGGTCGTGACTGGAAGCAAGAAGCGATCCGCTGGCAATTCCATCACAAGAGGAAACTTGAGACCAGTTGCATCATGTCCGAAACCTAAATTAGCCAATCAGGGGAACGCTTTTGTCATCAAGGAAACCTTGTGCTGCTAGACTTCAGTGGCAAAATGGCTAATATTCATGGCAAAATAAAATGGTGCAATTTCATAGATTACAAAAATGCAATGGTATATGCTTTATAGAATACTGTAAATTCATTGCCTCCATCTCCTCCACATGATTATTTAATTTTTAGTATAATCCTCACTCAACTTCTCCAAAAGATCTGATGAAACTTAGGACTTGTGTCTATAGCGTCCAATTACTTCATATCGCTCACAAACCTGAGTACATATAGAGCATCATGTGAATTTCATTGCTTGAGTTAGTCTATATGTTGCATTGTATACACATCTTTGTCGATGGTTGCCTCAAATGATTCACTAAGACCTTGAGCTTTTTTTTTATTATTTTATCGTAATTAGCGGACTATAAAAGATGCTTTTGTTCTGTAGTATGGTATTGCTTCTATTAGCTTCTACCTCTTCTGCCACCTCTCTTTCAAAGCTCATTCAATGCATGTTCATGGAGTGTCAAGAATGCTAGGCAAAATAGCCCAATAATAGTTTAGATGTTTATTTTATATATTTGTTTTGAGATCATGGCCTAACCTTTATAAAGAGTTCATGGGCTTAATTTTATAACTCTAGCTACATGATCATGGAGTCAATACTCCAATGATGGTGGCTAGTTGCTGCATATGGTTTACAAACTTGAGAAGCTTCCAATCAAATAGAGACAAATTTACAATCATGCTGAAGCTCTCACCTCCAAACCTTGTTATGTGGAGGGGGTAAACCTAGCTTCAATATTAATGGTCCCTTCTCCATGAAAATTGCAACCGCTAATGCATTTCTTGGCGTAAAAGAGTAAGATGATGGAAAGGATCAATGGTAGCAGACGACTTTTAATAGAAAAGACAAGACTTTGCCTGAAATTGTTCGTCGCCATCGTCTACCTCATACCACATATGGCCTAGTAAGACGTGTGATCTAGCAACAAGTGCCCAATACTGCCGGGTGCACTTCATAGTTGGTAGGCATCTAATAATAAATGTATATGCCAATCACCAAACGTGACTATACCTCTTGCATATGAATAGATGCTTGAGTTGCTTGCAAATAGACGGCTCGAGTTGCTTTCAAAGATATGGTGTTTGCCATAATAATGTTCAAGTCATAGCTTTTCTCCTTTTCAAAATTTTTCTTTTTCCAGTTTTCACATAATATTAAAACAGTCCATGTATTACATCATAGTAAATGATGGCTCTACTTGTATCCATTTAAGATTCCCAAAACTCAAGAAAGATCTGGTGGCCAGGCATTCTCCTCCCGACCTGAATATCATAATGAGGCTCTGATTCCATGGATAAAGGGAAAAATCAAGGTAAACTATGATAATGATGCCTAAGGACTCACTACAAGCAACGATGAGATTATGGCCTTTCAATGAGTTACAATGACATGAAATTATCAGAACCAAGTGCAAAAAGTATGAACACATGCCTAAGGAAAAGAAGAGAAGTTGGGACCATCAATTCTCATCTATGCAATGCGTGAATTGGCTGTGCTACACTATATGCCAAAACAGACACATGATAAAACAAACAAATCCAAGCTTCAGTTCATGTATTCGTGCTCAAATATACATAAGCAAGCAAAACCTAGAAGATTAAGCTGACATAGCATCAAGTGTGAAAACATGTGATAATCAGTTTTCAAATGTTTATGGAAATTGACATGAATGGAACAAGAAGATGGACTTCTTGGACAAAAATACCACCTCTGGATTGGTATGCGAGAGCCACAGTCAAGGTTGTAGCTTTCTAAGATTTGCCCAGGTTATGCAATTTTAACAGTTTCCAGAATTTGCATCATCATTCAATCTACTTGAATAATTCATCTTCTCTTTTCCTAATGCAAGCATGTCGGAGGTTTCAAACTGTTATCTTCTTAGCAAGTGCTGGACTCCCACTAGTAAATCTATGAGCGTAATCTGCCATCGAAGATACCTCTACAGCATAAACATGCTTTGCTCCAGCCAAATAACCAGGGAAACAATGATCTGATGAGAGCTTAATATCATGATAGACCCAAAGTGCAGTAAGTCATAGGTAATGTTCTGGCTAATGATTCCAATGCCAGGACAGCTATTTGACATGTGCTTTTAATTAATCTGCGTACAAACCCTGTTATCCTGCCAAGCCTTCACCCAGCAAAACACAACGAGAAAAGCCTTTGCCTGATGAACAGATACATACATAATTTGGTCATTTATAATAGCCTTTCTAAATGCCCCTGCCTCGACAAAGTGGAGCAACAGCATATTTATTGACACCGCCTTCATTTTATCAGCAAATAAAAGGATTCTATGCATAAGACAAGCCGGCAATTGGAAACCATTGTTCCAGCACCCACGCCAACTACTACACGTCCCTAAAAATCTGCACTGTTCTCCATGATTGCTGCATAATATGTTCCTGTAGAACCCCAATAATGCTTGATAACTTGGAACACCTACTAATGACACCACCAGAGCAATAGAAAAGAAGCTATTACAAAATCATATCTAGTATCTAATACTCCTTCTCTAATAGAAATGATATCTCCAAAAAAGCAGCAAACTGGCCCAACCTGTCCGTATATAAACTTGGAGCATGTTTTGCTGATGAAGAAGCTGCTATAATAATGAAAATACATTTTTGCACATGCTGATTCTATCTTCTTGTCGAACTTGTTCTTGTTCGGCTCCATTACTAATGTACCATTTCCCTTGACCTCATTTATAAAACCAAGATGCCTCGTGGTACACATGCATGAAATCTATAAAATTGCATAATGACTTATATAACTTGCTAAAAGAGTTGACCAAGGGCTCGAAGAACAATGTGAAGATGTCCGTATGCAAACATAAGATTAACAAGGTTTGAAACAAAAAGATACAGAATGTAAAAATGTAACAAGCTTTATACGAGACCTGTAGTTGTGCCATTACTCTTTAAATCCTCCATTGCTTTGCCAAAAGCATTGTTCATGTCAATGGATTTGAAACCTAGCGAAAAAGTCTTTGGATAGGATAGCTTTTACAAGTCAATCGAGTTAGTATCTTGTCACAAAATTTCTCTAAGAAATAGCTGCTGTCATAAGCCTGCTATAATAATACTGTACATCATACATTATGTAAAGCCTAAGTTTGTCAATGGCAGCTATAACATATATACATCCCACAATGACTTGTCTAGCTTCACATGTTAGAAGCATGTTTATCTAGAACCTGAATCAACCTCTTTTGTATTGTCCACCACAATCCAAATTTGAAGAGTAGGGCTCACTTTGGAGAACTGCGCGAAAGAAAAGCTTTTTGTCAAAAAGCTTCCAACCATTCTTGTCATGCAGACCGTCCTTCTTCCTGGAATTTATAGCCTATCAATAACAGACCTGAAGGTTAAAAACAACTAATTTATGCAAGGAATTTCACAACAGTCCATTTAACCAGGCAGAATGTTAATGACAATAGTAATGTGACGAATTGGAATGAAGCTAAGCATACTGGGAAGAAATTGAACCAGACAGCCCATCGCAAATGCCTTCTGCGGGAGCTGAACCTAAAGGAAATCTCTGGCAGGCAGGGCAATAATTGTCTACATCAGAGTCTGTTTCTGGCAGAGTCTACACTCCTAGGCTCTGGTTGAAGCCCCTCACTATTTCGGTTTCTTGCAATGCGGTTCTGGTAAAAAAAATGAAGTTGGAGTTGTGAGGTTTCGATCCTCAGACCTCTTGATTTCCACGATGTCGGCAATCGCTCTTGAGGCATCGTGGGGTTTCGATCCTCAAGCCTTTTGCTTCCAAAGATGGCACAAGCACTCTTCCACTGAGCTACAACCCCAATTAGTGTTTAATTATTTGCAAACAAATTATAATAACCCCAATTAATGTTAGTTTAATATTAATAATAGACTTCATGTCTTCAAGGCATTGTAGTGATTCTACATCCTCCTCTACCTAAAGATTTGCCTTCTATTTATTTATTACAAGCTCCAAATCCATCGAATAAACTCCAAGCTCCAAGCAATGGCTTTTTCGATGCTTCTTTGAGAGGAAGTAGGCGTGGATTTTACCGCGTGGCTTTTTGCATGCCGGTGGATTTTTTTGAATGTCATCACATGTTATAGATATGTATTTTTGAGCGGGGTTAAACACATTATACCCAGTGAGATAGCATTACTAGTGCCTTCCACTTGACATTAGATGTTTGTTAGAGATAAGTGGTGAATTACACTTCATGATCGATTCCACACACTATCTTACAAGGATCTCGTTGTTCCTTTCTTCTTAAGTGTTATTCTCTTTTTGGTGGTTCTATATTAGGTGTAACATTGTCTAAGTATGAAGGAAGGTGGAAAAACATCGGATCAATATCATCGATTAATGGACATTTTGTATTATATTAGAGAATGTTCACGAACTTAAACTAGCAATAAGGCAAGCTTGGGAAAAGGGTTATATGGAAAAGAAGAACATGCAAATGAAGGAAAGGAAAACTAGCGGTAGGCGGGCATAAACATGCGGAGATATCAAATAGGTACATTTATAAGTAAGGTGTATTCCTAAGATATACCCATGAGATACCATAAACTATTATTAGGTGAAAATCATAGGAAACTGAAGACAACTTTTTGTAAAAATAGGTGTTGCCACACTAGAAGTTGCCATTAATGCTATTATATTACTTAGGACTTTGGTGTTTGCATGAGTCAAGGTTTGAAATGGCGGATCTTTATCCTCCTTAATTGCTAGGTTAAGCTTGTTTTGAAGGTATAAGAATAAGAAGTGATAAGAAGGGTTATGTAGTTATCTGAAGATGTGTTTTAAGTGTTTCTTCAAAGGCACTTTTTTATTTGTACACAAGAAATTTGGCGGCCTTGGCCGCCACAAACATTTCTCTTTCCCAGCCTTTTATATGCACTCAGAATTTTATTTGGATCATATTTATATGCACTCAGAATTTTATTTGGATCATATGATAATTCAAGAACATGTTGAAATTGAACACACACTGTTGTCATATGGTCTCGTGTCCATATGATAGATGGGTGTTGTTTCAAGTACCATGAGACTCCCATTTTGCGCATTTCCTTCTATTCTATTCTTTTACTTTTCTTCTTTTTCTTTCTTCTTTTTTTTTAGCTGCGTGGGATTGCCCGGGTGGGGATTGCCCGTTTTGAGCGAGCACTAGACCACCACCGCGGTGGGCTTTTATTGTCCATTCTTTATTACGAACCACCCGGTGGTTGTCACCGGGTTTGAGCCGGGTGGGGGTCATCTACAACCGATGGCTTGACCACTAGACCACTGCTTGTGGTAGGATTTTTGTCCATTCTTTGTTGTGTTAGATTACTATTGATTAAATGGAGGGATTCATTGAAGGCAATCGGCTCATCGTTTGGATGTTTATCTGAAATGCGTCAATGCTCATGGGTACTTGGAACCTAATCCATAGCTCCATCATTTGGACCTTGGTCGAGTAGTGATATAGCAAAAGAAAATATGGTTGTCTAGGACTCAATGACAGAAACTGTGTCCTCCATGACTAGTGTTGCTTCATTATATCTTTGTGAGCAATCCCTTTGCTTTTGCGGTTTGTTGATATGTCCCATGGCGTTGATCATTAGCGATCTTTAGCTTCGTTCCATGACCTTACATGGTGGAGGAACAAAATTTGCCTTGAGGTAGATGCCTCACCGGCGCTAAGCGCGAAACAAGCGTATTCTACATACTAATCGTTGTCTTAAATTTTTCCTCACAATGTTTTTGTAAATCCGTCCTGTTCTTGTTCTATGTAAGATTCGATTTGAGATCGATGCGGACTATATATTGTCAATGTATATTGTTCATAATATTGAATATATGTAAGTGTATCAAATACGATCAAGATGTCGTAGAAAAAGTATCGGTCTAATAATGACCTCGTCTTGAATGTAAAAGGGTGAAGAGGTAGGCATTTGCAATGAGGGGACTTGTTTGTTATGTTATATGACATTATTCTCCATGATGCCTTTATGGCGAGAAGATAAGCGTGCCTTTAAGTATTCACCTAGCTCATTCCTATTACTTGGTCCGGGCGGTTTGTCCTTGAGAATTATGTGCGGATGCCCGCCTTGCATCGGGATTTGTATTCTCGTTATGAGCGCTCTGGCTGGTTATGGACCGATGATGGTTCGGAACTATATGCCTCTCGAGTTATCCGAAATCTAGCTGTATCAAACCCCTTATATATGTAGCTATGTAAATAAGAAAAAAAATGTGCATGGTGGATACGACGTCAACCATATCTGGCAATCAAGTTCATGGAGAAAAAATGCATTATCGACTATCCATGCATCGTCTCTACTCCTCCTCTCTGTATTGCGTAGCCCTTTGAATCAAGATCTTTTGAGAGAATAATGGTGTTGTGACTCGTGTGTGGATTAATGTGCGGTATGTAATTTCGGTTAGAATGCAGGCCGATTATGCAAAGTGATAGTTTGAGAGTGTGGAGGGTCGAGATCATCGAGAAGGTACGGCAGCTGGTAGCTATCCAAAATGAGCCCCCAAACACTTGTTGTGGAGGGATTGTGATTTTGCATTCTGAGAATCGGTTGTGAAGGTATCACAACATTGAGGATAAATTTAATCTCACCCTATTTATATAGCCCGAATAAGAGAGGAAGAAACAAGGTGCTACCGGGGAGCGATAGCCATTTTGCGGACCACCTTAAATTAGAAAGTCCCATCGATTGCGCACACTTTTGGGCTTTAATCAACTAATCTGTAGTTGAGGGGTTTCCCTTATGGGTAATTCTTAAGGGGATAAACACAATATATAGGGCAAATTGTATAATTTAGAGGTTAGCTAATGGTGGCAATTTTTCTTCTATATAGAACTTACTTTATACTACCCATGGCGAATTCACAAAAGAGACTAAGCTATATATAAAGAGTTATTTCACGCTAGATTTCCCTACCATCTAATTTATCGATGAAAAGCAATCGGCGAGAGCTTGTTGTGGGCAAGTTGTGGCCGCGAATTAGCTTGTTGTCCTCATTGGTCAATGTGGCACTTTGGGGGAGGGATGGGTTTACAATTTTATAATGATTGTACACCGTCGTCAACACAAGCCTCAAAGAGTATTGCAAAGCCAACTTATCTCTCCGTCTCCTCTTTAGGTGTGTATATCTACGGTATTTAACAATTCTTGTAGAATAGATGATATTGCTAGGGCACCATGGCTTGAAATTTAATATAAAATTCATTCATACTCTAAATTAAACAAGGGAATTCATTTCGTGTGACTCTATGATATTACTTGGTTAGAATTACATGGGTAAGATTTCATAAAGCATAAGTATTTCACATTAAGTATTTGACATAAAATGAAGCGTGGACCTATCTTTGCATTGGCGACAATACAAATAATAAAAGAACGAAAAAAAAAAGGTTGGAGCAATTCATATGATCGGTCGGTTGAACAAAGGAAAGTATGGCATGTCAAGCGATGAAAGATATTGCCCTAAATGACATTACTCTTGGTTGGAAAGAAGGCCGATTGAATGTATCATATTTAATATGTTCTATACAACAATGATAATCGGTATGATCATTGAAAGATAAAAGTTTGAAATGGACTACATCTAGTAGTTTTACTTTTAATTCCTCAACGACGGTGGAGATTGGCAACTCTGCAAAACATCACGCTTCTTTGTATGGATGGTAATCCCTACATTGTGCATATGCATAAGCGGATGAGTAACTAGAGACAACCATAAACAAGAAAGGATCAAGTTAACTAACTAATAAGAGAGCTTTATTGGATATCAAAGTCCTCTCTGGACGGGCTTAGCTAGTATCTAATGTTGTTGGAGATTGCTTTGCATTCTCCTTGCCTCGTGGTACCCTCCTATTATTCTGAAATTTTTTTGTATAAGATGTAGATTAATGTCCTTGCTTTTTATCAAAAGCGAGCTTGCCTCACGATTCCAACTCTGTATCATTTGAAGTGGTTGCCTAATAAGCACACTTCCTAAGCCTATTTTCACTGCAACTAAAGGAGATCCTCGAATCTATCCTTACAATTTTGCATCTGTTGCATCTTTTCCAAGCACACAAGCAACTGTAAAAGGCTTTCGTAGCTTCAAAATCTGTGGCCTCTTTACTGTGAAATCACTTTGCCCTCCGGTCCCACGAGGTGGTGGTATTTCGTGTCGATGGCAAAAACAAATGTGAAGATCAAAGCATTTGCATCAGACATTGTCTATGGGTTTAACTTCCCTGCCAGGCCAAGACTTTTTGTGTTGCCTCCGACATAATAACCTCAGTATTTTGATATTGTGATAAAGTAGTATAGTTGTTGGCAATCGACCCACATTTAGAGAATTGGCGTTACTTCAAACTCAATTTTTTAAATAAAATGATAAATTTGCATGTATAGTTCTCATTTACAACACAGTTCCATGTACCATTCAATTATTTTAATAGTGCACCATTCAATTACTTTAATTTCTGGTTGACATTTACAACTTCGGAAAGTTCAAAACTTGCTATGTTAAATGGCGGCAAGGTTGACAAGTTCTGAGTTGTTGCCACAACCTACAAAGAGTTATGAAATTTTTGGATTCTTTGTTCTCTCGCGCATTTCATTTGTTGTATCTCGACTTTGGATAAGTGCAGCGCATCTTGCACCTCTATAAGGAGAGGTGGGAATGCATCTTGCATCTCCTCTGTTGGCCTTTCGATCTGCGCCATCCTCTAATGCCCCTTTTTATTTAACTTTAAAACCCTCATTTTGATTTCAAATTATAAAGAGCTTCTTGGTGAAAATGGTTGTTGGACATGACATTAGTGGGCAAGTTGTTAGGAGCATGCATTATGCTAGTGATGAGCATGTAAGCAAGTTGACAACCCAAATTATTATCTTTAGCGTTCTAATTGTTATCTTCATGATATATTTCTCCGAATTGGTCCTACTACCTTTAGTGCTAGTATTTTCATTGTTCTAATTGTTATCTTCATGGTATATCTCTGAGAGTTGGTCCTATGTCACTCTCACCTCTGCATATTCTTTCAATGTCCAACTGATCATTATATAGTATTCAAGTTGTGCATGTCATTCTTGCGCAATGATCTTCAATACATTGTTCCATTTGATTACATCCACAAATGACATGTAGTGATATAGGATATAGGATTGTTCCATTTCACTGCATCCATGAAGGAACCAATTAGCTACAAGAGATTCTAAAGTCATCTATAAATTGTTCCTTTAGAAACTAGCCATAAGCTTCAATCCTACATTATCTCCATGCCTTGATTATCTTGTGTATTTTGGTCAACAAGAGAGACTTTAACCAAAGATACAGTCCAACAATTCCAATTCTTTGCCCACCACAAACGGAGCTATTTCTTGATACCGAACCTGATATTATCAGTATGGGATATCACATTATTATCAATCTCTTTTATAGTATGAGAAGGAAAGCACCAATATAATCTCCATTCATCATATAGATCATGCTCGAAACATAACCATCCTCCAATATCTAATCGACCCTATTAAGCACTTGAGGCCATTAGGTTCTGACTTCTACATCAACACCCTTGCATCTTTCAGTCTAGCAAGTCGTGAGAAGTCATAATCGAATAGAGTTATGAAAAGAGATGAAAATTTATTTGTTCCAGGTGGTTAGTGATATTAACTCCTAAGTTGAAGAACGACCCGGCCGGTAACCATTTTCGGCATAATAACGATTAAAAGAGAAAATCAGAATAATTTCCCCCTGCGTATCATTTGAAATGTAGTGCAGATGAAGATCACAGTGGTAGATCATGCCACGTTTCATAGAATATTATATCTGAATTTTGAAAGCCTTCATTTGATTAACTAGCAAGAGATTATACCTGCAGATTTTGCAGATCCACCGTTCCTTTACAAGGCCATGTGCAAAGTGGTGGTTGCTGTCAATTATAGCAGGCGCTTCTTGAGGCAGATGCATGTACTGGTATATCCGTTCTACAGACACAATGTAATTTGCTGCGAATGTTAACCATTGAAGCGAGAAAATTTGTGCGTCGTTTAATGAGAGGGCATAAGACAAGGAGAGTCCAGCAAGCCGTTCAAAATTGTTAAAAGTTAAAAACAGTTGAAATAGAAGAAAATGGATGTTAGGAGAAATAAATTACCTTACTTCACGCTTCCGCATTAGCGAGAACCATGAGCGGTGCTTAAATAGAGATAATATAAGAGTTTCGAAATTCAACAAGAAGTGCTACCCACTCATAAGCTATGAAAGTTTGAAGATTTCTGGTAACCATCAATGTCCATAGCTTGTAAAGCTTTACCACAAATATGCTCTTGCTTTTCAAAAGTCAGCATTTTCAATACAAAAAACAAGCTGGCAACAACCCAATTCCACTTCTTTGCAAAAAGAAGTGGAGTTTTCTATAGCTCTTATATTTTGGATTCTCATGAGCTAGTGTCTGATGGGGGCAGTTCAAGATTTAGAGATGTACATCTCCCTATGTACATATAGAAGAAAATCAACTCCTTGCTTTAGATGAGTTTTACCAAAGCTTTCAAGGCAAGAATCAACATAAACTAGAAAATGGAATTTAGCATTTAAAGAAATCTGAATCGGCACCTCCTTACTAGCTCACACAATTCAAATATCAATGAAATGCGGGACTACAATGACTACTACTATTGCCAAGATTCCTGGGATGAGCACACGATAATGGAAAAGCACAAGTGCCCATCAATTTTGCCATTGCTATGTTTGCTTCTCTTCCAATAGGATGGTAGATGTGCATATTTATTTGCATGTGGCTCATTTACTGATAATGCAAGCTAAACTAGTTTTTTCTCATCATCCACATGTAGATTAATAAATACAAAAAGAAAATTTATCGCGGCCAAGGCCGCCGCGAACGCTTTCTCTTCCCCAACTCGTCTATACATGCTAGAACATGCAGAATTTGAACTTGCATTTTGTTGCCTTGTGTTCAGTGCCCCTACGATAGAAGAATATTGACCATAACGACTCGTTACAAAAGATGTTTGCATTAAATCAAAAGAATCTAAGTTCCGAACATACAAAAATTGAACTGTGTTTGAGCATGGGGAATTCTAACCTCTATAGTTGCCAATATATCTATGCAAAATGGTTATTCAAAACGCATATGAATAAAACATGAACCCATTAACCCAATAGCTTTCCATATGGTAAGAACAAATTTATGATATGCATCATGGAGATGGTCCGTCATGCAATATTGTCCAACACGATTATTTGCTCGCTCAATGTATGGAAATGTTTCAAGCGTGGTAGATCAAATTTGGCCTCTCCGACACGAGAAGTTGTAGAATTTACATTAATACCCAAAACAATAAAACATGGCATTGATGTCATTCCTAGTGCCTTGACGACTTGTTATTTGAACTTTATGAGCAAAATGCAATGCCAAGACCAACATCATGATTGTTGACAACTAAGTGCATTGATGTTTAGCACATCACTTTAGTTTTTCCAAAAATTTCATGCATTGGATTTTACCATTGTTGGATTTTACCATTAACATTCTTAGTCTCTTTGGTGATGATCGAATGGGACCTTCAACATTAACACCAATGGCATAATTTAGGCAGAGGTCACAATTGAAGCAATAGGGTTTTGAAAAGGAACCAAGATTTGACATGAGACCACATTTATGGGGCAGAGCATGATTGGGGCACAAGATATGTATCTTTGCATATATATGTATCTTTAAACTTAACACTTTGTACATGAAAATCACTTTATCTTTGTAATTTTCTACCAAAATAAGTAATGCATGAAGATGCCTCACGAAATCCAATCTACTTTTGTATGATATCAATATAGAACTCCCTGTAAAAGGTTATTTTACATCCATTGTTCAATATGGGTGGCTCATATTTAGCCAAAGGCTACCAAACAATCTCGAGAAGCTTTAGGCCACCAACGACCAATGAGAGCTCGGTTCAACCCAAGCCATCTTTAACCAATATTCATGTCGTGGCCCTTAAGCTACTACACTTAAAACTTCGAATGCCCAATGGTTCTTAGAGACAAAAGTAGGTGCAGTTCAAGTACTAACAAATTGTTCCATATTCTCTTAAATTGCGGTGAGAGGGCATCTTTGGAGAACTCTTATTGGAGCAAGAATCTGAAAAATAATGGAAAAAAGTTCCATGATTTTTGGGTTTTGATGTCCATAAACATGTCCATTTACATGCTATTTTCTTAGTGATGAGTCCACGATCCAAACATTTTTATCATGGCTCCCCATCCAAATGTAGCATATCATTTGCTCGGATCTGGACCAAAATTAAAAAAGAAAAAAAAAAAGGCATTATGCCAGAATAACATTTGTTACCGTAATTTTTTTCCTAGCATATCATACATCGTTGCTTCAATGGAAGCAACAGAGCTTCGGCGTATCAGATTAAAAAATAGGTTTGTGGCGGATCTCGGATTCAAGGCCTCCCCCGGGGTGAGATAGCAGGCCAAATTTGTGTTAAAGGGAGAAAATGTTTGCGATCAACTTATTTGCCAAGAAATACTAATTAACATGCACCACTTATAATGCCGTTTTTATTTGCCACCGGTGAGTGCCAAGTTAGAAGTGATGTAACCGGCATGGCGAAGGTCATTCCGTCATCCGGGTCGTCAAATTGCTTGCAAAAGATAAGGTGTTGGAAAATAAAACTTGATTGTCTCGCAAAGTTCAACATGTCTTTGCACAAAAAACGGTATTGGCCTCACGTCTTAAGCGCCAAACTACCTTTAACTGCCTTTACAACATTAGCACCGCATACGAAGGAACCCAATAAAGTCCCAATAAAGTCCCATAGAACTATGGGAGGGAGGTCATTCAAACAAAATTTGTACTTTTTACCTAAATCTTCGACTTGTCTAAATATCGAAGTCATGTCTAAAAGGTTGTTGCCTTTCCAACCGGGGCGAGAACAAATTCCGGCTTGGGTGACCTTTGGGAAGGGTGGCATCCAGACATTCTAGTTCGATAGCAAGAACACTTACCCTCGTCTCGTAAATCGTGTGTGCCGACCTTCATTTGTTCTCTCCCATCGGTGGCGTCTATCCATCTTTGGAGCTTCCCCTCCGGGGGCGAGAACCGAGGAAAATCTTTGTGGTGCAAAAGCTTGTCTGGCATGTCCAAACTCATTGACACTACTGGTTTTGTTGATATCACCACGGATGTATCAAGCTTGGGTTTCTCCTCTGCGGGCAAACGGCTTTGGTTGTCTGAAGACTCTCACTACAACGAAGATGCGAAAGCGAGTTGGATCTGCCATAGCAGAGTTTAAACGAGGGGTCAAATCCACGGATATTTGATCTTTGCTCTCGACTGTAAAACCGTGTTTAAGCTCAATCCATTATCTATGGCATTGTTAAATCGAACAATATTTGCTCTAAAATGCTTGGTTTTTTTATGTACATTTAGATAACCTTGTGGTATCAATCGAATAAGGATTTAAAAGGATTTAAAATATACCTTTCGGAATAAGTTTAGCTATGGCTGTCCATTTATTGCCATGCGGTCGATGCGTAGCAAATAGTTTCTTCTCTTCGTTAAATGTCCATGCACCTTTCTTGATCATGGGATCCAAATGATTAAACCATCGCATATTACCCGGATTATCGTTAGTTACCGTCTTGAATATAAAAGATGGGCCATATAGTCTGATTTAAAACGTGTAATGCTCGTCGTACCTTTCTAAGACCTTTTTCCCGATGCAGCCCATTTCTTTGTTCCCAAAAGTTCCACCATATCTACTATATGATCATCCTCCGATTAAATCATAAGAAAGAAGATTCTAAGCTACTTTAGGTAATTACTTTGGGTTATGGATTCTTCCGCAGAGTAGTTACCTCTTTCTTCCAAACTTCCTCTAACAAACAAGTATGTTTACTAATCTTTTCCCATCGGCCATGCATTCGCAGCGGATCTATAACCTATGCATCTTGCTTCTGGCGCCAAAACCATATGATCATTTTGGCCTATTGAATCTGAGATCTACTGGTTGTTGTTGTGCCTTTAAAGATCAAAAAGCAGATTTGCCTCAAATATTCATTGTTTTCGGGCTTGTTTCATCCTTGCAAAGTGGCCTCTACGTGGTGATTTCTTATTTATTTCTCATCAATTATGGTCAATTGTGTAGCTGCAATTCGGTTATGTACTTTCAAAAGTTTGTTCCAATGGAGTCTAGGCCCACATCACACTGGAATAGTTTACGTATTTTGGTTTGAATAATTTGTAGAACACATAGGCTCTTAATTGCATGATCCCTCCCTACAGTCAATGGAACTATGCCTCCTACATCTGTTATGCTCTGCATGCTTGGTCACGCCCCATATAATGGTACTCTCTTTCTTTGCTACATTCATCGTCACGATTTTCTTGCTCCCCTTTTTGGCGATAAAATTTTGATAGCTGAAATGATGGCGAAGAATAATGCAAAATGCGGTTTGTCGATTACATGCCCAACAATCATGGCATTGGCGAATTATAATAAAAGATTTGGGTCTAGCAAAACTACAGAGATCATATGATTCCAAGTGGTATATATGTTAGGTAAGATGTGAAATTAAAATTTTGGATATAGACATCTTACATTGCCCTGTTCCGATTTGAGAGGAGTGCCACATCTGTGGCGGCGACATGAAGCCCAAAGTAGTTGAAGGGTTGCGAAAATCCAATATCACCATGCAATTGGAAGTAAAACTCTTGTCGGAGCGCCATCGTTGGTCGAGGAACGACGAAAAATTCGTGAAATTGGATATCGCGCTAATTGAAAACAAATTTTGTTTAAGTAGAGCTTTCTATGCAATAACTTAGAAAAAGCCCCTTGAGAAACGTGATAACCAAACAACTAGTACTCGTAAAGCACATTCTCGTTGATTCCACATAGTTTTGTCGGTTTAAGCACTTTAATCATTGGAACTAGGAAGGAAGTGCATGATGCGACTAAAAGGTAAAAAGAATCGAGCTTGATGAAGATTGATATTTTTAGGTCGAACAGGGAAAGGATTGCAAGTGTGAAAAAGTGCAAGAATTTGAAGAAAACGCAAAACCTTGAGAGAGTTTGGGAGTATGGGGCGGCAGGCGAGCGGAAGATCATGGCCCAAGATGAAGAGCAAGAAAGCGGACTAGAAAACTTATGCCACACATGCACCATTTACCAAACGCCTTTTCTTTGCATTAGGTCTTTGTTCTTCTTCTTCAAGAATGGTGCCACCCAAGGTCCATTTGCTATAGCCCTTTTTAGCTCCTTTGGAAGAAACACCATCCGGTGAGGAATTACTCTCAGCGAGCACGAAAGAAGGAAGAAATGGAAGGCGGAGCGATCATCACGCTTAAATGGCATAACCGAGACGGATTTGCCATTGCCGCTACAAAGTCTCCGAGCAAATGCATAGAGTAGAGCAGGGGGATTGCCGAAGCAAGAAAGCCTGTCGCCATTATTTATTTAATTTTCATTTATGCTTTTTTTTTTTTCAAGGACGGTGGCATGCTCACATCTTTTTCTTTTGAAAAAATATTAGGTTCAAACAAAAACCCAATCGCTTTATATATGTTTAGACAAGTATCTTCTTCATTCTAAATATTTCCACATGTTACCGAAAAAAAAAAACACTTTTCATTGATCTCAAAGGGTGATGCACACACTATTGTACAAGGATCTCAATGTTCCTTTCTTCTAAGGTATTATTATCTTTTTTGGTGGTTGTACATTAGGTGTAACATTATCTAAGTATGAAGGAAGGTGGGACAACATGCAGATCAATATCTGGACATTTTGTATTATATTAAAATTATCATTCGCAATAGGGCAATATCCACAAACTTGAACCGGCAGTAAGGCAAGCTTAGGGAAAGGGTTAGGTGGAACATGCAAATGAAGGAAAAGAAAGAAAAACTAGCCATAGGGCAGGCATAAACATGCTGAGATATCAAATAAGTACATTTTCTTGTGAGGCGTATTCCTAAGTATAGCGGCTAAAATTTAGCCTCAGGTGGAATATACAAAAAGAATTGCATGTTCTGGATATGAACAAAAAGGGGTTGTAGAACCGGTATAGAGGCCCAAAGATTTTTACATGTCAGAGGTGTTCTCCTTATTCAAATCGGCAGCTAAAATTTATTCGAAAACTTAGAAATCAGTAGATTTGTAAAAAACGAAATTCCTTTTTCTCTTTACCTGCCCTTGCGAAAATGGCACAGCTGCTGTTGAATCTTCTCGAATGGTGCATGGGTAATGAATCGAGCTATGCCTTTTCAAATCCCCCTCATGGAACTTGCAAAACATGGGCAAAGAAATGGCACACATGGTGAAATGAGGACAGTGGTTTGAGCATAGAAATTTTTAGACACGAACTATGGTAGCCCGTTTGAATTTTATAGACAAGATTGATAAGTCTATTGCATTTGCCGCGTGGAATGAATAGGAGAGGTAAGCAAACTTCCTCGAGTAGCTTTCCGACTTTATTCTTAGTGAGTTGGAGATGTCCACTTACTTAAGCCATTATTCTTGAACTTTAATTTGACTCTACAACCCACCATTGCGTGCATGAACATAGACAAGGTTTATGAGTCTTAACCGATCTCCTTTCGAGGGAGAATGAGAAGGAGCCAAGTTTCTTCCATTTTGATAGTTTGGAGACATGTGTTTTGGGGCCTTGCAGTTGTTCTTATCCTCCATTCATTTGTATTGCATGCATATGGTATCCTGCCATTATTTAAAGGCACAATGTGTTCTATAGTATTGAGAAGTGAGAAGCTTTTTGTCTGCAGAGAACTTCCATTATCAATTTCCAACTGGAGATTCACTCTGGAGAATCAAGATTCTTTTCATGCATGAGCAAATACATAGCGTAAATTTCAAGCGTCCTCATTTTTCTCATCTTTGTACGAAGTCCTTGGCTTATTCCGGTTATCTGGTCATTTTCTCATACAACATGAAGATGAACAATAATTTAATAAGCTATGCCAATAGTTTGATCATTTCTTTGTAATTCTTTATCTGCGCCTCCTCACAAGGTAATCTTCTATATATTCTATCTACTATTCATTTCTAAATTAGACCTTCTTGAGAAGTTACAATTCTCGGTCAATAGAATAGAATAGAATAGAATAGAATAGAATATGATTTTATCGTCCACGGAGACCAACTGGCCTATGGGACCCAAGTACAAAGAGAGAGCAGCAGGCGTATTACTACCAGGATTAAAAAACCCCCGCCCCGAAGGGTTTTCGGGGGGAAAAACCTTAGTAGCAATAAGGGATTTGACATCTTGCTGATTATATACATAATCACAAGAAATGCTGGTGAGGTTAATGCCGGACGGGGGCATAAGCGAGTCGTATCCATTACCTCCAGTCTACGATCCCAACAAGCCTCAGAGGCCGTGCTTCGGTAGCTCATGCAAGGCACGATGGGGCACAACTAGCAGAGCATCGAGAGCGGGGATATGCTCGTGCGCGAGCGAGCACGGAGGGCGTGACTTTCATCCTCAATGAAATACGGTTGGCAAAGACCGGCGGACTCTGTCCTCCAGCGGCTCGAATCCATCTCCACTGTCTCAATGTGGAGGTGGTGTGCACCTGTGCAAATGGAAGCAATCACCCTGCGCTTTTCATGGGTAGATGGGTGCTTGAGTAGTAGTGGTGTGGGCCCCTACCATTGAGCATGGGATTAACTGGCGTCAGATAATTTGCCACCTTGACATGTGGCGGGGCCTCTGCATCCCAAAGCTTGGCCATGAAGCAAGCATCCAAATCTTGCTTCAAGGCAGTGGCGTTCAGCCGGTGTATGCACTGGTCCACATCGTGTGCTGCACATTCCATATAGCGAAGAACCGGGCTTGCTTGTCTTTCACAGGCTTTGAGTCATTTCGCTGGGCCCATCGCCCTTCGCCAAAGCAAGGTTGGGCAGCCGGGCTTCATCCATAGCCACCACCTTCTGGAAGTAAATAATGTGGCGTTTCAGCGCAGCCCTCGTAATGGAAGGAAGCCTGTCTCTTGGAGCAAGATCGATATGGGACCGTGGATTTCACTCCCAGTGCCCCGACCAAGAAAGCCTTACGTACACCGCTCTAGATCGTTCCAAGTGGTGAGGGATATCTTTGGCCCCACACTTCGCCCCATAGAGGAGGACGGTTCAACCAAGGCCACGAACAAGTGTGTGCAGTGACCCCATGCATCTGACTCGCCTTGTATTTGTTGTTTTGCATTGCATCTGGGGCTTTCCGACTGCGGTGACCGTAACACGATGGATGCATCGGTGTGTGGTAGTAGAAAACTCAATGCCCAAATACTTATAAAGGCCGAGCCACCTCCACTACACTTTTGGTAAGTGAATGAGGGGAAGGCGTGGGTGCCGGGATGATGGGACCAGCGACACCCTTGTCTTGGCCAAGTTAACTCTCATGTCGGTGAATTGGCGAGAAAGTGTCCAAAGCATCGGTGGCGTTGCATGTCCTCAGGGGTATATGCGGCAGGTCAACATCATCGGCATATATGAGTTTTGGGATTATGTGGTGCATCAAGCTGGCGCCTTCCCCCCCTCAGGTCTTTCGGCTAGCCATTCTTCTAGCTGGTCAATGTACAAGCCAAGGCGTGGGGGATAGAGGGCAGCCTGGCGCACCCCAATGCTACTACTGCTTGGGCTCCCCGGCCGGTGTGAGGCGGCCAGGAGCAAGCCTGCATTATAGTGCGTATATAGCGTTACGCAAGTCGTCGACGGGGGTCCTAAGGCGTCTCAATCTGTCCCACAACTTATCAGAGCCTTTGTGTCCAAAAGCCTTTGCGAAATCCACAAAGCAACGATGCAGTTACGGGTGTGCGATTAGGCTATCCTCTATGAGTGTTCGCAGAGTGAAGATATGGTCAATAGTAGAATCTTGGGGGTGGAAGCCTGCTGCGTCGCGAGCCGCACTTCTCCATCCCTACGCCCAAAGTGTTAATCGCGCTCAAGAATCGGCAAGCAACTTGGCAAAGGCAGGCCGACCATAATGGTGCGATAGTTTGGGTGTGGGGTTCCCTGCTTTGTATATGGGCACAACTCTTTGGTAGTCCGGTCGCGGGGAAGCCTTCTTGCAATGCCCTCGTTGAAGAGTCTTTGTGAGAACCGGCACCATTGGGGGCCCGCCCACTTGAGAAGCTCTGCACGCATACCATCCAAATCTGGCTGCCTTCGGATTAGCGGCGTTGCAGGCCCATTATGACATCCCGCCACGTGTGACCCAGTGCTAGGCCTGTCTGGGAGAATGCCCGGTGCGGCTTCCCATTGGGTCTGAGCTGGGCCGCAAGTATCTCACCCATTGTTCGGGGTAATATTTCACGTAAGGGTCGCGGGGCTTACTCAAGACCTTTCTCGAAGGCCCTAGGGTGGCGGTCCTAGAAGGCCAAACATCACATTCTTTGGTGCTCGCAAAGGTACACAGCTTTCTTGGTTTTGAGGAAGGGCGGTATTGACGGACGGCCTGCGGGCGAATGGTGGGGTCCAGCACTTGGCGGAGCCATCGTTTCAGCACCCGACATTCGTCATCGAACCAGTGATTGCGGGGGAAGGTGGTTGCAGCCCTTGTGGATCGTCGAGCGGTCTCTCCCAAAGCATCTGTCCCCTACCCTCAATGCATCCATTGCAAACTCCAAGCTTAAGAAGAAATTTTGTGTTTCCTTTTCTTTACTTTGCGAATGGGAGCTTAATATCTGAATAACATCTTCACAATCTATGGCCATGATTTGGCTCCTTGGAAGGTGCACTCTTTATTTTTTCCTCTCAAGTTATAGTTGACTATATAATCAACCTTGAGGGCAAGGTCCAAAAGGAGGGAGGAATGTTACTGGTGCTCCCAAAGGGCATAGCGGGTCGGGCCCCTTGAGGGGGCGTCCATGAGCAGGGGGTATTATTGGTCGCGATTCTTTGGGGCGATTTGTGATTTAATGGGCGTGTTGGTATGTCGGTCACGGTGGCGGGATGCGGGGTAAATGGTATTAATCGCTAGCGGCGGGTAATGGTTCAGCTAGGGGCTAATATTGTTAAATATTAGCTTTGCAAAACTAGCGAGGGGATTGACCAGGGCAGAGGACCCATAAGCTTACATGGTTAACATTAGATATTAATGTTAATGTAAGGCCCTAGGGGCCAACGTTATTTAAATGTAAGTTAGAAGGTTAGCTATGGTTTTAATGAAACATTAAAGTGACACATGGCGTGAAATGGTTCGATGGGATATATCGATATATCGAGGAGATGCGGATCTCTAAAAGGGGCTATAGTGCATGGATTCCGGGTCAAGTAAAGTCCCGATCCGGCGGTTTTGGGCATGCAAGGCGCACTGTGGAGCTCAAATGGGCGGATTATAAAGCCTCTGGGGAGGATTGGCGAGGATCTGAAACCGGGTTAGTGAGATAGTCACCGGTTGGCGTGATTGATCTGTGTTTGATTCACGAACCCGGCTTTGGGTACAGATTTGGAATCCGAAGTGGATAGTGTGGCCCCAAGGCAGTCTGATTTTGCCAGGAGCCGGATCAGCACTGGAAACATAGGGTCGGATTGCAGCCTAGGCCGTGTTTTACGATCCACCGAGCTGATTGCCCACAAAATGGTGGGATCGAGATGGCTTGATAAGCCGATCGCTAAGCATGCGTTAGTTGATTCGTGATTAGCCCATAGAGTCGAAAATAGCAGCCCTAAGTCGCGTGCTTGCGGTCTTAAGGCGGGTGGCTTCTACCAAGGATCAATTGGAGGAAGGATCGGTAGGTGCCGAGGGAGGATTCATTCAAAGAATTTGCATTTCGCCAGGGGCAGGATCAGATTTGGACCCATAGGGTGGGATTAAACCTTTTTGTGTTTACGATCTCAAGGCAGATTGCTACTGCTAGAGATCAATCAGAGTGAAGCATCTGGTAGGTGCTTAATTAGAGGGATTCTTTGAAGGAATCCGGGCTTCTGTGTGGAAGTTCACATAGCAGTAAGCCGATAAGATTAGCGAGGGGATCCAGGGATCCAAGTCTTGGTGGAAGCTAGTCGGCGTTAACTGCGTGGGCAGATTGTTCTTAAGGAAAATTTTTGCGTCGTAATAGCGGTGGTATGAGTGTGGTCGTGAATCTAATTTTACGGGAAAATCTAAACTTGATGGCGGAAATGGGCGAGAAAAGTTACGTCTTCCAAACCACTTGGGAAGTGGAAGCGGGGAACTTGAGAGTGTTTGGTCCAAGAGCTGGCTGAAAACTTAGTGTGTCTTCAAGGGAAGATGGCGTCCATTGAACAAGAAGTCAATAAACTAGTTACTAAGCAATGCAGTTTAATTGCTGAAGTACTTGAAGAAGATACCAAGGGTATTTCTTCACAAGTCCCTTCCCAGGGAAGTTTTGACTGCTTGAATGAACTTCTGGCTTATCATCAGTTGCATAGTTTGCAAAAAACTGGGGAATTAAGAACCTATGAGCAAGAGCTTTGGTCGTTTGCAATTGTTCAACCTACGGATCATGAAAGTCGAGGTTTTTATTTTATCGTGGCAAGATTCTTTGGATATCTTGATGTTAATGACCAACCAAAATCAGGAAATCCCATGTCTTTGTGAACACTTGCTCGTATGCTATGCACAAAATGGGACCTTCATAGATTAATTCCTTGCCTTAGAGACATACCTTCCGTGTTTCTTGGATTATCATAGCTTTAAAATCACATCAAGTGCGATTTAAATGTGCTACAGTTTGTATAATTGTTTCTTTTAAAGCAACTTGGAGGACATCACTTTTACTATTTTGTCTACCTAGTCGAGTATTATTTGCCTAAAATAACATGATGTTGGAGATCATGTGATCACGTTCCAACATTTTTATGGTATATAATCTCTTGTTGTTAATTCAAAATAAACAAGTCATTTCCTTGCTTTATTTGAAGTAAATAAAGAAAAAGAACACGGAATGCAATATACACCATGGTTTTATTAATACAAAAAGCTTACTCAAGATGCACTTGAAAATCATGCTTATTGGAGCAATTTGGGAATAGACATAATCCCAAATTAAATTAATGATTGTACTAAGTCCACTTTTTGCAATTCTAATGATTGTTTTAGTCCACTTTTTTTTTTTTTTTTTTTTTTTTTTTGAAGAAGCTGTGTCATCAATATATTAAAGAATGGTAATGTTACAAAGCAAGTGAGGAGGAAGGAGAAGCGCCTCAAAGAGCGGCGATACCTCGACACTCCACAACAAACTCACAAAAAGCGCAACTCTCTTCTTGTACAAACCGACCATCACCATCTACAACACCCAAGAAGTCCCGCCAAATGGAAAACTTCCGCTCTACTAATCCCGGGAACACCAGAAAGCTTTGAAATAGCTTGTACCTGGGTCGAGGAATCAGAGAATTTGCAGTTCTGCTGAATCCCCGAAAGATCCACAACCGCCGCCGCTTCCAAATCAACCACACCAACCAAGCCGCGCCACGGATGCAAGGCTTTGCTGCCGTAAAGCGGCCAAGCACCGAGGATACACATGAAGCAACAGCTGGCGGCTAGTCAATCTCACCTAAAAAGCAGAGCACGACCCAATCCCGGCAACACGCAAGTGAGGGGGCATAACTTTTTGCATTTCTAGGTTATAACTATTGCAAATATAAGCCTTTCATTTTTGGGTTGTCCCTAGGGGGGCAAACCCTTGTTTATGTGGGTTTGTGGCATATCCTAAGTATATGCTAGAATATACCTAGGATATCTTTGGTGATCGCTACTCAAACCTGCTCTTGGTTTGTAAAGCTGGCGGTCAGCGATTGTTCTTTGGCGGCTGGTGTGGAAACTGGCTAACCCGCACCCTGGGCATGTATTCTATGCAATCTTTGTTGCTGCTTGTAATAGATATTTGGTAGCCATTATAACAGGCAAGGCGGTGAAGCTCCAAAGCTGCGGTGAAACAATATGCCGGATTGCCGAGATACAACTTGGGTTATTCTTTTAGCAATAATCTTTTGTCTTGTAGTGAGCAAGCTTTTGTTTTGTAGCAAACAAGAGTTTTGTAGCAAACTTATAAAGCAGACATGAGTTGACTTTGTTGTCAAACTATAATGGCACTACAATTTAGAGACTTGGTGTTTGAAAGTTATCATCAACTTTCTTTGATCAATTGAGAAAGACAATGGATTAAGCTACAAAAAAAGAAGTGCTAAGTTTTGACAACCTTAGATGTAACTAAACATCGTCTTTTAGGTGAAATTCAATTTGGAAAGACAATGTCCTGCATAAACATCTTGAACTTGTCTATCTCAATTCCAGATGATGCAAGCTAGAGAAATAAAGTAGGCCGGCAAATATGATGAGTTGTTGACAGCTGGCAGTATGTTTGTGACATTTCTGAATGCACATAATAATGCAAGAGAGCATGCATCTTTAGCTGAAAATATTTTAAAGCCAAAGAAAAAGTCTTTCATGATGCAAAAGACATGTCCGTGAAGGTGCACAATACAACTGTTGATGTTAGTCAATTAACAAAGGATGAGGAAAAAGAAATGGGTGGCTTGGGCGTTAGATCACTTATGAGTTATGTAGGAATAAGCAAGGGGGATGTAATTTTCACTCTAGCTTTGGCAGCACAAATCATATTTGTAATTGGCAGACAGTAAGCAACTTCTGGTTGGCCACTGATCGAACTCAAGATTAAGTCCAATGTTATTAATTGTTGATGCACTGATTTCTTTTACTGGAGGGTTGGTCCATGTGCGTGGTAAATCATATAAATCTCTTGGCCTCAAAGCATCAAAGGCTTTCTTTTCTGGCTTTATGGATTCTTTGTTCAGTGCACCTATGTCTATATTTGATTCGACACCTATTGGCAGTATCCTAAACCGGGTATATTATTTTTCAATTAGTGTCCATGATACTAGGATATAGAATTGATTTACTATTGACAATTAATTGGATGTGGTTTTTAGGCTTCATTAGACATGAGCATATTGTATATAGATATTCCAATGTGCCTTGCATTTATATTTGCAGAAATATTTGATGTTATTGCTATACTGGCTGCAATGTCAATTGTGACGTGGAAAGTGTTATAATGATTGCCATTCAATATTTGGGACTGCTTATTGGCTACAGGTACATGGCTATCAATATTTAAGCAAAAGGAGGTCAAATATGTCAGTCTTAAAAATCCACTTTCAATAAATACCATTTATATATTTGCCTCTTCGAAATAGCCACTGGCGTGACAACTAATGATAATTTTTGTTTTGGTGTGTTATGGAATTTGTGTTATATTTAATGGTATATATGTTATTCATGGACTTGGTAATGTTTTTTGAATTTTGTTTTTTTCCACACTAAAAAAACAGCATCTCCCATAACTCGCCAAAACAAAACAGAGTGCGTTTGGTCTAATTCTAAATCTAGCATCGTGAACTCTAGCATGGCATCTTCCATGCCTTTTTCAAACAACAATGAACAAGGTAATTGAAGTTTCTATATAAAAGTTAATGTTCGAGCCATACTTGCAGGTTGTGCTTTAAAGCGATAGCCAACAAGCAATGTTCGAGCCATACTTGCGTTGTGCTTTACGGTTCAAAAAGAAGAACGAAAGCATTGAAAGAATACCTTACTTGAAAAAATAGCACAGATCCGGGCATAGATACAACATTCTACTTGAAGAATTGAATGTAATTCGGGCGACACTTTCGAGAAGAAGCTCTATCCATCTCTAGTTACAAGTTAACTATGTAAGCAGAGAACGAATGAATGCGGAATGGTGAATTTATTTGGAAGCAAGAAGCGATCTGGCAATTCCACCACAAGAGGAAACTTGAGACCGGTTGCATCATGTCCAGAAACTTTGAATTAGCCAATCAGGGAACACTTTTGTCATCAAGGAAACCTTGTCTTTGCTAGACTTGATTGGCAAAATGGCTAATATTCATGGCAAAATAAAATGGTGCAATTTCATAGATTACAAAAATGCAATGGTATATGCTTTAGAGAATGCTGTAAATTAATTCATAGCCTCCATCTCCTCCACATGATTATTTAATTTTTAGTATAATCCTCACTCAACTTCTCCAAAAGATCTGATCAAACTTAGGACTTGTGTCTATAGCGTCCAATTACTTCATATCGCTCACAAACCTGAGTACATATAGAGCATCATGTGAATTTCATTGCTTGAGTTAGTCTATATGTTGCATTGTATACACATCTTTGTCGATGGTTGCCTCAAATGATTCATTAAGACCTTGCTATATGTTTTTTTTTTTTTTTTTTATTTTTTATCGTAATTAGCGGACTATATGCTTTTGTTCTATAGTATGGTATTGCTTCTATTAGCTTCTACCTCTTCTGCCACCTCTCTTTCAAAGCTCATTTAATGCATGTTCATGGAGTGTCAAGAATGCTAGGCAAAATAGCCCAATAATAGTTTAGATGTTTATTTTATATATTTGTTTTGAGATCATGGCCTAACCTTTATAAAGAGTTCATGGGCTTAATCATGGAGTCAATACTCCAATGACATGGTGGCTAGTTGCTGCATATGGTTTACAAACTTGAGAAGCTTTCAATTAAATAGAGACAAATTTACAATCATCTTTGAAGCTCTCACCTCCAAACCTTGTTACGTGGATGGGGTAAACCTAGCTTCAATATTAGGGTATGGTCGCCATGTTAAGCGACTTAAAGGGGCAAATTGTCCTCATACATCCGGATTTTCATGGCGTCCCTCGATCCGTCAATTCATTCGGATACCTAATGTTGTCTTAACATCTTCCCGAAGACAATTTTCCCAAATTCAATCGGTTGGAAAGTTATGGTGACATAAAGGAAGGGGGGTCAAGCGTCCCATCGTCGCGAGGCCCCTAACCACACCGCGTGGTATCAGGAGGCCTTCTTTAAGCGGGGGGGTTGTTGCACGCTACTTGGCGCATCGGTTGCCACCTACCACGCGCCGCATAAGTGAATCTGCGCCATACCATCTCCTACGGTCGGACCCGCGTCTAATTAATATGGCGGCCCTAGGTGCCGTTATAACGAGGCCCTCGTCACCCAGCTACCGATGCGTATGGTACCCGGCTTTTCGGTCCGCCAGCGGTTACCATTGGCTTTTGGCCCTCTTCCGCCAAAATTGAGCTGAATTTCTCCCTCCAACCCCAAATCTTGCACCAAATTGGCAAGAACATTTCTGCCTTGTCGGGATAGAAATTATTTCGGCTTTAAAAGCCAGATTTTTAAGTAATCTGAACCATCATTACAGATTAAGCCTTTAAATTGAGAGATCGAAGCGGCGGTAGTCCATTAAAGCTCAAGCATCAGGAGTCCCAATCGTCGGAGGTAAGTTACGGAAGGCGATATGTTTTGGTTTGAGTCTTCCATTGATCTTTGCGTTTTTCATTGTGGTACGAGGGGTTTGGCGCCATGGATTCTAGAAGAACCGGTTATCGGGTCGGCGGGAGGTGGGGCGTGGTAAGGGGTGGCGGGTATGATCCGTCCAGAGGGCTCGCCCTCTTAGAGTGCTCCATCCTCCCCCGCTAGCTCTTCGACCTCTCACGACTCCTAATTCGTTCAAAATTAGGAGCTGTTTGGTTACCCCGCCCGAGATCACGGCGGTAGTTGGTTCATCCGTAAGTGTCGGGGTCTGCCCGAAATCGTCTCTCAAGTTGGCGGGCTCGTTCAGAGAATGATCTTATCCTTTGCCCGATCGTGATCGAGAGGAGACCATGTGCTCTTCGAGCCCCGTAGGTTAATGAGCTGCGCAGCCCCTTTGTGCGAAAGGCGGTCACGGGCGATCCTCCCCTCCTCTTCCTTCTTGGTTTATGTTGTGAAAGCGGCCCTTCGGGCTTATTTTGTAATGCCTTAGGGCTCAATTTTTGTATGATCATCATTTTGTATAATGGAATGATCTTCTTATTCTTACAACCTTCTTTGCTTGTGTTCATTGCTTATATTATTTGTGTTCATTCTTTGCGGTTATTTATGCAGCTTGATCAATTCACTATTTTGATCAATAAGAAGTGTAGAATGTGCACCTTGATCGGGTTCATTATTTTGATCAATAAGAAGTGTACAACCCAGTTCACTACTTTGTTCATATATATTTTGTACAATAAGTTGTCCAAAGACTTAATTGTCTTGGGTTTCATCAGGAAGTCTTCGATACATGCACATTGTCTGTTAATAGCAGTGCCAAATAAAAGGTAAACTGAAAATTAAGAGTGCAAGGTGACCAAACATACCTGACTATCAGCGGGTGTAGCTATGAATGAGGTCCCCTCCCCAAACCTTGGAGTTGGCTGGGTTACTCGAGCCATGTCAGCCCTCCATATCCTTGCAAACCCAACATCCATCCCCTTTGCACGGCTTACAATTGCAGGGTCCACCCCAATTTCCACCATCTCCCTGATAATCCTTGCCTTGTCTATTGCAGCATCCTGGTCATGTTCGGGTCCTGAATTGGCGGCAGCATAGTTCACCCCATCCACAGGTGTCGGTCTCATTGAGTTGCGTGACCAATGTCGGCATGTTCTTTGTGGGCTGGCAAGTCCCACCTCTTCAATGGGGAATTGAGTGTGCTGATTGGGTTTGCTCTGAGGCCCTAAGCGGAGGTATGCAACCCTCTATACTTACATTATGCACATGACCCGGCATCACCGGCGGATATGTGTGTCATCTAAAGCGCACATGACTTGCTCTTCATCGGCATCCTCAATGGTTGTGAGTTCAGGTCTATCTGAGGGGACTAGCGAGGGCATGGGTTCAAGAACTTGGTCAATTCACGGGGGCGTCGATTTCTTTGCAATAGGTGCCTCAAGTGGACTTAACCCTTGTCTCACCCTAAGTCATTCCCACACTGTAATCTTCTTGTTTTAACCTCCTCGCTCAACACCCTTTGAAAACCAAATATGGATGCCACTCTAGACATCCCTCTTGGGTACATAAACTCCCTAATCCTTGCGGCACTTGCGACTTCCCTTGCATCGACTAACTTCCTCCTCTCTCTCTCTCCTCCTGTTAGCATGTGCCCTCTTGGCAGCCTCCTCCCTTTCAGCCTTCCTCCTTCTTTGTCTCAACCTTCCTTCTTTGCCCATTTGCTCCAATTTCAATTTCTCGGCCTCTGCCCTTCTAGCACATTACGCTCTCAAGGCCTCCACGAAACCATCAATTGATATGTGAACTCTCCCTCCTAGATGCGGGGCAAAGCCTCTCTTCCTTGCCCTTATAGTGCGTGATGGCATGCCACATGTTTGAGATGCTTCATGCGGGCCAGCCATAGACCCTCAACATCATTGACATGCACGACTCACTCTGTGGCACCTTCAATGGGTAATTCATGGAGTGCGTTCCACATGCTCAGATTGTGGCACTTGCTCACCGGTGGATTGTGTGGCGTTTGATCATTTTGCACATCAATTGGGAGTTGTCGGTAAGGCCTCCCATAGCTGGTGCATACGCCATGTCAAGCGCCTCCACTTGTCCCATATCACGGATGATAATCTTCTCGGCCTGCTCTGCTGTAATGTCTTCAACACGCACCCTCCCAAACCTGGTACATTCTTGGCCTAAGCTTAACCTTCTCTGGTCAAAGGGCCATATACCGGTGGCCCTAAAACCTGCCTTGATGTTGTTGGGTGTTAGGCGCATGCAATTGATTGTGAAATCAATTCTGCTATCTCCTCCTTCTTTGGTTCTTCCCTCCCTTTGCTAACCATGTAGGCAGCTCTATGCCTCTTGAATGATGCCTTGAAAGGGGCAAAGCATGCCACATCTAGAGGTTGGAGTCTATGAGATGTGTGTGGAGGCAATAAGGCAAAGTGAATGCCCTTCTCTCTTGCTGCCAATATAACTTCCAGCTCTACATGACTGCCATGACCATCCAAAATGATAAGGTGAGGCTGATGCGGGGATACACCCACGGAACTCTTGCTACAAAATGTGGTGACCATGATTTAAGCAGTTTTGATGTCATCCAAGCCGAGGATTGGACAGCCTGAATGGCACCTTCTTCACATCTTGCAATGTTGTCCTGCCTCATGCGATTACCTTTAAAAATATACATGTTGGGGATCCTATACCCCTCAGCATTAACACAAACCAAGATTGTAACCCATTCCCTGTTGTTCATGACTACCTCACTCACCCTATTCCCCCCCTTCCTAGCTATGATTTTCAGCCCCTTCACTTTCCCTGCTGAATTCGGTCTCATGTTCCATATCCTTGAAATTTGGAAAGGCAAACTTCGGCATAAATCTGCTTAAGCCCGGCATAGAAGTTGTCCGGGTTCTCTGGGTCATGGCCTGAGCCACAGCCACATCTAGGGTTTACGGACTCCTGAGAGCAACTTTGGGGTGTCTTTGCTTAAAGAGCTTCCACCACTTACTGCCTGGTACTCCAGATATACCACAAGACCCCCCTGCTCTAGCCATCTCTGCTGCCTTTTCCTTGGGCGGATAGTGTAACCCCATCCCCTTGCTACGCCTTACGCTAAGGCCCCAATTGACAAGCTCCTCCTCTTGGAGAGTTGTCAATACTTAATGGATGGTTTGTTTGCTTGTAGTGCATTCGACCATATAGCCAATCCACGATTGTGGACTACGGTATACCGGACCTCCTAGATGCCTCTCTAATCGAAATGCCAAGTTAAACTTACCTCTTCGAGGATGTCGAGCATTTGCTCCTCGTCCATTGACCTCTCCTACCGGCCTCCTTGGCATTGGACCCGATAGCGACCAGCGCCTGTGGTGCCCTCCTCTTTGATGGGTAGCCTTGAGATCCTCTTGGATGATCTTAGGCCTCACCGGTACCTCTTTCGGCCCGGATTCTCTTCGTGCTCTCGTCGAAACCATGGCTACCTTCGTGTTCCTCACAGCCTTCTCTCGAGAACATATGAACTATGAAAGGAGGGCAAGATTTTATGTCCATGGAAGCCATAGCGGGAGTCGGAGAATTGAATTGGGAAGAATGCAATCGAGTGCTAGTTTTGGGCGCCAATTCGTTTCAAATCGGCATTGAATTCGTTTCAAATCGGCATGCTCGGGGTATTTTCTCCAGCACGGACGTGGTCATCCAGTGCACGAGAATGGTCACCCAGGGCACGGTGCTTGGGACCTCCACCCACGTCAGAGGCCAATGCAGGCACGATTGATGGATGCTGGTGTCTCGGTTGACGGAACCCCACATAATGACACCTGGCCACAAGATGACGGTACATAGACGCGGATACCCATGGCAGCATGACGATAAGCCGCGAAGGGACGGGGGGCTGACCGGTGCTCCGAGGTGGGGTCACGGCAGAGGGCGACCATACCCTAATGGTCCCTTCTCCATGAAAATTGCAACCGCTAATGCATTTCTTGGCGTAAAAGAGTAAGATGATGGAAAGGATCAATGGTAGCAGACGACTTTGCCATAGAAAAGACAAGACTGCATGAAATTGTTCGTCGCCATCGTCTACCTCATACCACATATGGCCTAGTAAGACATGTGATCTAGCAACAAGTGCCCAATACTGCCGAACGTTAGTAACATGCTTGTTAGTTCATACATATGTGGTGCACTTCATAGTTGGTAGGCATCCAATAATAAATGTATATGCCAATCACCAAACGTGACTATACCTCTTGCATATGAATAGATGCTTGAGTTGCTTGCAAATAGACAGCTCGAGTTGCTTTCAAAGATATGGTGTTTGCCATAATAATGTTCAAGTCATAGCTTTTCTCCTTTTCAAAATTTTTCTTTTCCCAGTTGTCACATAATATTAAAACAGTCCATGTATTACGTCATAGTAAATGATGGCTCTACTTGTATCCATTTAAGATTCCCAAAACTCAAGAAAGATCTGGTGGCCAGGCATTCTCCTAGGCTCTGATTCCATGGATAAAGGGAAAAATCAAGGTAAAATATGATAATGATGCCTAAGGACTCACTACAAGCAATGATGAGATTATGGCCTTTCAATGAGTTACAATGACATGAAATTATCAGAACCAAGTGCAAAAAGTATGAACACATGCCTAAGAAAAAAGAAGAGGTTGGGACCATCAATTCTCATCTATGCAATGCGTGAATTGGCTGTGCTACACTATATGCCAAAACAGACACATGATAAAACAAACAAATCCAAGCTTCAGTTCATGTATTCGTGCTCAAATATACATAAGCAAGCAAAACCTAGAAGATTAAGCTGACATAGCATCAAGTGTGAAAACATGTGATAATCAGTTTTCAAATGTTTATGGAAATTGACATGAATGGAACAAGAAGATGGACTTCTTGGACAAAAATACCACCTCTGGATTGGTACGAGAGCCACAGTCAAGGTTGTAGCTTTCTAAGATTTGCCCAGGTTATGCAATTTTAACAGTTTCCAGAATTTGCATCATCATTCAATCTACTTGAATAATTCATCTTCTCTTTCCTAATGCAAGCATGTCGGAGGTTTCAAACTGTTATCTTCTTAGCAAGTGCTGGACTCCCACTAGTAAATCTATGAGCGTAATCTGCCATCGAAGATACCTCTACAGCATAAACATGCTTTGCTCCAGCAAGATAACCAGGAAAAAATGATCTGATGAGAGCTTAATATCATGATAGACCCAAAGTGCAGTAAGTCATAGGTAATGTTCTGGCTAATGATTCCAATGCCAGGCAGCTATTTGACATGTGCTTTTAATTAATCTGCGTACAAACCCTGTTATCCTGCCAAGCCTTCACCCAGCAAAACACAACGAGAAAAGCCTTTGCCTGATGAACAGATACATACATAATTTGGTCATTTATAATAGCCTTTCTAAATGCCCCTGCCTCGACAAAGTGGATCAACAGCATATTTATTGACACCGCCTTCATTTTATCAGCAAATAAAAGGATTCTATGCATAAGACAAGCCGGCAATTGGAAACCATTGTCTTCCACACCAAAGCCCCACATTTCTTAGTTTCTTAGCCACCCTGAAGCTTATGATTACTTTGAAGTTGACCAGTACATTAGAGGAGAAAGCAGTCTTTTCAAAATACTTACCAAACTTCAACATGTATCTTAAAAAACTTAGGATTGTAAGATGCTGCATAGACAGCTAAATTATGATATGGCACTTGAGAAAGAACTATAGCACCTGTGAGAGCTGTTTACTGCAAGAAGGGGGCATTTGAGCACGTGCTTTCTATCTTAAACTGCATGCCATCCTGTTGCTTGAGCAGATTATTCAGTAATTTTGGAGATAAACTATCAAACCTTTGTTCCATAAAGCTTACCTCCCTCACATCTAAAGCTTTTCCTCTTCAATTAACTGCTTGTGAAGTAAAGATGAAACTTTCAAAAAAAAGAGAATTGCGCATGCAAGAGCCACACAGATTCATATTGTTCTTTGTAACACCCATCTTTCTAAATGTAACTGTATTTAATCGTCCAGTTTTGTACATAATTGTCCACTTTTCTACAGAAAGGCGTATAACAAACAAATACCTGCTGCAAACAAAGAAAGAATTCCACTTCCAGCACCCCGCCAACTACTACCGTCCCTAAAAATCTGCACTGTTCTCCATGATTGCTGCATAATATGTTCCTGTAGAACCCCAATAATGCTTGATAACTTGGAACACCTACTAATGACACCACCAGAGCAATAGAAAAAAGCTATTACAAAATCATATCTAGTATCTAATACTCCTTCTCTAATAGAAATGATATCTCCAAAAAGCAGCAAACTGGCCCAACCTGTCCATTATATATAAACTTGGAGCATGTTTTGCTGATGAAGAAACTGCTATAATAATGAAAATACATTTTTGCACATGCTGATTCTATCTTCTTGTCGAACTTGTTCTTGTTCGGCTCCATTACTAATGTACCATTTCCCTTGACCTCATTTATAAAACCAAGATGCCTCGTGGTACACATGCATGAAATCTATAAAATTGCATAATGACTTATATAACTTGCTAAAAGAGTTGACCAAGGGCTCGAAGAACAATGTGAAGATGTCCGTATGCAAACATAAGATTAACAAGGTTTGAAACAAAAAGATACAGAATGTAAAAATGTAACAAGCTTTATCGAGACCTGTAGTTGTGCCATTACTCTTTAAATCCTCCATTGCTTTGCCAAAAGCATTGTTCATGTCAATGGATTTGAAACCTAGCGAAAAAGTCTTTGGATAGGATAGCTTTTACAAGTCAATCGAGTTAGTATCTTGTCACAAAATTTCTCTAAGAAATAACTGCTGTCATAAGCCTGCTATAATAATACTGTACATCATACATTATGTAAAGCCTAAGTTTGTCAATGGCAGCTATAACATATATACATCCCACAATGACTTGTCTAGCTTCACATGTTAGAAACATGTTTATCTAGAACCTGAATCAACCTCTTTTGTATTGTCCACCACAATCCAAATTTGAAAGTAGGGCTCACTTTGGAGAACTGCATGAAAGAAAAGCTTTTGTCAAAAAGCTTCCAACCATTCTTGTCATGCAGACCGTCCTTCTTCCTGGAATTTATAGCCTATCAACAACAGACCTGAAGGTTAAAAACAACTAATTTATGCAAGGAATTTCACAACAGTCCATTTAACCAGGCAGAATGTTAATGACAATAGTAATGTGACGAATTGGAATGAAGCTAAGCATAATGGGAAGAAATTGAACCAGACAGCCCATCGCAAATGCCTTCTGCGGGACCTGAACCTAAAGGAAATCTCTGGCAGGCAGGGCAATAATACATGTTTCTTGTCTACATCAGAGTCTGTTTCTGGCAGAGTCTACACTCCTAGGCCTAGGTCTTTTTTTGGCTAGGCCTAGTTCTTGCAATACGGTTCTGGTAAAAAAAATGAAGTTGGAGTTGTGAGGTTTCGATCCTCAGACCTCTTGATTTCCACGATGTCGGTAAAAAAATGAAGTTGGAGTTGTGAGGTTTCGATCCTCGGACCTCTTGATTTCCACGATGTCGGCAATCGCTCTTGAGGCATCGTGGGGTTTCGATCCTCAAGCATTTTGCTTCAAAAGATGGCACAAGCACTCTTCCTTTGAGCTACAACCCCAATTAGTGTTTAATTATTTGCAATCAAATTATAATAACCCCAATTAATATTAGTTTAATATTAATAATAGACTTCATGTCTTCAAGGCATTGTAGTGATTCTACATCCTCCTCTACCTAAAGATTTGCCTTCTATTTATTTATTACAAGCTCCAAATCCATCGAATAAACTCAAGCTCCGTATTGGCACTTTCGATGCTTCTTCAGAAGTAGGCGTGGATTTTACGTGGCTTTTTGCATGCCGGTGGATTTTTGAATGTCATCACATGTTATAGATATGTATTTTGAGCGGGGTTAAACACATTATACCCGATGAGATAGCATTACTAGTGCCTTCCACTTGACATTAGATGTTTGTTAGAGATAAGTGGTGAATTACACTTCATGATCGATTCCACACACTATCTTACAAGGATCTCGTTGTTCCTTTCTTCTTAAGTGTTATTCTCTTTTTGGTGGTTCTATATTAGGTGTAACATTGTCTAAGTATGAAGGAAGGTGGGAAAACATCGGATCAATATCATCGATAATGGACATTTTGTATTATATTAGAGATTAAACTATGATAAGGCAAGCTTGGGAAAAGGGTTATATGGAAAGAAGAACATGCAAATGAAGGAAAGGAAAGTAAAACTAGCGATAGGCGGGGCATAAACATGCGGAGATATCAAATAGGTACATTTATCGTAAGGTGTATTCTAAGATATACCCATGAGATACCATAAACTATTATTGATTGAAAATCATAAGAAGCCTGAAGACAACTTTTTGTAAAAATAGGTGTTGCCACACTAGAAGTTACCATTAATGCTATTATATTACTTAGGACTTTGGTGTTTGCATGAGTCAAGGTTTGAAATGGCGGATCTTTATCCTCCTTAATTGCTAGGTTAAGCTTGTTTTGAAGGTATAAGAATAAGTGATAAGAAGGGTTATGTAGTTATCTGAAGATGTGTTTTAAGTGTTTCTTCAAAGGCACTTTTTATTTGTACACAAGAAATTTGGCGGCCTTGGCGTATAAATAAATTCTCTTTCCGACCTTTTATGCACTTTCGAGGAATTTTATTTGGATCATATTTATATGCACTTTCGAATTTTATTTGGATCATATGATAATTCAAGAACATGTTGAAATTGAACACACACCTTTGTTGTCATATGGTCTCGTGTCTATGATAGATGGGTGTTGTTTCAAGTACCATGAGTCTCCCATTTTCGCATTTCCTTCTATTCTATTCTTTTACCTTTCTTCTTTTTTTTTCTTCTTTTTTACCACTCGAGGACATGGTGGGTTTTAACTGCGTGGGGATTGCGGTTACCGAGTGGCTTTGAGCGAGGCACTAGACCACCACCCATGGTGGGCTTTTATTGTCCATTCTTTATTACGAACCACCCGGTGGTTGTCTTTGAGTTTGAGCAGGAGTGGGGTCATCTACAACCGAGTGGCTTGACCACTAGACCACCTTTGTGGTAGGATTTTTTGTCCATTCTTTTTGTCCATTCTTTGTTGTGTTAGATTACTATTGATTAAATGGAGGGATTCATTGAAGGCAATCGGCTCATCGTTTGGATGTTTGTCTAGTACGTCAATGCTCATGGGTACTTGGAACCTAATCCATAGCTCCATGTATTTGGACCTTGGTGCGAGTAGTGATATAGCAAAAAGAAAATATGGTTGTTTAGGACTCAATGACGGAAAAGAAGCGTCCTCCATGACTAGTGTTGCTTCATTATATCTTTGTGAGCAATCCCTTTGCTTTTGCGGTTGTTGATATGTCCCATGGCGTTGATCATTAACGATCTTTAGCTCGTTCCATGACCTTACATGGTGGAGGAACAAAATTTGCCTTGCGGTAGATGCCTCATAGGCGCTAAGCGAAACAAGCGTATTCTACATACTGTCGTTGTCTTAAACTTTTTCCTCACAATGTTTTTGTAAAATCGTCTGTTCTTGTTCTATGTAAGATTCGATTTGGATATTGATGCGGACTATATATTGTCAATGTATATTGTTCATAGTATTGAATATATGTAAGTGTATCAAATACGATCAAGATGTAAGTAAATGTCGGTCTAATAATGACCTCGCTTGAATGTAAAGGGTGAAGAGGTAGGCATTTTATTGGCCGGGGACTTGTTTGTTTTATATGACATTATTCTCCATGATGCCTTTATGGCGGAAGAAGATAAGCGTGCCTTTAAGTATTCACCTAGCTCATTCCTATTACTTGATCTGGCGGTTTGTCCTTGAGAATTGTGTGCGGATACACGCCTTGCATCGGGATTTGTATTCTCGTTATCAGCGCTCTGCTTTGGTTATGGACGATGATGGTTACGGAACTATATGCCTCTCTCGAGTTATCGAAATCTAGGTTTGTATCAAACCCCTTATATATGTAGCTATGTAAATAAGAAAAAGGCGTGCATGGTGGATGCGGCGTCAACCATATCTGACAATCAAGTTCATGGAGAAAAAATGCATTATCGACTATCCATACATCGTCTCTACTCCTCCTCTGTATTACCGTAGCCCTTTGAATCAAGATCTTTGGGAGAGAATAATGGTGTTGTGACTACTGTGTGGATTAATGTGCGGTATGTAATTCTCGGTTAGAATCTGGCCCGAGTATGCGGTGATAGTTTGAGAGTGTGGAGGTCGAGATCATGCGAAGGTACACTTGGCGGTAGCTATCCAAAATGAGCCCCCCCAAACACTTGTTGTGGAGGGATTGTGATTTTGCATTCTGAGAATCGGTTGTGAAGGCATCACAACATTGAGGATAAATTTAATCTCACCCTATTTATATAGCACGAATAAAGGCGAGAAGAAACAAAGGTCTTTGCCGGGGAGCGATAGCCATTTTGCGGACCACCTTAAATTAGAAAGTCCCATCATTTGCACACTTTTGGGCTTTAATCAACTAATCCTGTAGTTCAGGGTTTCCCTTATGGGTAATTCTTAAGGGGATAAACACAATATATAGGGCAAATTGTATAATTTAGAGGTTAGCTAATGGTGGCAATTTTTCTTCTATATAGAACTTACTTTATACTACCCATGGCGAATTCACAAAAAGAGACTAAGCTATATATTTTTGGTTATTTCAGCTAGATTTCCCTACCATCTAATTTATCGATGAAAAGCAATGTGAGTGAGCTTGCTTTGTGGGCAAGTTATGGCGAATTAGCTTGTTGTCCTCATTGGTCAATGTGGCACTTTGGGGGAGGGGATGGGTTTACAATTTTATCATGATTGTACACCGTCGTCAACACAAGCCTCAAGAGTATTGCAAAGCCAACTTATCTCTCCGTCTCCTCTTTGGGTGTGTATATCTACGCTATTTAACAATTCTTGTAGAATAGATGATATTGCTAGGGCACCATGGCTTGAAATTTAATATAAAATTCATTCATACTCTAAATTAAACAAGGGAATTCATTTCGTGTGACTCTATGATATTACTTGGTTAGAATTACATGGGTAAGATTTCATAAAGCATAAGTATTTCACATTAATTATTTGACATAAAATGAGCGTGGACCTATCTTTGCATTGGCGACAACACAAATAATAAAAGAGCGAAAAAAAAGGTTGGAGCAATTCATATGATCGGTCCCGGTTGAACAAAGGAAAGTATGGCATGTCAAGCGATGAAAGATATTGCCCTAAATGACATTACTCTTGGTTGGAAAGAAGGCCGGGTGAATGTATCATATTTAATATGTTCTATACAATAAAAGTTTGAAATGGACTACATCTAGTAGTTTTACTTTTAATTCCTCAACGATCGGTGGAGATTGGCAACTCGCAAAACATCACGCTTATTATGCGGATGGTAATCCCTACATTGTGCATATGCATAAGCGGATGAGTAACTAGAGACAACCATAAACAAGAAAGGATCAAGTTAACTAACTAATAAGAGAGCTTTATTGGATATCAAAGTCCTCTCACGGGCGTCTCTAATGTTGTTGGAATTGCTTTGCATTCTCCTTGCCTCGTGGTACCCTCCGATTATTCGAAATTTTTTTTTTGTATAAGGCGTAGATTAATGTCCTTGCTTTTTATCAAAAGCGAGCTTGCCTCTGATTCCAACTCCTGTATCATTTGATGTGGTTGCCTAATAAGCACACTTCCTAAGCCTATTTTCACTGCAACTAAAGGAGATCCTTGAATCTATCCTTACAATTTTGCATCTGTTGCATCTTCCCCAAGCACACAAGCAGCTGTAAAAGGCTTTTCGTAGCTTCAAAATCTGTGGCCTCTTTCTTTGTGAAATCACTTTGCCCTCCGGTCCCCGAGGTGGTGGTGTTTTCGTGTCGATGGCAAAAACAAATGTGAAGATCAAAGCATTTGAATCGGACATTGTTTATGGGTTTAACTTCCGAGGGCCAAGACTTTTTGTGTTGCCTCAGACATAATAACTTGACATTTTGATATTGTGATAAAGTAGTATAGTTGTTGGCAATCGACCCACATTTAGAGAATGGGCCGATTACTTCAAACTCAATTTTTTAAATAAAATGATAAAGCTGCATGTATAGTTCTCATTTAGAACACGGTTCCATGTACCATTCAATTATTTTAATAGTGCACCATTCAATTACTTTAATTTACGGTTGACATTTACAACTTCGGAAAGTTCAAAACTTGCTATGTTCGACGGCGGCAAGGTTGACAAATTCTGAGTTGTTGCCACAACCTACAAAGAGTTATGAAATTTTTGGATTCTTCATTTCTCTCGCGCATTTCATTTGTTGTATCTCGGCTTTGGATAAGTGCAGCGCATCTTGCACCTCTATAGGGAGGTGGGAGTGCATCTTGCATCTCCTCTGTTGGCCTTCTGATCTGCGCCATCCTCTAATGCCCCTTTTTATTAAACTTTAAAACCCTCATTTTGATTTCAAATTATAAAGAGCTTCTTGGTGAAAATGGTTGTTGGACATGACATTAGTGGGCAAGTTGTTAGGAGCATGCATTATGCTAGTGATGAGCATGTAAGCAAGTTGACAACCCAAATTATTATCTTTAGTGTTCTAATTGTTATCTTCATGATATATTTCTCGAATTGGTCCTACTATCTTTAGTGCTACTATCTTCATTGTTCTAATTGTTATCTTCATGATATATCTCTCGAGAGTTGGTCCTATGTCACTCTCACCTCTGCATATTCTTCCAATGTCAACTGATCATTATATAGTATTCAAGTTGTGCATGTCATTCTTGTGCAATGATCTTCAATACATTGTTCCATTTGATTACATCCACAAGTGACATGTAGTGATATAGGATATAGGATTGTTTCATTTCCTTTGCATCCATGAAGGAACCAATTAGCTACAAAGAGATTCTAAAGTCATCTATAAATTGTTCCTTTAGAAACTAGCCATAAGCTTCAATCCTACATTATCTCCATGCCTTGATTATCTTGTGTATTTTGGTCAACAAAGAGACTTTAACGGAGATCTGAGTCCAACAATTCCAATTCTTTGCCCACCAAAGCGAGCTATTTCTTGATCTAGAAACGATATTATCGGTATGGGATATCACATTATTATCAATCTCTTTTATAATATGAGAAGGAAAGCACCAATATAATCTCCATTCATCCTATAGATCATGCTCCAAAAACATAACCATCCTCAATATCTAATCGACCCTATTAAGCACTTGAGGCCATTAAGTTTCTGACTTCTACATCAACACCCTTGCATCTTTTCAGTCTAGCAGTCGGCGGAAGTCATAATCGAATAGAGTTATGAAAAGAGATGAAAATTTATTTGTTCCCAGGTGGTTAGTGATATTAACTCCTAAGTTGAAGAACAGCCACAGCAGTAACCATTTTCATCATAATAACGATTAAAGAGAAACATAAACCTAGAAGTTCATTAGAATAGTTTCCCCACTGCGTATCATTTTGAAATGTAGTGGGGATGAAGATCACTGGTGGTAGATCATGCCACGTTTCATAGAATATTATATCTGAATTTTGAAAGCCTTCATTTGATTAACTAGCAAGAGATTATACCTGCAGATTTTGCAGATCCACCGTTCCTTTACAAGGCCATGTGCAAAGTGGTGGTTGCTGTCAATTATAGCAGGCGCTTCTTGAGGCAGATGCATGTACTGGTATATCCGTTCTACAGACACAATGTAATTTGCCGCGAATGTTAACCATTGAAGCGAGAAAATTTGTGCGTCGTTTAATGAGAGGGCGCCGTTCAAAATTGTTAAAAGTTAAAAACAGTTGAAATAGAAGAAAATGGATGTTAGGAGAAATAAATTGCCTTACTTCACGCTTCCAGATTGCAGAACCATGAGCAGTGCTTCAGCAGATAATATAAGAGTTTCCAGAAATTCAACAAGAAGTGCTACCCACTCATAAGCTATAAAAGTTTGAAGATTTACAGAACCATCAATGTCCATAGCTTGTAAAGCTTTACCACAAATATGCTCATTTTCAAAAGTCCAAATAGTTGTCACGCCAATGGCTATTTCGAAGAGGCAAATATATAAATGGTATTTATTGAAAGTGGATTTTTAAGACTGACATATTTGACCTCCTTTTGCTTAAATATTGATAGCCATGTACCTGTAGCCAATAAGCAGTCCCAGTCATTGGAATGGCAATCATTATAACACTTTCCACGTCACAATTGACATTGCAACCAGTATAGCAATAACATCAAATATTTCCGCAAATATAAATGCAAAGGCGCATTGGAATATCTATACACAATATGCTCATGTCTAATGAAGCACGAAAACCACATCCAATTAATTGTCAATAGTAAATCAATTCTATATTCTAGTATCATGGACACTAATTGAAAAATAATATACCGGTTTAGGATTACGCCAATAGGTGTCGAATCAAATATAGACATAGGTGCTTTGAACAAAGAATCCATAAAAGCCGAAAAGAAAAGCCTTTGATGCTTTGAGGCCAAGAGATTTATATGATTTACCATGCACATGGACCAACCCTCCAGTAAAAGAAATCACTGCATAAACAATTACTAACATTGGACTTAATCTTGAGTTCGATCAGTGGCCAACCAGAAGTTGCTTCTACATCACGCCAATTACAAATATGATTTGTGCTACCAAAGCTAGAGTGAAAATTACACCCCCCTTGCTTATTCCTACATAACTCATAAGTGATCTAACGCCCAAGCCACCCATTTCTTTTTCCTCATCCTTTGTTAATTGACTAACATCAACAGTTGTATTGTGCACCTTCACGGACATGTCTTTTGCATCATGAAAGACTTTTTCTTTGGCTTTAAAATATTTTCGGCTAAAGATGCATGCTCTCTTGCATTATTATGTGCATTCAGAAATGTCACATTTTGTATAAGACGTAGATTAATGTCCTTGCTTTTTATCAAAAACGAGCTTGCCTCTGATTCCAACTCCTGTATCATTTGAAGTGGTTGCCTAATAAGCACACTTCCTAGTCCTATTTTCACTGCAACTAAAGGAGATCCTCGAATCTATCCTTACAATTTTGCATCTGTTGCATCTTTTCCAAGCACACAAGCAACTGTAAAAGGCTTTCGTAGCTTCAAAATCTGTGGCCTCTTTACTGTGAAATCACTTTGCCCTCCGGTCCCACGAGGTGGTGGTATTTCGTGTCGATGGCAAAAACAAATGTGAAGATCAAAGCATTTGCATCAGACATTGTCTATGGGTTTAACTTCCCTGCCAGGCCAAGACTTTTTGTGTTGCCTCCGACATAATAACCTCAGTATTTTGATATTGTGATAAAGTAGTATAGTTGTTGGCAATCGACCCACATTTAGAGAATTGGCAGTTACTTCAAACTCAATTTTTTTAAATAAAATGATAAACTGCATGTATAGTTCTCATTTACAACACCAGTTCCATGTACCATTCAATTATTTTAATAGTGCACCATTCAATTACTTTAATTTCTGGTTGACATTTACAACTCGGAAAGTTCAAAACTTGCTATGTTCGACAACCCAAAGTTCAAAACTTGCCATTGCTATGTTATGAAATTTTTGGATTCTTCGTTCTCTCGCGCATTTCATTTGTTGTATCTCAGCTTTGGATAAGTGCAACGCATCTTGCACCTCTATAAGGAGAGGTGGGAGTGCATCTTGCATCTCCTCTGTTGGCCTTCTGATCTGCGCCATCCTCTAATGCCCCTTTTTATTAAACTTTAAAACCCTCATTTTGATTTCAAATTATAAAGAGCTTCTTGGTGAAAATGGTTGTTGGACATGACATTAGTGGGCAAGTTGTTAGGAGCATGCATTATGCTAGTGATGAGCATGTAAGCAAGTTGACAACCCAAATTATTATCTTTAGTGTTCTAATTGTTATCTTCATGATATATTTCTCCGAATTGGTCCTACTATCTTTAGTGCTAGTATCTTCATTGTTCTAATTGTTATCTTCATGATATATCTCTGAGAGTTGGTCCTATGTCACTCTCACCTCTGCATATTCTTTCAATGTCCAACTGATCATTATATAGTATTCAAGTTGTGCATGTCATTCTTGTGCAATGATCTTCAATACATTGTTCCATTTGATTACATCCACAAATGACATGTAGTGATATAGGATTGTTCCATTTCCTTTGCATCCATGAAGGAACCAATTAGCTACAAGAGATTCTAAAGTCATCTATAAATTGTTCCTTTAGAAACTAGCCATAAGCTTCAATCCTACATTATCTCCATGCCTTGATTATCTTGTGTATTTTGGTCAACAAAGAGACTTTAACCAAAGATAAAGTCCAACAATTCCAATTCTTTGCCCACCACAAAGCGAGCTATTTCTTGATCTAGAACACGATATTATCGGTATGGGATATCACATTATTATCAATCTCTTTTATAGTATGAGAAGGAAAGCACCAATATAATCTCCATTCATCATATAGATCATGCTCCGAAACATAACCATCCTCCAATATCTAATCGACCCTATTAAGCACTTGAGGCCATTGGGTTTCAGACTTCTACATCAACACCCTTGCATCTTTTCGGTCTAGCGATTCGGCAGAAGTCATAATCTAATAGAGTTATGAAAAGAGATGAAAATTTATTTATTCCCAGGTGGTTAGTGATATTAACTCCTAAGTTGAAGAACAGCCACAGCAATAACCATTTTCAGCATAATAACGATTAAAAGAGAAAATCAGAATAATTTCCCACTGCGTATCATTTGAAATGTAGTGCGGATGAAGATCACGGTGGTAGATCATGCCACGTTTCATAGAATATTATATCTGAATTTTGAAAGCCTTCATTTGATTAACTAGCAAAGAGATTATACCGCTGATTTTGCGGATCCACCGTTCCTTTACAAGGCCATGTGCAAAGTGGTGGTTGCTGTCAATTATAGCAGGCGCTTCTTGAGGCAGATGCATGTACTGGTATATCCGTTCTACAAACACAATGTAATTTGCTGCGAATGTTAACCATTGAAGCGAGAAAATCGTGGCGTCGTTTCCAAACCAAGTCGTTCAAAATTGTTAAAAGTTAAAAAGCAGTTGAAATAGAAGAAAATGGATGTTAGGAGAAATAAATTACCTTACTTCACGCTTCCAGTTGAGAACCATGAAAGCGGTCAAAGCGAGATAATATAAGAGTTTCGAGAAATTCAACAAGAAGTGCTACCCACTCATAAGCTATGAAAGTTTGAAGATTTCTGAGAACCATCAATGTCCATAGCTTGTAAAGCTTTACCACAAATATGCTCTTGCTTTTCAAAAGTCCAGATTTTCAATACAAAAAAACAACTGGCAACAACCCAATTCCACTTCTTTGCAAAAAGAAGTGGAGTTTTCTATAGCTCTTATATTTTGGATTCTCATGAGCTAGTGTACGCAGACGGTTCAAGATTTAGAGATGTACATCTCCCTATGTACATATAGAAGAAAATCAACTCCTTGCTTTAGATGAGTTTTACCAAAGCTTTCAAGGCAAGAATCAACATAAACAAGAAAATGGAATTTAGCATTTAAAGAAATACTGAATCTGCACCTCCTTACTAGCTCACTTAATTCAAATATCAATGAAATGCGGGACTACAACGACTACTACTATTGCCAAGATTCCTGGGATGAGCACACGATAATGGAAAAGCACAAGTGCCCATCAATTTTGCCATTGCTATGTTTGCTTCTCTTCCAATAGGATGGTAGATGTGCATATTTATTTGCACGTGGCTCATTTACTGATAATGCAAGCTAAACTAGTTTTTTCTCATCATCCACATGTAGATTAATAAATACAAGTATCTTCTTCTATTCTATTCTATTCTAAATATTTCCACATGTTACCAAAAAAAAAAAAACACTTTTCATTGATCTCAAAGGGTGATGCACACACTATTGTACAAGGATCTCAATGTTCCTTTCTTCTAAGGTATTATTATATTTTTTGGTGGTTGTACATTGACATTATCTAAGTATGAAGGAAGGTGGGACAACATGCAGATCAATATCATCAGTAATGGACATTTTGTATTATATTAAAATTATCATTCGCAATAGGGCAATATCCACAAACTTGAACCGGCAGTAAGGCAAGCTTAGGGAAAGGGTTAGGTGGAACATGCAAATGAAGGAAAAGAAAGAAAAACTAGCCATAGGGCAGGCATAAACATGCTGAGATATCAAATAAGTACATTTTCTTGTGAGGCGTATTCCTAAGTATAGCGGCTAAAATTTAGCCTCAGGTGGAATATACAAAAAGAATTGCATGTTCTGGATATGAACAAAAAGGGGTTGTAGAACCGGTATAGAGGCCCAAAGATTTTTACATGTCAGAGGTGTTCTCCTTATTCAAATCGGCAGCTAAAATTTATTCGAAAACTTAGAAATCAGTAGATTTGTAAAAAACGAAATTCCTTTTTCTCTTTACCTGCCCTTGCGAAAATGGCACAGCTGCTGTTGAATCTTCTCGAATGGTGCATGGGTAATGAATCGAGCTATGCCTCTTCAAATCCCCCTCATGGAACTTGCAAAACATGGGCAAAAAAATGGCACACATGGTGAAATGAGGACAGTGGTTTGAGCATAGAAATTTTTAGACACGAACTATGGTAGCCCGTTTGAATTTTATAGACAAGATTTATAAGTCTATTGCCGCTGCACGTGGAATGAATAGGAGAGAGGTAAGCAAACTTCCTCGAGTAGCTTTCCAGCTTTATTCTTAGTGAGTTGGAGATGTCCACTTACTTAAGCCATTGTTACTGCAACTTTAATTTGACTCTACAACCCACCATTGCGTGCATGAACATAGACAAGGTTTATGAGTCTTAACCGTCACCTTTCGGGAGAATGAGAAGGAGCCAAGTTTCTTCCATTTTGATAGTTTGGAGACATGTGTTTTGGGGCCTTGCGGGTTATTCTTATCCTCCATTCATTTGTATTGCATGCATATGGTATCCTGCCATTATTTAAAGGCACAATGTGTTCTATAGTATTGAGAAGTGAGAAGCTTTTTGTCTGCAGAGAACTTCCATTATCAATTTCCAACTGGAGATTCACTCTGGAGAATCAAGATTCTTTTCATGCATGAGCAAATACATAGCAGAAATTTCAGCGTCCTCATTTTCTCATCTTTGTACGAAGTCCTTGGCTTATTTCAGGTTATGCGCAACATGAAGATGAACAATAATTTAATAAGCTATGCCAATAGTTTGATCATTTCTTTGTAATTCTTTATCTGCGCCTCCTCACAAGGTAATCTTCTATATATTCTATCTACTATTCATTTCTAAATTAGACCTTCTTGAGAAGTTACAATTCTCGGTCAATGCATCCATTGCAGACTCCAAGCTTAAGAAGAAATTTTGTGTTTCCTTTTCTTTACTTTGCAAATGGGATAACATCTTCACAATCTATGGCCATGATTTGGCTCCTTGGAAAGTTCTGCACTCTTTATTTTTCCTCTCAAGTTATAGTTGACTATATAATCAACCTTGAGGGCAAGGTCCAAAAGGAGGGGGAGGAATGTTACAGGTGCTCCCAAGGGCATAGCCGGAATCGGGCCCTTGACGGACGTCCATGAGCACGGGGGTATTATTGGTCGCGATTGCCGGGCAGTTGTGATTTAATGGGCGTGTTGATTGAATCGCCTGGACGGGATCGGGGGTAAATGGTATTAATCGCTAGCGGCGGGTAATGGTTCGCTAGGGGGCGCTAATATTGTTAAATATTAGCACGGCAAGAGCTAGCAGGGATTGACCAGGGCAGAGGACCCATAAGCTTACATGGTTAACATTAGATATTAATGTTAATGTAAGGCCCTAGGGGCCAACGTTATTTAAATGTAAGTTAGAAGGTTAGCTATGGTTTTAATGAAACATTAAAGTGACACATGGCGTGAAATGGTTCGATGGGTTTCTTAAACCTGATATATCAGGGAGATGCCAGATCTCTAAAAGGGGCTATAGTGCATGGATTCGGGTCAAGTAAAGGCCTGATCTGGCCGGTTTTGGGCATGCAAGACTGCCTGTGAGCTCAAATGGGCGGATTATAAAGCCTACAGGGAGGATTGAGCGAGGATACAGAAACCGGGTTAGTGAGATAGTCAGTCGATTCTGCTGTGATTGATCTGTGTTTGATTCACGAACCAGGCTTTGGGTACAGATTTGGAATCCGAAGTGGATAGTGTGGCCCCAAAGGCGGTCGATTTTGCCGGGGGCGGATCGCCTTTGGAACCATAGGGTCGGATTGCAGCCTAGGGCTGTGTTTACGATCACAGAGCTGATTGCCCACAAATGAATTGGGATCAGATGGCTTGATAAGCCGATCTTCGCTAATCTGCTTGTTAGTTGATTCAGGGATTAGCCCATAGAGTCGAAATAGCAGCCTAAGGCTGTGCTTGCGGTCTTAAGGCAGGTGGCTTCTACCAAGGATCGAATTGGAGGAAGGACCAGTAGGTGCCGACCGGGAGGATTCATTCAAAGAATCCGCATTTCTGCCAGGAGCCGGATCAGCACTGGACCCATAGGGTCGGATTGCAGCCTTGACTGTGTTTACGATCTCAAGGCAGATTGCTACTGCTAGAGATCAATCAGAGTGAAGCATCTGGTAGGTGCTTAATTCAGAGGGATTCTTTGAAGGAATCCGGGCTTCTGTGTGGAAGTTCACATAGCAGTAAGCCGATAAGATTAGCGAGGGGGATCCGGGATCCAAGGTGCGGGTGGAAGCTAGTCGGCGTTAACACGTGGGCAGAGATTGTTCTTAAGGAAAATTTTTGCGTCGTAACAGTGGTATCAGAGCTGTGGCTGTGAATCTAATTTTCTGGGAAAATCTAAACTTGATGGCGGAAATGGACGAGAAAAGTTCTGTCTTCCAAACCACTTGGGAAGTGGAGAAGCGGGAACTTGAGAGTGTTTCAGTCCAAGAGCTGGCTGAAAACTTAGTGTGTCTTCAAGGGAAGATGGCGTCCATTGAACAAGAAGTCAATAAACTAGTTACTAAGCAATGCAGTTTAATTGCTGAAGTACTTGAAGAAGATACCAAGGGTATTTCTTCACAAGTCCCTTCCCAGGGAAGTTTTGACTGCTTGAATGAACTTCTGGCTTATCATCAGTTGCATAGTTTGCAAAAAACTGGGGAATTAAGAACCTATGAGCAAGAGCTTCGGAAGCTGTTTGCAATTGTTCAGCCTCTGGATCATGAAAGTCAGGTTTTTTATTTTATGCGTGGCAAGATTACATTATTCTCCATGATGCCTTTATGGCAGAAGATAGCGTGCCTTTAAGTATTCACCTAGCTCATTCCTATTACTTGATCCTGGCGGTTTGTCCTTGAGAATTGTGTGCGGATACCGCCTTGCATCGGGATTTGTATTCTCGTTATCAACGCTCTTTGGTTATGGACCCGATGATGGTTACGGAACTATATGCCTCTCGAGTTATCAAATCTATTTGTATCAAACCCCTTATATATGTAGCTATGTAAATAAGAAAAGACGCGTGCATGGTGGATGCGACGTCAACCATAATACGGCAATCAAGTTCATGGAGAAAAAATGCATTATACGACTATCCATGCATCGTCTCTACTCCTCCTCCTGTATTGCACGTAGCCCTTTGAATCAAGATGCTGGCAGAGAATAATGGTGTTGTGACTCTGTGTGGATTAATGTGCAGTATGTAATTCTCGGTTAGAATCTGGAACTGAGTATGCAGTGATAGTTTGAGAGTGTGGAGGGTCGAGATCATGCAGAAGGTACCTGGCACTGGTAGCTATCCAAAATGAGCCCCCCCAAACACTTGTTGTGGAGGGGATTGTGATTTTGCATTACAGAATCGGTTGTGAAGGTATCACAACATTGAGGATAAATTTAATCTCACCCTATTTATATAGCCTGAATAAGAGAGGCAGAAGAAACAAGGTGCTGCCCAGGAACGATAGCCATTTTGCAGACCACCTTAAATTAGAAAGTCCCATCAGACTGCACACTTTTGGGCTTTAATCAACTAATCCTGTAGTTCAGGGTTTCCCTTATGGGTAATTCTTAAGGGGATAAACACAATATATAGGGCAAATTGTATAATTTAGAGGTTAGCTAATGGTGGCAATTTTTCTTCTATATAGAACTTACTTTATACTACCCATGGCGAATTCACAAAAAGAGACTAAGCTATATAGCACAGTTATTTCACCGCTAGATTTCCCTACCATCTAATTTATCGATGAAAAGCAATCGAGCGAGTGAGCTTGTTGTGGGCAAGTTATGGCGAATTAGCTTGTTGTCCTCATTGGTCAATGTGGCACTTTGGGGGAGGGGATGGGTTTACAATTTTATCATGATTGTACACCGTCGTCAACACAAGCCTCAAGAGTATTGCAAAGCCAACTTATCTCTCCGTCTCCTCTTTACCGGTGTGTATATCTCTGGTATTTAACAATTCTTGTAGAATAGATGATATTGCTAGGGCACCATGGCTTGAAATTTAATATAAAATTCATTCATACTCTAAATTAAACAAGGGAATTCATTTCGTGTGACTCTATGATATTACTTGGTTAGAATTACATGGGTAAGATTTCATAAAGCATAAGTATTTCACATTCGTATTTGACATAAAATGAACGTGGACCTATGCTGCATTGACGACAACACAAATAATAAAAGAACGAAAAAAAAGGTTGGAGCAATTCATATGATCAGTCAGTTGAACAAAGGAAAGTATGGCATGTCAACTGATGAAAGATATTGCCCTAAATGACATTACTCTTGGTTGGAAAGAAGGCCAGTGAATGTATCATATTTAATATGTTCTATACAATAAAAGTTTGAAATGGACTACATCTAGTAGTTTTACTTTTAATTCCTCAACGATCGGTGGAGATTGGCAACTCTCAAGAAAACATCCACGCTTATCATGCGGATGGTAATCCCTACATTGTGCATATGCATAAACAGATGAGTAACTAGAGACAACCATAAACAAGAAAGGATCAAGTTAACTAACTAATAAGAGAGCTTTATTGGATATCAAAGTCCTCTCTGGACGGTCTCTAATGTTGTTGGAGATTGCTTTGCATTCTCCTTGCCTCGTGGTACCCTCCGATTATTCTGAAATTTTTTTATATAAGACGTAGATTAATGTCCTTGCTTTTTATCAAAAACGAGCTTGCCTCTGATTCCAACTCCTGTATCATTTGATATGGTTGCCTAATAAGCACACTTCCTAAGCCTATTTTCACTGCAACTAAAGGAGATCCTCGAATCTATCCTTACAATTTTGCATCTGTTGCATCTTCCCCAAGCACACAAGCAATCGTAAAAGGCTTTCGTGAGCTTCAAAATCTGTGGCCTCTTTCTTTCGCGGAAATCACTTTGCCCTCGGTCCCGAGGTGGTGGTGTTTCGTGTCGATGGCAAAAACAAATGTGAAGATCAAAGCATTTGAATCAGACATTGTCTATGGGTTTAACTTCCCTGCCAGGCCAAGACTTTTTGTGTTGCCTCCGACATAATAACCCCAGCATTTTGATATTGTGATAAAGTAGTATAGTTGTTGGCAATCGACCCACATTTAGAGAATCTAAAGTTACTTCAAACTCAATTTTTTTAAATAAAATGATAAAATGCATGTATAGTTCTCATTTAGAACACCAGTTCCATGTACCATTCAATTATTTTAATAGTGCACCATTCAATTACTTTTAATTTTCGGGTTGACATTTACAACTCGGAAAGTTCAAAACTTGCTATGTTCGACGAATGCAAGGTTGACAAGTTCTGAGTTGTTGCCACAACCTACAAAGAGTTATGAAATTTTTGGATTCTTCGTTTCTCTCGCGCATTTCATTTGTTTATCTCGGCTTTGGATAAGTGCAACGATCTTGCACCCTCTATAAGGAGACTCCTCTATTGGCCGACCGATTCTGCGCCATCCTCTAATGCCCTTTTTTATTAAACTTTAAAACCCTCATTTTGATTTCAAATTATAAAGAGCTTCTTGGTGAAAATGGTTGTTGGACATGACATTAGTGGGCAAGTTGTTAGGAGCATGCATTATGCTAGTGATGAGCATGTAAGCAAGTTGACAACCCAAATTATTATCTTTAGTGTTCTAATTGTTATCTTCATGATATATTTCTCCGAATTGGTCCTACTATCTTTAGTGCTACTATCTTCATTGTTCTAATTGTTATCTTCATGATATATCTCTGAGAGTTGGTCCTATGTCACTCTCACCTCTGCATATTCTTCCAATGTCCAACTGATCATTATATAGTATTCAAGTTGTGCATGTCATTCTTGTGCAATGATCTTCAATACATTGTTCCATTTGATTACATCCACAAATGACATGTAGTGATATAGGATATAGGATTGTTCCATTTCACTGCATCCATGAAGGAACCAATTAGCTACAAGAGATTCTAAAGTCATCTATAAATTGTTCCTTTAGAAACTAGCCATAAGCTTCAATCCTACATTATCTCCATGCCTTGATTATCTTGTGTATTTTGGTCAACAAGAGAGACTTTAACCAGAGATACAGTCCAACAATTCCAATTCTTTGCCCACCACAAACGGAGCTATTTCTTGATACCGAACCTGATATTATCAATATGGGATATCACATTATTATCAATCTCTTTTATAATATGAGAAGGAAAGCACCAATATAATCTCCATTCATCCTATAGACTATCTATCATGCTCCAGAAACATAACCATCCTCCAATATCTAATCTGACCCTATTAAGCACTTGAGGCCATTCAGTTTACAGCTTCTACATCAACACCCTTGCATCTTTTCAGTCTAGCAGTCGGCAGAAGTCATAATCGAATAGAGTTATGAAAAGAGATGAAAATTTATTTGTTCCCAGGTGGTTAGTGATATTAACTCCTAAGTTGAAGAACAGCCACAACAGTAACCATTTTCAGCATAATAACGATTAAAAGAGAAACATAAACCTAGAAGTTCATTAGAATAGTTTCCCACTGCGTATCATTTGAAATGTAGTGCAGATGAAGATCACAGTGGTAGATCATGCCACGTTCCATAGAATATTATATCTGAATTTTGAAAGCCTTCATTTGATTAACTAGCAAGAGATTATACCTGCAGATTTTGCAGATCCACCGTTCCTTTACAAGGCCATGTGCAAAGTGGTGGTTGCTGTCAATTATAGCAGGCGCTTCTTGAGGCAGATGCATGTACTGGTATATCCGTTCTACAGACACAATGTAATTTGCTGCGAATGTTAACCATTGAAGCGAGAAAATTTGTGCGTCGTTTAATGAGAGGGCATAAGACAAGGAGAGTCCACCAAGCCGTTCAAAATTGTTAAAAGTTAAAAACAGTTGAAATAGAAGAAAATGGATGTTAGGAGAAATAAATTGCCTTACTTCACGCTTCCAGATTGCAGAACCATGAGCAGTGCTTCAGCAGATAATATAAGAGTTTCCAGAAATTCAACAAGAAGTGCTACCCACTCATAAGCTATGAAAGTTTGAAGATTTACAGAACCATCAATGTCCATAGCTTGTAAAGCTTTACCACAAATATGCTCATTTTCAAAAGTCCAAATAGTTGTCACGCCAGTGGCTATTTCGAAGAGGCAAATATATAAATGGTATTTATTGAAAGTGGATTTTTAAGACTGACATATTTGACCTCCTTTTGCTTAAATATTGATAGCCATGTACCTGTAGCCAATAAGCAGTCCCAGTCATTGGAATGGCAATCATTATAACACTTTCCACGTCACAATTGACATTGCAACCAGTATAGCAATAACATCAAATATTTCTGCAAATATAAATGCAAGGCGCATTGGAATATCTATATACAATATGCTCATGTCTAATGAAGCCTGAAAACCACATCCAATTAATTGTCAATAGTAAATCAATTCTATATTCTAGTATCATGGACACTAATTGAAAAATAATATACCCGGTTTAGGATTCTGCCAATAGGTGTCGAATCAAATATAGACATAGGTGCACTGAACAAAGAATCCATAAAGCCAGAAAAGAAAGCCTTTGATGCTTTGAGGCCAAGAGATTTATATGATTTACCATGCACATGGACCAACCCTCCAAAGAAAAGAAATCACTTTGATAAACAATTACTAACATTGGACTTAATCTTGAGTTCGATCAGTGGCCAACCAGAAGTTGCTTACTGTCTGCCAATTACAAATATGATTTGTGCTACCAAAGCTAGAGTGAAAATTACATCCCCCTTGCTTATTCCTACATAACTCATAAGTGATCTAACGCCCAAGCCACCCATTTCTTTTTCCTCATCCTTTGTTAATTGACTAACATCAACAGTTGTATTGTGCACCTTCACGGACATGTCTTTTGCATCATGAAAGACTTTTTCTTTGGCTTTAAAATATTTTCGGCTAAAGATGCATGCTCTCTTGCATTATTATGTGCATTTGAAATGTCACAAACATACTGCCAGCTGTCAACAACTCATCATATTTGCCGGCCTACTTTATTTCTCTAGCTTGCATCATCTGGAATTGAGATAGACAAGTTCAAGATGTTCATGCAGGACATTGTCTTTCCAAATTGAATTTCACCTAAAAGACGATGTTTAGTTACATCTAAGGTTGTCAAAACTTAGCACTTCTTTTTTTGTAGCTTAATCCATTGTCTTTCTCAATTGATCAGCAAAGTTGATGATAACTTTCAAACACCAAGTCTCTAAATTGTAGTGCCATTATAGTTTGACAACAAAGTCAACTCATGTCTGCTTTATAAGTCTAAATGTACCCTATGTTTCATCATCATGTCAAGATAGACCTAAATATCATTGATGCAAGGCACTTACCAGAATTTTGTCTGCTTTTGGCAAAAACTCCACTTGATGTGTCACTAAGATGATAGCTTTAGTCAATGACATTCCTGAAATGCATTTCTGCAGAGTAAAAACTGCCAAGTAAAATCATCGGTCCTTTGACACCTTGAGCAACAAAGCAGCAGTTTGAGCATCCACAAAGAATGAAGTTTATCACCCATTATGTAAATATCAGAGTCACTATACAATGCATGAGCTAGTTGTATCCGTTGCTTCTGTCCTCCACTTAAATTAACTCCTCTTTGTCCAATCTCATTAAGATCCCTATGAGTAAAGGCAATCAAATTTTCCTTAAGTGCACATGCACAAATGATTGTAACCTTTCTGCGGCAGAGGATATTACCTGGAATAAAACTTCATGAGCAAGTTTGATACAGTCCCATTGGCTCTCGTCAATTCCTTGAAACAACAGGACCATCCTTCTGTGCACAATGACGGAGCAAAAAGAGACTAAGGGTGCATCCCCATTGAGCCTCGAACTCGGATTTCCTACTTTGCCATATCAATAAATCAAAGGCACGGGAAGAATCTTAAAGTGTGAGCATTTCCATTAGAGCCCGTTTTTGTGATCCGATGGAGCCCTGTGCTATGAGACAAGATCTTGTTTGCTACAAAATAAAAGCTTGCTCACTACAAGACAAAAGATTATTGCTAAAAGACAAACCCAAGTTGTATCTCGGCAATCCAGAATATTGTTTCACTGCAGTTTTGGAGCTTCAGTCTGCCTTGCCGGTTACCTGAATGGCTATAGCAGGAATAAGGCTCCAAATATCTATTTGCATTAAAGCAACAAAGATTGCATAGAATACATGCCGTGGGGTGCGGTTAGCCGGTTTCCACACCGGTAGCCCAAAAGAACAATCAGCGACCGCCGGGTTTTCGACCAAGAGCGGGTTTGGAGCAGATCCACCAACATATCCTAGGTATATTCTAGCATATACTTAGGATATGCCACAAACCCATTATAAACAAGGGTTTGCCCCCTAGGGGCAACCTCCAAAAAATGAAAGGCTTATATTTGCAATAGTTATAACCTAGAAATGCAAAAAGTGGACTAATAACAATCATTAGAATTGCAAAAATGGACTTAGTACAATCATTAATTCAATTTGGGATTATGTCTATCCCAAATTGCGCCCAATAAGCATTATTTTCAGTGCATCTTGAGTAAGCTTTTTTGTATTAATAAAACCATGGTGTATATTGCATTCTGTGTTCTTTTTCTTTATTTACTTCAAATAAAGCAAGGAAATGACTTGTTTATTTTGAATTAACAACAAGAGATTATATACCATAAAAATGTTGGAACATGATCACCATGATCTCCAACATCATGTTATTTTAGGCAAATAATACTCGACTAGGTAGACAAAATAGTAAAAGTGATGTCCTCCAAGTTGCTTTAAAAGAAACAATTATACAAACTGTAGCACATTTAAATCGCACTTGATGGGATTTTAAAGCTATGATAATCCAAGAAACACGGAAGGTATGTCTCTAAGGCAAGGAATTAATCTATGAGGGTCCCATTTTGTGCATAGCATACGAGCAAGTGTTCACAAAGACATGGGATTTCCTGATTTTGGTTGGTCATTAACGTCAAAGATATCCAAACAATCTTGCCACGATAAAATAAAAACGACTTTCATCATCCGTAGGTTTGAACAATTGCAAACAGATTCAAGCTCTTGCTCATAGGTTCTTAATTCCCAGTTTTTGCAAACTATGCAAGCGATGATAAGCCGTAAGTTCATTCAAGCGATCAAAACTTCCACGGAAGGGACTTGTGAAGAAATACCCTTGGTATCTTCTTCAAGTACTTCAGCAATTAAACTGCATTGCTTAGTAACTAGTTTATTGACTTCTTGTTCAATGGACGCCATCTTCCCTTGAAGACACACTAAGTTTTTAGCCAGCTCTTGGACTGAAACACTCTCAAGTTCCCGCTTCTCCACTTCCCAAGTGGTTTGGAAGACGTAACTTTTTCTCGCCCATTTACGCCATCAAGTTTAGATTTTCCGAAAACTAAAACTAGATTTACAGACCAGCTCGATACCATTTATTACGACTTAAAAATTTTCCTTAAGAACAATCTACGCCGCCCGCGTGTTAACGCCGACTAGCTTCCACCCGCACCTTGGATCCCGGATCCCCCTCGCTAATCGAAACATCGCTATGTGAACTTCCACACGAAGCCGGATTCCTTCAAAGAATCCCTCTGAGTTAAGCACCTACCAGATGCTTCACTCTGATTGATCTCTGGCAGTAGCAATCTGCCTTGAGATCGTAAACACAGTCAAGGCTGCAATCCGACCCTATGGGTCCAGTGCTGATCCGGCTCCTGGCAGAAATGCGGATTCTTTGAATGAATCCTCCCAGTCGGCACCTACTGGTCCTTCCTCCAATTCGATCCTTGGTAGAAGCCACCGCCTTAAGACCGCAACCTGACCTTTAGGTCGCTATTTCCGACTCTATGGGCTAATCCCCGAATCAACTCTATGCATTATACGACTATTCATGCATCGTCTCTACTCCTCCTCCTGTATTGCACGTAGCCCTTTGAATCAAGATGCTGGCAGAGAATAATGGTGTTGTGACTCTGTGTGGATTAATGTGCAGTATGTAATTCTCGGTTAGAACTGAACTGATTATGCGGTGATAGTTTGAGAGTGTGGAGGGTCGAGATCATCACGAGAAGGTACCGGCAATCGGGCAGTAGCTATCCAAAATGAGCCCCCAAACACTTGTTTGGAGGGGATTGTGATTTTGCATTCTGTAATTGGTTGTGAAGGTATCACAACATTGAGGATAAATTTAATCTCACCCTATTTATATAGCCCTGAATAAGAGAGGCGGAAGAAACAAGGTGCTGCCCAGAACGATAGCCATTTTTTGAGACCACCTTAAATTAGAAAGTCCCATCATCTTCGCACACTTTTGGGCTTTAATCAACTAATCCTGTAGTTCAAGGTTTCCCTTATGGGTAATTCTTAAGGGGATAAACACAATATATAGGGCAAATTGTATAATTTAGAGGTTAGCTAATGGTGGCAATTTTTCTTCTATATAGAACTTACTTTATACTACCCATGGCTTAATTCACAAAAAAGAGACATCTAATTTATCGATGAAAAGCAATCGGCGAAAGTGAGCTTGTTGTGGGCAAGTTATGGCTTAATTAGCTTGTTGTCCTGATTGGTCAATGTGGCACTTTGGGGAGGGATGGGCTTACAATTTTATCATGATTGTACACCGTCGTCAACACAAGCCTCAAGAGTATTGCAAAGCCAACTTATCTCTCCGTCTCCTCTTTACCGGTGTGTATATCTCTGGTATTTAACAATTCTTGTAGAATAGATGATATTGCTAGGGCACCATGGCTTGAAATTTAATATAAAATTCATTCATACTCTAAATTAAACAAGGGAATTCATTTCGTGTGACTCTATGATATTACTTGGTTAGAATTACATGGGTAAGATTTCATAAAGCATAAGTATTTCACATTCGTATTTCACATAAAATGAACGTGGACCTATGATGCATTAACGACAACACGAATAATAAAAGAACGAAAAAAAAGGTTGGAGCAATTCGTATGATCAGTCAGTTGAACAAAGGAAAGTATGGCATGTCAACTAATGAAAGATATTGCCCTAAATGACATTACTCTTGGTTGGAAAGAAGGCCAGTGAATGTATCATATTTAATATGTTCTATACAACAATGATAATCAGTATGATCATTGAAAGATAAAAGTTTGAAATGGACTACATCTAGTAGTTTTACTTTTAATTCCTCAACGATCGGTGGAGATTGGCAACTCTGCAAAACATCTCGCCATCGCATGCGGATGGTAATCCCTACATTGTGCATATGCATAAACAGATGAGTAACTAGAGACAACCATAAACAAGAAAGGATCAAGTTAACTAACTAATAAGAGAGCTTTATTGGATATCAAAATCCTCTCTGGACGGGCTTAGCTAGTCTCTAATGTTGTTGGAGATTGCTTTGCATTCTCCTTGCCTCGTGGTACCCTCCTATTATTCTGAAATTTTTTTGTATAAGACGTAGATTAATGTCCTTGCTTTTTATCAAAAACGAGCTTGCCCTCGATTCCAACTCTGTATCATTGAAGTGGTTGCCTAATAAGCACACTTCCTAAGCCTATTTTCACTGCAACTAAAGGAGATCCTCGAATCTATCCTTACAATTTTGCATCTGTTGCATCTTCCCCAAGCACACAAGCAACTGTAAAAGGCTTTCGTAGCTTCAAAATCTGTGGCCTCTTTACTGTGAAATCACTTTGCCCTCCGGTCCCCCGAGGTGGTGGTGTTTCGTGTCGATGGCAAAAACAAATGTGAAGATCAAAGCATTTGCATCGGACATTGTCTATGGATTTAACTTCCTGCGCGGGCCAAGACTTTTTGTGTTGCCTCCGACATAATAACCCCAAAGATTTTGATATTGTGATAAAGTAGTATAGTTGTTGGCAATCAACCCACATTTAGAGAATTGGCGATTACTTCAAACTCAATTTTTTAAATAAAATGATAAAGCGCATGTATAGTTCTCATTTAGAACACCGGTTCAGGTGTACCATTCAATTATTTTAATAGTGCACCATTCAATTACTTTAATTTCGGTTGACATTTACAACTCGGAAAGTTCAAAACTTGCTATGTTGATTTGCCGGCAAAGGTTGACAAGTTTCTGAGTGTTGTTGCCACAACCTACAAAGAGTTATGAAATTTTTGGATTCTTCGTTCTCTCGCAAGATTTCATTTGTTGTATCTCGGCTTTGGATAAGTGCAACGCATCTTGCACCTCTATAAGGAGAGGTGGGAGTGCATCTTGCATCTCCTCTGTTGGCCTTCGACGATGCGCCATCCTCTAATGCCCCTTTTTATTAAACTTTAAAACCCTCATTTTGATTTCAAATTATAAAGAGCTTCTTGGTGAAAATGGTTGTTGGACATGACATTAGTGGGCAAGTTGTTAGGAGCATGCAGTATGCTAGTGATGAGCATGTAAGCAAGTTGACAACCCAAATTATTATCTTTAGTGTTCTAATTGTTATCTTCATGATATATTTCTCCGAATTGGTCCTACTATCTTTAGTGCTACTATCTTCATTGTTCTAATTGTTATCTTCATGATATATCTCTGAGAGTTGGTCCTATGTCACTCTCACCTCTGCATATTCTTTCAATGTCCAACTGATCATTATATAGTATTCAAGTTGTGCATGTCATTCTTGTGCAATGATCTTCAATACATTGTTCCATTTGATTACATCCACAAATGACATGTAGTGATATAGGATATAGGATTGTTCCATTTCACTGCATCCATGAAGGAACCAATTAGCTACAAGAGATTCTAAAGTCATCTATAAATTGTTCCTTTAGAAACTAGCCATAAGCTTCAATCCTACATTATCTCCATGCCTTGATTATCTTGTGTATTTTGGTCAACAAGAGAGACTTTAACCAGAGATACTGATCCAACAATTCCACTTCTTTGCCCACCACAAAGCGGAGCTATTTCTTGATACCCGAACCCACGATATTATCAAGAGGATATCACATTATTATCAATCTCTTTTTATAGTATGAGAAGGAAAGCACCAATATAATCTCCATTCATCCTATAGATCATGCTCCGTAAACATAACCATCCTCCAATATCTACTCTGACCCTATTAAGCACTTGAGGCCATTAAGTTTACAGCTTCTACATCAACACCCTTGCATCTTTTCAATCTAGCAGTCGGCAGAAGTCATCCTTTATTATGAAGTTTTAGTGTATGTCGTGCATAAAACCCTAAAACTTCGGCCGGCCTGATTTCACTTAAAATTTTGGACGGTCCTTGATCCCTTAAAAAAAAAAAAAAAAAAAGGTTATTGGGTGTTGCTATGGGCGCCGGATCTCGGATCTGCTTATTATAAAGTTTTAGTGTATGTCGTGCATAAAACCCTAAAACTTTCGACGGCCCAGATTTCACTTAAAATTTTGGACGGTCCTTGATCCCTAAAAAAAAAAAAAGGTTATTGGGTGTTGCTATGGGCGCCGGATCTCGGATCTGCTTATGCTAGGGTTAGCCTAATCAAGAATGCAAGTCCGGCATCAGTGTTGGAACACCCTACATCAGAGGAAATTGCTGGTTCAGGAGTTCGCCCAGAAAGGATTGCCTCTGCCAATCATCCGCTACAAGAGGGCCATGGGTCTTCTAAAGAAGGTGATGAGACGAAATACATAGCACATCCATTTATCTTCTCTGGCTACGATAAGACATGCAAAATACATATGTCTATTTTTTTGTAGATAACAATTTGAGAAGAGTAGGAAGCCCGGCATCTTCATCTCCAGAGAGGATCACAAGTTCAACGGACCGGGGTAAGTTTTATTTTGCAAGCTATGTTGTGCTTTGGAGTTCAATTATCTGGATGTCAAATTTATAGATGCAGAACTTGCTAAAGTGAAGCATGAGAAGATTGATTGCCATATTAGGGCCTGGGAGGAGAACGAAAAGGCTAAGGCTTTAAACAAGTAGGTGATTTATTACATAAAGCAGATTTCCAGATAAGAAGCTTCTGCCATTGTTTCAGGCAAGTTCTCTTTATTTTCTTATTAGTGTGTGAATCAATAGTTGCTTTGTTTCTATGTAAGGAATCTACAGGGGTGTTCCTCAATATGGCTGAATAATTCCTTGCATATGCCATAACTTTGTTTAAGATTTATCCAAAGTTTATGTCAATCCAGAATGACCATTGGACAAATCATGACTTGGCCTAGAATTTATGAAGGACCCATCTTTTAACAATGAAGATTATAATGCTTTCTGAGTTGACAACGGAAACAAGCGCACAAAACCGCTGGCAAAATGCCATATGGAGGAGGTCAGTTCCATCTCATTGCATGTTCTTGCATTGACAAGTGCATATTGCTCCCAGCAGCATAATGGCTTCAATATATAACTGCAAATAGATTTCCATGCGTCTCTGCTCCAATGCTGCAACCTGAGGACATGTGCTGCTGGGGAATTAGAACAGCAAATGTATTTTGGTATATTTGAGACATATACAATAGGAATTTGATACATGTGCGCCTAGAGTTATTTTTAGAGCTTCCCTTGAGCTTTCCAATGAATAATCTTGCTTGAGAAATGGATCTTGCATTTGCAAGTTATGCCCAAATATCTGCTAGCTGGCCAAATAGTGAACATGGTTGTTTTAATTGTTGTTGGAGGTTTCAAAAAGGAGGCAATCATTTTAATGTATATCTCCGTGTTATGTATTTAGTTTAGAGTAGTTACTTGGGGTTAACCTCCATGTTTGCTGTAGAATTAGAACAGCAAATGTAACCTCCATCTTTATGCTCTGCTGTAGAATTAGAACAGCAAAGATATTTTGCCATATTTGACATATATACAATAGGAATTTGAAAGATGCTTGCCTAGACTTATTTATAGAGCTTTCCTTAAGCTTTCCAATGGATAATCTTGCTTGATAAATGGATCTTGCATTTACAAGATTGAGAAATTATGAATAGGAAGCGCCAAGTTTCTTTCATGTTTACTTGATTCTACAGGTATTTTGCGAGCATGTGGCCGTTTTTGACGCCTGAAGAATCAAGAATCATTAGAACACCTAATCCTGAAGAAGCAGATTGGTTGTTCACACCTGTGTATACTACCTGTGATTTAACACCAAATGGCTTGCCACTGCCATTCAAGTCCCCAAGAATGATGCGTAGTGCTATTCCAAGATATTTGCCATATGGATAGGTTTTTCCAGTTTTTAAGTGTTTTACGGAATTGAACTGAACAACTGGAATATGTAAAATATTAAAGAAGTTTGATAAAAAGGTTGGTTTCAGAGTTGGAGAACATTATCCTGCAGCACGAATTAACCACCCCCACTCTCAGCTGCAGCCTATTTATGAACAGCTGGTATTTAAGTCTAGCACCATATAGAATAATTTGATGCAGTGTGCCGTGGCATAACTGCTTTTGTTATCTTTGGTGGCAAAATGTGATGTAATATAGAGTGGCATAACTGCTTTTGTTATCTTTGGTGGCAAAATGTGATGTAATATAGAGTGAATCTGTATGTGTCTAGGTTATCAACATAACATGAAAGTGGAATATGAAGGCCCATATATGCATGGTTTCTGCCATTCCTTATACATCAGGTACTCAAGCTTGCATTATTTTCTAAAAACCATGGCCCTTCTCTACTTCAATGGTAATGAGAATTTAAAAACTTCTCCTTCAAAATTGACCATTCCTCAATTTGTTATATTGGCAGGCTTTGGCTAAATTTAATCCAATTTAATCAGTGCAAAGATCTCTTTGCATGGAGGGAATGCTATATTGGCAGGCTTTAGAATGCTTAGAACTACAAAAATTATGCAAGGTGGCAAACAAATGATTGCCGTAGATCTATATATTCAACTGCATTGCCATGTTCTTTTCCAACAATTACAATTTTACATTTAAATATTTAATTGTATTTCAATGTCCTTTTCCAATGCCATGTTCTTTTCCAACAACTACAATATACTTCAATAATTTTCCAACAACTACTTGAATAATTATATTGTCATGTTCTTTTCCAACGACTACAACTGCCCTTGATTAATTTAGCAGCTATTAGCAGTGTTGCAAAATATATCATCATATAGAGAAGGAAATAGATAAATTTGTTAGATCATATAGAGAAGGAAATAGAAAAATTTGTTAGATCGGAAAATAGGTAAATTTGTTAGATCGTATGAAAAGAAAGGGTGGAATGATGTGTGATGTGGATAAAAAGGCGGCTTCTTAAAGAACTTTCTCTCTAAAGTCCATTGCCTTTTTAACCTTTTCACCCCATCGCTTTTTTTCTCGCTTCTTTATATATGACCTCCAAGCCTTTATATTTGGGGATCTAGGTCCTAGTCAGTATCTTAGGCCAAAGATGGAAGACAATAATGAACACAACTTAGGTACCAAAAATCTTGGCATCATTATCAACCCTAGGGTAAGACATATTTTTTCGATGCATCCAAGAAAATGTATCAATTTAACATCATGCTTTTGTTTTACAGATGCCTACAAAAAATGATACAGACGATGTGCTCCAACACATTGCTCAATTGGAGCAATCAATCGATGATTTACATGGTTCAATGACGTCATTCGATGCGAACTTAGATGAATGCCCGTGACATCACCCTCCCACAATTGAATGCATTTCAAGCTATACTTTTGCCAACATCTAAATGGATGAATCCAAATGCATATTCTTGGCAACCCGCTCATTTTTATCCTTCGCATAAAAAATTACGAGAAAAGAAAACCAAATATACATCACAAACAACGAAATACATACAACAAAATACATAACAAAACTTGAGTTATTTATCAACAATCTATAGGTGCAGAGGGATTGCATATTGGACAATGTATGTCATGTTGTCCTATAACGAAGAAGACGAACAACTGAGACTGAAGAGCAACAAGCACAAAACCGAGAGAGTGATGACCAACATATGGAGCCAACAAAAGGATTCGATCAAGACTTGGTAGAGATACTCAAAGAATGCACCTTGGAACTCCTCGCCACCTCACGAGAGACTTTGACTATAACCTCACCTCAAACCTCCGCTTAGATTAACATTTTACTTCCACTCAAAATTGCTAAGAACAAGCATCACAATGTTCTACTCAAAGCTCTGGAGATATCGACAAAACCATCTAACATGAAGGAGATAGGCTTCTTAAACGTTCTTAAATCTTTGGAAAGTTTTTGTTATAATAAAAAGGCACAAATGTTGAATTATACCGCATGCTTTTCTCATTGTGGCTAAAACATTTACTGATCTCCCAAAGTATGCCAAAGAACGCCGGGCACCATTACTAGTAATCGAATAGAGTTATGAAAAGAGATGAAAATTTATTTGTTCCCGTGTGGTTAGTGATATTAACTCCTAAGTTGAAGAACAACCCACAAAGAGTAACCATTTTCAAAGATAATAACGATTAAAAAGAGAAACATAAACCTAGAAGTTCATTAGAATAGTTTCCCACTGCGTATCATTTGAAATGTAGTGCAGATGAAGATCACAGTGGTAGATCATGCCACGTTTCATAGAATATTATATCTGAATTTTGAAAGCCTTCATTTGATTAACTAGCAAGAGATTATACCTGCAGATTTTGCAGATCCACCGTTCCTTTACAAGGCCATGTGCAAAGTGGTGGTTCTTTGCCAATTATAGCAGGCGCTTCTTGAGGCAGATGCATGTACTGGTATATCCGTTCTACAGACACAATGTAATTTGCTGCGAATGTTAACCATTGAAGCGAGAAAATTTGTGCGTCGTTTAATGAGAGGGCATAAGACAAGGAGAGTCCACCAAGCCGTTCAAAATTGTTAAAAGTTAAAAAAAACAGTTGAAATAGAAGAAAATGGATGTTAGGAGAAATAAATTGCCTTTACTTCACGCTTCCATTGCGTAACCATGAGCAAAGGGTTTCAAAACAGATAATATAAGAGTTTCCAGAAATTCAACAAGAAGTGCTACCCACTCATAAGCTATGAAAGTTTGAAGATTTTACAGAACCATCAATGTCCATAGCTTGTAAAGCTTTTACCACAAATATGCTCATTTTCAAAAGTCCAAATAGTTGTCACGCCCGGGCTATTTCAAGAGGCAAATATATAAATGGTATTTATTGAAAGTGGATTTTTAAGACTCGACATATTTGACCTCCTTTTGCTTAAATATTGATAGCCATGTACCAGAGCCAATAAGCCCCCTAGTCATTGGAATGGCAATCATTATAACACTTTCCACGTCACAATTGACATTGCAACCAGTATAGCAATAACATCAAATATTTCTGCAAATATAAATGCAAGGCGCATTGGAATATCTATATACAATATGCTCATGTCTAATGAAGCCTGAAAACCACATCCAATTAATTGTCAATAGTAAATCAATTCTATATTCTAGTATCATGGACACTAATTGAAAAATAATATACCCGGGTTTAGGATTCCGCCAATAGGTGTCGAATCAAATATTGCAAACAACAAAGAATCCATAAAGCCAGAAAAGAAAGCCTTTGATGCTTTGAGGCCAAGAGATTTATATGATTTACCATGCACATGGACCAACCCTCCAGTAAAAGAAATCACTGCATAAACAATTACTAACATTGGACTTAATCTTGAGTTCGATCGTTGGCCAACCAGAAGTTGCTTCATCGTGCGCCAATTACAAATATGATTTGTGCTACCAAAGCTAGAGTGAAAATTACACCCCTTGCTTATTCCTACATAACTCATAAGTGATCTAACGCCAAGCCACCCATTTCTTTTTCCTCATCCTTTGTTAATTGACTAACATCAACAGTTGTATTGTGCACCTTCACGGACATGTCTTTTGCATCATGAAAGACTTTTTCTTTGGCTTTAAAATATTTTCGGCTAAAGATGCATGCTCTCTTGCATTATTATGTGCATTCAGAAATGTCACAAACATACTGCCAGTTGTCAACAACTCATCATATTTGTCGGCCTACTTTATTTCTCTAGCTTGCATCATCTGGAATTGAGATAGACAAGTTCAAGATATTCATGCAGGACATTGTCTTTCCAAATTGAATTTCACCTAAAAGACGATGTTTAGTTACATCTAAGGTTGTCAAAACTTAGCACTTCTTTTTTTGTAGCTTAATCCATTGTCTTTCTCAATTGATCAGCAAAGTTGATGATAACTTTCAAACACCAAGTCTCTAAATTGTAGTGCCATTATAGTTTGACAACAAAGTCAACTCATGTCTGCTTTATAAGTCTAAATGTACCCTATGTTTCATCATCATGTCAAGATAGACCTAAATATCATTGATGCAAGGCACATACCAGAATTTTGTCTGCTTTTGGCAAAAACTCCACTTGATGTGTCACTAAGATGATAGCTTTAGTCAATGACATTCCTAAAATGCATTTCTGCAGAGTAAAAACTGCCAAGTAAAATCATCGGTCCTTTGACACCTTGAGCAACAAAGCAGCAGTTTGAGCATCCACAGCAGTGAAGCGATCACCCATTATGTAAATATCAGAGTCACTATACAATGCATGAGCTAGTTGTATCCGTTGCTTCTGTCCTCCACTTAAATTAACTCCTCTTTGTCCAATCTCATTAAGATCCCTTTGAGTAAAGGCAATCAAATTTTCCTTAAGTGCACACGCACAAATGATTGTAACCTTTCTGCGGCAGAGGATACTACCTGGAATAAAACTTCATGAGCAAGTTTGATACAGTCCCATTGGCTCTCGTCAATTCCTTGAAACAGCAGGACCATCCTTCTTGTGCACAATGACGGAGCAAAAAGAGACTAAGGGTGCATCCCCATTGAGCCTCGAACTCGGATTTCCTACTTTGCCATATCAATAAATCAAAGGCACCGGAAGAATCTTAAAGTGTGAGCATTTCCATTAGAGCCCGTTTTTGTGATCCGATGGAGCCCTGTGCTATGAGACAAGATCTTGTTTGCTACAAAACAAAAGCTTGCTCACTACAGGACAAAAGATTATTGCTAAAAGACAAACCCAAGTTGTATCTCGGCAATCCGGCATATTGTTTCACTGCAGTTTTGGAGCTTCAGTCTGCCTTGCCGGTTACCTGAATGGCTATAGCAGGAATAAGGCTCCAAATATCTATTTTGAAAGAATAAACATTGCATAGAATACATGCCTGTGGTGCGGTTAGCGGTTCCACACCAGCCAAAGCAACAATCGCGACCAGCGATTTTCGACCAAGAGCAGGTTTGGAGCAGTCACCAGCATATCCTAGGTATATTCTAGCATATACTTAGGATATGCCACAAACCCACATAAACAAGGGTTTGCCCCCCTAGGGGCAACCCAAAAATGAAAGGCTTATATTTGCAATAGTTATAACCTAGAAATGCAAAAAGTGGACTAATAACAATCATTAGAATTGCAAAAATGGACTTAGTACAATCATTAATTCAATTTGGGATTATGTCTATCCCAAATTGCGCCCAATAAGCATTATTTTGAGTGCATCTTGAGTAAGCTTTTTGTATTAATAAAACCATGGTGTATATTGCATTACGTGTTCTTTTTCTTTATTTACTTCAAATAAAGCAAGGAAATGACTTGTTTATTTTGAATTAACAACAATAGATTATATACCATAAAAATGTTGGAACATGATCACCATGATCTCCAACATCATGTTATTTTTAGGCAAATAATACTCGACTAGGTAGACAAAATAGTAAAAGTGATGTCCTCCAAGTTGCTTTAAAAGAAACAATTATACAAACATGTAGCACATTTAAATCGCACTTGATGGGATTTTAAAGCTATGATAATCCAAGAAACACGGAAGGTATGTCTCTAAGGCAAGGAATTAATCTATGAGGGTCCCATTTTGTGCATAGCATACGAGCAAGTGTTCACAAAGACATGGGATTTCCTGATTTTGGTTGGTCATTAACGCCAAAGATATCCAAGCAATCTTGCCACGCATAAAATAAAAACGACTTTCATCATCCGTATTTGAACAATTGCAAACAGCTTCCGAAGCTCTTGCTCATAGGTTCTTAATTCCCCAGTTTTTTGCAAACTATGCAACTGATGATAAGCCAGAAGTTCATTCAAGCAGTCAAAACTTCCCTGGGAAGGGACTTGTGAAGAAATACCCTTGGTATCTTCTTCAAGTACTTCAGCAATTAAACTGCATTGCTTAGTAACTAGTTTATTGACTTCTTGTTCAATGGACGCCATCTTCCCTTGAAGACACACTAAGTTTTCAGCCAGCTCTTGGACTGAAACACTCTCAAGTTCCCGCTTCTCCACTTCCCAAGTGGTTTGGAAGACAGAACTTTTCTCGTCCATTTCTGCCATCAAGTTTAGATTTTCCCAGAAAACTAGATTTATGCCACGGCTCACGATACCCTTTATTATGACCTTAAAAATTTTCCTTAAGAACAATCTCTGCCCACGTGTTAACGCCGACTAGCTTCCACCCGCACCTTGGATCCCGGATCCCCCTCGCTAATCTTATCGGCTTACTGCTATGTGAACTTCCACACAGAAGCCCGGATTCCTTCAAAGAATCCCTCTGAGTTAAGCACCTACCAGATGCTTCACTCTGATTGATCTCTGGCAGTAGCAATCTGCCTTGAGATCGTAAACACAGTCAAGGCGCAACCGGCCCTATGGGTCGATCACGATCCGCCCTCTGGCGTAAATGCGGATTCTTTGAATGAATCCTCCCCGTTCGGCACTCTTGGTCCTTCCTCCAATTCGATCCTTGGTAGAAGCCACCTGCCTTAAGACCGCAAGCACAGCCTTAGGCTGCTATTTCGACTCTATGGGCTAATCCCTGAATCAACTCTATGCATTATACGACTATTCATGCATCGTCTCTACTCCTCCTCCTGTATTGCACGTAGCCCTTTGAATCAAGATGCTGGCAGAGAATAATGGTGTTGTGACTCTGTGTGGATTAATGTGCAGTATGTAATTCTCGGTTAGAATCTGGAACTGATTATGCAGTGATAGTTTGAGAGTGTGGAGGGTCGAGATCATGCAGAAGGTACCTGGCACTGGTAGCTATCCAAAATGAGCCCCCCCAAACACTTGTTGTGGAGGGGATTGTGATTTTGCATTACAGAATCGGTTGTGAAGGTATCACAACATTGAGGATAAATTTAATCTCACCCTATTTATATAGCCCAAATAAGAGGCGTAAGAAACAAGGTCTTTGCCAGAACGCGATAGCCATTTTGCGTAACCACCTTAAATTAGAAAGTCCCATCATCTTGCACACTTTTGGGCTTTAATCAACTAATCCTGTAGTTCAGGGTTTCCCTTATGGGTAATTCTTAATGGGATAAACACAATATATAGGGCAAATTGTATAATTTAGAGGTTAGCTAATGGTGGCAATTTTTCTTCTATATAGAACTTACTTTTATACTACCCATGGCGAATTCACAAAAAGAGACATCTAATTTATCGATGAAAAGCAATCGAGCGAAAGTGAGCTTTGTTGTGGGCAAGTTATGGCTAATTAGCTTGTTGTCCTGATTGGTCAATGGCACTTTGGGGAGGGGATGGGCTTACAATTTTATCATGATTGTACACCGTCGTCAACACAAGCCTCAAAGAGTATTGCAAAGCCAACTTATCTCTCGAGTCTCCTCTTTACCGTGTGTATATCTCCGTATTTAACAATTCTTGTAGAATAGATGATATTGCTAGGGCACAATGGCTTGAAATTTAATATAAAATTCATTCATACTCTAAATTAAACAAGGGAATTCATTTCGTGTGACTCTATGATATTACTTGGTTAGAATTACATGGGTAAGATTTCATAAAGCATAAGTATTTCACATTCGTATTTCACATAAAATGAACGTGGACCTATGATGCATTAACGACAACACGAATAATAAAAGAACGAAAAAAAAGGTTGGAGCAATTTGTATGATCAGTCAGTTGAACAAAGGAAAGTATGGCGATATTGCCCTAAATGACATTACTCTTGGTTGGAAAGAAGGCCAGTGAATGTATCATATTTAATATGTTCTATACAACAATGATAATCAGTATGATCATTGAAAGATAAAAGTTTGAAATGGACTACATCTAGTAGTTTTACTTTTAATTCCTCAACGACGGTGGAGATTGGCAACTCTGCCAAAACATCCCGCCATTACGGATGGTAATCCCTACATTGTGCATATGCATAAACGGATGAGTAACTAGAGACAACCATAAACAAGAAAGGATCAAGTTAACTAACTAATAAGAGAGCTTTTATTGGATATCAAAATCCTCTCCGGGCCGGGCTTAGCTAGTCTCTAATGTTGTTGGAGATTGCTTTTGCATTCTCCTTGCCTCAAATGGTACCCTCCTATTATTCTGAAATTTTTTTGTATAAGACGTAGATTAATGTCCTTGCTTTTTATCAAAAACGAGCTTGCCTCTGATTCCAACTCCTGTATCATTGAAGTGGTTGCCTAATAAGTACACTTCCTAAGCCTATTTTCACTGCAACTAAAGGAGATCCTCGAATCTATCCTTACAATTTTGCATCTGTTGCATCTTCCCCAAGCACACAAGCAACCTGTAAAAGGCTTTCGTGAGCTTCAAAAAAAGCGGGCCTCTTTAATTTGTGAAATCACTTTGCCCTCCGGTCCCCCGAGGTGGTGGTGTTTCGTGTCGATGGCAAAAACAAATGTGAAGATCAAAGCATTTGCATCAGACATTGTCTATGGATTTAACTTCCCTGCCAGGCCAAGACTTTTTGTGTTGCCTCCGACATAATAACCCCAGCATTTTGATATTGTGATAAAGTAGTATAGTTGTTGGCAATCGACCCACATTTAGAGAATTGGCAGTTACTTCAAACTCAATTTTTTTAAATAAAATGATAAACTGCATGTATAGTTCTCATTTAGAACACCAGTTCCGTGTACCATTCAATTATTTTAATAGTGCACCATTCAATTACTTTAATTTCTGGTTGACATTTACAACTCGGAAAGTTCAAAACTTGCTATGTTCGACGAGCGGCAAGGTTGACAAGTTACAGGTTGTTGCCACAACCTACAAAGAGTTATGAAATTTTTGGATTCTTCGTTCTCTCGCGCATTTCATTTGTTGTATCTCAGCTTTGGATAAGTGCAATGCATCTTGCACTCTATAAGGAGAGAGGGGGAGTGCATCTTGCATCTCCTCTGTTGGCCTTCGATATCGCCATCCTCTAATGCCCCTTTTATTAAACTTTAAAACCCTCATTTTATTTCAAATTATAAAGAGCTTCTTGGTGAAAAATGGTTGTTGGACATGACATTAGTGGGCAAGTTGTTAGGAGCATGCATTATGCTAGTGATGAGCATGTAAGCAAGTTGACAACCCAAATTATTATCTTTAGTGTTCTAATTGTTATCTTCATGATATATTTCTCCCGAATTGGTCCTACTATCTTTAGTGCTACTATCTTCATTGTTCTAATTGTTATCTTCATGATATATCTGCAGAGTTGGTCCTATGTCACTCTCACCTCTGCATATTCTTTCAATGTCCAACTGATCATTATATAGTATTCAAGTTGTGCATGTCATTCTTGTGCAATGATCTTCAATACATTGTTCCATTTGATTACATCCACAAATGACATGTAGTGATATAGGATATAGGATTGTTCCATTTCACTGCATCCATGAAGGAACCAATTAGCTACAAGAGATTCTAAAGTCATCTATAAATTGTTCCTTTAGAAACTAGCCATAAGCTTCAATCCTACATTATCTCCATGCCTTGATTATCTTGTGTATTTTGGTCAACAAGAGAGACTTTAACCAGAGATACAGTCCAACAATTCCAATTCTTTGCCCACCACAAACGGAGCTATTTCTTGATACCGAACCTGATATTATCAGTATGGGATATCATATTATTATCAATCTCTTTTATAGTATGAGAAGGAAAGCACCAATATAATCTCCATTCATCCTATAGATCATGCTCCAGAAACATAACCATCCTCCAATATCTAATCTGACCCTATTAAGCACTTGAGGCCATTCAGTTTACAGCTTCTACATCAACACCCTTGCATCTTTTCAGTCTAGCAGTCGGCAGAAGTCATAATCGAATAGAGTTATGAAAAGAGATGAAAATTTATTTGTTCCCAGGTGGTTAGTGATATTAACTCCTAAGTTGAAGAACAGCCACAGCAGTAACCATTTTCAGCATAATAACGATTAAAAGAGAAACATAAACCTAGAAGTTCATTAGAATAGTTTCCCACTGCGTATCATTTGAAATGTAGTGCAGATGAAGATCACAGTGGTAGATCATGCCACGTTTCATAGAATATTATATCTGAATTTTGAAAGCCTTCATTTGAGTCACCGTAGACTGATTACAGTCAACACGGCCCATTAAATCACAACTGCCCGGCAATCGCGACCCATAATACCCCCGTGCTCATGGACGTCCGTCAAGGGCCCGATTCCGGCTATGCCCTTGGGAGCACCTGTAACATTCCTCCCCCTCCTTTTGGACCTTGCCCTCAAGGTTGATTATATAGTCAACTATAACTTGAGAGGAAAAATAAAGAGTCCAGACCTTCTGAAGGAGCCAAATCACGGCCATAGATTGTGAAGATGTTATTCAGATATTAAGCTCCCATTCACAAAGTAAAGAAAAGGAAACACAAAATTTCTTCTTAAGCTTGGAGTCTGCAATGGATGCATTGACCGAGAATTGTAACTTCTCAAGAAGGTCTAATTTAGAAATGAATAGTAGATAGAATATATAGAAGATTACCTTGTGAGGAGGCGTAGATAAAGAATTACAAAGAAATGATCAAACTATTGGCATAGCTTATTAAATTATTGTTCATCTTCATGTTGTATGAGAAAATGACCTGCAGACAATTGAAATAAGCCAAGGACTTCGTACAAAGATGAGAAAATGAGGGGCTTGAAATTTCGCTATGTATCTGCTCATGCATGAAAAGAATCTTGATTCTCCAGAGTGAATCTCCAGTTGGAAATTGATAATGGAACTTCTCTGCAGACAAAAAGCTTCTCACTTCTCAATACTATAGAACACATTGCGCCTTTAAATAATGGCAGGATACCATATGCATGCAATACAAATGAATGGAGGATAAGAACAACTGCAAGGCCCCAAAACACATGTCTCCAAACTATCAAAATGGAAGAAGCTTGGCTCCTTCTCATTTCTCTCGAAAGCAGGTTAAGACTCATAAACCTTGTCTATGTTCATGCACACAATGGTGGGTTGTAGAGTCAAATTAAAGTTGCAGTAACAATGGCTTAAGTAAGTGGACATCTCCAACTCGCTAAGAATAAAGCTGGAAAGCTACTCGAGGAAGTTTGCTTACCTCTCTCCTTTTCATTCCACGTGCAGCGGCAATAGACTTATAAATCTTGTCTATAAAATTCAAACGGGCTACCATTGTTCGTGTCTAAAAATTTCTATGCTCAAACCACTGTCCTCATTTCACCATGTGTGCCATTTTTTTGCCCAGGTTTTGCAAGTTCCATGAGGGGGATTTGAAGAGGCATAGCTCGATTCATTACCCATGGACCATTCGAGAAGATTCAACAGCAGCTGTGCCATTTTCGCAAGGGCAGGTAAAGAGAAAAAGGAATTTCGTTTTTTACAAATCTACTGATTTCTAAGTTTTCGAATAAATTTTAGCTGCCGATTTGAATAAGGAGAACACCTCTGACATGTAAAAATCTTTGGGCCTCTATACCGGTTCTACAACCCCTCTTTGTTCATATCCAGAACATGCAATTCTTTTTGTATATTCCACCTGAGGCTAAATTTTAGCCGCTATACTTAGGAATACGGGCTCACAAGAAAATGTACTTATTTGATATCTCAGCATGTTTATGCCTGCCCTATGGCTAGTTTTTCTTTCTTTTCCTTCATTTGCATGTTCCACCTAACCCTTTCCCTAAGCTTGCCTTACTGCCGGTTTACGTTTGTGGATATTGCCCTATTGCGAATGATAATTTTAATATAATACAAAATGTCCATTACTGATGATATTGATCTGCATGTTGTCCCACCTTCCTTCATACTTAGATAATGTTACACCTAATGTACAACCACCAAAAAAGATAATAATACCTTAGAAGAAAGGATTGTGCTCATCCCAGGAATCTTCAATAGTAGTAATCGTTGTAGTCCTGCATTTCATTGATATTTGAATTGTGTGAGCTAGTAAGGAGGTGCCAGATTCATATTTCTTTAAATGCTAAATTCCATTTTCTAGTTTGTGTTGATTCTTGCCTTGAAAGCTTTGGTAAAACTCATCTAAAGCAAGGAGTTGATTTCCTTCTATATGTACATAGGGGAGATGTACATCTCTAAATCTTGAACCGTCTGTACACTAGCTCAAGAGAATCCAAAATATAAGAGCTATAAAAAACTCCACTTCTTTTTGCAAAGAAGTGGAATTGGGTTGTTGCCAGTTGTTTTTTTGTATTGAAAATTGATAATTTTTGTTTTGGTGTGTTATGGGATTTGTGTTATATTTAATGGTACAAGAAACTTATCGCGTGCCTATCGGCCCGCGAAACGATTCTCTTCACCAACTTATCTATACGTGTTAGAACATGCGAGGATTTGAACTCGCACTTTTTTTTTGCCCTGTGTCCAGTGCCCGCACGATAGAAGGATGCTGACCATAACGACTATAGGATGCCCTTTTTTTTGACAATCATGTCATGCAACAATAGCCAGTGGGTTTTGAACCTGGACAGGGGAACACCCATATCCAATGGTCTAACCACCAGGCTATGATCACCATGACATAGATCATCCATGCCACCCAATAATGGTCAGTGGGATACAGCCTAACCACTAGACAACAGCCGCGAACATTTCTCTTCCGGACTTCGCTTTTTGGCGCCTCAAATAACCAGGAAGTGGCCTGATCATGGTTTTGCTCAAGAAACCAAAGCAAGGGATTTCTTGCAGAGCAAGAAAGAAAGGGAATGAAATACTCAGAATCTATAATTTCAATTTCGATGAAATCCGGCAGTCTTTCCTCATGTCCGCCTCATACTTTCTATCCTCATCATATACTAAATTGGTCGCCATGTCCAGTTCCTTTTTCAAAATTAGTGGAAGCATTTGCAAATCTGCCATGGCTGTGTCGCCTTAGCCAGTGCCAGCACGGTCCAATTGCCCTATTGCCCTTTTTGCACGGGATGCAGCCGAAGTTTCAATCTGCTTCAAAATTTTCTTCTTCCTTATACATCTATGCTGCCAAAGTTTAGGGATTCGTGTAAAATATGTACATATGGACTAAGCCCAAAGTGATCTTCAAAATAGCCGGCCCATTCCATGCGTTTTCTACAACCATCATCACATGTATCATATAATACTCAAAGGCCTAAAAATGAGACATAGATTTGGGGTGTGTAGAGGATTTTTCATCCTCTCTTTTTGGCACAAAATCCACCCAACTAGTGTGACACACATTAGTTATGCTTGCACTTGCACTTGCACTCACTTAAGGTGGGAAATGCATTTCGTCGCCATCTCTTTTTCAACTTATTTGCAACCAATTTGCCATTTCTTCTCTACATGCTTATTTGCTCATTGCCATTATTTCCATTAATTTTTCGATGCATAACCATGCAAGTTTCATATTCAAATTGTATACATATATCACTTCATCTACATGTTCTGTCCTCCATGATCTCCACCAACTTCCAGAATTTACTTAAACAAAACATATTATGGGATATCCAGGTTGAATCTCAACTATGACGAGGCTGTACATAGATGAAGCTTGGATGTTGATATGGGTTTAGGCTTGGATGTTGATATGGGTTTAGGCTTGGATGTTGAGATGAAGCTTGGATGTTGCTTCTCCTTGCTGGATTTTTCGCTTAACTCGAGCTATGGAGTTTTAGTCGGTTTGTTTTTTGCCCAATCTGTTCCGATTTCTTTCCTTTTTTCAACATATGGAGGATCTGTTATCTTGTTGAAGAACTCGTCGGCAGCCCTTGGAGTGATTTAAAAGATGAAGCCGCTTGCTCCAATGCCTGAAAGTGAAGGACATTATTCTCTTGGGTTCTTGGGTTTCCGATCCACGATGATACTACTCTTGCTTCTTTGCTTGAGAGAGAGCAAAGAGTCGTGGCCCAAAAACAGGATATTTTTCAGCTCGCAATCGAGAGGATATTTGTGCACTAGATCTAATGTTGTTCAATGGATGCTTAAGGTTTGTGTTGCTATGATTTCGTATCAAGAGTGGAAAAAGAAATGTAGTCCTCTTCTTGGTAAAGAGTTGATTTCGTCCAGATCTTTATTGTTTCCTGTCTGCCGGGCGTGTACAACTTCAGCCCTTTGATGTGACCATATTAGTCAGTAAACTATTTTGACAGATATTTATCCATTCATCTTGCCAAGGTAATTTGGGATTTTAGCCTCGTTTTAATAGTTTGTTTGCTTCAACTGTTATAACATTTCTTTTTGGGGTAATAGATTGCTTTGGCCGGAAGGCATAGATGATTCAACTGCTTTCCATTGCTTGTGTATCTATTGCGGCAAAATGGAAGAAATGTATCTTTCGATTGCACTATACAAAATGGCAAGAAATGTAAAGCAAATTAGTGCAAACAAAACACGTGAAGAAGAAATAATGAGGATAAAAGGCAAAAAGGGCATACCATTGCTTTAATGTTGCTTGGGAGGATCAAGAATATTGTCAATTTTCCCTTTTGCAAGCTTTTAGCTCGAGGTTTGAGCAAGAAAGTGAGCTTGGCTTGACTATGGCGCATAATAGAGTAATTCAATAGCTCAGGCAAAAGATATATCAAAGTTATTACATCGGTCATGTCTCCTTTGATGAAAAGAAAACCAATTTTAAGCTAGTCACCGGTATGCAAACTATGATAAACATTGCCCATTTACCTATTTAGCTTTCAATTCTTATGCCTTAACAATGGATCCTCCATGTTTTCTCATGAGATGAGAAAGCGTGGTATTATTAGACTATTATTAGGCGCTTTTAGAGGACGTAAATCTGCATGCAAATGAGCAGGTCCGGATAAGGAACCGATATCTTTTTCATAAAGCTGGTAGAACAATGTTCCTCTCCAGCTTTCAATTTTGTGAAGAAGTAATGGAAACAGCATAAAACTATTATAAGACCATCGTGCAAGCAAGATAAGAAAAGCCTGTTACTTTCCATCACATGTCTCTGAAAGTAAATGGACTGTGTAAATGCATACGATATTCTTGTAGCAGCTGGAACAGTGCTTTGTTATACATATAGAGCTGTTAATCTTCTGCATGGAGAAGTGTGTCCCTAGCAATCATGATTTTCTATTTGGTTAGTAAGGATTTTCTTCTAAGCAACCTTATTTCAACACGCAAAAAGGATAGATCAAGAGCAAAAGATAAATCTCATGCCTTTTTGAGCAAAAATGCATTTTGCTTGCAAGAAAGACCATGCCATTGTGTAATATTGTGTAATGCGCACTTATGTACTCATGGCTTGCAGGCCCGAGAGGTATGATGGCAATGGCCATGAGAAGAACCCATCATGTAGGCAAAATGATGCAAGTTGAATATATGTCGTGTAGCCGGCATGTAGTGGCAATCGGTTGCAACATTGGTTTAGATTTTGGATCCAGTATATAGTGCATTTCTTTACGCAATGGCAAAGGCCTTCATTCCAAAAAATGGAAGAGTAGATAAGTATAGATGTTCCGAAAATTACTTGTAGATTTCTTGCCAAAACATTTGAATTCGTCTATCCCCTATTTTTAGAGCAAACAAAATGCATCAGAATAGTATTGCAAATAAAAACTCTAAATCTTCAGCTACCCTAAAAAGTAGAATGAAGTAAACGGATTTACTATTTTTCTTTGCTTCATTTCTCAAGCCATCGTCACTCTCATTGGGTTGCATAGATTTGGGCCAAATCCGAAGCCATAGCTAGAGCCAGGTGGGCAATTTCCTCAAAAAAGGATGCAATTTCTCAAGAATGGGGAAAGGAAGAAAGAGGCCCAATATGAAGCGGGGGCCAAGCAATGTTTGAAGCACAAGAGAGCTCCTGGAATATTGAAAGCGAGGATAAAAGCAATAGCTTTCTTGGCCAGTCATAGCTATGCCAAAGTGCTCATTCTCCACCAGCTATGATTACATTAGCTGCCCAGGTCAACCTTATAGAGATTGCTTTCAAAATGATTCCATGCATTTACCCCCTTTTCTTATAAAGGTAGCATGGGCTTGCTCTGTTTCTATAGACACAAAATCTTTCCTTTTTATACAAAATCTTGATCCGATAAATCTCTTTCTTGAATTTTGTAGCCTAACGAGCCGACATTTTTTGCAAAAAGTGAGGAATGGAGCCCTAACATTTTGGCAAGAGATGCATCCGGACAGATCCGAGAAGCAAAGGGGAACATAAGGCAGAAATTCGAGGCATATCTCTAAAGGGGAACATCTACAATATGTTCTTCTATGCAATCAATTACTGATTATCAAAGAGAGGTTAGCGATGGTGCCGGTCTGAACTAGTCAATGGGATGAATCAAAGCCCCCAAAACATGGAATTTTTTAATTCAAAACATGAATCTATGCTCCCCTCAAGCTTACTCCCCAAATTGAATCTACGCTCATTTTTAACCGTTGCTTTTTAGATTCGGCGACTTGCCAAAATAACTTCGGTTCTATCACGGACACCTCCCATGACCATGACCATGCCATTAAGAGTACTTGAAATAATATAAGAATTTAAACCTTAAAGGGAAGAACCAAAGGATTTGCGGCCTATTGTTGAGCTTTCCAAAGATAGGCATTTTGTGTTTCAAATGCGGATCCGACCCTTTCTTGCAAGACGCTTCGCCATAGCTTCCTATGAAAGGCACACCTATTTGGCGAAGTCCCCGGGGAAGAAGACGGAAAAGACGAGATGGAACCCATAGCCAGGGCTCCAAACCTGGGCATGCATTGCCGGAAGGGTCTGCTACTGGAAGGGTCTGCTACTGGTAGACCCTATTTATATGCACAAAGTCCTATAGGATCCGGCAAATGCAATAGAATAGAGTAGAGCAGGGGATTGCTTCCAAAGCAAGAAAGCTTTTCCCCTTTTCTAAGGCATCTGGACGCATTTTAAGCTCATATATTTTCAAGATCTTGGCCTGTGTATATCTTCGGATAGATGGCTGCAATGATTATGGCTGCGCTGTTTCTCTGTTTTTTTGTTTTTTTGTTATTTTTTTAAGGAAGTTTTACACGTGTCTCCTTCATAGATTTTCTTGGCGAAAAAATATTAGGTTCAAACAAAAAACCCAACTGCTTTATATATGTTTAGATATATATGTTATTCATGGACTTGGTAATGTTTTTTGAATTTTGTTTTTTTCCACACTAAAAAAACAGCATCTCCCATAACTCGCCAAAACAAAACAGAGTGCGTTTGGTCTAATTCTAAATCTAGCATCGTGAACTCTAGCATGGCATCTTCCATGCCTTTTTCAAACAACAATGAACAAGATAATTGAAGTTTCTATATAAAAGTACTAAGAATTAACCCTAATTGCTCCTTGGATTTCGTCAATTTAGTTGCATCTGAGTTTGCGCCAAAGAAATGATCTGTTAAAGCTAAAAAAAACTTCTTGCTCAATGCTAAATTTAATATTCGAGCCATACTTGCAGGACGTGCTTTCTGCTCATAGCCCACAAGCAATATCCGTTCAAAAAGAAGAACGAAAGCATTGAAAGAATACCTTACTTGAAAAAATAGCACAGATCCGGGCATAGATACAACACTCTACTTGAAGAATCGAATGTAATTCTGGACGACACTCGAGAGAAGAAGCTCTATCCATCTCTAGTTACAAGTTAACTATGTAAACAGACAGCCGAATGAATCTGGAATGGTCGTGACTGGAAGCAAGAAGCGATCCGCTAGCAATTCCATCACAAGAGGAAACTTGAGACCAGTTGCATCATGTCCGAAACCTGAATTAGCCAATCAGTGGAACGCTTTTGTCATCAAGGAAACCTTGTGCTGCTAGACTTCAGTGGCAAAATGGCTAATATTCATGGCAAAATAAAATGGTGCAATTTCATAGATTACAAAAATGCAATGGTATATGCTTTATAGAATACTGTAAATTAATTCATTGCCTCCATCTCCTCCACATGATTATTTAATTTTTAGTATAATCCTCACTCAACTTCTCCAAAAGATCAGATCAAACTTAGGACTTGTGTCTATATAGCGTCCAATTACTTCATATATCGCTCACAAGCCCGAAAGTACATATAGAGCATCATGTGAATTTCATTGCTTGAGTTAGTCTATATGTTGCATTGTATACACATCTTTGTCGATGGTTGCCTCAAATGATTCACTAAGACCTTGAGCTTTTTTTTTATTATTTTATCGTAATTAGCGGACTATAAAAGATGCTTTTGTTCTATAGTATGGTATTGCTTCTATTAGCTTCTAGCTCTTCTGCCACCTCTCTTTCAAAGCTCATTCAATGCATGTTCATGGAGTGTCAAGAATGCGAGGCAAAATAGCCCAATAATAGTTTAGATGTTTATTTTATATATTTGTTTTGAGATCATGGCCTAACCTTTATAAAGAGTTCATGGGCTTAATTTTATAACTCTAGCTACATGATCATGGAGTCAATACTCCAATGACATGGTGGCTAGTTGCTGCATATGGTTTACAAACTTGAGAAGCTTTCAATCAAATAGAGACAAATTTACTGAAGCTCTCACCTCCAAACCTTGTTACGTGGATGGAGTAAACCTAGCTTCCCTCCATGAAAATTGCAACCGCTAATGCATTTCTTGGCGTAAAAGAGTAAGATGATGGAAAGGATCAATGGTAGCAGATGACTTTGCCATAGAAAAGACAAGACTTTGCCTGAAATCACATATGGCCTAGTAAGACATGTGATCTAGCAACAAGTGCCCAATACTGCCGAACGTTAGTAACATGCTTGTTAGTTCATACATATGTGGTGCACTTCATAGTTGGTAGGCATCCAATAATAAATGTATATGCCAATCACCAAACGTGACTATACCTCTTGCATATGAATAGATGCTTGAGTTGCTTGCAAATAGACAGCTCGAGTTGCTTTCAAAGATATGGTGTTTGCCATAATAATGTTCAAGTCATAGCTTTTCTCCTTTTCAAAATTTTTCTTTTTCCAGTTTTCACATAATATTAAAACAGTCCATGTATTACATCATAGTAAATGATGGCTCTACTTGTATCCATTTAAGATTCCCAAAACTCAAGAAAGATCTGGTGGCCAGGCATTCTCCTCCCGACCTGAATATCATAATGAGGCTCTGATTCCATGGATAAAGGGAAAAATCAAGGTAAACTATGATAATGATGCCTAAGGACTCACTACAAGCAACGATGAGATTATGGCCTTTCAATGAGTTACAATGACATGAAATTATCAGAACCAAGTGCAAAAGTATGAACACATGCCTAAGGAAAAGAAGAGAAGTTGGGACCATCAATTTCTCATCTATGCAATGCGTGAATAGGCTGTGCTACACTATATGCCAAAACAGACACATGATAAAACAAACAAATCCAAGCTTCAGTTCATGTATTAATTGCTCAAATATACATAAGCAAGCAAAACCTAGAAGATTAAGCTGACATAGCATCAAGTGTGAAAACATGTGATAATCAGTTTTCAAATGTTTATGGAAATTGACATGAATGGAACAAGAAGATGGACTTCTTGGACAAAAATACCACCTCTGGATTGGTACGAGAGCCACAGTCAAGGTTGTAGCTTTCTAAGATTTGCCCAGGTTATGCAATTTTAACAGTTTCCAGAATTTGCATCATCATTCAATCTACTTGAATAATTCATCTTCTCTTTCCTAATGCAAGCATGTCGGAGGTTTCAAACTGTTATCTTCTTTTGCAAGTGCTGGACTCCCACTAGTAAATCTATGAGCGTAATCTGCCATCGAAGATACCTCTACAGCATAAACATGCTTTGCTCCAGCCAAATAACCAGGAAAAAATGATCTGATGAGAGCTTAATATCATGATAGACCCAAAGTGCAGTAAGTCATAGGTAATGTTCTGGCTAATGATTCCAATGCCAGGACAGCTATTTGACATGTGCTTTTAATTAATCTCATGCATAAACCCTGTTATCCTGCCAAGCCTTCACCCAGCAAAACACAACGAGAAAAGCCTTTGCCTGATGAACAGATACATACATAATTTGGTCATTTATAATAGCCATTTTTCTAAATGCCCCAGCCGGCAATTGGAAACCATTGTCTTCCACACCAAAGCCCCACATTTCTTAGTTTCTTAGCCACCCTGAAGCTTATCATTACTTTGAAGTTGACCAGTACATTAGAGGAGAAAGCAGTCTTTTCAAAATACTTACACCAAGCTTCAACATGTATCTTAAAAAACTTAGGATTGTAAGATGCTGCATAGACAGCTAAATTATGATATGGCACTTGAGAAAGAACTATAGCACCTGTGAGAGCTGTTTACTGCAAGAAGGGGGCATTTGAGCACGTGCTTTCTATCTTAAACTGCATGCCATCCTGTTGCTTGAGCAGATTATTCAGTAATTTTGGAGATAAACTATCACACCTTTGTTCCATAAAGCTTAACTCCCTCACATCTAAAGCTTTTTCCTCTTCAATTAACTGCTTGTGAAGTAAAGGTGAAACTTTCAAAAAAAAGAGAATTGCGCATGCAAGAGCCACACAGATTCATATTGTTCTTTGTAACACCCATCTTTCTAAATGTAACTGTATTTAATCGTCCAGTTTTTGTACATAATTGTCCACTTTTCTACAGAAAGACGTATAACAAACAAATACCTGCTGCAAACAAAGAAAGAATTCCACTTCCAGCACCCACGCCAACTACTACACGTCCCTAAAAATCTGCACTGTTCTCCATGATTGCTGCATAATATGTTCCTGTAGAACCCCAATAATGCTTGATAACTTGGAACACCTACTAATGACACCACCAGAGCAATAGAAAAGAAGCTATTACAAAATCATATCTAGTATCTAATACTCCTTCTCTAATAGAAATGATATCTCCAAAAAAGCAGCAAACTGGCCCAACCTGTCCGTATATAAACTTGGAGCATGTTTTGCTGATGAAGAAGCTGCTATAATAATGAAAATACATTTTTGCACATGCTGATTCTATCTTCTTGTCGAACTTGTTCTTGTTCGGCTCCATTACTAATGTACCATTTCCCTTGACCTCATTTATAAAACCAAGATGCCTCGTGGTACACATGCATGAAATCTATAAAATTGCATAATGACTTATATAACTTGCTAAAAGAGTTGACCAAGGGCTCGAAGAACAATGTGAAGATGTCCGTATGCAAACATAAGATTAACAAGGTTTGAAACAAAAAGATACAGAATGTAAAAATGTAACAAGCTTTATAATGAGACCTGTAGTTGTGCCATTACTCTTTAAATCCTCCATTGCTTTGCCAAAAGCATTGTTCATGTCAATGGATTTGAAACCTAGCTTAAAAAGTCTTTGGATAGGATAGCTTTTACAAGTCAATCGAGTTAGTATCTTGTCACAAAATTTCTCTAAGAAATAACTGCTGTCATAAGCCTGCTATAATAATAATACTGTACATCATACATTATGTAAAGCCTAAGTTTGTCAATGGCAGCTATAACATATATACATCCCACAATGACTTGTCTAGCTTCACATGTTAGAAGCATGTTTATCTAGAACCTGAATCAACCTCTTTTGTATTGTCCACCACAATCCAAATTTGAAGAGTAGGGCTCACTTTGGAGAACTGCTTGAAAGAAAAGCTTTTGTCAAAAAGCTTCCAACCATTCTTGTCATGCAGACCGTCCTTCTTCCTGAATTTATAGCCTATCAACAACAGACCTGAAGGTAAAAAAACAACTAATTTATGCAAGGAATTTCACAACAGTCCATTTAACCAGGCAGAATGTTAATGACAATAGTAATGTGACGAATTGGAATGAAGCTAAGCATAATGGGAAGAAATTGAACCAGACAGCCCATCGCAAATGCCTTCTGCGGGACCTGAACCTAAAGGAAATCTCTGGCAGGCAGGGCAATAATACATGTTTCTTGTCTACATCAGAGTCTGTTTCTGGCAGAGTTCTACTATTTCCTAGGCCTAGGTCTAGGTTTTTTTTGGCTAGGCCTAGTTCTTGCAATACGGTTCTGGTAAAAAAAATGAAGTTGGAGTTGTGAGGTTTCGATCCTCAGACCTCTTGATTTCCACGATGTCGGCAATCGCTCTTGAGGCATCGTGGGGTTTCGATCCTCAAGCCTTTTGCTTCCAAAGATGGCACAAGCACTCTTCCACTGAGCTACAACCCCAATTAGTGTTTAATTATTTGCAATCAAATTATAATAACCCCAATTAATATTAGTTTAATATTAATAATAGACTTCATGTCTTCAAGGCATTGTAGTGATTCTACATCCTCCTCTACCTAAAGATTTGCCTTCTATTTATTTATTACAAGCTCCAAATCCATCGAATAAACTCCAAGCTCCGGCAATGGCACTCGATGCTTCTTACAGAAGTAGACGTGGATTTTACACGTGGCTTTTTTGCATGCCAGCTGGATTTTTTTGAATGTCATCACATGTTATAGATATGTATTTTGAGCAGTGGTTAAACACATTATACCCAGCAGATAGCATTACTAGTGCCTTCCACTTCGACATTAGATGTTTGTTAGAGATAAGTGGTGAATTACACTTCATGATCAGATTCCACACACTATCTTACAAGGATCTCGTTGTTCCTTTCTTCTTAAGTGTTATTCTCTTTTTGGTGGTTCTATATTAGGTGTAACATTGTCTAAGTATGAAGGAAGGTGGGAAAACATCCAGATCAATATCATCAGTAATGGACATTTTTTGTATTATATTAGAGAATGTTCACGAACTTAAACTAGCAATAAGGCAAGCTTGGGAAAAGGGTTATATGGAAAAGAAGAACATGCAAATGAAGGAAAGGAAAGTAAAACTAGCAAGAGGCCGTGCATAAACATCTTGGAGATATCAAATAGGTACATTTATCGTAAGGTGTATTCCTAAGATATACCCATGAGATACCATAAACTATTATTCAAATTGAAAATCATACTTTTTTGTAAAAATAGGAAACTGAAGACAACATTTTTTGTAAAAATAGGTGTTGCCACACTAGAAGTTGCCATTAATGCTATTATATTACTTAGGACTTTGGTGTTTGCATGAGTCAAGGTTTGAAATGGCGGATCTTTATCCTCCTTAATTGCTAGGTTAAGCTTTGGTGTTTTATTTTGAAGGTATAAGAATAAGAAGTGATAAGAAGGGTTATGTAGTTATCCGAAGATGTGTTTTAAAGTGTTTCTTCAAAGGCACTTTTTATTTATACACAAGAAATTTGGCGGCCTTGGCCGCCGCAAACATTTCTCTTTTCTTTTATATGCACCTAATTTTTTTGTATATTGCACTCGTAATTTTATTTGGATCATATGATAATTCAAGAACATGTTGAAATTGAACCCTGCTTTGTTGTCATATGGTCTCGTGTCCATATGATAGATGGGTGTTGTTTCAAGTACCATGAGACTCCCATTTTGGCGCATTTCCTTCTATTCTATTCTTTTACCTTTTCTTCTTTTTTTTCTTTCTTTTTTTTTACCACTCGAGGACATCGGTGGGTTTTGAGCTGCGCATGGGGATTGCCCGTTACCGGTGGCCTAAGCACTAGACCACCACCGCGGTGGGCTTTTATTGTCCATTCTTTATTATGAACCACCCAAAGGGTTGTCACCGGGTTTGAGCCGGGTGGGGTCATCTACAACCCGCTGGCTTGACCACTAGACCACCACCGTGGTAGGATTTTTTGTCCATTCTTTGTTGTGTTAGATTACTATTGATTAAATGGAGGGATTCATTGAAGGCAATCGGCTCATCGTTTGGATGTTTGTCTAGTACGCCAATGCTCATGGGTACTTGGAACCTAATCCATAGCTCCATATTTGGACCTTGGTCGAGAAAGTGATATAGCAAAAAGAAAATATGGTTGTCTACGACTCAATGACGAGAAACAAGCGTCCTCCATGACTAGTGTTGCTTCATTATATGCTGTGAGCAATCCCTTTGCTTTTGCAGGCTGTTGATATGTCCCATGACGTTGATCATTAACGATCTTTAGCTCGTTCCATGACCTTACATGGTGGAGGAACAAAATTTGCCGCAGGTAGATGCCTCACCGACGCTAGGCAGAAGCAAACGTATTCTACATACTAATCGTTGTCTTAAACTTTTCCTCACAATGTTTTTTGTAAATCCGTCCTGTTCTTGTTCTATGTAAGATTCGATTTCAGATACTGATGCCAGACTATATATTGTCAATGTATATTGTTCATAGTATTGAATATATGTAAGTGTATCAAATACCTGATCAAGATGTCGTAAGAATTATCGGTCTAATAATGACCTCGTCTTCGAATGTAAAGGGTGAAGAGGTAGGCATTTAACAGCAGGGGACTTGTTTGTTGTTATATGACATTATTCTCCATGATGCCTTTATGGCAGAAGATAGCGTGCCTTTAAGTATTCACCTAGCCCATTCCTATTACTTGGTCTGGCAGTTTGTCCTTGAGAATTGTGTGCAGATGCCTGCCTTGCATCAGGATTTGTATTCTCGTTATGAACGCTCTGCTGGTTATGGACCGATGATGGTTCTGGAACTATATGCCTCTCTCGAGTTATCTGAAATCTAGATGTATCAAACCCCTTATATATGTAGCTATGTAAATAAGAAAAAGACGTGCATGGTGGATACGACGTCAACTATAATACGGCAATCAAGTTCATGGAGAAAAAATGCATTATACGACTATCCATGCATCGTCTCTACTCCTTCTCCTGTATTGCACGTAGCCCTTTGAATCAAGATGCTGGCAGAGAATAATGGTATTGTGACTCTGTGTGGATTAATGTGCAGTATGTAATTCTCGGTTAGAATCTGGGCGAGTATGCAAATGATAGTTTGAGAGTGTGGAGGGTCGAGATCATGCGTAAGGTACACAATTGGTAGCTATCCAAAATGAGCCCCCCCAAACACTTGTTGTGGAGGGATTGTGATTTTGCATTCTGAGAATCGGTTGTGAAGGCATCACAACATTGAGGATAAATTTAATCTCACCCTATTTATATAGCCCTGAATAAGAGAGGCGAAGAAGAAACAAGGTCTTTGCCCGAGAACGATAGCCATTTTGAGACCACCTTAAATTAGAAAGTCCCATCAGACTGCACACTTTTGGGCTTTAATCAACTAATCCTGTAGTTCAGGGTTTCCCTTATGGGTAATTCTTAAGGGGATAAACACAATATATAGGGCAAATTGTATAATTTAGAGGTTAGCTAATGGTGGCAATTTTTCTTCTATATAGAACTTACTTTATACTACCCATGGCTTAATTCACAAAAAGAGACTAAGCTATATAGCACGATTATTTCACCGCTAGATTTCCCTACCATCTAATTTATCGATGAAAAGCAATCGAGCGAGTGAGCTTGTTGTGGGCAAGTTATGGCGAATTAGCTTGTTGTCCTCATTGGTCAATGTGGCACTTTGGGGGAGGGGATGGGTTTACAATTTTATCATGATTGTACACCGTCATCAACACAAGCCTCAAGAGTATTGCAAGGCCAACTTATCTCTCCGTCTCCTCTTTACCGGTGTGTATATCTCTGGTATTTAACAATTCTTGTAGAATAGATGATATTGCTAGGGCACCATGGCTTGAAATTTAATATAAAATTCATTCATACTCTAAATTAAACAAGGGAATTCATTTCGTGTGACTCTATGATATTACTTGGTTAGAATTACATGGGTAAGATTTCATAAAGCATAAGTATTTCACATTCGTATTTGACATAAAATGAACATGGACCTATGCTGCATTGACGACAATACAAATAATAAAAGAACGAAAAAAAAGGTTGGAGCAATTCATATGATCAGTCAGTTGAACAAAGGAAAGTATGGCATGTCAATTGATGAAAGATATTGCCCTAAATGACATTACTCTTGGTTGGAAAGAAGGCCAGTGAATGTATCATATTTAATATGTTCTATACAACAATGATAATCGGTATGATCATTGAAAGATAAAAAGTTTGAAATGGACTACATCTAGTAGTTTTACTTTTAATTCCTCAACGATCGGTGGAGATTGGCAACTCTACAAAACATCCTGCTTACTGTATGGATGGTAATCCCTACATTGTGCATATGCATAAACAGATGAGTAACTAGAGACAACCATAAACAAGAAAGGATCAAGTTAACTAACTAATAAGAGAGCTTTATTGGATATCAAAGTCCTCTCCGGGCCGGGCTTAGCTAGTATCTAATGTTGTTGGAGATTGCTTTGCATTCTCCTTGCCTCGTGGTACCCTCCTATTATTCTGAAATTTTTTTGTATAAGACGTAGATTAATGTCCTTGCTTTTTATAAAAAACGAGCTTGCCTCTGATTCCAACTCCTGTATCATTTGAAGTGGTTGCCTAATAAGCACACTTCCTAAGCCTATTTTCACTGCAACTAAAGGAGATCCTCGAATCTATCCTTACAATTTTGCATCTGTTGCATCTTTTCCAAGCACACAAGCAACTGTAAAAGGCTTTCGTAGCTTCAAAATCTGTGGCCTCTTTCTTTGCGGAAATCACTTTTGCCCTCCGGTCCCACGAGGTGGTGGTATTTCGTGTCGATGGCAAAAACAAATGTGAAGATCAAAGCATTTGCATCAGACATTGTCTATGGGTTTAACTTCCCTGCCAGGCCAAGACTTTTTGTGTTGCCTCCGACATAATAACCTCAGTATTTTGATATTGTGATAAAGTAGTATAGTTGTTGGCAATCGACCCACATTTAGAGAATTGGCAGTTACTTCAAACTCAATTTTTTTAAATAAAATGATAAACTGCATGTATAGTTCTCATTTACAACACCAGTTCCATGTACCATTCAATTATTTTAATAGTGCACCATTCAATTACTTTAATTTCTGGTTGACATTTACAACTCGGAAAGTTCAAAACTTGCTATGTTCGACGAGCGGCAAGGTTGACAAGTTACAGGTTGTTGCCACAACCTACAAAGAGTTATGAAATTTTTGGATTCTTCGTTCTCTCGCGCATTTCATTTGTTGTATCTCAGCTTTGGATAAGTGCAACGCATCTTGCACCTCTATAAGGAGAGGTGGGAGTGCATCTTGCATCTCCTCTGTTGGCCTTCTCTCGATCGCCATCCTCTAATGCCCCTTTTTATTAAACTTTAAAACCCTCATTTTGATTTCAAATTATAAAGAGCTTCTTGGTGAAAATGGTTGTTGGACATGACATTAGTGGGCAAGTTGTTAGGAGCATGCATTATGCTAGTGATGCGCATGTAAGCAAGTTGACAACCCAAATTATTATCTTTAGTGTTCTAATTGTTATCTTCATGATATATTTCTCCGAATTGGTCCTACTATCTTTAGTGCTAGTATCTTCATTGTTCTAATTGTTATCTTCATGATATATCTCTGAGAGTTGGTCCTATGTCACTCTCACCTCTGCATATTCTTTCAATGTCCAACTGATCATTATATAGTATTCAAGTTGTGCATGTCATTCTTGTGCAATGATCTTCAATACATTGTTCCATTTTATTACATCCACAAATGACATGTAGTGATATAGGATATAGGATTGTTCCATTTCACTGCATCCATGAAGGAACCAATTAGCTACAAGAGATTCTAAAGTCATCTATAAATTGTTCCTTTAGAAACTAGCCATAAGCTTCAATCCTACATTATCTCCATGCCTTGATTATCTTGTGTATTTTGGTCAACAAGAGAGACTTTAACCAAAGATGCAGTCCAACAATTCCAATTCTTTGCCCACCACAAACGGAGCTATTTCTTGATACCGAACCTGATATTATCAGTATGGGATATCACATTATTATCAATCTCTTTTATAGTATGAGAAGGAAAGCACCAATATAATCTCCATTCATCATATAGATCATGCTCCAGAAACATAACCATCCTCCAATATCTAATCTGACCCTATTAAGCACTTGAGGCCATTCAGTTTACAGCTTCTACATCAACACCCTTGCATCTTTTCAGTCTAGCAGTCGGCAGAAGTCATAATCGAGTAGAGTTATGAAAAGAGATGAAAATTTATTTGTTCCCAGGTGGTTAGTGATATTAACTCCTAAGTTGAAGAACGACCCCACAAGAATAACCATTTTCAGCATAATAACGATTAAAAGAGAAAATCAGGATAATTTCCCACTGCGTATCATTTGAAATGTAGTGCAGATGAAGATCACAGTGGTAGATCATGCCACGTTTCATAGAATATTATATCTGAATTTTGAAAGCCTTCATTTGATTAACTAGCAAGAGATTATACCTGCAGATTTTGCAGATCCACCGTTCCTTTACAAGGCCATGTGCAAAGTGGTGGTTCTTTGTCAATTATAAGCGCTTCTTGAGGCGAGATGCATGTCTTTGGTATATCCGTTCTCTGAGACACAATGTAATTTGTTGCGAATGTTAACCATTGAAGCGAGAAAATCTGTGCGTCGTTTAATGAGAGGGTATAAGACAAGGAGAGTCCAGCAAGTCCTTCAAAATTGTTAAAAGTTAAAAACAGTTGAAATAGAAGAAAATGGATGTTAGGAGAAATAAATTACCTTACTTCACGCTTCCAGTTTAGAACCATGAGCAAGTGCTTCATTGAGATAATATAAGAGTTTCGAGAGAAATTCAACAAGAAGTGCTACCCACTCATAAGCTATGAAAGTTTGAAGATTTTGAGAACCATCAATGTCCATAGCTTGTAAAGCTTTACCACAAATATGCTCTTGCTTTTCAAAAAGTCCAGATTTTCAATACAAAAACAAGCGGCAACAACCCAATTCCACTTCTTTGCAAAAGAAGTGGTTTTTTTCTATAGCTCTTATATTTTGGATTCTCATGAGCTAGTGTATGTGACAGTCCAAAGAGTTCAAGATTTAGAGATGTACATCTCCCCTATGTACATATAGAAGAAAATCAACTCCTTGCTTTAGATGAGTTTTACCAAAGCTTTCAAGGCAAGAATCAACATAAACAAGAAAATGGAATTTAGCATTTAAAGAAATACGAAACGGCACCTCCTTACTAGCTCATACAATTCAAATATCAATGAAATTTGAGGACTACAACGACTACTACTATTGCCAAGACTACTACAAGTGCCCATCAATTTTGCCATTCTATGTTTGCTTTCTTCCAATAGGATGGTAGATGTGCATATTTATTTGAGCACAATGATAATGCAATAAATGGTAGATTAATAAATACAAGTATCTTCTTCATTCCCACATGTTCAACTTTTCATTGATCTCAAAGGGTGATGCACACACTATTGTACAAGGATCTCAATGTTCCTTTCTTCTAAGGTATTATTATTTTTTTTGGTGGTTGGTTAGGTGTAACATTATCTAAGTATGAAGGAAGGTGGGACAACATGCAAATGAATGGACATTTTGTATTATATTAAAATTATCAAAAAAGGGCAATATCCAAAACTTGAGCCATAGAAAAAGGCTTAGGGAAAGGGCATAAACATGCAAATGAAGGAAAAGAAAGAAAAATTAGCCATAGGGAGATATAAACAAATAAGTACATTTTCTTGTGAGGTATTCCTAAGTATAGCGGCTAAAATTTAGCCTCAGTGGAATATACAAAAAGAATTGCATGTTACGGATATGAACAAAAGGGGTTGTAGAACGGATATAGAGATCCAAAGATTTTTACATGTCAGAGGTGTTCTCCTTATTCAAATCGGCAGCTAAAATTTATTCGAAAACTTAGAAATCGGTAGATTTGTAAAAAACGAAATTCCTTTTTTCTCTTTACCCGCTTTTAAAATGGCACACATTTCTTTGTTGAATCTTCTCGAATGGTGCATGGGTAATGAATCGAGCTATGCCTCTTCAAATCCCCCTCATGGAACTTGCAAAACATGGGCAAAAAAATGGCACACATGGTGAAATGAGGACAGTGGTTTGAGCATAGAAATTTTTAGACACGAACTATGGTAGCCCGTTTGAATTTTATAGACAAGATTTATAAGTCTATTGCCGCTGCACGTGGAATGAATAGGAGAGAGGTAAGCAAACTTCCTCGAGTAGCTTTCCAGCTTTATTCTTAGTGAGTTGGAGATGTCCACTTACTTAAGCCATTGTTACTGCAACTTTAATTTGACTCTACAACCCACCATTGCATGCATGAACATAGACAAGGTTTATGAGTCTTAACCGATCCCCCTTTCGAAGAGAATGAGAAGGAGCCAAGTTTCTTCCATTTTGATAGTTTGGAGACATGTGTTTTGGGGCCTTGCAGTTATTCTTATCCTCCATTCATTTGTATTGCATGCATATGGTATCCTGCCATTATTTAAAGGCACAATGTGTTCTATAGTATTGAGAAGTGAGAAGCTTTTTTAGATGCGCAAAGAACTTCCATTATCAATTTCAACGGAGATTCACTGGAGGAGAATCAAGATTCTTTTCATGCATGAGCAAATACATAGCGAAATTTTCAGCGTCCTCATTTTCTCATCTTTGTGTGAAGTCCTTGGCTTATTTCGGTTGTCTGCGAGGTCATTTTCTCATACAACATGAAGATGAACAATAATTTAATAAGCTATGCCAATAGTTTGATCATTTCTTTGTAATTCTTTATCTGCGCCTCCTCACAAGGTAATCTTCTATATATTCTATCTACTATTCATTTCTAAATTAGACCTTCTTGAGAAGTTACAATTCTCGGTCAATGCATCCATTGAGACTCAAGCTTAAGAAGAAATTTTGTGTTTCCTTTTCTTTACTTTTGCAAATGGGAGCTTAATATCCGAATAACATCTTCACAATCTATGGCCATGATTTGGCTCCTTCGAAGGTCCGTGACTTTATTTTTCCTCTCAAGTTATAGTTGACTATATAATCAACCTTGAGGGCAAGGTCCAAAAGGAGGGGGAGGAATGTTAGAGGTGCTCCCAAGGGCATAGCCGGAATCGGGCCCTTGACGGACGTCCATGAGCACGGGGGTATTATTGGTCGCGATTGCTTGGGGCGGATTTGTGATTTAATGGGCGTGTTTGATCAGAATCCCACGGTGATCGGATGCGGGTAAATGGTATTAATCGCTAGCGGCGGGTAATGGTTCGCTAGGGGGCGCTAATATTGTTAAATATTAGCACGGCAAGAGCTAGCAGGGATTGACCGAGGGCAGAGGACCCATAAGCTTACATGGTTAACATTAGATATTAATGTTAATGTAAGGCCCTATGGGCCAACGTTATTTAAATGTAAGTTAGAAGGTTAGCTATGGTTTTAATGAAACATTAAAGTGACACATGGCGTGAAATGGTTCGATGGGTTTTAAACCTCGATATATCGAGGAGATGCGATCTCTAAAAGGGGCTATAGTGCATGGATTCGGTCAAGTAAAGGCACCGACCGGGCCGGTTTTGGGCATGCAAGACCGCCTGTGGAGCTCAAATGGGCGGATTATAAAGCCTACAGGGAGGATTGAGCGAGGATACAGAAACCGGGTTAGTGAGATAGTCAGTCGATTCTGCTGTGATTGATCTGTGTTTGATTCACAAACCAGGCTTTGGGTACAGATTTGGAACTGGTGGATAGTGTGGCCCAAAGGCGTCCCGATTTTGCCGGGAGCCGGATCAAGACTTTGGAACCATAGAGTCGGATTGCAGCCTAGGGTCGTGTTTTACGATCACAGAGCTGATTGCCCACAAATGAATTGGGATCAGATGGCTTGATAAGCCGATGCTGCTAACTGTACTGTTAGTTGATTCAGCGATTAGCCCATAGAGTCGAAATAGCAGCCTAAAGGTCAGGCTTGCGGTCTTAAAGCGCGTGGCTTCTACCAAGGATCGAATTGGAGGAAGGACCAAGAGGTGCCTAATCGGGAGGATTCATTCAAAGAATCGTGCATTTCGCCAGAGCCGGATCAAGACCGGACCCATAGGGTCGGATTGCAACTTTGATCGTGGTTTACGATCTCAAGGCGCATTGCTACCGCTAGAGATCAATCGAGTGAAGCATCCGGTAGGTGCTTAATTCGTGAGGGATTCTTTGAAGGAACCGGCTTTCAGGTGGAAGTTCACATAGCAAAGAAGTCGATAAGATTAGCGAGGGGATCCGGATCCAAGAAAAGGGTGGAAGCTAGTCGGCTGCTAACACGCGGGCGTAGATTGTTCTTAAGGAAAATTTTTGTGTAGAATAAAGGGTATCGAGCCGTGGTCGTGGAATCTAATTTTCTGGGAAAATCTAAACTTGATGGCGGAAATGGACGAGAAAAGTTCTGTCTTCCAAACCACTTGGGAAGTGGAGAAGCGGGAACTTGAGAGTGTTTCAGTCCAAGAGCTGGCTAAAAACTTAGTGTGTCTTCAAGGGAAGATGGCGTCCATTGAACAAGAAGTCAATAAACTAGTTACTAAGCAATGCAGTTTAATTGCTGAAGTACTTGAAGAAGATACCAAGGGTATTTCTTCACAAGTCCCTTCCCAGGGAAGTTTTGACTGCTTGAATGAACTTCTGGCTTATCATCAGTTGCATAGTTTGCAAAAAACTGGGGAATTAAGAACCTATGAGCAAGAGCTTCGGAAGCTGTTTGCAATTGTTCAGCCTCTGGATCATGAAAGTCAGGTTTTTTATTTTATGCGTGGCAAGATTGCTGGATATGCTGATGTTAATGACCAACCAAAATCAGGAAATCCCATGTCTTTGTGAACACTTGCTCGTATGCTATGCACAAAATGGGACCCTCATAGATTAATTCCTTGCCTTAGAGACATATCTTCCATGTTTCTTGGATTATCATAGCTTTAAAATCACATCAACTGCGATTTAAATGTGCTACAGTTTGTATAATTGTTTCTTTTAAAGCAACTTGGAGGACATCACTTTTACTATTTTGTCTACCTAGTCGAGTATTATTTGCCTAAAATAACATGATGTTGGAGATCATGGTGATCATGTTCCAACATTTTTATGGTATATAATCTCTTGTTGTTAATTCAAAATAAACAAGTCATTTCCTTGCTTTATTTGAAGTAAATAAAGAAAAAGAATTAATACAAAAAAGCTTACTCAAGATGCACTGAAAATAATGCTTATTGGGCGCAATTTGGGAATAGGCATAATCCCAAATTAAATTAATGATTGTACTAAGTCCACTTTGTGCAATTCTAATGATTGTTTTTAGTCCACTTTTTTTTTTTTTTTTTTGAAGAACTGTGTCATCAATATATTAAAAGAATGGTAATGTTACAAAGCAAGTGAGGAGGAAGGAGAACTGCCTCAAAGAGACAGCGATACCTCGACACTCCACAACAAACTCACAAAAAAACTGCAACTCTACTGCTGTACAAACCGACCATCACCATGTACAACACCCAAGAAGTCCCGCCAAATGGAAAACTTCCGCTCTACTAATCCCGGGAACACCAGAAAGCTTTGAAATAGCTTGTACCTGGGTCGAGGAATCGAGAGGCCGCAGTTCGAATCCCCCGAAGATCCACAACCGCCGCCGCCTCCAAATCAACCACACCAACCAAGCCACGACGATGTATATTTGCTTTGCCGCAAGAGCCGCCAAGCACTGTGGATACACATGAAGCAAAGCAATCGGGCGGCTAGTCAATCTCACCTAAAAAGAGCCCCCACCCAATCCCAGCAGCCTGCAAGTGAGGGCATAACTTTTTTTGCATTTCTAGGTTATAACTATTGCAAATATAAGCCTTTCATTTTGGGTTGTCCCTAGCAAACCTTGTTTATGTGGGTTTGGGGCAAATCCTTGTTTATGCTAGAATATGTGGCATATCCTAAGTATATGCTAGAATATACCTTGGGATATGCGCGGGCGACCGCGGCCGGTGTGGAAAACCCGCTCTCGGCATGTATTCTATGTAAACCTGTCGCGAATAGATATTTGTAGCCGGGTAACCGCCAAGGTGTGGAACCCCGCTAACCGGAAAACCGGGCATGTATTCTATGCAACTTGGGTTTGCTTTTAATAGATATTTGGAGCCTTATTCCTTTTGTTTTATAGCCAACAAGAGTTTTGTAGCAAAACTTATAAAGCGCATCAAGCTCCAAACCTTTGTTGAAACAATAATGGATTGCCGGAGATACAACTTGGTGTTTGAAAGTTATCATCAACTTTGTCGATCAATTGAGAAAGACAATGGATTAAGCTACAAAAAGAAGTGCTAAGTTTTGACAACCTTAGATGTAACTAAACATCGCCTTTTAGGTGAAATTCAATTTGAAAGACAATGTCTGCGTGATAAACATCTTGAACTTGTCTATCTCAATTCCGTGATGATGCAAGCTAGAGAAATAAAGTAGGCGGCAAATATGATGAGTTGTTGATACCGGCAAGATGTTTGTGACATTTCTGAATGCACATAATAATGCAAGAGAGCATGCATCTTTAGCTGAAAATATTTTAAAGCCAAAGAAAAAGTCTTTCATGATGCAAAAGACATGTCCGTGAAGGTGCACAATACAACTGTTGATGTTAGTCAATTAACAAAGGATGAGGAAAAAGAAATGGGTGGCTTGGGCGTTAGATCACTTATGAGTTATGTAGGAATAAGCAAGAGGGATGTAATTTTCACTCTAGCTTTGGCAGCACAAATCATATTTGTAATTGGCAGACATTAAGCAACTTCTGGTTGGCCACTGATCGAACTCAAGATTAAGTCCAATGTTATTAATTGTTTATGCACTGATTTCTTTTACTGGAGGGTTGGTCCATGTGCGTGGTAAATCATATAAATCTCTTGGCCTCAAAGCATCAAAGGCTTTCTTTTCTGGCTTTATGGATTCTTTGTTCAGTGCACCTATGTCTATATTTGATTCGACACCTATTGGCAGAATCCTAAACCGGGTATATTATTTTTCAATTAGTGGCCATGATACTAGAATATAGAATTGATTTACTATTGACAATTAATTGGATGTGGTTTTTAGGCTTCATTAGACATGAGCATATTGTATATAGATATTCCAATGTGCCTTGCATTTATATTTGCAGAAATATTTGATGTTATTGCTATACTGGCTGCAATGTCAATTGTGACGTGGAAAGTGTTATAATGATTGCCATTCCAATGACTGGGACTGCTTATTGGCTACAGGTACATGGCTATCAATATTTAAGCAAAAGGAGGTCAAATATGTCAGTCTTAAAAATCCACTTTCAATAAATACCATTTATATATTTGCCTCTTCGAAATAGCCACTGGCGTGACAACTATTGATAATTTTTGTTTTGGTGTGTTATGGAATTTGTGTTATATTTAATGGTATATATGTTATTCATGGACTTGGTAATGTTTTTTTGAATTTTGTTTTTTCCACACTAAAAAAAAAAGATCTCCCATAACTCGCCAAAACAAAACAGAGTGCGTTTGGTCTAATTCTAAATCTACCATCGTGAACTCTAGCATGGCATCTTCCATGCCTTTTTCAAACAACAATGAACAAGGTAATTGAAGTTTCTATATAAAAGTAAAGAATTAACCTTAATTGCTCCGAGCAATTTAGTTGCATACGAAGTTTCAAAGAAAATGATCCGTTAAAGCTAAAAAACTTCTTGCTCAATGCTAGATTTAGCCCGAGCCATACTTGCAGGTTGTGCTTTATCATAGCCCACAAAAAGTTCAAAAAGAAGAACGAAAGCATTGAAAGAATACCTTACTTGAAAAAATAGCACAGATCGGGGCATAGATACAACATTCTACTTGAAGAATTGAATGTAATTATGGGACGACATATTCGAGAGAAGAAGCTCTATCCATCTCTAGTTACAAGTTAACTATGTAAAGACACCTATAATGAACTGGAATGGTCGCGGATGGAAGCAAGAAGCGATCCAAGGCCGGGCAATTCCATCACAAGAGAAAACTTGAGACCGGTTGCATCATGTCCGAAACCTGAATTAGCCAATCAAAGGGAACGCTTTTGTCATCAAGGAAACCTTGTGCTGCTAGACTTCAGTGGCAAAATGGCTAATATTCATGGCAAAATAAAATGGTGCAATTTCATAGATTACAAAAATGCAATGGTATATGCTTTAGAGAATATGGTAGAATTAATTCATTGCCTCCATCTCCTCCACATGATTATTTAATTTTTAGTATAATCCTCACTCAACTTCTCCAAAAGATCCGATCAAACTTAGGACTTGTGTCTATAGGGCCCAATTACTTCATATCGCCACAAACCCGAAAGTACATATAGAGCATCATGTGAATTTCATTGCTTGAGTTAGTCTATATGTTGCATTGTATACACATCTTTGTCGATGGTTGCCTCAAATGATTCATTAAGACCTTGAGCTTTTTTTTTTATTATTTTATCGTAATTAGCGGACTATAAAAGATGCTTTTGTTCTATAGTATGGTATTGCTTCTATTAGCTTCTACCTCTTCTGCCACCTCTCTTTCAAAGCTCATTTAATGCATGTTCATGGAGTGTCAAGAATGCTAGGCAAAATAGCCCAATAATAGTTTAGATGTTTATTTTATATATTTGTTTTGAGATCATGGCCTAATCTTTATAAAGAGTTCATGGGCTTAATTTTATAACTCTAGCTACATGATCATGGAGGCAATACTCCAATGACATGGTGGCTAGTTGCTGCATATGGTTTACAAACTTGAGAAGCTTTCAATTAAATAGAGACAAATTTACAATCATGTTGAAGCTCTCACCTCCAAACCTTGTTACGTGGATGGGGTAAACCTAGCTTCAATATTAGGGTATGGTCGCCATGTTCCGCGCACTTAAGGGGCAAATTGTCCTCATACATCCGGATTTCACGCGTCCCTCGATCCGTCAATTCATTCGGATACCTAATGTTGTCCTTAACATCTTCCCCGAAGACAATTTTCCCAAATTCAATCGGACTGGAAAGTTATGGTGACATAAAGGAAGGGGGGTCAAGCGTCCACCGTCGCGAGGCCCCTAACCACACTGCGTGGTATCCGAGGCCTTCTTTAGCGGGGGTTGTTGCACGCTAACGCGCATCGGTTGCCATCTACCGCGCACGCAAGTGAATCTGCACGCCATACCATCTCCTACGGTCGGGCCACGTCTAATTAATATGAGCGGCCCTAGGTGCCGTATACGAGGCCTACGTCACCAGCTACCGGTACGTATGGTACCGGCTTTCGAGGTACCGCCAACGGTTACCATTGGCTTTTTGGCCATCTTCCGCCAAAATTCGAGCTGAATTTCTCCACTCCAACCCCAAATCTTGCACCAAATTGGCAAGAACATTCTCTACCTTGTCCGGATAGAAATTATTTCGGCTTTAAAAGCCAGATTTTTCGTAATCCTGAACCATCATTACAGTGAAGCCTTTAAATTGAGAGATCGAGCAGGCGGTAGTCCATTCCGCTCAAGCATCCGGGAGTCCCAATCGTCGGAGGTAAGTTCTGAGCGTCTGATATGTTTTGGTTTCGAGTCTTCCATTGATCTTGCGTTTTTTCATTGTGGTACAGGGTTCAGGCGCCATGGATTCTAGAAGAACCAGTTATCCCGGGTCCGGCGGGAGGTGGAACGTGGTAAGGGGTGGCGGGTATGATCCGTCCAAGAGGGCTCGCCCTCTTCCGAGTGCTCCATCCTCCCCTGCTAGCTCTTCGACCTCTACTTAATTCTAATTGCTCAAAATTAGGAACCTGCTTGGTTACCCCACCGAGATCACAACGCCGCTGGTTCATCCGAAGTGTCGAGGTCTCGCCCAAATCGCCTCTCTCGTTGAGCGGGTTCGCTCCGAGAATGATCTTATCCACCGCCAGATCGCGGATCACGTATGAGACCATGTGCTCTTCCAGAGCCCCAGAGGTTAATGAGCCGCAGCCCTTTGTACGTAAAGGCCAGTCTGGACGATCCTCCCCTCCTCTTCCTTCTTGCTTTATGTTGTGAAACGTTCTTCGGGGCTTATTTTGTAATGCCTTAGGGCTCAATTTTGTATGATCATCATTTTGTATAATGGAATGATCTTCTTATTATCGCACCGCCGCTTGTGTTCATTGCTTATATTATTTGTGTTCATTGTCGCTGTTATTTATGCAATGTCAATTCACTATTTTGATCAATAAGAAGTGTAGAATGTGCAACGCTTAGTTCATTATTTTGATCAATAAGAAGTGTACAACCAGTTCACTACTTTGTTCATATATTTTGTACAATAAGTTGTCCAAAGACTTAATTGTCTTGGGTTTCATCCGAAGTCTTTCGATACCGTGCACATTGTCTGTTAATAGTAGTGCCAAATAAAAGGTAAACTGAAAATTAAGAGTGCAAGGTGACCAAACATACCGACTATCACCGGTGTAGCTATGAATGAGGTCCCTCCCCAAACCTTGAGTTGGTGGGTTTTGAGCCATGTCAGCCCTCCATATCCTTGCAAACCCAACATCCATCCCTTTGCACGGGCTTACAATTGCAGGTGGTCCACCCCAATTTCCACCATCTCCCCGATAATCCTTGCCTTGTCTATTGCAAAAGATCCCGGGTCATGTTCGGGTCCCCAGATATGGCAAAGATAGTTCACCCATCCCCGGGTGTCCGGGCCTCATTGAGTTGCCGTGACCAATGTCAAAGATGTTGCCGTGGAGCGGGCAAGTCCCACCTCTTCAATGGGGAATTGAGTGTGCTGATTGGATTTGCTACAGCCTAACCGGAGGTATGCAACCCTCTATACTTACATTATGCACATGACCAAGATCACCCGAAAGCAGATATGTGTGTCATCTAAACCGCAGACATGACTTGCTCTTCATCAAAGATCCTCCAATGGTTGTGAGTTCAGGTCTACATTGTGGACTAGCAGAACAAAGCAGTTCAAGAACTTGGTCAATTCCCTCGGGACGCCCGATTTCATCGCAATAGGTGCCTCAAGTGGACTTAACCCTTGTCTCACCCTAAGTCCATTTCTCAATTGTAATCTTCTTTGTTTTAACCTCCTCGCCAACACCCTTTGAAAACCAAATATGGATGCCACTCTAGACATCCCTCTTGGGTACATAAACTCCCTAAGCCTTGCAGCACTTGCAGCTTCCCTTGCATCAGCTAACTTCCTCCTCTCTCTCTCTCCTCCCTGTTAGCCTGTGCCCTCTTGGCAGCCTCCTCCCTTTCAGCCTTCCTCCTTGCTGTCTCAACCTTCCTTGCTGCCAGCTGCTCCAATTTCAATTTCTCGGCCTCTGCCCTTCTAGCCTGTTCTCGCTTCTCAAGGCCTCACAGTAAAACCATCAATTGATATGTGAACTCTCCCTCCTAGATCCGGGCAAAGCTCTCTTCCTTGCCCTTATGGTCTGTGATGGCATGCCACATGTTTGAGATGCTTCATGCAGGCCAGCCATAGACCCTCCAACATCATTGACATGCACCTGACTCACTACAGCAGCACCTTCAATGGGTAATTCATGGGTACGTTCCACATGCTCAGATTGTGGCACTTGCTCACCATTGGATTGTGTGGCGCTTTGATCATTTTGCACATCAATTGGGAGTTGTCCGTAAGGCCTCCCATAGCTGGTGCACTTCGCCATGTCAAACGCCCACTTGTCCCATATCCGATGATAATCTTTCCACCGCCCTCGGCCAGAATGTCTTCAACACGCACTCTCCCAAACCTGGTACATTCTTGGCCTGGCTTAACCTTCTCCCGGTCAAAGGGCCATATACCAAAGGGCCCTAAACCTGCCTTTGATGTTGTTGGGTGTTAGGTCGCATGCAATTGATTGTGAAATCAATTCTGCTATTTCCTCCTTCTTTGGTTCTTCCCTCCCTTTGCTAACCATGTAGGCAGCTCTATGCCTCTTGAATGATGCCTTGAAAGGGGCAAAGCATGCCACATCTAGAGGTTGGAGTCTACGAGATGTGTGTGGAGGCAATAAGGCAAAAGTGAATGCCCTTCTCTCTTGCTGCCAATATAACTTCCAGCTCTACATGACTGCCATGACCATCCAAAATGATAAGGTGAGGCTGATCTGGGGATACACCACCTGGAACTCTTGCTGCAAAATGTGACAGCCATGATTTAAACAGTTTTGATGTCATCCAAGCCAAGGATTGGACAGCCTGAATGGCACCTTCTTCACATCTTGCAATGTTGTCCTGCCTCATGCAATTACCTTTAAAAATATACATGTTGGGGATCCTATACCCCTCAAAGATTAACACAAACCAAGATTGTAACCCATTCCCCGTTGTTCATGACTACCTCACTCACCCTATTCCCCCTTCCTAGCTATGATTTTCAGCCCCTTCACTTTCCCCGCCCTGAATTCCAGCCCCCATCAGCGCTCCATATCCTTGAGGCGAAAGGCAAACTCAAAGATAAACCGCTTAAGCCCTCCCGCATAGAAGTTGTCCAGTTCTCCTGGTCATGGCACGTGCCCCGCCACATCTAGGGTTTCTGACTCCGAGAGCAACTTTGGGGTGTCTTTGCTTAAAGAGCTTCCACCACTTACATGCCCGGGTACCCGTGATATACCACAAGACCCCCTCGCTTTAGCCATCTCTCACGCTTTTCCTTGACAACAGATAGTGTAACCCCCATCCCTTGCTCGCCCTCGCTAAGGGCCCAATTGACAAGCTCCTCCTCTTGGAGAGTTGTCAATACTTGTGGATGGTTTGTTTGCTTGTGGTCCTGTTCGGACCATATAGCCAATCCCTCGATTGTGGACTCGTATACCAGACCTCCTAGATGCCTCTCTAATCGAAATGCCAAGTTCGCTACTCTCGAGGATGTCGAAAGCATTTGCTCGGGCCCATTGACCTCTCCTACTCGGCCTCCTTGGCATTGACCAAGAGCAAAGATCGCCTGTGGTGCCCTCCCTCTTTGATCCGGGCGCGCAGATCCTCTTGATGATGCCGGCCTCCCGGTACCTCTTTCAAAGATCGGATTCTCTTCGTGCTCTCGTTTAAACCATGGCTACCTCGTGGTTCCTCACAACCTTCTCGAGAACATATGAACTATGAAAGGAGGGCAAGATTTTATGTCCATGGAAGCCATAGCGGAGTCCGAGAATTGAATTGGGAAGAATGCAATCGAGTGTTAGTTTGGGGGCCAATTGCTTCAAATCGGCATTGAATTCGTTTCAAATTGGCATGTTTCGGTATTTTCTCCAAAGACGGACGCGGGTCATCCAAAGGCACCAGAATGGTCACCCGTGGCACGGCGGTGCTTGGGACCTCCACCCACGCCGAGGCCAATGCATGCACGCATTGATGGATGCCGGTGTCTCATTGACGGAACCCCACATAATGACACCTGGCCACAAGATGACGGTACATAGACGCGGATACCCATGGCAGCATGACGATAAGCCGCGAAGGGACGGGGGGCTGACCGGTGCTCCGAGGTGGGGTCATGGCAGAGGGCGACCATACCCTAATGGTCCCTTCTCCCTGAAAATTGCAACCGCTAATGCATTTCTTGGCGTAAAAGAGTAAGATGATGGAAAGGATCAATGGTAGCAGACGACTTTGCCATAGAAAAGACAAGACTGCCTGAAATTGTTCGTCGCCATCGTCTACCCATACCACATATGGCCTAATAACAACAAGTGCCCAATACTGCCGAACGTTAGTAACATGCTTGTTAGTTCATACATATGTGGTGCACTTCATAGTTGGTAGGCATCCAATAATAAATGTATATGCCAATCACCAAACGTGACTATACCTCTTGCATATGAATAGATGCTTGAGTTGCTTGCAAATAGACAGCTCGAGTTGCTTTCAAAGATATGGTGTTTGCCATAATAATGTTCAAGTCATAGCTTTTCTCCTTTTCAAAATTTTTCTTTTCCCAGTTTTCACATAATATTAAAACAGTCCATGTGTTACATCATAGTAAATGATGGCTCTACTTGTATCCATTTAAGATTCCCAAAACTCAAGAAAGATCTGGTGGCCAGGCATTCTCCTAGGCTCTGATTCCATGGATAAAGGGAAAAATCAAGGTAAAATATGATAATGATGCCTAAGGACTCACTACAAGCAATGATGAGATTATGGCCTTTCAATGAGTTACAATGACATGAAATTATCAGAACCAAGTGCAAAAAGTATGAACACATGCCTAAGGAAAAGAAGAGAGGTTGGGACCATCAATTCTCATCTATGCAATGCGTGAATTGGCTGTGCTACACTATATGCCAAAACAGACACATGATAAAACAAACAAATCCAAGCTTCAGTTCATTTCGTGCTCAAATATACATAAGCAAGCAAAACCTAGAAGATTAAGCTGACATAGCATCAAGTGTGAAAACATGTGATAATCAGTTTTCAAATGTTTATGGAAATTGACATGAATGGAACAAGAAGATGGACTTCTTGGACAAAAAATACCACCTCTGGATTGGTACGAGAGCCACAGTCAAGGTTGTAGCTTTTAAGATTTGCCCAGGTTATGCAATTTTAACAGTTTCCAGAATTTGCATCATCATTCAATCTACTTGAATAATTCATCTTCTCTTTCCTAATGCCAGCATGTCGGAGGTTTCAAACTGTTATCTTCTTAGCAAGTGCTGGATTCCCACTAGTAAGTCTACGAGCGTAATCTGCCATCGAGGATGCCTCTACAGCATAGACATGCTTTGCTCCAGCCAAATAACCAGGAAAAAATGGTCTGATGAGAGCGTAATACCATGATATATCCAAAGTGCAGTAAGTCATAGGTAATGTTCTGGCTAATGATTCCAATGCGAGGGCTGTTATCCTGCCAAGCCTTCACCCAGCAAAACACAACGAGAAAAGCCTTTGCCTGATGAACAGATACATACATAATTTGGTCATTTATAATAGCCTTTCTAAATGCCCCTGCCTCGACAAAGTGGAGTAACAGCATATTCGTTGACATCGCCTTCATTTTATCAGCCAAATAAAAGGATTATATGCATAAGACAAGCCAGCAATTGAAAACCATTGTCTTCCACACCAAAGCCCCACATTTCTTAGTTTCTTAGCCACCCTGAAGCTTATGATTACTTTGAAGTTGACCAGTACATTAGAGGAGAAAGCAGTCTTTTCAAAATACTTACCAAACTTCAACATGTATCTTAAAAAACTTAGGATTGTAAGATGCTGCATAGACAGCTAAATTATGATATGGCACTTGAGAAAGAACTATAGCACCTGTGAGAGCTGTTTACTGCAAGAAGGGGGCATTTGAGCACGTGCTTTCTATCTTAAACCGCATGCCATCCTGTTGCTTGAGCAGATTATTCAGTAATTTTGGAGATAAACTATCACACCTTTGTTCCATAAAGCTTACCTCCCTCAACATCTAAAGCTTTTTCCTCTTCAATTAACTGCTTGTGAAGTAAAGATGAAACTTTCCAAAAAAAAGAGAATTGCGCATGCAAGAGCCACACAGATTCATATTGTTCTTTGTAACACCCATCTTTCTAAATGTAACTGTATTTAATCGTCCAGTTTTTGTACATAATTGTCCACTTTTCTACAGAAAGACGTATAACAAACAAATACCTGCTGCAAACAAAGAAAGAAACCATTGTTCCAGCACCCACGCCAACTACTACACATCCCTAAAAATCTGCACTGTTCTCCATGATTGCTGCATAATATGTTCCTGTAGAACCCCAATAATGCTTGATAACTTGGAACACCTACTAATGACACCACCAGAGCAATAGAAAAGAAGCTATTACAAAATCATATCTAGTATCTAATACTCCTTTCTAATAGAAATGATATTCCAAAAGCAGCAAACTGGCCCAACCTGTCCGTGATATAAACTTGGAGCATGTTTTGCTAATGAAGAAGCTGCTATAATAATGAAAATACATTTTTGCACATGCTGATTCTATCTTCTTGTCGAACTTGTTCTTGTTCGCTCCATTACTAATGTACCATTTCCCTTTGACCTCATTTATAAAACCAAGATGCCTCGTGGTACACATGCATGAAATCTATAAAATTGCATAATGACTTATATAACTTGCTAAAAGAGTTGACCAAGGGCTTGAAGAACAATGTGAAGATGTCCGTATGCAAACATAAGATTAACAAGGTTTGAAACAAAAAGATACAGAATGTAAAATGTAACAAGCTTTTTATACGAGACCTGTAGTTGTGCCATTACTATTTTAAATCCTCCATTGCTTTGCCAAAAGCATTGTTCATGTCAATGGATTTGAAACCTAGCTTAAAAAGTCTTTGGATAGGATAGCTTTTACAAGTCAATCGAGTTAGTATCTTGTCACAAAATTTTCTAAGAAATAACTGCTGTCATAAGCCTGCTATAATAATACTGTACATCATACATTATGTAAAGCCTAAGTTTGTCAATGGCAGCTATAACATATATACATCCCATTAATGACTTGTCTAGCTTCACATGTTAGAAGCATGTTTATCTAGAACCTGAATCAACCTCTTTTTTGTATTGTCCACCACAATCCAAATTTGAAGAGTAGGGCTCACTTTGGAGAACTGCGCGAAAGAAAAGCTTTTTGTCAAAAAGCTTCCAACCATTCTTGTCATGCAGACCGTCCTTCTTCCTGGAATTTATAGCCTATCAACAACAGACCTGAAGGTTAAAAACAACTAATTTATGCAAGGAATTTCACAACAGTCCATTTAACCAGGCAGAATGTTAATGACAATAGTAATGTGACGAATTGGAATGAAGCTAAGCATAATGGGAAGAAATTGAACCAGACAGCCCATCGCAAATGCCTTCTGCGGGAGCTGAACCTAAAGGAAATCTCTGGCAGGCAGGGCAATAATACATGTTTCTTTGTCTACATCAGAGTCTGTTTCTGGCAGAGTCTACACACCCTAGGCCTAGGTCTTTTTTGGCTAGGCCTAGTTCTTGCAATACGGTTCTGGTAAAAAAAATGAAGTTGGAGTTGTGAGGTTTCGATCCTCAGACCTCTTGATTTCCACGATGTCGGTAAAAAAAATGAAGTTGGAGTTGTGAGGTTTCGATCCTCAGACCTCTTGATTTCCACGATGTCGGCAATCGCTCTTGAGGCATCGTGGGGTTTCGATCCTCAAGCCTTTTGCTTCCAAAGATGGCACAAGCACTCTTCCACCGAGCTACAACCCCAATTAGTGTTTAATTATTTGCAATCAAATTATAATAACCCCAATTAATATTAGTTTAATATTAATAATAGACTTCATGTCTTCAAGGCATTGTAGTGATTCTACATCCTCCTCTACCTAAAGATTTGCCTTCTATTTATTTATTACAAGCTCCAAATCCATCGAATAAACTCCAAGCTCCTAATGGCACTCGATGCTTCTTACGTAAGTAGACGGGATTTTACACGCGGCTTTTTTTGCATGCCACCGGATTTTTTTTGAATGTCATCACATGTTATAGATATGTATTTTGAACAGTGGTTAAACACATTATACCAAGCCAGATAGCATTACTAGTGCCTTCCACTTCTACATTAGATGTTTGTTAGAGATAAGTGGTGAATTACACTTCATGATCGATTCCACACACTATCTTACAAGGATCTCGTTGTTCCTTTCTTCTTAAGTGTTATTCTCTTTTTGGTGGTTCTATATTAGGTGTAACATTGTCTAAGTATGAAGGAAGGTGGGAAAACATCCAGATCAATATCATCAAGAATGGACATTTTGTATTATATTAGAGATTAAACTAGCAATAAGGCAAGCTTGGGAAAAGGGTTATATGGAAAAGAAGAACATGCAAATGAAGGAAAGGAAAGTAAAACTAGCAAAGAGGCCGTGCATAAACATGCGGAGATATCAAATAGGTACATTTATCGTAAGGTGTATTCCTAAGATATACCCATGAGATACCATAAACTATTATTCAGCTGAAAATCATAAGGAAACTGAAGACAACTTTTTTTGTAAAAATAGGTGTTGCCACACTAGAAGTTGCCATTAATGCTATTATATTACTTAGGACTTTGGTGTTTGCATGAGTCAAGGTTTGAAATGGCGGATCTTTATCCTCCTTAATTGCTAGGTTGCTTGTTTTGAAGGTATAAGAATAAGAAGTGATAAGAAGGGTTATGTAGTTATCTCAAGATGTGTTTTAAGTGTTTCTTCAAAGGCACTTTTTTATTTGTAATATTAAGAAATTTATGCCTTGGTCACCGCAAACATTTCTCTTTCCCAGCCTTTTATATGCACTCAGAATTTTATTTGGATCATATTTATATGCACTCAGAATTTTATTTGGATCATATGATAATTCAAGAACATGTTGAAATTGAACACACAATCGCTGTCATATGGTCTCGCGGTCTATGATAGATGGGTGTTGTTTGAAGTACCATGAGTCTCCCATTTTGGCGATTTCCTTCTATTCTATTCTTTTACCTTTCTTTCTTTTTCTTTTTCTTTTTTACCACTCGAGGACACAGTGGGTTTTAGCCCAATGGGGATTGCCCGCTACCGCTGGCCCCGAAAGAACCGAAAGCACTAGACCACCACCGCAGTGGGCTTTATTGTCCATTCTTTATTCTCGAACCACCCAGTGGTTGTCACCGGGTGGGGGTCATCTACAACCCGCTGGTTTGACCACTAGACCACCACCGTGGTAGGATTTTTTGTCCATTCTTTTTGTCCATTCTTTGTTGTGTTAGATTACTATTGATTAAATGGAGGGATTCATTGAAGGCAATCGCTCATCGCTTGATGTTTGTCTAGTACGCCAATGCTCATGGGTACTTGGAACCTAATCCATAGCTCCATCACTGACCTTGGTCGAGTAGTGATATAGCAAAAAGAAAATATGGTTGTTTAGGACTCAATGACGAGAAAACGGCCCCTCCATGACTAGTGTTGCTTCATTATATGTCGTGAGCAACCCTTTGCTTTTTGCAGTCGTTGATATGTCCCATGACGCTGATCATTAACGATCTTTAGCTCGCTCCATGACCTTACATGGTGGAGGAACAAAATTTGCCGCAGTAGATGCCTCACCGACGCTTAGCGTAAGCAAACGTATTCTACATACTAATCGTTGTCTTAAACTTTTCCTCACAATGTTTTTTGTAAATCCGTCCTGTTCTTGTTCTATGTAAGATTCGATTTCAGATATTGATGCCAGACTATATATTGTCAATGTATATTGTTCATAGTATTGAATATATGTAAGTGTATCAAATACCGATCAAGATGTCGTGAAGAAGTATCTGGCCTAATAATGACCTCGCCCGAATGTAAAGGGTGAAGAGGTAGGCATTTAACAGCCAGGGACTTGTTTGTTTTATATGACATTATTCTCCCCGATGCCTTTATGGCGTAAGAATAGCGTGCCTTTTAAGTATTCACCTAGCTCATTCCTATTACTTGATCCGGCAGGTTTGTCCTTGAGAATTGTGTGCGCATACCGCCTTGCACGGATTTGTATTCTCGTTATCAACGCCTCACCGGGTTATGGACCGATGATGGTTCCGAACTATATGCCTCTCTCGAAGTTATCCAAATCTAGTCAGATCAAACCCCTTATATATGTAGCTATGTAAATAAGAAAAAGACGTGCATGGTGGATGCGACGCCAACCATAATACGGCAATCAAGTTCATGGAGAAAAAATGCATTATACGACTATCCATGCATCGCTCTCTACTCCTCCTCCTCAGATTGCACGTAGCCCTTTGAATCAAGATGCCGGGAGAGAATAATGGTGTTGTGACTCGCGGTGGATTAATGTGCGATGTAATTCTCGGTTAGAACTGAACCGAGTATGCAAAGGATAGTTTGAGAGTGTGGAGGGTCGAGATCATGCGTAAGGTACCTGCACCGGGTAGCTATCCAAATGAGCCCCCCAAACACTTGTTGTGGAGGGGATTGTGATTTTGCATTACGTAATCGGCCAGAAGGCATCACAACATTGAGGATAAATTTAATCTCACCCTATTTATATAGCCCTAATAAGAGAGGCAAGAAACAAGGTGCTGCCCAGAACGATAGCCATTTTGTGCACCACCTTAAATTAGAAAGTCCCATCGATCGCACACTTTTGGGCTTTAATCAACTAACTCAGTAGTTCGTGGTTTCCTTTTATGGGTAATTCTTAAGGGATAAACACAATATATAGGGCAAATTGTATAATTTAGAGGTTAGCTAATGGTGGCAATTTTTCTTCTATATAGAACTTACTTTATACTACCCATGGCTAATTCACAAAAAGAGACTAAGCTATATAGCACATGCTTATTTCACCGCTAGATTTCCTACCATCTAATTTATCGATGAAAAGCAATCGAGCGAAAGTGAGCTTGTTGTGGGCATGTTATATTAATTAGCTTGTTGTCCCTCATTGGTCAATGTGGCACTTTGGGGAGGGGATGGGTTTACAATTTTATCATGATTGTACACCGGGTCGTCAACACAAGCCTCAAGAGTATTGCAAAGCCAACTTATCTCTCCGTCTCCTCTTTACCGGTGTGTATATCTCTGGTATTTAACAATTCTTGTAGAATAGATGATATTGCTAGGGCACCATATAAAATTCATTCATACTCTAAATTAAACAAGGAAATTCATTTCGTGTGACTCTATGATATCACTTGGTTAGAATTACATGGGTAAGATTTCATAAAGCATAAGTATTTCACATTCGTATTTGACATAAAATGAACGTGGACCTATGCTGCATTGATGACAACACAAATAATAAAAGAACGAAAAAGGTTGGAGCAATTCATATGATCACCGCTTGAACAAAGGAAAGTATGGCATGTCAATCGATGAAAGATATTGCCCTAAATGACATTACTCTTGGTTGGAAAGAAGGCCAGTGAATGTATCATATTTAATATGTTCTATACAATAAAAGTTTGAAATGGACTACATCTAGTAGTTTTACTTTTAATTCCTCAACGATCGGTGGAGATTGGCAACTCTGCAAAACATCCTGCTTATTGTACGGATGGTAATCCCTACATTGTGCATATGCATAAACAGATGAGTAACTAGAGACAACCATAAACAAGAAAGGATCAAGTTAACTAACTAATAAGAGAGCTTTATTGAATCAAAGTCCTCTCTGGATGGGCTTAGCTAGTCTCTAATGTTGTTGGAGATTGCTTTGCATTCTCCTTGCCTCGTGGTACCCTCCGATTATTCTGAAATTTTTTTGTATAAGACGTAGATTAATGTCCTTGCTTTTTATCAAAAATGAGCTTGCCTCTGATTCCAACTCCTGTATCATTTGATGTGGTTGCCTAATAAGCACACTTCCTAAGCCTATTTTCACTGCAACTAAAGGAGATCCTCGAATCTATCCTTACAATTTTGCATCTGTTGCATCTTCCCCAAGTACACAAGCAACCAGAAAAGGCTTTCAGAGCTTCAAAAATCGTGGGCCTCTTTATTTGCGGAAATCACTTTGCCCTCCTGGGTCCCCCCGAGGTGGTGGTGTTTTAGGTCGATGGCAAAACAAATGTGAAGATCAAAGCATTTGAATCAGACATTGTCTATGGGTTTAACTTCCCGCCAGCCAAGGCTTTTTGTGTTGCCTCCACATAATAACCCCAAAGATTTTGATATTGTGATAAAGTAGTATAGTTGTTGGCAATCGAACCCACATTTAGAGAATCGGCCATTTTCAAACTCAATTTTTTAAATAAAATGATAAACCGCATGTATAGTTCTCATTTAGAACACCAGGCCCATGTACCATTCAATTATTTTAATAGTGCACCATTCAATTACTTTTAATTTCTCGGGTTGACATTTACAACTTGGAAAGTTCAAAACTTGCTATGTTCGACGAGCTGCAAGGTTGACAAGTTACGTGTTGTTGCCACAACCTACAAAGAGTTATGAAATTTTTGGATTCTTCGTTCTCTCACAAGATTTCATTTGTTGTATCTCGGCTTTGGATAAGTGTAACGATCTTGCACCTCTATAAGGAGAGGTGGGAGTGCATCTTGCATCTCCTCTGTTGGCCTTCTCCGATCTGCGCCATCCTCAAATGCCCCTTTTATTAAACTTTAAAACCCTCATTTTGATTTCAAATTATAAAGAGCTTCTTGGTGAAAATGGTTGTTGGACATGACATTAGTGGGCAAGTTGTTAGGAGCATGCATTATGCTAGTGATGAGCATGTAAGCAAGTTGACAACCCAAATTATTATCTTTAGTGTTTTAATTGTTATCTTCATGATATATTTCTCCGAATTGGTCCTACTATCTTTAGTGCTACTATCTTCATTGTTCTAATTGTTATCTTCATGATATATCTCTCAGAGTTGGTCCTATGTCACTCTCACCCTCGCAGATATTCTTCCAATGTCCAACTGATCATTATATAGTATTCAAGTTGTGCATGCCATTCTTGTGCAATGATCTTCAATACATTGTTCCATTTGATTACATCCACAAGTGACATGTAGTGATATAGGATATAGGATTGTTCCATTTCTGCGCATCCATGAAGGAACCAATTAGCTACAAGAGATTCTAAAGTCATCTATAAATTGTTCCTTTAGAAACTAGCCATAAGCTTCAATCCTACATTATCTCCATGCCTTGATTATCTTGTGTATTTTGGTCAACAAGAGAGACTTTTAACCAGAGATACAAATTCCAACAATTCCAATTCTTTGCCCACCACAAACGGAGCTATTTTTGATACCGAACCCGATATTATCAAGTATGGGATATCACATTATTATCAATCTCTTTTATAATATGAGAAGGAAAGCACCAATATAATCTCCATTCATCCTATAGATCATGCCCGTAAACATAACCATCCTCCAATATCTAATCCGACCCTATTAAGCACTTGAGGCCATTAAGTTTACAGCTTCTACATCAACACCCTTGTATCTTTTCAATCTAGCAATGGCAGTAAGTCATAATCGAATAGAGATTTGAAAAGAGATGAAAATTTATTTGTTCCTGTGTGGTTAGTGATATTAACTCCTAAGTTGAAGAACAGCCACACAGCAAAGAACCATTTTCAACATAATAACGATTAAAAGAGAAACATAAACCTAGAAGTTCATTAGAATAGTTTCCCAACGCGTATCATTTGAAATGTAGTGCGATGAAGATCACAAAGGGTAGATCATGCCACGCTTCATAGAATATTATATCTGAATTTTGAAAGCCTTCATTTGATTAACTAGCAAGAGATTATACCGCAGATTTTGCAGATCCACCGCTCCTTTACAAGGCCATGTGCAAAGTGGTGGTTCTGCCAATTATAGCAGCGCTTCTTGAGGCGTATGCATGTACCGGTATATCCGATTCTACGTACACAATGTAATTTGTCGCTAATGTTAACCATTGAAGCGAGAAAATTTAAAGGCCGCTTAATGAGAGGGCATAAGACAAGGAGAGTCCACCAAGCCGCTCAAAATTGTTAAAAGTTAAAAACAAAGTTGAAATAGAAGAAAATGGATGTTAGAGAAATAAATTGCCTTACTTCACGCCCAGATTGCGTAACCATGAGCAAAGGCTTCAAACAGATAATATAAGAGTTTTTAAATTCAACAAGAAGTGCTACCCACTCATAAGCTATAAAAGTTTGAAGATTTACGTAACCATCAATGTCCATAGCTTGTAAAGCTTTTACCACAAATATGCTCATTTTCAAAAGTCCAAATAGTTGTCACGCCAATGGCTATTTCAAGAGGCAAATATATAAATGGTATTTATTGAAAGTGGATTTTTTTAAGACCGATATATTTGACCTCCTTTTGCTTAAATATTGATAGCCATGTACCAGAGCCAATAAGGGCCCAAACCATTGAATGGCAATCATTATAACACTTTCCACGCCACAATTGACATTGCAACCAAGATAGCAATAACATCAAATATTTAAAGAAATATAAATGCAAGGCGATTGGAATATCTATATACAATATGCTCATGTCTAATGAAGCCCCGAAAACCACATCCAATTAATTGTCAATAGTAAATCAATTCTATATTCTAGTATCATGGACACTAATTGAAAAATAATATACCCCTCGCTTAGGATTCTCGCCAATAGGTGTCGAATCAAATATAGACATAGGTGCACCGAACAAAGAATCCATAAAGCCGTAAAAGAAAGCCTTTGATGCTTTGAGGCCAAGAGATTTATATGATTTACTATGCACATGGACCAACCCTCCAAAGAAAAGAAATCAACGCATAAACAATTACTAACATTGGACTTAATCTTGAGTTCGATCGTTGCACAACTGTGGTTGCTTATCGCCCCGCCAATTACAAATATGATTTGTGCTACCAAAGCTAGAGTGAAAATTACACCCCTTGCTTATTCCTACATAACTCATAAGTGATCTAACGCCCAAGCCACCCATTTCTTTTTCCTCATCCTTTGTTAATTGACTAACATCCACAGCTTGTATTGTGCACCTTCAGGACATGTCTTTTGCATCATGAAAGACTTTTTCTTTGGCTTTAAAATATTTTCGGCTAAAGATGCATGCTCTCTTGCATTATTATGTGCATTCAGAAATGTCACATTTTGTATAAGACGTAGATTAATGTCCTTGCTTTTTATCAAAAAACGAGCTTGCCTCTCCGATTCCAACTCAGATCATTTGAAGTGGTTGCCTAATAAGCACACTTCCTAGTCCTATTTTCATCGCAACTAAAGGAGATCCTCGAATCTATCCTTACAATTTTGCATCCGTTGCATCTTTTCCAAGCACACAAGCAACCGTAAAAAGGCTTTCGTAGCTTCAAAAAACTGCGGGCCTTTTATCAGGAAATCACTTTGCCCTCCTCGGTCCCACGAGGTGGTGGTATTTCGTGTCGATGGCAAAACAAATGTGAAGATCAAAGCATTTGCATCGACATTGTCTATGGGTTTAACTTCCCGCCAAAGCCAAGACTTTTTGTGTTGCCTCCGACATAATAACCTCAAGATTTTGATATTGTGATAAAGTAGTATAGTTGTTGGCAATCGACCCACATTTAGAGAATGGGCAAAGTTACTTCAAACTCAATTTTTTAAATAAAATGATAAACCGCATGTATAGTTCTCATTTACAACACCAGCCCATGTACCATTAATTTTTTTTTTTTTTTTGAAGAACGTGTTACTTCATATTATACACTCAAAATATTACAAAGTACTTCCGTATAAGAAATATCCTCAAGCATCAATCACTTTTAGATGATCACTCCATATTGAAATTTAATAATGATCGGGGCCAATTGGAGATCCGAAAGCAATTATACAACTTCTTACGAATTTCTTGAAGTACCACCTGAGAAGAAATATGCTTATCATAAAAGACCTTTCTTCGCCTTCGCTTCCATACACTCCATATTAGCCAAGACTTTGCCATGTGAAATGCAATCCTTTTAGAAGCAGTCCACTGATTTGGATAAATACCCAAAAGAAAGTGCTGACTATCCAAAGATACTCCAAAAAGAGAATGCAGCCAGGACCTAAGACTACTCAGCTCTGCACACAAATATAAACAATGCTCCAATGTTTCAATGCACCGCTCACACATTGGGCAAAGTGGGCTTACTCCCGGTTTAAAGCGATGAACCATCTCATTAACTCTCAAAGAGCGATGAATCACCTGCCAAAGTAAAACATTTACCTTTGGAGGATTATATTTAGACCAAACAAGGTTCCAGATGGATTGCCATTGAGAAGGCAAAAGTCAGCAAAGTGCCATTTTCGAGAAGGTGATAAAGTACTTGAGGATGTAAGCAATCAGTAGCATGAACTTACTAGCTTCTTGCCTTCTTTAATACCTTGAACAAAGTTCCAAAGATCTCCTGGTCACCAACCTTCTTAATTAAAGGAAGAGCACTTGCTACATAAGCCCATATATTAATATCTTTATCCAACAACCCATATTTCTCCCCAAACCATTGCCAAGGAGCAATGTCAATACCAAAATACCACCGCCAACAGAAATAATACCCGCTCTCCTCCACCTTGCTTGGGAATGCATGCATAAATTCTACAACTGGGTGGAGTTGTCCATGAGTATACAAAGGCAACCACAAAAAAAGGGGAAGATGCCTCAAGACAAGCTTCCCAATCAAATATAATCACTGGCTGGACTACCTTCCAGTTCAAGCAAGCCTTTCAAGTCTTTGGAGAGGCATGTGAATAAGCTTTCAATGGATATAACAATGCCCAAGGGAGCTCAATTCTCACACCTCGCTTATGAAAACCATACACTTCTTCACCGATTGTTAAGTAACTTCATACCGGTGATGCACAATCATCTTTCAACAAAACCGAACAATAGCTTAGAAGCTAAGACCTTACCACCCTGTAAAGAAAGATCCAACATACCAAGTCCTCCTTGTTGTTTAAACAACATACATTTCTTCCACGCCACCTTCACGAAAGGCCTCCTTTATCAAGACACTGTATAAAAATCTCTTACAATCATTCAATTACTTTAATTTCTGGTTGACATTTACAACTCGGAAAGTTCAAAACTTGCTATGTTCGACGAGCGGCAAGGTTGACAAGTTCGGTGTTGTTGCCACAACCTACAAAGAGTTATGAAATTTTTGGATTCTTCGTTCTCTCGCAAGATTTCATTTGTTGTATCTCGCCTTTGGATAAGTGCAACGCATCTTGCACCTCTATAAGGAGAGGGGAGTGCATCTTGCATCTCCTCTGTTGGCCCTTCCGATCCGCACCATCCTCTAATGCCCCTTTTATTAAACTTTAAAACCCTCATTTTGATTTCAAATTATAAAGAGCTTCTTGGTGAAAATGGTTGTTGGACATGACATTAGTGGGCAAGTTGTTAGGAGCATGCATTATGCTAGTGATGAGCATGTAAGCAAGTTGACAACCCAAATTATTATCTTTAGTGTTCTAATTGTTATCTTCATGATATATTTCTCCTAATTGGTCCTACTATCTTTAGTGCTAGTATCTTCATTGTTCTAATTGTTATCTTCATGATATATCTCCGAGAGTTGGTCCTATGTCACTCTCACCCTCGCATATTCTTTCAATGTCCAACTGATCATTATATAGTATTCAAGTTGTGCATGTCATTCTTGTGCAATGATCTTCAATACATTGTTCCATTTGATTACATCCACAAATGACATGTAGTGATATAGGATATAGGATTGTTCCATTTCAACGCATCCATGAAGGAACCAATTAGCTACAAGAGATTCTAAAGTCATCTATAAATTGTTCCTTTAGAAACTAGCCATAAGCTTCAATCCTACATTATCTCCATGCCTTGATTATCTTGTGTATTTTGGTCAACAAGAGACTTTAACCAAAGATACAGTCCAACAATTCCAATTCTTTGCCCACCACAAAGCGGAGCTATTTCTTGATACCGAACCTGATATTATCAAGATGGGATATCACATTATTATCAATCTCTTTTTTATAGTATGAGAAGGAAAGCACCAATATAATCTCCATTCATCATATAGATCATGCTCCGTAAAACATAACCATCCTCCAATATCTAATCGACCCTATTAAGCACTTGAGGCCATTCGGGTTTATACAAAGCTTCTACATCAACACCCTTTGCATCTTTTCAGTCTAGCAAAGCAGAAGTCATAATCGAATAGAGTTATGAAAAGAGATGAAAATTTATTTATTCCCGTGTGGTTAGTGATATTAACTCCTAAGTTGAAGAACGACCCACAAGAATAACCATTTCAAAGATAATAACGATTAAAAGAGAAAATCGAATAATTTCCCATCGCTGTATCATTTGAAATGTAGTGCAGATGAAGATCACAAAGTGGTAGATCATGCCACGCTTCATAGAATATTATATCCGAATTTTGAAAGCCTTCATTTGATTAACTAGCAAGAGATTATACCGCTGATTTTGCGTGATCCAATCGTTCCTTTACAAGGCCATGTGCAAAGTGGTGGTTGCCAGCCAATTATAGCGCTTCTTGAGGCGAGATGCATGTACCGGTATATCCGTTCTACGCAGACACAATGTAATTTTGTTGCGAATGTTAACCATTGAAGCGAGAAAATCTGTGCGTCGTTTAATGAGAGGGTATAAGACAAGGAGAGTCCAGCAAGTCCTTCAAAATTGTTAAAAGTTAAAAACAGTTGAAATAGAAGAAAATGGATGTTAGGAGAAATAAATTACCTTACTTCACGCTTCCGTGATTGCGTAACCATGAGCAAAGTGCTTCAAAGAGATAATATAAGAGTTTCCAGAAATTCAACAAGAAGTGCTACCCACTCATAAGCTATGAAAGTTTGAAGATTTCCGGAACCATCAATGTCCATAGCTTGTAAAGCTTTACCACAAATATGCTCTTGCTTTTCAAAAGTCCAGATTTTCAATACAAAAAAACAACTGGCAACAACCCAATTCCACTTCTTTGCAAAAAGAAGTGGAGTTTTCTATAGCTCTTATATTTTGGATTCTCATGAGCTAGTGTACAGACAGTTCAAGATTTAGAGATGTACATCTCCCCTATGTACATATAGAAGAAAATCAACTCCTTGCTTTAGATGAGTTTTACCAAAGCTTTCAAGGCAAGAATCAACATAAACAAGAAAATGGAATTTAGCATTTAAAGAAATACGAATCTGGCACCTCCTTACTAGCTCACACAATTCAAATATCAATGAAATGCAGGACTACAACGACTACTACTATTGCCAAGATTCCTGGGATGAGCACACGATAATGGAAAAGCACAAGTGCCCATCAATTTTGCCATTGCTATGTTTGCTTCTCTTCCAATAGGATGGTAGATGTGCATATTTATTTGCATGTGGCTCATTTACTGATAATGCAAGCTAAACTAGTTTTTTCTCATCATCCACATGTAGATTAATAAATACAAGTATCTTCTTCATTCTAAATATTTCCACATGTTACCGAAAAAAAAAACACTTTTCATTGATCTCAAAGGGTGATGCACACACTATTGTACAAGGATCTCAATGTTCCTTTCTTCTAAGGTATTATTATCTTTTTTGGTGGTTGTACATTGACATTATCTAAGTATGAAGGAAGGTGGGACAACATGCAGATCAATATCATCAGTAATGGACATTTTGTATTATATTAAAATTATCATTCGCAATAGGGCAATATCCACAAACTTGAACCGGCAGTAAGGCAAGCTTAGGGAAAGGGTTAGGTGGAACATGCAAATGAAGGAAAAGAAAGAAAAACTAGCCATAGGGCAGGCATAAACATGCTGAGATATCAAATAAGTACATTTTCTTGTGAGGCGTATTCCTAAGTATAGCGGCTAAAATTTAGCCTCAGGTGGAATATACAAAAAGAATTGCATGTTCGATATGAACAAAAGGGGTTGTAGAACCCAGATAGAGGCCCAAAGATTTTTACATGTCGAGGTGTTCATTCAAATCGGCAGCTAAAATTTATTCGAAAACTTAGAAATCAGTAGATTTGTAAAAAACGAAATTCCTTTTTCTCTTTACCTGCCCTTGCGAAAATGGCACAGCTGCTGTTGAATCTTCTCGAATGGTGCATGGGTAATGAATCGAGCTATGCCTCTTCAAATCCCCCTCATGGAACTTGCAAAACATGGGCAAAGAAATGGCACACATGGTGAAATGAGGACAGTGGTTTGAGCATAGAAATTTTAGACACCTAACTATGGTAGCCCGTTTGAATTTTATAGACAAGATTTATAAGTCTATTGCCGCTGCACGTGGAATGAATAGGAGAGAGGTAAGCAAACTTCCTCGAGTAGCTTTCCAGCTTTATTCTTAGTGAGTTGGAGATGTCCACTTACTTAAGCCATTGTTACTGCAACTTTAATTTGACTCTACAACCCACCATTGCGTGCATGAACATAGACAAGGTTTATGAGTCTTAACCGTCCTGCTCAGAGAATGAGAAGGAGCCAAGTTTCTTCCATTTTGATAGTTTGGAGACATGTGTTTTGGGGCCTTGCAGTTATTCTTATCCTCCATTCATTTGTATTGCATGCATATGGTATCCTGCCATTATTTAAAGGCGCAATGTGTTCTATAGTATTGAGAAGTGAGAAGCTTTTCGTCTGCAGAGAACTTCCATTATCAATTTCCAACTGGAGATTCACTCTGGAGAATCAAGATTCTTTTCATGCATGAGCAAATACATAGCAGAAATTTCAGCGTCCTCATTTTCTCATCTTTGTACGAAGTCCTTGGCTTATTTCAGTTGTCTGCAACATGAAGATGAACAATAATTTAATAAGCTATGCCAATAGTTTGATCATTTCTTTGTAATTCTTTATCTGCGCCTCCTCACAAGGTAATCTTCTATATATTCTATCTACTATTCATTTCTAAATTAGACCTTCTTGAGAAGTTACAATTCTCGATCAATGCATCCATTGCAGACTCCAAGCTTAAGAAGAAATTTTGTGTTTCCTTTTCTTTACTTTGCAAATGGGAGCTTAATATCTGAATAACATCTTCACAATCTATGGCCATGATTTGGCTCCTTCAGAAGGTCTGCACTCTTTATTTTTCCTCTCAAGTTATAGTTGACTATATAATCAACCTTGAGGGCAAGGTCCAAAAGGAGGGGGAGGAATGTTACAGGTGCTCCCAAGGGCATAGCCGGAATCGGGCCCTTGACGGACGTCCATGAGCACGGGGTATTATTGGTCGCGATTGCCGGGCAGTTGTGATTTAATGGGCCGTGTTGACTGTAATCAGTCTACGGTGACGGGATGCGGGGTAAATGGTATTAATCGCTAGCGGCGGGTAATGGTTCGCTAGGGGGCGCTAATATTGTTAAATATTAGCACGGCAAGAGCTAAGGTGGATTGACGAGGGAGGACCCATAAGCTTACATGGTTAACATTAGATATTAATGTTAATGTAAGGCCCTAGGGGCCAACGTTATTTAAATGTAAGTTAGAAGGTTAGCTATGGTTTTAATGAAACATTAAAGTGACACATGGCGTGAAATGGTTCGATGGGTTTCTTAAACCTGATATATCAGGGAGATGCCAGATCTCTAAAAGGGGCTATAGTGCATGGATTCGGGTCAAGTAAAGGCCTGATCTGGCCGGTTTTGGGCATGCAAGACTGCCTGTGAGCTCAAGTGGGCGGATTATAAAGCCTACAGGGAGGATTGAGCGAGGATACAGAAACCGGGTTAGTGAGATAGTCAGCCGATTCTGCTGTGATTGATCTGTGTTTGATTCACGAACCAGGCTTTGGGTACAGATTTGGAATCCGAAGTGGATAGTGTGGCCCCAAGGCAGTCTGATTTTGCCAGGAGCCGGATCAGCACTGGAACCATAGGGTCGGATTGCAGCCTAGGGCTGTGTTTACGATCACAGAGCTGATTGCCCACAAATGAATTGGGATCAGATGGCTTGATAAGCCGATGCTGCTAACTGTACTGTTAGTTGATTCAGCGATTAGCCCATAGAGTCGAAATAGCAGCCTAAGGCTGTGCTTGCGGTCTTAAGGCAGGTGGCTTCTACCAAGGATCGAATTGGAGGAAGGACCAGTAGGTGCCGACCGGGAGGATTCATTCAAAGAATCCGCATTTCTGCCAGGAGCCGGATCAGCACTGGACCCATAGGGTCGGATTGCAGCCTTGACTGTGTTTACGATCTCAAGGCAGATTGCTACTGCTAGAGATCAATCAGAGTGAAGCATCTGGTAGGTGCTTAATTCAGAGGGATTCTTTGAAGGAATCCGGCTTCTCTCGCGGTGGAAGTTCACATAGCAATAAGCCGATAAGATTAGCGAGGGGATCCGGGATCCAAGGTGCGGTGGAAGCTAGTCGGGCGTTAACACGTGGGCGTAGATTGTTCTTAAGGAAAATTTTAAGGTCGTAACAGTGGTATCGGGAGTCGGTTCGCGGAATCTAATTTTCCGGGAAAATCTAAACTTGATGGCGGAATGGACGAGAAAAGTTTCGTTTTCCAAACCACTTGGGAAGTGGAGAAGGGAACTTGAGAGTGTTTCACCAAGAGCTGGCTGAAAACTTAGTGTGTCTTCAAGGGAAGATGGCGTCCATTGAACAAGAAGTCAATAAACTAGTTGCGTAAGATACCAAGGGTATTTCTTCACAAGTCCCTTCCCAGGGAAGTTTTGACTGCTTGAATGAACTTCTGGCTTATCATCGGTTGCATAGTTTTGCAAAAAACTGGGGAATTAAGAACCTATGAGCAAGAGCTTCTAAGTCGCTTTGCAATTGTTCACCGGATCATGAAAGTCAGGTTTTTTATTTTATGCGTGGCAAGATTGCTGGATATGCTGATGTTAATGACCAACCAAAATCAGGAAATCCCATGTCTTTGTGAACACTTGCTCGTATGCTATGCACAAAATGGGACCTTCATAGATTAATTCCTTGCCTTGGAGACATACCTTCCGTGTTTCTTGGATTATCATAGCTTTAAAATCACATCAAGTGCGATTTAAATGTGCTACAGTTTGTATAATTGTTTCTTTTAAAACAACTTGGAGGACATCACTTTTACTATTTTGTCTACCTAGTCGAGTATTATTTGCCTAAAATAACATGATGTTGGAGATCATGGTGATCATGTTCCAACATTTTTATGGTATATAATCTCTTGTTGTTAATTCAAAATAAACAAGTCATTTCCTTGCTTTATTTGAAGTAAATAAAGAAAAAGAAATGCAATATACATCATGGTTTTATTAATACAAAAAAGCTTACTCAAGATGCACTGAAAATAATGCTTATTGGGCGCAATTTGGGAATAGACATAATCCCAAATTAAATTAATGATTGTACTAAGTCCACTTTGTGCAATTCTAATGATTGTTTTTAGTCCACTTTTTTTTTTTTTTTTTGAAGAACTGTGTCATCAATATATTAAAAGAATGGTAATGTTACAAAGCAAGTGAGGAGGAAGGAGAACTGCCTCAAAGAGACAGCGATACCTCGACACTCCACAACAAACTCACAAAAAAACTGCAACTCTACTGCTGTACAAACCGACCATCACCATGTACAACACCCAAGAAGTCCCGCCAAATGGAAAACTTCCGCCTCTACTAATCCCGGAACACCGAAAGCTTTGAAATAGCTTGTACCGGGTCGAGGAATCGAGAGGCCGCAGTCGCTCAATCGCCGAAAGATCCACAACCGCCGCCGCCCAAATCAACCACACCAACCAAGCCACGACAGATGCAAATGTTTGTTGCCGCAAGAGCGCCAAGCACCAGATACACATGAAGCAGCAACTGCTGGCTAGTCAATCTCACCTAAAACAGAGCCCTGACCCAATCCCAGGCAGCCTGCAAGTGAGGGCATAACTTTTTGCATTTCTAGGTTATAACTATTGCAAATATAAGCCTTTCATTTTTGGGTTGCCCCTAGGGGGGCAAACCCTAAGTATATGCTAGAATATACCTAGGATATGCCGGCGATCGCGCCCAAACCTCGCTCTTGGTCAGAACCGGCGGTCGCGATTGTTGCCGGGCTACTGGTGTGGAAACCGCTAACCGCACCCGGGCATGTATTCTATGCAATGTCATTCTTCGCCGCAATAGATATTTGGTAGCCATTCAGGTAACCGGCAAGGCAGACTGAAGCTCCAAAACTGCAGTGAAACAATATGCCGGATTGCTGAGATACAACTTGGGTTTGTCTTTTAGCAATAATCTTTTGTCCTGTAGTGAGCAAGCTTTTGTTTTGTAGCAAACAAGAGTTTTGTAGCAAACTTATAAAAGCAGACATGAGTTGACTTTGTTGTCAAACTATAATGGCACTACAATTTAGAGACTTGGTGTTTGAAAGTTATCATCAACTTTGCTGATCAATTGAGAAAGACAATGGATTAAGCTACAAAAAAAGAAGTGCTAAGTTTTGACAACCTTAGATGTAACTAAACATCGTCTTTTAGGTGAAATTCAATTTGAAAGACAATGTCCTTGATAAACATCTTGAACTTGTCTATCTCAATTCGCATGATGCAAGCTAGAGAAATAAAGTAGGCCGGCAAATATGATGAGTTGTTGACGGTGGCAAGATGTTTGTGACATTTTCGAATGCACATAATAATGCAAGAGAGCATGCATCTTTAGCTGAAAATATTTTAAAGCCAAAGAAAAGTCTTTCATGATGCAAAAGACATGTCCGTGAAGGTGCACAATACAACTGTTGATGTTAGTCAATTAACAAAGGATGAGGAAAAGAAATGGGTGGCTTTGGGCGTTAGATCACTTATGAATTACGTAGGAATAAGCAAGAGGGATGTAATTTTCACTCTAGCTTTGGCAACACAAAGCAACTTTCACTCTAGCTTTGGCTTTGTCTAGCTTTGGCAGACATTAAGCAACTTCTGGTTGGCCACTGATCGAACTCAAGATTAAGTCCAATGTTATTAATTGTTTATGCACCGATTTCTTTTATCGGAGGGTTGGTCCATGTGCGTGGTAAATCATATAAATCTTTTTGGCCTCAAAGCATCAAAGGCTTTTCTCGGGCTTTATGGATTCTTTTGTTCAGTGCACCTATGTCTATATTTGATTCGACACCTATGGGCGTAATCCTAAACCGGTATATTATTTTTCAATTAGTGTCCATGATACTAGAATATAGAATTGATTTACTATTGACAATTAATTGGATGTGGTTTTTAGGCTTCATTAGACATGAGCATATTGTATATAGATATTCCAATGTGCCTTGCATTTATATTTGCAGAAATATTTGATGTTATTGCTATACTGGCTGCAATGTCAATTGTGACGTGGAAAGTGTTATAATGATTGCCATTCCAATGACTGGGACTGCTTATTGGCTACAGGTACATGGCTATCAATATTTAAGCAAAAGGAGGTCAAATATGTCAGTCTTAAAAATCCACTTTCAATAAATACCATTTATATATTTGCCTCTTGAAATAGTTAACGGGCGTGACAACTATTGATAATTTTTGTTTTGGTGTGTTATGGAATTTGTGTTATATTTAATGGTATATATGTTATTCATGGACTTGGTAATGTTTTTTGAATTTTGTTTTTTTCCACACTAAAAAAACAGCATCTCCCATAACTCGCCAAAACAAAACAGAGTGCGTTTGGTCTAATTCTAAATCTACCATCGTGAACTCTAGCATGGCATCTTCCATGCCTTTTTCAAACAACAATGAACAAGGTAATTGAAGTTTCTATATAAAAGTACTAAGAATTAACCTTAATTGCTCCTTGGATTTCGTCAATTTAGTTGCATCTGAGTTTGCGCCAAAGAAATGATCTGTTAAAGCTAAAAAAAACTTCTTGCTCAATGCTAGATTTAATGTTCGAGCCATACTTGCAGGTTGTGCTTTCTGCTCATAGCCCACAAGCAATATCAGTTCAAAAAGAAGAACGAAAGCATTGAAAGAATACCTTACTTGAAAAAATAGCACAGATCCGGGCATAGATACAACATTCTACTTGAAGAATTGAATGTAATTCTGGACGACACTCGAGAGAAGAAGCTCTATCCATCTCTAGTTACAAGTTAACTATGTAAACAGACAGCCGAATGAATCTGGAATGGTCGTGACTGGAAGCAAGAAGCGATCTGCTGGCAATTCCATCACAAGAGAAAACTTGAGACCAGTTGCATCATGTCCGAAACCTGAATTAGCCAATCAGGGGAACGCTTTTGTCATCAAGGAAACCTTGTGCTGCTAGACTTCAGTGGCAAAATGGCTAATATTCATGGCAAAATAAAATGGTGCAATTTCATAGATTACAAAAATGCAATGGTATATGCTTTAGAGAATACTGTAAATTAATTCATTGCCTCCATCTCCTCCACATGATTATTTAATTTTTAGTATAATCCTCACTCAACTTCTCCAAAAGATCTGATCAAACTTAGGACTTGTGTCTATAGCGTCCAATTACTTCATATCGCTCACAAACCTGAGTACATATAGAGCATCATGTGAATTTCATTGCTTGAGTTAGTCTATATGTTGCATTGTATACACATCTTTGTCGATGGTTGCCTCAAATGATTCATTAAGACCTTGAGCTTTTTTTTTTATTATTTTATCGTAATTAGCGGACTATAAAAGATGCTTTTGTTCTATAGTATGGTATTGCTTCTATTAGCTTCTACCTCTTTCCGCCTCCTCTCTTTCAAAGCTCATTTAATGCATGTTCATGGAGTGTCAAGAATGCTAGGCAAAATAGCCCAATAATAGTTTAGATGTTTATTTTATATATTTGTTTTGAGATCATGGCCGAATCTTTATAAAGAGTTCATGGGCTTAATTTTATAACTCTAGCTACATGATCATGGAGGCAATACTCCAATGACATGGTGGCTAGTTGCTGCATATGGTTTACAAACTTGAGAAGCTTTCAATTAAATAGAGACAAATTTACAATCATGCTGAAGCTCTCACCTCCAAACCTTGTTACGTGGATGGGGTAAACCTAGCTTCAATATTAGGGCATGGTCGCCATGTTCCGCGCACTTAAGGGGCAAATTGTCCTCATACATCCGGATTTCATGCGTCCCTCGATCCGTCAATTCATTCGGATACCTAATGTTGTCCTTAACATCTTCCCCGAAGACAATTTTCCCAAATTCAATCGGACTGGAAAGTTATGGTGACATAAAGGAAGGGGGGTCAAGCGTCCACCGTCGCGAGGCCCCTAACCACACTGCGTGGTATCCGAGGCCTTCTTTAGCGGGGGTTGTTGCACGCTAACGCGCATCGGTTGCCATCTACGCTGAACACGCAAGTGAATCTGCACGCCATACCATCTCCTACGGTCGGGCCACGTCTAATTAATATGAGAGGCCCTAGGTGCCGAGCACAGGCCCACGTCACCGCTACCAAGACGTATGGTACCGGTTGAGGTACCGCCAACGGTTACCGCTGGCTTTTTGGCCATCTTCCGCCAAAATTGAAGCTGAATTTCTCCACTCCAACCCCAAATCTTGCACCAAATTGGCAAGAACATTCTCTGCCTTGTCCGGATAGAAATTATTTCGGCTTTTAAAAGCAGATTTTTCGTAATCCCCGAACCATCATTACTTTTAAGCCTTTAAATTGAGAGATCGAGCAGGCGGTAGTCCATTCCGCCAAGCATCCGGAGTCCCAATCGCCGGAGGTAAGTTCGAAAGCCCGACATATGTTTTGGTTTCGAGTCTTCCATTGATCTGCGTTTTTCATTGTGGGTACAGGTTCAGCGCCATGGATTCTAGAAGAACCGCTATCCCGGTCCCATGAGGTGGGAACGTGGTAAGGGGGTGGCGGGTATGATCCGGCTCAAGAGGGGCTCCGCCTCTTCTGAGTGCTCCATCCCCTCGCTAGTTTTTCGACTTACCACTCCCAATTGCTCAAAATTAGGATCTGCTTGGTTACCCCAAATGAGATCACAACGCCGTTGGTTCATCCAGAAAGTGTCGCGGGTCTCGCCCCAAATCGCCTCAAGTTGAGCTGGCTCGCTCGGAGAATGATCTTATCCACCGGATCGTGATCATGAAGGAGACCATGTGCTCTTCCGAGCCCCGTAGGTTAATGAGCCGCAGCTCCCTTTGTACGTAAAGGCCACCCGGGCGATCCTCCCCCTCTTCCTTCTTGGTTTATGTTAGAAACGGCCCTTCTGGGCTTATTTTGTAATGCCTTAGGGCTCAATTTTGTATGATCATCATTTTGTATAATGGAATGATCTTCTTATTACCGGGTAACCGCTTGTGTTCATTGCTTATATTATTTGTGTTCATTGTTTGCTTTGTTATTTATGCAATAGTCAATTCACTATTTTGATCAATAAGAAGTGTAGAATGTGCAACCGCCGGTTCATTATTTTGATCAATAAGAAGTGTACAACCAGTTCACTACTTTGTTCATATATTTTGTACAATAAGTTGTCCAAAGACTTAATTGTCTTGGGTTTCATCCGAGTCTTCCGAGATACCTCCGTGCACATTGTCTGCTAATAGTAGTGCCAAATAAAAGGTAAACTGAAAAATTAAGAGTGCAAGGTGACCAAACATACCGACTATCAAATGGGTGGTAGAATGAATGAGGTCCCCTCCCCAAACCTTGAGTTGGTCGGGTTACTCGAGCCATGTCAGCCCTCCATATCCTTGCAAACCCAACATCCATCCCTTGCACGCGCTTACAATTTGGTGTGGTCCACCCCAATTTCCACCATCTCCCTCGATAATCCTTGCCTTGTCTATTGCAAAAGATCCTCGGTCATGTTCGTGTCCCCAGACATGGCAAGATAGTTCACCCATCCCGGGTGTCCGGGCCTCATTGAGTTGCCGCGGACTAATGTCAAGATGTTGCCGTGGAGTCGGGCAAGTCCCACCTCTTCAATGGGGAATTGAGTGCTGATTGGATTTGCACGTGCCTAACCGAGGTATGCAACCCCTATACTTACATTATGCACATGACCAAAGATCACCCGAAAGCAAGATATGTGTGTCATCTAAATCGCATATGACTTGCTCTTCATCAAAGATCCTCCAATGGTTGTGAGTTCAGTTCACATTGGGGACTAGCAGAACAAGAGGTTCAAGAACTTGGTCAATTCCCTCGGGACGCCCGGATGCATCGCAATAGGTGCCTCAAGTGGACTTAACCCTTGTCTCACCCTAAAGTCTAAGTTTCCTCACCGTAATCTTCTTGTACACCCTTTGAAACCAAATATGGATGCCACTCTAGACATCCCTCTTGGGTACATAAACTCCCTAAGCCTTCAGCACTTGCAGCTTCCCCTTGCATCAGCCTAATTTCCTCCTCTCTCTCTCTCTCCTCCCTTAGCCTTGTGGCCTCTTGGCAGACCTCCTCCCTTCGGCCTTCCTTCCTCCTTCGCCTCTCAACCTTCCTCGCCGCCCACTGCTCAATTTCAATTTCTGGCCTCTGCCCTTCTAGCCAATTCGCTCTCAAGGCCTCACGTAAAACCATCAATTGATATGTGAACTCTCCCTCCTAGATCCGGGGCAAAGCCTCTCTTCCTTGCCCTTATGGTCCGTGGATGGCATGCCACATGTTTGAGATGCTTCATGCAAAGCGCCCATAGACCCTCCAACATCATTGACATGCACCGACCACCACCACAAAGAAAGACCTTCAATGGGTAATTCATGGTACGCTCCACATGCTCGGGACAGGCACTTGCTCACCACTGGATTGTGTGGCGCTTGATCATTTTGCACATCAATTGGGAGTTGTCCGTAAGGCCTCCCATAGCCTGGTGCACTTCGCCATGTCAAACGCCCCACTTGTCCCATATCCGGATGATAATCTTCTCCCGCCTCGCTCCCCTTTGTAATGTCTTCAACACGCACCCTCCCAAACCCGTACATTCTTGGCCCGGCTTAACCTTCTCCTGGTCAAAGGGCCATATACCAAAGGGCCCTAAAACCCGCCTTTGATGTTGTTGGGTGTAGGTCGCGATGCAATTGATTGTGAAATCAATTTCGCTATCTCCTCCTTCTTTGGTTCTCGCCTTCCCTTTGCTAACCATGTAGGTAGCTCTATGCCTCTTGAATGATGCCTTGAAAGGGCAAAGCATGCCACATCTAGAGGTTGGAGTCTATGAGATGTGTGTGGAGGCAATAAAGGCAAAAGTGAATGCCCTTCTTGTCGCCAATATAACTTCCAACTCTACATGACCGCCATGACCATCCAAAATGATAAGGTGAGGCTGATCTAGGGATACACCACTGAACTCTTGCTACAAAATGTGACAGCCATGATTTAAATAGTTTTTGATGTCATCCAAGCCGAGGATTGGACAATTCTAATGGCACCTTCTTCACATCTTGCAATGTTGTCCCCGCCTCATGCGATTACCTTTAAAATATACATGTTGGGGATCCTATACCCCTCAAAGATTAACACAAACCAAGATTGTAACCCATTCCCCTGTTCATGACTACCTCACTCACCCTATTCCCCTTCCTAGCTATGATTTTCAGCCCTTCACTTTCCCCCGCCTCGGAATTCCGGCCTCCACTGTTCCATATCCTTGAGGGCGGAAAGGCAAACTCAGATAAATAACTGCTTAAGCCCCAGATAGAAGTTGTCCGTGTTCTCCCTGGTCATGGCACAGCCCCGGCCACATCTAGGGTTTCGGACTCCTCGAGAGCAACTCGGGGTGTCTTTGCTTAAAGAGCTTCCACCACTTCGCATCGCGGTACTCGGATATACCACAAGACCCCGCTTTCTAGCCATCTCACGCTTTTCCTTGACAAAGCAGATAGTGTAACCCCCATCCCTTGCTCGCCTCTCTAAGGGCCCAATTGACGAGCTCCTCCTCTTGGAGAGTTGTCAATACTTGTGGATGGTTTGTTTGCTTGTGGTCCTGCTCTGACCATATAGCCAATCCTCGATTGTGGACTCCCGTATACCTGACCTCCTAGATGCCTCTCTATCGAAATGCCAAGTTCAAGCACTCTTCGAGGATGTCGGCATTTGCTCCTCCTGGTCCATTGACCTCCTCCACGCCTGGCCTCCTTGGCATTGGACCAAGAGCAAGATCGCCTGTGGTGCCCTCCTCTTTGATCCGGGGCGCAGCACCCTCTTGGATGATGCCGCCCTCCTGGTACCTCTTTCAACATCGGATTCTCTTCGTGCTCTCGTCGAAACCATGGCTACCTTCGTGTTCCTCACAACCTTCTCTCGAGAACATATGAACTATGAAAGGAGGGCAAGATTTTATGTCCATGGAAGCCATAGCGGGAGTCGGAGAATTGAATTGGGAAGAATGCAATCGAAAGTTAGTTTTAAAGCCAATTAGCTTCAAATCGGCATTGAATTCCGCAAGCTTCAAATCTAAGATGTTCTGGGTATTTTCTCCAAAGACGCTGACGGGTCATCCAGTGCACGAGAATGGTCACCCAGGGCACGGTGCTTGGGACCTCCACCCACGTCAGAGGCCAATGCAGGCACGATTGATGGATGCTGGTGTCTCGGTTGACGGAACCCCACATAATGACACCTGGCCACAAGATGACGGTACATAGATGCGGATACCCATGGCAGCATGACGATAAGCCGCGAAGGGACGGGGCTGACCGTAAGGTTCGAGGTGGGGTCATGGGCAGAGGCTTTACCATACCCTAATGGTCCCTTCTCCATGAAAAATTGCAACCGCTAATGCATTTTTTGGCTTAAAAGAGTAAGATGATGGAAAGGATCAATGGTAGCATTTACTTTGCCATAGAAAAGACAAGACCGCCTCGAAATTGTTCTGCCGCCATCGCCTACCCTCATACCACATATGGCCTAGTAAGACATGTGACAGCAACAAGTGCCCAATACTGCCGAACGTTAGTAACATGCTTGTTAGTTCATACATATGTGGTGCACTTCATAGTTGGTAGGCATCCAATAATAAATGTATATGCCAATCACCAAACGTGACTATACCTCTTGCATATGAATAGATGCTTGAGTTGCTTGCAAATAGACAGCTCTCGAGTTGCTTTCAAAGACATGGTGTTTGCCATAATAATGTTCAAGTCATAGCTTTTCTCCTTTTCAAAATTTTTCTTTTCCGTTTTCACATAATATTAAAACAGTCCATGTGTTACATCATAGTAAATGATGGCTCTACTTGTATCCATTTAAGATTCCCAAAACTCAAGAAAGATCTCGTGGCGGTGCATTCTCCTAGGGTCCGATTCCATGGATAAAGGGAAAAATCAAGGTAAAATATGATAATGATGCCTAAGGACTCACTACAAGCAATGATGAGATTATGGCCTTCAATGAGTTACAATGACATGAAATTATCAGAACCAAGTGCAAAAAGTATGAACACATGCCTAAGGAAAAAGAAGAGAGGTTGGGACCATCAATTCTCATCTATGCAATGCGTGAATTGGTCGTGCTACACTATATGCCAAAAACGGACACATGATAAAACAAACAAACCCAAGCTTCAGTTTCATGTATTAAGTGCTCAAATATACATAAGCAAGCAAAACCTAGAAGATTGCCGACATAGCATCAAGTGTGAAAACATGTGATAATCGGTTTTTCAAATGTTTATGGAAATTGACATGAATGGAACAAGAAGATGGACTTCTTGGACAAAAATACCACCTCTGGATTGGTACGAGAGCCACGTCCAAGGTTGTAGCTTTCTAAGATTTGCCCAGGTTATGCAATTTTAACAGTTTTTAATTTGCATCATCATTCAATCTACTTGAATAATTCATCTTCTCTTTCCTAATGCAAGCATGTCTGAGGTTTCAAACTGTTATCTTCTTAGCAAGTGCTGGACTCCCACTAGTAAATCTATGAGCGTGAATCGCCATCGAAGATACCTCTACAAAGATAAACATGCTTTGCTCCAGCAAGATAACCAGAAAAAATGATCGATGAGAGCTTAATATCATGATAGACCCAAAGTGCAAGTAAGTCATAGGTAATGTTGCGGCTAATGATTCCAATGCCAGGCGCCTATTTGACATGTGCTTTTAATTAATCACAGACAAACCCTGTTATCCCGCCAAGCCTTCACCCAAGCAAAACACAACGAGAAAAGCCTTTGCTCGATGAACAGATACATACATAATTTGGTCATTTATAATAGCCTTTCTAAATGCCCCTGCCTCGACAAAGTGGATCAACAAAGATATTTATTGACCACCTTCATTTTATCAACAAATAAAAGGATTCTATGCATAAGACAAGCCGGCAATTGGAAACCATTGTCTTCCACACCAAAGCCCCACATTTCTTAGTTTCTTAGCCACCCCGAAGCTTATGATTACTTTGAAGTTGACCAAGACATTAGAGGAGAAAGCAGTCTTTTTCAAAACTTACCAAACTTCAACATGTATCTTAAAAAACTTAGGATTGTAAGATCTTTGCATAGACTGACTAAATTATGATATGGCACTTGAGAAAGAACTATAGCACCGTGGGAGAGTCAAGCATCGCAAGAAGGGGGCATTTGAGCACGTGCTTTCTATCTTAAACCGCATGCCATCCCGTTGCTTGAGCAGATTATTCAAGTAATTTTGGAGATAAACTATCACACCTTTGTTCCATAAAGCTTAACTCCCTCACATCTAAAGCTTTTTCCTCTTCAATTAATCGCTTGTGAAGTAAAGGTGAAACTTTCAAAAAAGAGAATTGCGCATGCAAGAGCCACATTGATTCATATTGTTCTTTGTAACACCCATCTTTCTAAATGTAATCGTATTTAATCGTCCGGTTTTGTACATAATTGTCCACTTTTCTACGTAAAAGACGATAACAAACAAATACCTGCTTGCAAACAAAGAAAGAATTCCACTTCCAAAGACTCCACCCCCAACTACTACACGTCCCTAAAAATGCCTTTGTTCTCCATGATTGCCGCATAATATGTTCCCTCTGAGAACCCTAATAATGCTTGATAACTTGGAACACCTACTAATGACACCACCGAGCAATAGAAAAGAAGCTATTACAAAATCATATCTAGTATCTAATACTCCTTCTCTAATAGAAATGATATCTCCAAAAGCGACAAACTGGCCCAACCCCGGGTCCGTGGTATATAAACTTGGAGCATGTTTTGTCGATGAAGAAGCTGCTATAATAATGAAAATACATTTTTGCACATGCTGATTCTATCTTCTTGTCGAACTTGTTCTTGTTCGGCTCCATTACTAATGTACCATTTCCCTTGACCTCATTTATAAAACCAAGATGCCTCGTGGTACACATGCATGAAATCTATAAAATTGCATAATGACTTATATAACTTGCTAAAAGAGTTGACCAAGGGCTAGAAGAACAATGTGAAGATGTCAGGTATGCAAACATAAGATTAACAAGGTTTGAAACAAAAGATCTGAGAATGTAAAAATGTAACAAGCTTTATACGAGACCCGTAGTTGTGCCATTACTCTTTAAATCCTCCATTGCTTTGCCAAAAGCATTGTTCATGTCAATGGATTTGAAACCTAGCTAAAAAGTCTTTGGATAGGATAGCTTTTACAAGTCAATCGAGTTAGTATCTTGTCACAAAATTTCTAAGAAATAATCTGCCGTCATAAGCCTCGCTATAATAATATCGTACATCATACATTATGTAAAGCCTAAGTTTGTCAATGGCGGCCTATAACATATATACATCCCATTAATGACTTGTCTAGCTTCACATGTTAGAAGCATGTTTATCTAGAACTGAATCAACCTCTTTTGTATTGTCCACCACAATCCAAATTTGAAGAGTAGGGCTCACTTTGGAGAACTCACATGAAAGAAAAGCTTTTTGTCAAAAAGCTTCCAACATTCTTGTCATGAGACCGTCCTTCTTCGGAATTTATAGCCTATCAACAACAGACCAAGGTTAAAACAACTAATTTATGCAAGGAATTTCACAACAGATCCATTTAACCAGGCAGAATATTAATGACAATAGTAATGTGACGAATTGGAATGAAGCTAAGCATAATGGGAAGAAATTGAACCAGACGACCCCATCGCAAATGCCTTCTGGGACGAACCTAAAGGAAATCTCTGGCAGGGCAATAATTGTCTACATCGTAGTGCTTTTGGCAGAGTCTACACTCCTAGGCTCTGGTTGAAGCCCCTCACTATTTCGGTTTCTTGCAATGCGGTTCTAGGTCTTTTTGGCTAGGCCTAGTTCTTGCAATACGGTTCTGGTAAAAAAATTGAAGTTGAGTTGTGAGGTTTTCGATCCTCGGACCTCTTGATTTCCACGATGTCCGACAAAAGATTCCAAAGATGGCACAAGCACTCTTCCACCGAGCTACAACCCCAATTAGTGTTTAATTATTTGCAAACAAATTATAACTAGCAGAAGGGCAGGGTTGAGGTATTGGAAAAGATTATAAAATATTAATGTGTGCTAGTATGTTCACAGATATCAGTTGAGACCTACAATGGCAAGCCTAGTCCAATGGAACCCTAATTCTGCAAGGAACATCCCGTGTTTTCGTGATTGCATAGCTTAGGATCTTGTCCATTGCAATCAAAAGTTTAAAGGTTTAAAAAAACGGTAATAATTATACAATTTTTATGAGCAAGAAAATAAGGGACAGAAGGAACAAAGAAGAGCAAAATTATATTTTCAAATGTATTGTGCTTCGATGGTGTAACACCATAGAAATTCAATGCGAAGCTGTGAATTATTGACCTCTTGATTGCGGCACGTTTTGGTTTTGAAGAATAGTAGTAGGACAGTGTTAAGGTGCAACAATTGGGTATTTGATTGAGAGTGAAGCACATCGAATTATGTTGTTGGTTGAGTGGTGAATTGGTTACAAGAATAATTACATGTGGGTGCTCCAAATTTCGTCGACATGGGCATGCAAATACATGACCTTATCTATTGGGATACCAAGAAAAAGAAAAACCATCTTTGAAGCGCCTAAAATAGAACTGCATTTGAACTTCATCCCCTGATCACAAACAGACCATTGCACCCAAAATTGAACTTTCAAAACATTAATAGCTTTCATTGTGCTTTTAAGAACCACCCAACTTACCTTTTCTGGCCTTTTCTTGGCTTCGTTATGGTTTAAAACCATCAAACTTATTTTTTTCAAACTTGTGTTGTGTCATTGCTTTGCTATTGATATTTAATGTTGGATTCTAATGAGGCATGTATAATGTAATGTAGGTAAACTACAATTGGTTGTTTGGATATTGATTCTGCTTCATCTACTATCATTCTGCTTTGCCTTCTTTGTAGATACATGATTCTACAATCTATGTAGCGGAGCATAAACGTGCTGGATCAGATGTTTATCCTGGATTTTTTTTATTCAGAAGATAGAAAACTTGGTAATATTACTGCATTTTGGCTTCCTATAAGTTGTGGGATGCACCCTAGCCCAACCAAGGCATCTTGCTGTGGAATTGCAGCTCTGCAGTTCTGCTGATTGCTGATGTTGTTGCAACAACCAACATGCTATTAACAACAAAGAACGCATTAGGTTCTACACTTCAACGTATTCCAAGAATTACCGCTTTGGTAAGACTAAAGTGCAAAGTCTTACTCCAATGACAAGGATCAATTTAGAACAGTTCAAGACATATTCCGTAACACGAAACTCTAAGTTGTAGACTAGGACCTTTTCCTCACCTTCATCTGGTCTTCAAAAGTTCATAATAGCATCTTCCATAACCTACACTCTGCTGCAAGGCCATCCATATATAATATTGTCATAAATCAATTACCTAGTTAGCCAGATATTGGAAAAAGGACTTTCAAGCATGCAAAAGGTGCCATTTGTGATATTCTAAGTTGTGCTTGCAATGGAAATCCCCACATCAAATGATCTAGCTTTAGTTCAATGAATAATGAGATTGGCAGTGCTTTCCATCTTCCATCATTTCCTAGAGCCCTTGGCCTGTAATCAACCCTTGGCCGAGCTGCCACATGTATTCCTTGTAGTGCGACATACAGGCCTGCATGTCAGATTTTTTTTGAGCTATCCTTATCACATATAGGCTTGATTTTAATACAGTTTGTTTCTTTGAAGGCTCGATGGCAGTAAACCTTCTGGCAGCCAGGCTATGAAACAACACATGCAAAATCAAACCATTTCAACCTAACTACAAATTAGAAACCCTTACCTGCATTAAAAGGATCTGCAAGAATGCCCCTGATCATAGCTTTAAGTATCTGCTTCCACTTTCTGTAACAAAAGCTTAAATCCACCTGCAATGATCTGTCATGATTGTTTGAATTATTCCTATCTTTGCCATAAAACCACAAGAAGTGATGGAAGAGGAAAGAAATGTAATTGATGGTAAAGCGGACAGAAACAGAGATGCAAATGTTGCATTATTGCTAGAAAATGTAAGGGGCAGGTATTGTCAAAGATGTTTTACAGAAATACTAGAAGAGCAGTCACAAGGGTATCAGACATAGCTCAGTATGCAACAACGATTGACCATAATTAACCATGAAGGAAGTGCTGTACCTGCTAATACAATGGAGAATAGGGCAAGGAAAAGAAAGTATGCAGAAACCCCAGAACAGATGGTTGCTTGTAATGCAGCTGTTGATGGTTGGCAGAGTACAGACCAACGAAAGAAAAAAGAAAAAGGCAAGAATGATGCATCTGGTTGAAATAGCTAAGCAAAATGCAAGAGCCAAACCGTTCCTGCCATAACCGTTCTGATTGCTGCTGCCCGATTCTCTGCCATAGCCTGATCCATAGCCGCCGTTCTTACCTTCGTTGTACCATGCCCTAACGGCCCTGCCCGCGTGCACAGCAGAGAAAAGAAGAAGAACAAGAATAGCCATATTCATCTGCCCTTCCAAACCCATCCTCTGATTCGCCATCCTATAGCCGTTGCCCTGCCGAATGATGCATCTATGCTTGCACAAGAAAAAACACCAAAGGGAGTCAGATCTGCCATACCCTAACGGATCGGCCGCGCGCGAACAGAGAAGAAGAGTTTTCAAGGACTTTCTAATTTTCATGGCCGTCCGATGCGAAATTAAGAAAACTAATGGTTGAGATGAAAAACAGCCGACGTGGCAGGACACGTGGCATAGCTCAGAACGCAGGAAAGTGTGCAGGGGGTTAGGCAACCCTGCTAATAACCCCAATTAATATTAGTTTAATATTAATAATAGACTTCATGTCTTCAAGGCATTGTAGTGATTCTACATCCTCCTCTACCTAAAGATTTGCCTTCTATTTATTTATTACAAGCTCCAAATCCATCGAATAAACTCCAAGCTCCGGCAATGGCACTCGATGCTTCTTACGAAGTAGGCGTGGATTTTACACGTGGCTTTTTTGCATGCCGGTGGATTTTTTTTTAAATGTCATCACGTGTTATAGATATGTATTTTGAAAGGGTTAAACACATTATACCCAGCAGATAGCATTACTAGTGCCTTCCACTTCGACATTAGATGTTTGTTAGAGATAAGTGGTGAATTACACTTCATGATCAGATTCCACACACTATCTTACAAGGATCTCGTTGTTCCTTTCTTCTTAAGTGTTATTCTCTTTTGGTGGTTCTATATTAGGTGTAACATTGTCTAAGTATGAAGGAAGGTGGGAAAACATCCGGATCAATATCATCGAATGGACATTTTTTTGTATTATATTAGAGAATGTTCACGAACTTAAACTAGCAATAAGGCAAGCTTGGGAAAAGGGTTATATGGAAAAGAAGAACATGCAAATGAAGGAAAGGAAAGTAAAACTAGCAAAGAGGGGAGGCATAAACATGCGGAGATATCAAATAGGTACATTTACCATAAGGTGTATTCCTAAGATATACCCATGAGATACCATAAACTATTATTCAATTGAAAATCATAAGGAAACCGAAGACAACTTTTTTGTAAAAATAGGTGTTGCCACACTAGAAGTTGCCATTAATGCTATTATATTACTTAGGACTTTGGTGTTTGCATGAGTCAAGGTTTGAAATGGCGGATCTTTATCCTCCTTAATTGCTAGGTTAAGCTTATTTTGAAGGTATAAGAATAAGAAGTGATAAGAAGGGTTATGTAGTTATCTGAAGATGTGTTTTAACTGTTTCTTCAAAGGCACTTTTTTAGTTATACACAAGAAATTTGGCGGCCTTGGCAGCATGAACATTTCTCTTTCCTTTATAAAATGCTTTTTTGTATGCACTCGAATTTTATTTGGATCATATGATAATTCAAGAACATGTGGAAATTGAACCCACACTGTTGTCGTATGGTCTCGTGTCCATATGATAGATGGGTGTTGTTTCAAGTACCATGAGACTCCCATTTTGCGCATTTCCTTCTATTCTATTCTTTTACCTTTCTTCTTTTTCTTTCTTCTTTTTTTACCACTCGAGGACATCAGTGGGTTTTGAGCCTGCGTGGGGATTGCCCGTTACCAGTGGCTTGAGCACTAGACCACCACCGCAGTGGGCTTTTATTGTCCATTCGTTATTCTGAACCACCCAGTGGTTGTCACTGGGTTTGAGCCCGGGTGGGGGTCATCTACAACCAGTGGCTTGACCACTAGACCGCCACTGTGGTAGGATTTTTTGTCCATTCTTTTTTGTCCATTCTTTGTTGTGTTAGATTACTATTGATTAAATGGAGGGATTCATTGAAGGCAATCGGCTCATCGTTTGGATGTTTGTCTAGTACGTCAATGCTCATGGGTACTTGGAACCTAATCCATAGCTCCATCGCTGGACCTTGGTCGAGTAGTGATATAGCAAAAAGAAAATATGGTTGTTTAGGACTCAATGACAGAGAAACCGCGTCCTCCATGACTAGTGTTGCTTCATTATATGCTGTGAGCAATCCCTTTGCTTTTGCAGACTGTTGATATGTCCCATGACGTTGATCATTAACGATCTTTAGCTCGTTCCATGACCTTACATGGTGGAGGAACAAAATTTGTCGCGGTAGATGCCCTCACCGACGCTAGGCGAGAAGCAAAGCGTATTCTACATACTAATCGTTGTCTTAAACTTTTCCTCACAATGTTTTTTGTAAGTTCGTCCCGTTCTTGTTCTATGTAAGATTGATTTGGATATTGATGCGGACTATATATTGTCAATGTATATTGTTCATAGTATTGAATATATGTAAGTGTATCAAATACCTGATCAAGATGTCGTAAGAAGTATCGGTCTAATAATGACCTCGCCTTCGAATGTAAAGGGTGAAGAGGTAGGCATTTAACAGCAGGGGACTTGTTTGTTTTATATGACATTATTCTCCATGATGCCTTTATGGCAGAAGATAGCGTGCCTTTAAGTATTCACCTAGCTCATTCCTATTACTTGATCTGGCAGTTTGTCCTTGAGAATTGTGTGCAGATACCTGCCTTGCATCGGGATTTGTATTCTCGTTATCAACGCTCTGCTGGTTATGGACCGATGATGGTTCTGGAACTATATGCCTCTCTCGAGTTATCTGAAATCTAGCTGTATCAAACCCCTTATATATGTAGCTATGTAAATAAGAAAAAGACGTGCATGGTGGATGCGACGTCAACCATATCTGGCAATCAAGTTCATGGAGAAAAAATGCATTATACGACTATCCATGCATCGTCTCTACTCCTCCTCCTGTATTGCACGTAGCCCTTTGAATCAAGATGCTGGCAGAGAATAATGGTGTTGTGACTCTGTGTGGATTAATGTGCAGTATGTAATTCTCGGTTAGAATCTGGAACTGAGTATGCAGTGATAGTTTGAGAGTGTGGAGGGTCGAGATCATGCGAGAAGGTACACGGCTTTGGTAGCTATCAAAATGAGCCCCCAAACACTTGTTGTGGAGGGATTGTGATTTTGCATTCTGAGAATCGGTTGAAGAAGGTATCACAACATTGAGGATAAATTTAATCTCACCCTATTTATATACTTTGAATAAGAGAGGCGTAGAAGAAACAAGGTCTTTGCCGAGGAGCGATAGCCATTTTGCGGACCACCTTAAATTAGAAAGTCCCATCGGCACACTTTTGGGCTTTAATCAACTAATCACGTAGTTCGGGGTTTCCCTTATGGGTAATTCTTAAGGGGATAAACACAATATATAGGGCAAATTGTATAATTTAGAGGTTAGCTAATGGTGGCAATTTTTCTTCTATATAGAACTTACTTTATACTACCCATGGCGAATTCACAAAAAGAGACTAAGCTATATAACAGGTTATTTCATAGCTAGATTTCCCTACCATCTAATTTATCGATGAAAAGCAATCGGGCGAGTGAGCTTGTTGTGGGCAAGTTATGGCGAATTAGCTTGTTGTCCTCATTGGTCAATGTGGCACTTTGGGGGAAGGGATGGGTTTACAATTTTATCATGATTGTACACCGTCGTCAACACAAGCCTCAAGAGTATTGCAAAGCCAACTTATCTCTCGAGTCTCCTCTTTCTTAGGTGTGTATATCTACGGTATTTAACAATTCTTGTAGAATAGATGATATTGCTAGGGCACCATGGCTTGAAATTTAATATAAAATTCATTCATACTCTAAATTAAACAAGGGAATTCATTTATGTGTGACTCTATGATATTACTTGGTTAGAATTACATGGGTAAAATTTCATAAAGCATAAGTATTTCACATTCAGTATTTGACATAAAATGAGCGTGGACCTATTTTGCATTGGCGACAACACAAATAATAAAAGAGCGAAAAAAAAAGGTTGGAGCAATTCATATGATCGGTCCAGTTGAACAAAGGAAAGTATGGCATGTCAACTGATGAAAGATATTGCCCTAAATGACATTACTCTTGGTTGGAAAGAAGGCCAGTGAATGTATCATATTTAATATGTTCTATACAATAAAAGTTTGAAATGGACTACATCTAGTAGTTTTACTTTTAATTCCTCAACGATCGGTGGAGATTGGCAACTCTGCAAAACATCCTGCTTACTGTACGGATGGTAATCCCTACATTGTGCATATGCATAAACAGATGAGTAACTAGAGACAACCATAAACAAGAAAGGATCAAGTTAACTAACTAATAAAGAGAGCTTTATTGGATATCAAAGTCCTCTACGGGCGGTCTCTAATGTTGTTGGAGATTGCTTTGCATTCTCCTTGCCTCGTGGTACCCTCCGATTATTCTGAAATTTTTTTATATAAGGCGTAGATTAATGTCCTTGCTTTTTATCAAAAAGCGAGCTTGCCTCGATTCCAACTCTGTATCATTTGATATGGTTGCCTAATAAGCACACTTCCTAAGCCTATTTTCACTTTGCAACTAAAGGAGATCCTCGAATCTATCCTTACAATTTTGCATCTGTTGCATCTTCCCCAAGCACACAAGCAAGCGTAAAAGGCTTTAAGTAGCTTCAAAATCTGTGGCCTCTTTCTTTTGTGAAATCACTTTGCCCTCCGGTCCCAGAGGTGGTGGTGTTTAGATGTCGATGCAAAAACAAATGTGAAGATCAAAGCATTTGAATCAGACATTGTCTATGGGTTTAACTTCCACTGCCGGGGCCAAGACTTTTGTGTTGCCTCAGACATAATAACCCCAAACATTTTGATATTGTGATAAAGTAGTATAGTTGTTGGCAATCGACCCACATTTAGAGAATCGGCAGTTACTTCAAACTCAATTTTTTTAAATAAAATGATAAAATGCATGTATAGTTCTCATTTAGAACACCAGTTCCATGTACCATTCAATTATTTTAATAGTGCACCATTCAATTACTTTAATTTTACGGTTGACATTTACAACTTCGGAAAGTTCAAAACTTGCTATGTTGACTGACGGCAAGGTTGTTGATTCTTAGGTTGTTGCCACAACCTACAAAGAGTTATGAAATTTTTGGATTCTTCGTTCTCTCGCGCATTTCATTTGTCGTATCTCAGCTTTGGATAAGTGCAACGCATCTTGCACCTCTATAAGGAGACTCCTCTGTTGGCCTTCTGATCTGCGCCATCCTCTAATGCCCCTTTTTATTAAACTTTAAAACCCTCATTTTGATTTCAAATTATAAAGAGCTTCTTGGTGAAAATGGTTGTTGGACATGACATTAGTGGGCAAGTTGTTAGGAGCATGCATTATGCTAGTGATGAGCATGTAAGCAAGTTGACAACCCAAATTATTATCTTTAGTGTTCTAATTGTTATCTTCATGATATATTTCTCCGAATTGGTCCTACTATCTTTAGTGCTACTATCTTCATTGTTCTAATTGTTATCTTCATGATATATCTCTGAGAGTTGGTCCTATGTCACTCTCACCTCTGCATATTCTTCCAATGTCCAACTGATCATTATATAGTATTCAAGTTGTGCATGTCATTCTTGTGCAATGATCTTCAATACATTGTTCCATTTGATTACATCCACAAATGACATGTAGTGATATAGGATATAGGATTGTTCCATTTCCTTTGCATCCATGAAGGAACCAATTAGCTACAAGAGATTCTAAAGTCATCTATAAATTGTTCCTTTAGAAACTAGCCATAAGCTTCAATCCTACATTATCTCCATGCCTTGATTATCTTGTGTATTTTTGGTCAACAAGAGACTTTAACCGGAGATCTGAGTCCAACAATTCCAATTCTTTGCCCACCACAAGCGGAGCTATTTCTTGATACAGAACACGATATTATCGGTATGGGATATCACATTATTATCAATCTCTTTTATAATATGAGAAGGAAAGCACCAATATAATCTCCATTCATCCTATAGATCATGCTCGAAACATAACCATCCTCCAATATTTAATCGACCCTATTAAGCACTTGAGGCCATTAAGTTTACGGCTTCTACATCAACACCCTTGCATCTTTTCAATCTAGCGATCGGTGAAGTCATAATCGAATAGAGTTATGAAAAGAGATGAAAATTTATTTGTTCCCAGGTGGTTAGTGATATTAACTCCTAAGTTGAAGAAACGACCCACAGCGGTAACCATTTTCAGCATAATAACGATTAAAGAGAAACATAAACCTAGAAGTTCATTAGAATAGTTTCCCCCCATTTTTATAATGTAGTGCGGATGAAGATCACGGTGGTAGATCATGCCACGTTCCATAGAATATTATATCTGAATTTTGAAAGCCTTCATTTGATTAACTAGCAAGAGATTATACCGCAGATTTTTGCAGATCCACCGTTCCTTTACAAGGCCATGTGCAAAGTGGTGGTTCTTTGTCAATTATAGCGAAGCTTCTTGAGGCGGATGCATGTCTTTGGTATATCCGTTCTCTGAGACACAATGTAATTTCTTTGCGAATGTTAACCATTGAAGGCGAGAAAATTTGTGCGTCGTTTAATGAGAGGGCATAAGACAAGGAGAGTCCACCAAGCCGTTCAAAATTGTTAAAAGTTAAAAGCAGTTGAAATAGAAAAAATGGATGTTAGGAGAAATAAATTGCCTTACTTCACGCTTCAGTTGCGAACCATGGCGATTGCTTGGCCAGAGATAATATAAGAGTTTCGAAATTCAACAAGAAGTGCTACCCACTCATAAGCTATGAAAGTTTGAAGATTCTGAAGAACCATCAATGTCCATAGCTTGTAAAGCTTTACCACAAATATGCTCATTTTCAAAAGTCCAAATAGTTGTCACGCCGGGCTATTTCGAAGAGGCAAATATATAAATGGTATTTATTGAAAGTGGATTTTTGAGGCCCGACATATTTGACCTCCTTTTGCTTAAATATTGATAGCCATGTACACGTAGCCAATAAGCGGTCCCAGTCATTGGAATGGCAATCATTATAACACTTTCCACGTCACAATTGACATTGCAACCAGTATAGCAATAACATCAAATATTTCTGCAAATATAAATGCAAGGCGCATTGGAATATCTATATACAATATGCTCATGTCTAATGAAGCCTGAAAACCACATCCAATTAATTGTCAATAGTAAATCAATTCTATATTCTAGTATCATGGACACTAATTGAAAAATAATATACCCGGTTTAGGATTACGCTTCAATAGGTGTCGAATCAAATATAGACATAGGTGCCTTGAAACAAAGAATCCATAAAGCTTGAAAAGAAAGCCTTTGATGCTTTGAGGCCAAGAGATTTATATGATTTACCATGCACATGGACCAACCCTCCAGTAAAAGAAATCACTGCATAAACAATTACTAACATTGGACTTAATCTTGAGTTCGATCAGTGGCCAACCAGAAGTTGCTTACTGTCTGCCAATTACAAATATGATTTGTGCTACCAAAGCTAGAGTGAAAATTACACCCCCCTTGCTTATTCCTACATAACTCATAAGTGATCTAACGCCCAAGCCACCCATTTCTTTTTCCTCATCCTTTGTTAATTGACTAACATCAACAGTTGTATTGTGCACCTTCACGGACATGTCTTTTGCATCATGAAAGACTTTTTCTTTGGCTTTAAAATATTTTCGGCTAAAGATGCATGCTCTCTTGCATTATTATGTGCATTCAGAAATGTCACAAACATACTGCCAGTTGTCAACAACTCATCATATTTGCCGGCCTACTTTATTTCTCTAGCTTGCATCATCTGGAATTGAGATAGACAAGTTCAAGATATTCATGCGGGACATTGTCTTTCAAATTGAATTTCACCTAAAAGGCGATGTTTAGTTACATCTAAGGTTGTCAAAACTTAGCACTTCTTTTTTTGTAGCTTAATCCATTGTCTTTCTCAATTGATCAACCAAAGTTGATGATAACTTTCAAACACCAAGTCTCTAAATTGTAGTGCCATTATAGTTTGACAACAAAGTCAACTCATATCCGCTTTATAAGTCTAAATGTACCCCATGTTTCATCATCATGTCAAGATAGACCTAAATATCATTGATGCAAGGCACTTACCGAATTTTTATGCGCTTTTGGCAAAAACTCCACTTGATGTGTCACTAAGATGATAGCTTTAGTCAATGACATTCCCGAAATGCATTTCTGCGAGTAAAAGCGCCAAGTAAAATCATCGGTCCTTTGACACCTTGAGCAACAAAGCGGCGGTTTGAGCATCCACGGCAATGAAGCGATCACCCATTATGTAAATATCGAGTCACTATACAATGCATGAGCTAGTTGTATCCGTTGCTACGTCCTCCCTTAAATTAACTCCTCTTTGTCCAATCTCATTAAGATCCCTATGAGTAAAGGCAATCAAATTTTCCTTAAGTGCACATGCACAAATGATTGTAACCTTTGCGTGAGAGGATATTACACGGAATAAAACTTCATGAGCAAGTTTGATCTGATCCCATTGGCTCGTCAATTCCTTGAAACAATGGGACCATCCTACTGTGCACAATGGCCAGACAAAAAAGAGACTAAGGGTGCATCCCCATTGAGCCTCGAACTTCGGTTCCGACTTTGCCATATCAATAAATCAAAGGCACGGGAAGAATCTTAAAGTGTGAGCATTTCCATTAGAGCCCGTTTTTTGTGATCCGATGGAGCCACGTGCTATGAGACAAGATCTTGTTTGCTACAAAATAAAAGCTTGCTCACTACAAGACAAAGATTATTGCTAAAAGACAAACCCAAGTTGTATCTCGGCAATCCGAATATTGTTTCAGCTGCGGTTTTGGAGCTTGATCGCCTGCCTTGCGGTTACGAATGGCTATAGCGGGAATAAGGCTCAAATATCTATTATTGCGGCAAGCATGACATTGCATAGAATACATGCCCGGGTGCGGTTAGCGGTTTCCACACCGGTAGCCAAAGAACAATCGCGACCGCCGGTTTCGACCAAGAGCGAGGTTTGGGCGATCACCAGCATATCCTAGGTATATTCTAGCATATACTTAGGATATGCCACAAACCCACATAAACAAGGGTTTGCCCCCCTAGGGGCAACCCAAAAATGAAAGGCTTATATTTGCAATAGTTATAACCTAGAAATGCAAAAAGTGGACTAAAAACAATCATTAGAATTGCAAAAAATGGACTTAGTACAATCATTAAAATTGCGCCCACTAAGCATTATTTTCAGTGCATCTTGAGTAAGCTTTTTTGTATTAATAAAACCATGGTGTATATTGCATTCTGTGTTCTTTTTCTTTATTTACTTCAAATAAAGCAAGGAAATGACTTGTTTATTTTGAATTAACAACAAGAGATTATATACCATAAAAATATTGGAACATGATCACCATGATCTCCAACATCATGTTATTTTAGGCAAATAATACTCGACTAGGTAGACAAAATAGTAAAAGTGATGTCCTCCAAGTTGCTTTAAAAGAAACAATTATACAAACTGTAGCACATTTAAATCGCACTAATCCAAGAAACATGGAAGGTATGTCTCTAAGGCAAGGAATTAATCTATGAGGGTCCCATTTTGTGCATAGCATAACGAGCAAGTGTTCACAAAGACATGGGATTTCCTGATTTTGGTTGGTCATTAGCGTCGACATATCCAAAGCAATCTTGCCCGCATAAAATAAAAACGACTTTCATCATCCGGTGAACAATTGCAAAGCGACTTCGAAGCTCTTGCTCATAGGTTCTTAATTCCCGATTTTTTTTGCAAACTATGCAAGCGATGATAAGCCGAAGTTCATTCAAGCGGATCAAAACTTCCACAGGAAGGGACTTGTGAAGAAATACCCTTGGTATCTTCTTCAAGTACTTCAACAATTAAAAGCGCATTGCTTAGTAACTAGTTTATTGACTTCTTGTTCAATGGACGCCATCTTCCTTTGAAGACACACTAAGTTTTCAGCCGACTCTTGGACTGAAACACTCTCAAGTTCCCCTTCTCCACTTCCCAAGTGGTTTGGAAAACGAGAACTTTTTCGTCCATTTACGCCATCAAGTTTAGATTTTCCCGAGAAAACTAGATTTCTGACCACGGTTACGATACCTTTATTCTGATTTTAAAAATTTTCCTTAAGAACAATCTACGCCCGCGTGTTAGCTTGCCGACTAGCTTCCACGCACCTTGGATCCGGATCCCCTCGCTAATCTTATCGGCTTCTTTGCTATGTGAACTTCCACCACGAAGCCCGGATTCCTTCAAAAGAATCCCTCGAGGTTAAGCACCTACCGGATGCTTCACTCTCGATTGATCTCTGGCGGTAGCAATGCGCCTTGAGATCGTAAACACGATCAAAGGCTGCAATCCGGCCCTATGGGTCGGTCTTGTCCGGCTCTGGCGAAATCGGATTCTTTGAATGAATCCTCGGTCGGCACCCTCTTGGTCCTTCCTCCAATTCGATCCTTGGTAGAAGCCACGCCTTAAGGCCTTAAGCACGACCTTAGGCTTTGCTATTTCGACTCTATGGGCTAATCCCTGAATCAACTCTATGCATTTATCGACTATTCATGCATCGTCTCTACTCCTCCTCTGTATTGCCGTAGCCCTTTGAATCAAGATCTTTGTGAGAGAATAATGGTGTTGTGACTCTGTGTGGATTAATGTGCGATATGTAATTCTCGGTTAGAATCTGGGCCCGATTATGCGGTGATAGTTTGAGAGTGTGGAGGGTCGAGATCATCGAGAAGGTACAGCTTTGGTAGCTATCCAAAATGAGCCCCCCCAAACACTTGTTGTGGAGGGATTGTGATTTTGCATTCTGAGAATCGGTTGTGAAGGTATCACAACATTGAGGATAAATTAATCTCACCCTATTTATATAGCACGAATAAGAGGCGGAAGAAACAAGGTCTTTGCCAGGAGCGATAGCCATTTTGCGAGACCACCTTAAATTAGAAAGTCCCATCATCACGCACACTTTTGGGCTTTAATCAACTAATCGTAGTTCAAGGTTTCCCTTATGGGTAATTCTTAAGGGGATAAACACAATATATAGGGCAAATTGTATAATTTAGAGGTTAGCTAATGGTGGCAATTTTTCTTCTATATAGAACTTACTTTATACTACCCATGGCGAATTCACAAAAAGAGACATCTAATTTATCGATGAAAAGCAATCGAGCGAGTGAGCTTGTTGTGGGCAAGTTATGGCGAATTAGCTTGTTGTCCTGATTGGTCAATGTGGCACTTTGGGGGAGGGGATGGGCTTACAATTTTATCATGATTGTACACCGTCGTCAACACAAGCCTCAAGAGTATTGCAAAGCCAACTTATCTCTCCGTCTCCTCTTTACCGGTGTGTATATCTCTGGTATTTAACAATTCTTGTAGAATAGATGATATTGCTAGGGCACCATGGCTTGAAATTTAATATAAAATTCATTCATACTCTAAATTAAACAAGGGAATTCATTTCGTGTGACTCTATGATATTACTTGGTTAGAATTACATGGGTAAGATTTCATAAAGCATAAGTATTTCACATTAAGTATTTCACATAAAATGAGCGTGGACCTATGATGCATTAACGACAACACGAATAATAAAAGAGCGAAAAAAAAGGTTGGAGCAATTCATTATGATCGGTCGGTTGAACAAAGGAAAGTATGGCATGTCAAGGCGATGAAAGATATTGCCCTAAATGACATTACTCTTGGTTGGAAAGAAGGCCGATTGAATGTATCATATTTAATATGTTCTATACAACAATGATAATCAGTATGATCATTGAAAGATAAAAGTTTGAAATGGACTACATCTAGTAGTTTTACTTTTAATTCCTCAACGATCGGTGGAGATTGGCAACTCACGCAAAACATCACGCTTCTTTATGCGGATGGTAATCCCTACATTGTGCATATGCATAAGCGGATGAGTAACTAGAGACAACCATAAACAAGAAAGGATCAAGTTAACTAACTAATAAGAGAGCTTTATTGGATATCAAAATCCTCTCGGGCCAGGCTTAGCTAGTCTCTAATGTTGTTGGAGATTGCTTTGCATTCTCCTTGCCTCGTGGTACCCTCCTATTATTCTGAAATTTTTTTTTTTTTGTATAAGGCGTAGATTAATGTCCTTGCTTTTTTATCAAAAGCGAGCTTGCCCTCGATTCCAACTCTGTATCATTGAAGTGGTTGCCCTAATAAGTACACTTCCTAAGCCTATTTTCACTGCAACTAAAGGAGATCCTCGAATCTATCCTTACAATTTTGCATCTGTTGCATCTTCCCCAAGCACACAAGCAACTGTAAAAGGCTTTCGTAGCTTCAAAATCTGTGGCCTCTTTACTGTGAAATCACTTTGCCCTCCGGTCCCCCGAGGTGGTGGTGTTTCGTGTCGATGGCAAAAACAAATGTGAAGATCAAAGCATTTGCATCAGACATTGTCTATGGATTTAACTTCCCTGCCAGGCCAAGACTTTTTGTGTTGCCTCCGACATAATAACCCCAGCATTTTGATATTGTGATAAAGTAGTATAGTTGTTGGCAATCGACCCACATTTAGAGAATTGGCAGTTACTTCAAACTCAATTTTTTTAAATAAAATGATAAACTGCATGTATAGTTCTCATTTAGAACACCGGTTCCATGTACCATTCAATTATTTTAATAGTGCACCATTCAATTACTTTAATTTACGGTTGACATTTACAACTCGAAAAGTTCAAAACTTGCTATGTTAAATGGCGGCAAGGTTGACAAGTTCTGAGGTTGTTGCCACAACCTACAAAGAGTTATGAAATTTTTGGATTCTTAGTTCTCTCGCGCATTTCATTTGTTGTATCTCAGCTTTGGATAAGTGCAACGCATCTTGCACTCTATAAGGAGAGGTGGGAGTGCATCTTGCATCTCCTCTGTTGGCCTTCTGATCTGCGCCATCCTCTAATGCCCCTTTTTATTAAACTTTAAAACCCTCATTTTGATTTCAAATTATAAAGAGCTTCTTGGTGAAAATGGTTGTTGGACATGACATTATTGGGCAAGTTGTTAGGAGCATGCATTATGCTAGTGATGAGCATGTAAGCAAGTTGACAACCCAAATTATTATCTTTAGTGTTCTAATTGTTATCTTCATGATATATCTCTGAGAGTTGGTCCTATGTCACTCTCACCTCTGCATATTCTTTCAATGTCCAACTGATCATTATATAGTATTCAAGTTGTGCATGTCATTCTTGTGCAATGATCTTCAATACATTGTTCCATTTGATTACATCCACAAATGACATGTAGTGATATAGGATATAGGATTGTTCCATTTCACTGCATCCATGAAGGAACCAATTAGCTACAAGAGATTCTAAAGTCATCTATAAATTGTTCCTTTAGAAACTAGCCATAAGCTTCAATCCTACATTATCTCCATACCTTGATTATCTTGTGTATTTTGGTCAACAAAGAGACCCCAAAAGAGATCAAATCCAACAATTCCAATTCTTTGCCCACCACAAGCGGAGCTATTTCTTGATAACGAACACGATATTATCGGTAGGATATCACATTATTATCAATCTCTTTTAGTATGAGAAGGAAAGCACCAATATAATCTCCATTCATCCTATAGATCATGCTCGAAACATAACCATCCTCCAATATCTAATCGACCCTATTAAGCACTTGAGGCCATTAAGTTTCTGACTTCTACATCAACACCCTTGCATCTTTTCAATCTAGCATTCGGCGAGAAGTCATAATCGAATAGAGTTATGAAAAAGAGATGAAAATTTATTTGTTCCCGGTGGTTAGTGATATTAACTCCTAAGTTGAAGAACGACCCTTGATAACCATTTTCAACATAATAATGATTAAAAAGAAACATAAACCTAGAAGTTCATTAGAATAGTTTCCCCGCTGCGTATCATTTGAAATGTAGTGCGGATGAAGATCCAGATGGTAGATCATGCCACGTTTCATAGAATATTATATCTGAATTTTGAAAGCCTTCATTTGAGTTTTGTGTAGGCGATTCTGATCAACACGGCCCATTAAATCACAACCGCCTGCCAATCAATGACCCATAATACCCCCGTGCTCATGGGCGTCCAGTCAAGGGCCGGTTTCGGCTATGCCCTTGGGAGCACCTGTAACATTCCTCCCCCTCCTTTTGGACCTTGCCCTCAAGGTTGATTATATAGTCAACTATAACTTGAGAGGAAAAATAAAGAGTCCGGACTTTCCGAAGGAGCCAAATCCACGACCATAGATTGTGAAGATGTTATTAGGATATTAAGCTCCCATTCACAAAGTAAAGAAAAGGAAACACAAAATTTCTTCTTAAGCTTGAGTGCTGCAATGGATGCATTGGTAGAGAATTGTAACTTCTCAAGAAGGTCTAATTTAGAAATGAATAGTAGATAGAATATATAGAAGATTACCTTGTGAGGAGGCGTAGATAAAGAATTACAAAGAAATGATCAAACTATTGGCATAGCTTATTAAATTGTTGTTCATCTTCATGTTGTATGAGAAAATGACACCGCAGACAATTGAAATAAGCCAAGGACTTCGTGAGAAAGATGAGAAAATGAGGGCGCTGAAATTTACGCTATGTATCACGCTCATGCATGAAAAGAATCTTGATTCTCGAGTGAATCTCGGTTGGAAATTGATAATGGAACTTCTCTGCGAGACAAAAAGCTTCTCACTTCTCAATACTATAGAACACATTAGCCTTTAAATAATGGCGAGGGGATACCATATGCATGCAATACAAATGAATGGAGGATAAGAACAACTGCAAGGCCCCAAAACACATGTCTCCAAACTATCAAAATGGAAGAAGCTTGGCTCCTTCTCATTCTCTGAAAGAGGACGGTTAAGACTCATAAACCTTGTCTATGTTCATGCACACAATGGTGGGTTGTAGAGTCAAATTAAAGTTGCGATAACAATGGCTTAAGTAAGTGGACATCTCCAACTCGCTAAGAATAAAATTTGGAAAGCTACTCGAGGAAGTTTGCTTACCTCTCTCCTTTTCATTCCACGTCTTGTGGCAATAGACTTATAAATCTTGTCTATAAAATTCAAGCGGGCTACCATTGTTTAGTGTCTAAAAATTTCTATGCTCAAACCACTTTGTCCTCATTTCACCATGTGTGCCATTTTTTGCCCGGGTTTTGCAAGTTCCATGAGGGGGATTTGAAGAGGCATAGCTCGATTCATTACCCATGGACCATTCGAGAAGATTCAATGTTGTGCCATTTTAGTAAAGGGCGGGTAAAGAGAAAAAGGAATTTAGGGCTTTTTACAAATCTAATTGATTTCTAAGTTTTCGAATAAATTTTAGCTGCCGATTTGAATAAGGAGAACACCTCGACATGTAAAAATCTTTGGGCCTCTATACTGGGTTCTACAACCCCTCTTTGTTCATATCGGAACATGCAATTCTTTTGTATATTCCACGAGGCTAAATTTTAGCCGCTATACTTAGGAATACGGGCTCACAAGAAAATGTACTTATTTGATATCTCAAAGATGTTTATGCCTGCCCTATGGCTAGTTTTTCTTTCTTTTCCTTCATTTGCATGTTCCACCTAACCCTTTCCCTAAAGCTTGCCTTGCTTGCAGGGTTTCGTTTGTGGATATTGCCCTATTGTGAATGATAATTTTAATATAATTCAAAATGTCCATTCTTGATGATATTGATGCATGTTGTCCCACCTTCCTTCATACTTAGATAATGTTACACCTAATGTACAACCACCAAAAAAGATAATAATACCTTAGAAGAAAGGATTGTGCTCATCCCGGGAATCTTGGCAATAGTAGTAATCGTTGTAGTCACGCATTTCATTGATATTTGAATTGTGTGAGCTAGTAAGGAGGTGCAGATTCATATTTCTTTAAATGCTAAATTCCATTTTCTAGTTTGTGTTGATTCTTGCCTTGAAAGCTTTGGTAAAACTCATCTAAAGCAAGGAGTTGATTTCCTTCTATATGTACATAGGGGAGATGTACATCTCTAAATCTTGAACCGTCACGTACACTAGCTCAAGAGAGTCCAAAATATAAGAGCTATAAAAACTCCACTTCTTTTTGCAAAAGAAGTGGAATTGGGTTGTTGCCGGTTGTTTTTTGTATTGAAAATTGAAAATTTTTGTTTTGGTGTGTTATGGGATTTGTGTTATATTTAATGGTATATATGTTATTCATGGACTTGGTAATGTTTTTTGAATTTTGTTTTTTCCACACTAAAAAACGGCATCTCCTATAACTTCGCCAAAACAAAAGCAGTCGTTTGGTCTAATTCTAAATCTAGCATCGTGAACTCTAGCATGGCATCTTCCATGCCTTTTTCAAACAACAATGAACAAGATAATTGAAGTTTCTATATAAAAGTACTAAGAATTAACCCTAATTGCTCCTTGGATTTCGTCAATTTAGTTGCATCGAGTTTGCGCCAAAGAAATGATCTGTTAAAGCTAAAAAAACTTCTTGCTCAATGCTAAATTTAATATTGAGCCATACTTGCGGGGCGTGCTTTACGCTCATAGCCCACAAGCAATATCCGTTCAAAAGAAGAGCGAAAGCATTGAAAGAATACCTTACTTGAAAAAAATAGCATGATCCAGGGCATAGATACAACACTCTACTTGAAGAATCGAATGTAATTGCGGGCGACACTTTCGAGAGAAGAAACTCTATCCATCTCTAGTTACAAGTTAACTATGTAAAACGGTAGAATGAATACGGAATGGTCGTATTTGGAAGCAAGAAGCGATCCGCTAGCAATTCCATCACAAGAGGAAACTTGAGACCCGGTTGCATCATGTCCGAAACACGAATTAGCCAATCGATTGGGCAGCTTTTGTCATCAAAGGAAACCTTGTCTTTGCTAGACCGATTGGCAAAATGGCTAATATTCATGGCAAAATAAAATGGTGCAATTTCATAGATTACAAAAATGCAATGGTATATGCTTTATAGAATCGTAAATTAATTCATTGCCTCCATCTCCTCCACATGATTATTTAATTTTTAGTATAATCCTCCTCAACTTCTCCAAAAGAGATCGATCAAACTTAGGACTTGTGTCTATAGCGTCCAATTACTTCATATGGCTCACAAGCTGAGTACATATAGAGCATCATGTGAATTTCATTGCTTGAGTTAGTCTATATGTTGCATTGTATACACATCTTTGTCGATGGTTGCCTCAAATGATTCACTAAGACCTTGAGCTTTTTTTATTATTTTTTATCGTAATTAGCGGACTATAAAAGATGCTTTTGTTCTATAGTATGGTATTGCTTCTATTAGCTTCTAGCTCTTTCGCCACCTCTCTTTCAAAGCTCATTCAATGCATGTTCATGGAGTGTCAAGAATGCTTTTGAGATCATGGCCTAACCTTTATAAAGAGTTCATGGGCTTAATTTTATAACTCTAGCTACATGATCATGGAGTCAATACTCCAATGACATGGTGGCTAGTTCTTTGCATATGGTTTACAAACTTGAGAAGCTTTCAATCAAATAGAGACAAATTTAGTGAAGCTCTCACCTCCAAAACCTTGTTACGTGGATGGAGTAAACCTAGCTTCCCTCCATGAAAATTGCAACCGCTAATGCATTTCTTGGCGTAAAAGAGTAAGATGATGGAAAGGATCAATGGTAGCAGATGACTTTGCCATAGAAAAGACAAGACTTTGCCTGAAATTGTTCGTCGCCATCGTCTACCTCATACCACATATGGCCTAGTAAGACATGTGATCTAGCAACAAGTGCCCAATACTGCCCGAACGTTAGTAACATGCTTGTTAGTTCATACATATGTGGTGCACTTCATAGTTGGTAGGCATCCAATAATAAATGTATATCAAACGTGACTATACCTCTTGCATATGAATAGATGCTTGAGTTGCTTGCAAATAGACAGCTCGAGTTGCTTTCAAAGATATGGTGTTTGCCATAATAATGTTCAAGTCATAGCTTTTCTCCTTTTCAAAATTTTTTTCTTTTCCAGTTTTCACATAATATTAAAACAGTCCATGTATTACATCATAGTAAATGATGGCTCTGCTTGTATCCATTTAAGATTCCCAAAACTCAAGAAAGATCTGGTGGCCAGGCATTCTCCTCCCGACCTGAATATCATAATGAGGCTCTGATTCCATGGATAAAGGGAAAAATCAAGGTAAACTATGATAATGATGCCTAAGGACTCACTACAAGCAACGATGAGATTATGGCCTTTCAATGAGTTACAATGACATGAAATTATCAGAACCAAGTGCAAAAAGTATGAACACATGCCTAAGGAAAAGAAGAGAAGTTGGGACCATCAATTCTCATCTATGCAATGCGTGAATAGGCTGTGCTACACTATATGCCAAAACAGACACATGATAAAACAAACAAATCCAAGCTTCAGTTCATGTATTCGTGCTCAAATATACATAAGCAAGCAAAACCTAGAAGATTAAGCTGACATAGCATCAAGTGTGAAAACATGTGATAATCAGTTTTCAAATGTTTATGGAAATTGACATGAATGGAACAAGAAGATGGACTTCTTGGACAAAAATACCACCTCTGGATTGGTACGAGAGCCACAGTCAAGGTTGTAGCTTTCTAAGATTTGCCCAGGTTATGCAATTTTAACAGTTTCCAGAATTTGCATCATCATTCAATCTACTTGAATAATTCATCTTCTCTTTCCTAATGCAAGCATGTCGGAGGTTTCAAACTGTTATCTTCTTTGCAAGTGCTGGACTCCCACTAGTAAATCTATGAGCGTAATCTGCCATCGAAGATACCTCTACAGCATAAACATGCTTTGCTCCAGCCAAATAACCAGGAAAAAATGATCTGATGAGAGCTTAATATCATGATAGACCCAAAGTGCAGTAAGTCATAGGTAATGTTCTGGCTAATGATTCCAATGCCAGGACAGCTATTTGACATGTGCTTTTAATTAATCTGCGTACAAACCCTGTTATCCTGCCAAGCCTTCACCCAGCAAAACACAAGAAAAGCCTTTGCCTGATGAACAGATACATACATAATTTGGTCATTTATAATAGCCTTTCTAAATGCCCCAGCCGGCAATTGGAAACCATTGTCTTCCACACCAAAGCCCCACATTTCTTAGTTTCTTAGCCACCCTGAAGCTTATCATTACTTTGAAGTTGACCAGTACATTAGAGGAGAAAGCAGTCTTTTCAAAATACTTACACCAAGCTTCAACATGTATCTTAAAAAACTTAGGATTGTAAGATGCTGCATAGACAGCTAAATTATGATATGGCACTTGAGAAAGAACTATAGCACCTGTGAGAGCTGTTTACTGCAAGAAGGGGGCATTTGAGCACGTGCTTTCTATCTTAAACTGCATGCCATCCTGTTGCTTGAGCAGATTATTCAGTAATTTTGGAGATAAACTATCACACCTTTGTTCCATAAAGCTTACCTCCCTCACATCTAAAGCTTTTTCCTCTTCAATTAACTGCTTGTGAAGTAAAGGTGAAACTTTCAAAAAAGAATTGCGCATGCAAGAGCCACACAGATTCATATTGTTCTTTGTAACACCCATCTTTCTAAATGTAACTGTATTTAATCGTCCAGTTTTTGTACATAATTGTCCACTTTCTTCACAGAAAGACGTATAACAAACAAATACCTGCTGCAAACAAAGAAAGAATTCCACTTCCAGCACCCCGCCAACTACTACCGTCCCTAAAAAATCTGCACTGTTCTCCATGATTGCTGCATAATATGTTCCTGTAGAACCCCAATAATGCTTGATAACTTGGAACACCTACTAATGACACCACCAGAGCAATAGAAAAGAAGCTATTACAAAATCATATCTAGTATCTAATACTCCTTCTCTAATAGAAATGATATCTCCAAAAAAGCAGCAAACTGGCCCAACCTGTCCGTATATAAACTTGGAGCATGTTTTGCTGATGAAGAAGCTGCTACAATAATGAAAATACATTTTTGCACATGCTGATTCTATCTTCTTGTCGAACTTGTTCTTGTTCGGCTCCATTACTAATGTACCATTTCCCTTGACCTCATTTATAAAACCAAGATGCCTCGTGGTACACATGCATGAAATCTATAAAATTGCATAATGACTTATATAAGTTGCTAAAAGAGTTGACCAAGGGCTCGAAGAATAATGTGAAGATGTCAGGTATGCAAACATAAGATTAACAAGGTTTGAAACAAAAGATACAGAATGTAAAAATGTAACAAGCTTTATACGAGACCTGTAGTTGTGCCATTACTCTTTAAATCCTCCATTGCTTTGCCAAAAGCATTGTTCATGTCAATGGATTTGAAACCTAGCGAAAAAGTCTTTGGATAGGATAGCTTTTACAAGTCAATCGAGTTAGTATCTTGTCACAAAATTTCTCTAAGAAATAACTGCTGTCATAAGCCTGCTATAATAATACTGTACATCATACATTATGTAAAGCCTAAGTTTGTCAATGGCAGCTATAACATATATACATCCCACAATGACTTGTCTAGCTTCACATGTTAGAAGCATGTTTATCTAGAACCTGAATCAACCTCTTTTGTATTGTCCACCACAATCCAAATTTGAAGAGTAGGGCTCACTTTGGAGAACTGCTGCTTGAAAGAAAAAGCTTTTGTCAAAAAGCTTCCAACCATTCTTGTCATGCAGACCGTCCTTCTTCCTGGAATTTATAGCCTATCAACAACAGACCTGAAGGTTAAAAACAACTAATTTATGCAAGGAATTTCACAACAGTCCATTTAACCAGGCAGAATGTTAATGACAATAGTAATGTGACGAATTGGAATGAAGCTAAGCATAATGGGAAGAAATTGAACCAGACAGCCCATCGCAAATGCCTTCTGCGAGACCTGAACCTAAAGGAAATCTCTGGCAGGCAGGGCAATAATACATGTTTCTTGTCTACATCAGAGTCTGGCTCTGGTTGAAGCCCCTCACTATTTCGGTTTCTTGCAATGCGGTTCTAGGCCTAGGTCTTTTTTTGGCTAGGCCTAGTTCTTGCAATACGGTTCTGGTAAAAAAAATGAAGTTGGAGTTGTGAGGTTTCGATCCTCAGACCTCTTGATTTCCACGATGTCGGCAATCGCTCTTGAGGCATCGTGGGGTTTCGATCCTCAAGCCTTTTGCTTCCAAAGATGGCACAAGCACTCTTCCACTGAGCTACAACCCCAATTAGTGTTTAATTATTTGCAATCAAATTATAATAACCCCAATTAATATTAGTTTCATATTAATAATAGACTTCATGTCTTCAAGGCATTGTAGTGATTCTACATCCTCCTCTACCTAAAGATTTGCCTTCTATTTATTTATTACAAGCTCCAAATCCATCGAATAAACTCCAAGCTCAAGAATGGCACTCGATGCTTCTTACGTAAGTAGGCGTGGATTTTACCGTGGCTTTTTGCATGCCATTTGGATTTTTTGAATGTCATCACATGTTATAGATATGTATTTTTGAGCAGGGTTAAACACATTATACCCAATGCCAGATAGCATTACTAGTGCCTTCCACCCGACATTAGATGTTTGTTAGAGATAAGTGGTGAATTACACTTCATGATCGGATTCCACACACTATCTTACAAGGATCTCGTTGTTCCTTTCTTCTTAAGTGTTATTCTTTTTTGGTGGTTCTATATTAGGTGTAACATTGTCTAAGTATGAAGGAAGGTGGGAAAACATCCGGATCAATATCATCATTAATGGACATTTTTGTATTATATTAGAGAATGTTCACGAACTTAAACTAGCAATAAGGCAAGCTTGGGAAAAGGGTTATATGGAAAAGAAGAACATGCAAATGAAGGAAAGGAAAGTAAAACTAGCAATTAGGCCGTGCATAAACATGCGGAGATGTCAAATAGGTACATTTATCGTAAGGTGTATTCCTAAGATATACCCATGAGATACCATAAACTATTATTCGATTGAAAATCATAAGGAAACCGAAGACAACTTTTTTTTGTAAAAATAGGTGTTGCCACACTAGAAGTTGCCATTAATGCTATTATATTACTTAGGACTTTGGTGTTTGCATGAGTCAAGGTTTGAAATGGCGGATCTTTATCCTCCTTAATTGCTAGGTTAAGCTTATTTTGAAGGTATAAGAATAAGAAGTGATAAGAAGGGTTATGTAGTTATCAAGATGTGTTTTAACTTGTTTCTTCAAAGGCACTTTTTATTTATACACAAGAAATTTGGCGGCCTTGGCGTAATAACATTCTCTTTCCCGCCTTTTGTATGCTTTCTAATTTTATTTGGATCATATGATAATTCAAGAACATGTGGAAATTGAACCCCACTTGTTGTCGTTATGGTCTCGTGTCCATATGATAGATGGGTGTTGTTTCAAGTACCATGAGACTCCCATTTTTGCGCATTTAATGGTAACCATCTCCTTCGATCGAGGTCGAGGAGGCCGCACTCTTGTGATGAAAAAGTCCAGGTTGCTTTTGAAGAGAGCCAGTCCTGGCGAGAGCCCTTCAAAGTAGGGTCGAACACAAGAAGTGGGTGCAATGAACCCTATCTTTGGACTCTCGCTTGCGTAAACCGGAGCATAGCTCTGCAGCCCCAAGATCGGAAGATGAGGCCGAGGGCAGCCATCACGAACAAGGCAAGGGCCTCAATGAGGCACGCCATGAGCAATTGCAACGGTGCATGCGTGAATTGACAAGGCAAAGAATAATTTCAGCAGGAGCTAAGCTCCTCCGGCCGGAAGGAGAGACCACTATACCGCCATTCCCAGTCCCACCCGCCCAAGAGTCCGCAAGGCGCGGCCGGGTGGCCATCTACTAATGCACCCCCAAGCCGCTCCATGCCACCCCGCCCCAATGTAGGCCCACGGCCTATGCCCCGGCCGACAAACAAACAACTCTGTTGTGCCGGCGAGATTGACCTAACAATGTCGAGCTCCAAGAGCCGAGGCGGAGAAGCCACAATGTGGTGGTACGTGGCCCCGCCGTAAGAGGCAGGGGGGAGAACCTCATTAACCGGCTCCAAATGTTGATTCTTGCTCGAATGACATTCCCCGTGCGTTTAAACATTATTAGGGCGACGCCATGGCGCCCAAAGACCTGCACCGCCACGGGTGGTCACCTTCCACGCGACGAGATGCGCCAAGTGAAAGCAGCCATCTTGCGCCCGGGGTAGGCGACTAAAGGAATCTGCCGCAGTATGTTGACCGAGACTGACCCTCGCCCAACAAGAAGACCCAGGTGCACGAAGTTGGCCAAAGTTAAAAGCATTCGCAGGCAGTGGAGGAGCTGCGGGGACTGATTCGAGGCAAGATGCAAATTTTCAGGCCGCCGAATGCTGCTACGAATCTTGCTAACCCTCCAGCAGCCTCTGGCCAGGCCACTGCTTCACCTGCTACAGCCGCACGCCCTGCTCAAGTTGCCTCACCTTCTGTTGCTCGCACATCTCAGGCTGCTCAAGTTGCCTCACCTTCTGGCCGCTTTCGCACATCTCGGTCGCTTCCACTTCGCCACCCCCCTTCGGCTGTCCGCCATCAATCCCCACACCGCTGCCCTGCCAACAAATAGGAATTTGTGCCTCGCGATGGTCTCTTGGAATTGTCGGGGCTTCCCATGGCGTAAGGGAGATAGTCTCAACTTCGGTTGCTTACGGACATGGATTTCATCTTCCTCATGGAAACATGGGAGCATGCGGACCACAGGATACCCGACTTGCCGGGATACCAAAGACTACTCAATCTTCAATGATTGCACAGAAAGCGGGGGCATGGGGGTTGCACGCTACCATCGAACATCCTTGGCAATGTCAATCTCCTTGTTCAAGACGGACAAGCACAACCGGTACTGTGGGTGCATGTGCAAAAGCTGCGATAGTGAGACCCCTCTTTGTAGCACCGCTACTTTCCACATGCGAAAGCAACTTCTATCACACCCACTCGGATGTGGATAGGCTGGACCCCTATGTCGATCTATATGATGACATCAAAGATAAGCAGTTGGGCAATGTCATACTCCTTGGAGACTTCAACGCGCCAAAGGGGTAGAACAACCCATGAGATTTGATCCCTCGATCGATGATATATTGCGCTTCGCCCCGCGAAGGAGCTTGGCCCACGAGACATCGGATGACAATCAGTCCGCGCTATGGTCGCCGGTTGCTTTTGCTCTGCAAAGTATCTTTGACCGGTAATCGCAATGGATCGGCACAGTGGCCTTCCACCATAAAAGAGCACTTGTGGGGGGGAAAACGTGGGGGCGGATCTAGTGTGGTGGACTATGTGTTGGCGCTGGCGGGGATATGCATGTCATCAAGCACTTTCAGGTGGGAACAACTAATAGGGATGAAGAGATCGACTCAGACCACTTACCACTTTACTTGAAGTTGGCTTGGCAGGTTGTGCGAACCCCCGGTGCAACAACTCCTCACATGCCTCAGCTGCGATTGGATTATGAACATGCAGGAGCTTATGCCCAGATGCTTATAGATGACCTGGCAGAAATTTTGCAATATCCTACACTAGAGCAACAGACAGGCCGGCTGACTGATGTGCTTAGGACTGCGGCAGAGAGGTGCTTTGGGATAAGCCGCCCGCGACAGACCTCCAGGAACACAACCTTCCCACGTAATCAATGGTTTGATGCAGAGTGCAAGGAACACAAACGCTGGCTCCGCCAAGTCACAGACCCTGCTTTACGCCCACATGCAGTCAGACAGTACCGCATCTTCCTTAAAGCTAAGAAAGCCAGGTACATTGCAGCGCATCAAAGGGAAATGTTTTACCTCCTGGAACGTCATCCCAGGACCTTCTGGCGAAGGATTCTTAGAAAGCCACTCCCGAGCAGTGGAGGCAATACTTGCAACAACTATACGACCCTCAGGGTGCACATGCAGCATTACCCTTGCAAGAAGGCCCAGTGCTGGAAATCACAGATTCGGACGTGGAACAAGGCTTACAGCGTCTTGCCAATGGGAAAGCCCCAGACTTGGATGGTATGCAGGCAGAATTGCTTAAGTGGGCAGGGCCGTCCATAATACCAGTGCTGACCGCCTTGTTCAACAAGGCATTACAGGAAGGCTTCCTGCTGCAGTGGACCAATAGCAGAGTTGTTCCCATCTATAAGGCAGGTGACCCACACTGCCCAGCCAATTACCGAACAATCATGGTCAGTTCGGTGTTTGCAAAACTACTTGCTGGGATTCTCGAGCAGCGGTTTGACGGGCCGGGCAGGAGGGAGAGGTGCGGGCCCCTCACCCAGGCGGGATTCGCAGACCGAGCACTCAACCATTGACCACATCTTCACGCTGCGAACTCGATTGAAGACGGCCGGGGACCCGCGTCGGGATCTATATTGTTGCTTTGTGGATTTTTGAAGGCGTTTGACACGTGCCTCGGGAAAAACTATCGGCAAGACCGCAAAATGGTGGGGGTTCCCGTAGATTTGCGAGAATGCGATTAATGCGAGGCTTTATGAAAGATGCTCGGTCGGTTGCGGCGGAACAAGCCAACCATTTGATAGTAGTATCGGGGTTCGTCGGGGGATGCCCTCTCTCCCCAACATTGTTTGGGCTTTACATTGATCAATTGAGAGCTGGCTTTGCGATAATGGGGCGATGGAGCTCACCTTCTCTATCAGATCATCGGATAGTTAATATATGCTGATGATGTGGACCTCTAGCTTACACACCAGCGGACATGCAACGACATCTCGATGCCCCCTGGACACCCGCCAAGCGATCGATATGCGGCGTCAACCGCCAAGACTAAGGTGGTTTTCATATCATCTTCACGTCACCGAGGGTCCCCTCCTTGATTACCAAGGCGGAATGTGGAAGTTGCATCCACATACAAGTATTTGGGAGTGGAGTTTCCTTCTACTATGCACCGGGACACATCCATACGACTACGGTGACGGCAGGTGGAAGGCACTATGTGCAATGCAAAACAATAGTCATAGAGCGGAGTTGTATGATTGGGCCCATCAGTCCACACCGTTTAAGGTCTTAGTAGAGCCTGTCCTTTTATCTGGGGTGGAAGTATGGGGCCCAATAGTATCACTTGCTACTTGGAATGACTTGGAGCAGGTCCGAAAAGCCTTCTTAGTACGAAAGCACTAGGGGTGAAGTCCACAGTCCCATATCAAATTCTCTACCGCAGGAGCGAGGATTCTTGCCTCTTGAGGGCGCCCTTGATCGCCACATTGTCTATTTTCGTAAGGTGGTCAATATGGACGATGCTCGTCTCCCTAAACTAGCTTATATCATGGCAATGGGGCGCTTGGCCTCAAGGCCTCTTTGGAGGAAAAAGAGAGCTCAATGGTTGGCTAGATGGAATGTGCAGGAGCACAGGTGCATACATGTGCAAACAGAGGCAGATCGCCATAGCTTGAGGCAATATCTTGACGCTTGCTTCCTCAGCAAGCTTTGGGATGCCAATGCCCTTGAACATGTCAAGACAGCACACTATCAGCGCCACATAAATCCCACATTGGAACGAGGCCCGCAATGCTACCTGCGTACCCACTTGCCCATGAAAAGGCGCAGACTCATTGCCTCCATTCGCATAGGGGCACATCATCTTGAATTGAGGCAGGCGGATGGATTGGTGAGCCACGCCATGACAGGCTCTGTCAATGCTGCCAAATGGGAGTCATTGAGGATGAATCTCATACCCTTCAAAGTTGCCCAGCATATGATCAAATTCGGATGCGCTATGCTGAGTTGGTCAGGCCTGGCCAGCCGTTACATGTGACATTGAGCACAGCATCCGTACGGGTGCTGGGATCATACCTTCAGGAGGTTATGGACATGCGAGATCAGCTATGTCCTCGGGCACACACTTGACCTATATATATACATTGATGTATACTTGTACAGTTTGACATCATTCTTATTACTGCCACGGTTTTTCCCTCGAAAACCCTTCGGGGCGGGGGTTTTTTAACCCGGACATTGATAAGTTTGCTGCGCTCCTTGTGGGTCCCATAGGCCGATTGGCCTCAGTGGACGATAAAAAATCATTCTCATTCTCATTATTCTTTTACCTTTCTTCTTTTTCTTTCTTCTTTTTTTACCACTCGAGGACATCAGTGGGTTTTGAGCCTGCGTGGGGATTGCCCGTTACCAGTGGCCTGAGCACTAGACCACCACCGCAGTGGGCTTTTATTGTCCATTCTTTATTCTGAACCACCCAGTGGTTGTCACTGGGTTTGAGCCCGGGTGGGGGTCATCTACAACCAGTGGCTTGACCACTAGACCACCACTGTGGTAGGATTTTTTGTCCATTCTTTTTTGTCCATTCTTTGTTGTGTTAGATTACTATTGATTAAATGGAGGGATTCATTGAAGGCAATCGGCTCATCGTTTGGATGTTTGTCTAGTACGTCAATGCTCATGGGTACTTGGAACCTAATCCATAGCTCCATCGCTGGACCTTGGTCGAGTAGTGATATAGCAAAAAGAAAATATGGTTGTCTAGGACTCAATGACGAGAAAACCGGCCCCTCCATGACTAGTGTTGCTTCATTATATCTTCGTGGAGCAATCCCTTTGCTTTTGCAGGCTGTTGATATGTCCCATGACGTTGATCATTAACGATCTTTAGCTCGTTCCATGACCTTACATGGTGGAGGAACAAAATTTGCCGCAGGTAGATGCCTCACCGACGCTAGGCAGAAGCAAACGTATTCTACATACTAATCGTTGTCTTAAACTTTTCCTCACAATGTTTTTTGTAAATCCGTCCTGTTCTTGTTCTATGTAAGATTCGATTTCAGATATTGATGCCAGACTATATATTGTCAATGTATATTGTTCATAGTATTGAATATATGTAAGTGTATCAAATACCTGATCAAGATGTCGTAAGAAGTATCGGTCTAATAATGACCTCGTCTTCGAATGTAAAGGGTGAAGAGGTAGGCATTTAACAGCAGGGGACTTGTTTGTTTTATATGACATTATTCTCCATGATGCCTTTATGGCAGAAGATAGCGTGCCTTTAAGTATTCACCTAGCTCATTCCTATTACTTGATCTGGCAGTTTGTCCTTGAGAATTGTGTGCAGATACCTGCCTTGCATCGGGATTTGTATTCTCGTTATCAACGCTCTGCTGGTTATGGATATGTCGCATAAAACCCTAAAACTTTCGACGGCCCGATTTCACTTAAAATTTTGGGACGGTCCTTGATCCCTTAAAAAAAAAAGGGTTATTGGGTGTTGCTATGGGGCCGGATCTCGGATCGCTTATGCTAGGGTTAGCCTAATCAAGAATGCAAGTCCAAGCATCGGTGTTGGAACACCCTACATCGTAGGAAATTGTCTGGTTCGGGAGTTCGCCCGAGAAAAGGATTGCCTCTCGCCAATCATCCGCTACAAGAGGGCCATGGGTCTTCTAAAGAAGGTGATGAGACGAAATACATAGCACATCCATTTATCTTCTCGGCTACGATAAGACATGCAAAATACATATGTCTATTTTTTTGTAGATAACAATTTGAGAAGAGTAGGAAGCCCTAAGCTTCATCTCCGAGAGGATCACAAGTTCAACGGACCGGGGTAAGTTTTATTTTGCAAGCTATGTTGTGCTTTGGAGTTCAATTATCCGGATGTCAAATTTATAGATGCGAGAACTTGCTAAAGTGAAGCATGAGAAGATTGATTGCCATATTAGGGCTGGGAGGAGAAACGAAAAGGCTAAGGCTTTAAACAAGTAGGTGATTTATTATATCAATGATTTCGGATAAGAAGCTTCGCCATTATTTCAGGCAAGTTCTCTTTATTTTCTTATTAGTGTGTGAATCAATAGTTGCTTTGTTTCTATGTAAGGAATCTGTGGGTGTTCCTCAATATGGGTGAATAATTCCTTGCATATGCCATAACTTTGTTTAAGATTTATCCAAAGTTTATGTCAATCCGGAATGACCATTGGACAAATCATGACTTGGCCTAGAATTTATGAAGGACCCATCTTTTAACAATGAAGATTATAATGCTTTCTCGAGTTGACAACGGAAACAAGCGACAAAACCGGGCAAAATGCCATATGGAGGAGGTCAGTTCCATCTCATTGCATGTTCTTGCATTGACAAGTGCATATTGCTCCCCAAAGCAGCATAATGGCTTCAATATATAACCGCAAATAGATTTCCATCGTCTCGCTCCAATGTCGCAACCCGAGGACATGTCTTTCTTTGGGGAATTAGAACAACAAATGTATTTTGGTATATTTGAGACATATACAATAGGAATTTGATACATGTGCGCCTAGAGTTATTTTTAGAGCTTCCCTTGAGCTTTCCAATGAATAATCTTGCTTGAGAAATGGATCTTGCATTTGCAAGTTATGCCCAAATATCTGCTAGCTGGCCAAATAGTGAACATGGTTGTTTTAATTGTTGTTGGAGGTTTCAAAAAGTAGGCAATCATTTTATTGTAAATCTCAGTCTGATGTATTTAGTTTAGAGTAGTTACTTGGGGTTAACCTCCATGTTTCTTTGTAGAATTAGAACAGCAAATGTAACCTCCATCTTTATGCTCTCTCAGTAGAATTAGAACAAGAAAGATATTTTGCCATATTTGACATATATACAATAGGAATTTGAAAGATGCTTGCCTAGACTTATTTATAGAGATTTCCTTAAGCTTTCCAATGGATAATCTTGCTTGATAAATGGATCTTGCATTTACAAGATTGAGAAATTATGAATAGAAAGCGCCAAGTTTCTTTCATGTTTACTTGATTCTACAGTATTTTTTGCGAGCATGTGGCGTTTTTGACGATGAGGAATCAAGAATCATTAGAACACCTAATCACGAAGAAGCAGATTGGTTGTTCACACACGTGTATACTACTACGTGATTTAACACCAAATGGCTTGCCAACGCCATTCAAGTCCCCAAGAATGATCGTAGTGCTATTCCAAGATATTTGCCATATGGATAGGTTTTTCCAGTTTTTAAGTGTTTTAATGAATTGAATCGAACAAACTGGAATATGTAAAATATTAAAGAAGTTTGATAAAAAAGGTTGGTTTTTGAGTTGGAGAACATTATCCCGCAAAGACGCTAATTAACCACCCCACTCTCTCACCGACCTATTTATGAACAAATTGGTATTAGTAAGTCTAGCACCATATAGAATAATTTGATGCGGTGTCTTGCCGTGGCATAACCGCTTTTTGTTATTTTGGTGGCAAAATGTGATGTAATATAGAGTGGCATAACCGCTTTTGTTATCTTGCTTTTGTTATCTTTGGTGGCAAAATGTGATGTAATATAGAGTGAATCAGTATGTGTCTAGGTTATCAACATAACATGAAAGTGGAATATGAAGGCCCATATATGCATGGTTTCGCCATTCCTTATACATCAAAGTACTCAAGCTTGCATTATTTTCTAAAACCATGGCCCTTCTCTACTTCAATGGTAATGAGAATTTAAAAACTTCTCCTTCAAAATTGACCATTCCTCAATTTGTTATATTGGCAGGCTTTGGCTAAATTTAATCAGTGCAAAGATCTCTTTGCATGGAGGGAATGCTATATTGGCAGGCTTTAGAATGCTTAGAACTACAAAAATTATGCAAGGTGGCAAACAAATGATTGCTGTAGATCTATATATTCAACTGCATTGCCATGTTCTTTTCCAACAATTACAATTTTACATTTAAATATTTAATTGTATTTCAATGTCCTTTTCCAATGCCATGTTCTTTTCCAACAACTACAATATACTTCAATAATTTTCCAACAACTACTTGAATAATTATATTGTCATGTTCTTTTCCAACGACTACAACTGCCCTTGATTAATTTAGCAGCTATTAGCAGTGTTGCAAAATATATCATCATATAGAGAAGGAAATAGATAAATTTGTTAGATCATATAGAGAAGGAAATAGAAAAATTTGTTAGATCGGGAAATAGGTAAATTTGTTAGATCGTATGAAAAGAAAGGGTGGAATGATGTGTGATGTGGATAAAAAGGCGGCTTCTTAAAGAACTTTCTCTCTAAAGTCCATTGCCTTTTTAACCTTTTCACCTACTGCCTTTTTCTGCCCCTTATATATGACCTCCAAGCCTTATATTTGCAGGGGATCTAGGTCCTAGCTGTATCTTAGGCCAAAGATGGAAGACAATAATGAACACAACTTAGGTACCAAAAATCTTGGCATCATTATCAACCCTAGGGTAAGACATATTTTCTGATGCATCCAAGAAAATGTATCAATTTAACATCATGCTTTTGTTTTACAGATGCCTACAAAAAATGATACAGACGATGTGCTCCAACACATTGCTCAATTGGAGCAATCAATCGATGATTTACATGGTTCAATGACGTCATTCGATGCGAACTTAGATGAATGCCCAGACATCACCCTCCCACAATTGAATGCATTTCAAGCTATACTTTGCCAACATCTAAATGGACGAATCCAAATGCATATTCTTGGCACCCGTTCATTTTTATCCTTCGTACAAAAATTATGAGAAAAGAAAAACCAAATATACATCACAAACAACGAAATACATACAACAAAATACATAACAAAACTTGAGTTATTTATCAACAATCTATAGGTCTGTAGGATTGCATATTGGACAATGTATGTCATGTTGTCCTATAACGAAGAAGACGAACAACTGGAGACTGAAGAGCAACAAGCACAAAACCAGGAGAGTGATGACCAACATATGCGGAGCCAACAGCCAGGATTCGATCAAGACTTGGTAGAGATACTCAAAGAATGCACCTTGGAACTCCTCGCCACCTCACAGAGACTTTGACTATAACCTCACCTCAAACCTGCTTAGATTAACATTTTACTTCCACTCAAAATTGCTAAGAACAAGCATCACAATGTTCTACTCAAAGCTCTCAGAGATATCGACAAAACCATCTAACATGAAGGAGATAGGCTTCTTAAACGTTCTTAAACCTTTGGAAAGTTTTCGTTATAATAAAAAGGCACAAATGTTGAATTATACTGCATGCTTTTCTCATTGTGGCTAAAACATTTACAGTCTCCCAAAGTATGCCCAGCAACGCTGGGCACCATTACTAGTGTAGCTATGTAAATAAGAAAAAGACGTGCATGGTGGATGCGACGTCAACCATAATACGGCAATCAAGTTCATGGAGAAAAAATGCATTATACGACTATCCATGCATCGTCTCTACTCCTCCTCCTGTATTGCACGTAGCCCTTTGAATCAAGATGCTGGCAGAGAATAATGGTGTTGTGACTCTGTGTGGATTAATGTGCAGTATGTAATTCTCGGTTAGAATCTGGAACTGAGTATGCAGTGATAGTTTGAGAGTGTGGAGGGTCGAGATCATGCAGAAGGTACCTGGTACTGGTAGCTATCCAAAATGAGCCCCCCCAAACACTTGTTGTGGAGGGGATTGTGATTTTGCATTACAGAATCGGTTGTGAAGGTATCACAACATTGAGGATAAATTTAATCTCACCCTATTTATATAGCCTGAATAAGAGAGGCAGAAGAAACAAGGTGCTGCCCAGGAACGATAGCCATTTTGCATACCACCTTAAATTAGAAAGTCCCATCAGACTGCACACTTTTGGGCTTTAATCAACTAATCCTGTAGTTCAGGGTTTCCCTTATGGGTAATTCTTAAGGGGATAAACACAATATATAGGAAGGAAGGAAGGAAGGAAGAAATTTTTAACGTCCACGGAACCCAATCGGGTTATGGGACCAAAACAAACAAGGGGGTCAAACCCCGATCAAAGAACAGAACAACATGGGGTCTAAGCCCCGTTACAACCAAAACAGAACATGGGGTCTAAGCCCTGTTACAACACAAAAATGAAGGAAATGGGACCAACCCGAAAGCAGTAGCTCATGGCTAGGCCCAGATTTGTCGAGGATCGACGGCCAATCGATCCGAATGATAGCTCGGCCTCCCTATACGCCCATTTCGGCGCAAAGCGAAGCCGCACGCTTTTCGGCATAATTCTTCGGTCCGTCTGCAGAGCTGTACGGGAGTCAAATCTTCCTGAACTGAAAAGGTGGTTCCTTTCAAATGATTGCCATGCCGCAAGATGTGCAGCCTGGAAAGAGCCTCCTGAAAGCAGACCAGGAGATGGCGGGGCCGAGCCGTCGCTACCACCACTGTGGCCGAAAAGGATGCCGTCGGCATGTATGTGCATCACCTGAGTGAAGAAGGAGGCCGCCTGCTCTGTGGGAGACAAATCACTCGTCTCTTCAAGACCCAAAATACGCAAAGACAGGGCTGGTGTGTGTTCTGTGGCCGTACTAGTCTCATGAAGCGGGACCTCGGGAACAGCCTGTCCAGGGGGCTGCAAATCCTCCGTGGAGGTCCGTGCGCACATGGAGACCGTCGTCACGGCCGCAGCGCACTCACTCGCCGGCATTGTGGGATGGCCCCATACCAGCTGCCGGTGAACCACCACTGTGACTGGCCGGGTTGGGCCCTGCAGACTGGAGCAGCAACTCTAGGAGCTGGACCCATCCTGCTAGTGGCAACTGGGCAGATGTCTCTGTGAGAGTGACAGTAGAACGGACTGTGTGGATGCCGTCAAGTACTCCCGAGGGCAAACACCTGAGCCGCGATCGGTCTCGCCCAAAGCCGCAGCCTAAAGATGCTGTGAACCGGGTGTGCCAGATGTGTCAGCCGGGGCCCAAATGATGGGGCTGCCCGAAGGTATGGCGCAATCGTGGGGTCGTAGGGCCTATTCAGGACTGGCTCGGGCAATCTAATGAGATTCTTCTCTTTGCGGGTCCCCCTGGCCATGCGCTTGATCTGACGGGCCATTCTGATGACAAGGTAGTGGCAAAGGGACCAGGTGGTGAAGGCCAAAGCAGAGGCAAGCCAAGGCAAGGAAAGTTGGTGAAGGCTAAATAAACTAGAAGCAAAGGATATTGAAAGAACCGAAAAACCAAACAGGGCTATGCAAACAGGGAACTCTCAAACCAAACTGAAGAAAAGACAAAGAAAACAAAGCCAATAGCTCGGCAGGGGATGGGCCATAGCAAAGCAAAACGCAATCCCAAACCTGAATCAAGCAAACCCACTATGAACAAGGTCAAGCCAAATCGGCCGTGGTCTGCCGGGTTTAACCGATTTGCTTATCAAAGCAGACCGAAAAGGAACTTCCGCAACTTGCCTACTCAGAGGCTTGCCAGACGCGTTGTGTCGCCCTTGGGCTATGGAGATGACCAGAGATGACCAGAGAAGGGGACCGAAGCCTGCAGGGCCAGAGCCGAGCCGACTGGTGGGGAAACCGAGTTGGGAGGATCTGATACCACAAAATCGACGTTGCTGCCCGTGGATCCACTGAACTGACAGGGCCGAACTGTTTTATGGTGCTAGAGACGCCGAAGCTGGAGCTAAGGTGGCTGACAAGGCCGGATCCTGCCAGAGCTATGCAAACGGTGGACCGGGACGTCTGAAGGAGGGTCGGCTGCATAAAATCACCTTGCAACATCGGGGGCGGGGCTTCGGCTTGATGCTAGCGCCTGCGGAAATCACATGGAGCTGATGGGCCTGGGGCTTTGTATAATTTAGAGGTTAGCTAATGGTGGCAATTTTTCTTCTATATAGAACTTACTTTATACTACCCATGGCGAATTCACAAAAAGAGACTAAGCTATATAGCACAGTTATTTCACCGCTAGATTTCCCTACCATCTAATTTATCGATGAAAAGCAATCGAGCGAGTGAGCTTGTTGTGGGCAAGTTATGGCGAATTAGCTTGTTGTCCTCATTGGTCAATGTGGCACTTTGGGGGAGGGGATGGGTTTACAATTTTATCATGATTGTACACCGTCATCAACACAAGCCTCAAGAGTATTGCAAAGCCAACTTATCTCTCCGTCTCCTCTTTACCGGTGTGTATATCTCTGGTATTTAACAATTCTTATAGAATAGATGATATTGCTAGGGCACCATGGCTTGAAATGTAATATAAAATTTATTCATACTCTAAATTAAACAAGGGAATTTATTTCATGTGACTCTCCATGATATTATTTGGTTAGAATTATATGGGTAAGATTTCATAAAGCGTAAGTATTCCACATTCGTATTTGACATAAAATGAACGTGGACCTATGATGCATTGACGACAACACAAATAATAAAAGAACAAAAAAAAGGTTGAAGCAATTCATATGATCAGTGAATTGAACAAAGGCATGTCAACTGATGAAAGATATTGCCCTAAATGAGATTACTCTTGGTCGGAAAGAAGAGCAGTGAATGTATCATAATTTAATATGTCCTATACAATAAAAGTTTGAAATGGACTACATCTAGTAGTTTTACTTTTAATTCCAGAACGATCGGTGGAGATTGGCAACTCGCAAAACATCCTACTTCATCGGATGACGGATGTGCATATGCATAAACAGATGAGTAACTAGAGACAACCATAAACAAGAAAGGATAAAGTTAACTAACTAATAAGAGAGCTTTATTGGATATCAAAGTCCTCTCTGGACGGGCTTAGCTAGTCTCTAATGTTGTTGGAGATTGCTTTGCATTCTCCTTGCCTCGTGGTGGTATCCTCCGATTATTCTGAAATTTTTTGTATAAGGCGTAGATTAATGTCCTTGCTTTTTTATCAAAACGAGCTTGCCTCGATTCCAACTCTGTATCATTTGAAGTGGTTGCCTAATAAGCACACTTCCTAAGCCTATTTTTTTGCCAACTAAAGGAGATCCTCGAATCTATCCTTACAATTTTGCATCTGTTGCATCTTCCCCAAGCACACAAGCAAGCGTAAAAGGCTTTTCGTAGCTTCAAAATCGTGGCCTCTTTCTTTGTGAAATCACTTTGCCCCTCGGTCCCCGAGGTGGTGGTGTTTTGGTCGATGGCAAAAACAAATGTGAAGATCAAAGCATTTGCATCAGACATTGTCTATGGGTTTAACTTCCCTGCCAGGCCAAGAATTTTTGTGTTGCCTCCGACATAATAACCCCAGCATTTTGATATTGTGATAAAGTAGTATAGTTGTTGGCAATCGACCCACATTTAGAGAATCGGATTACTTCAAACTCAATTTTTTAAATAAAATGATAAACTGCATGTATAGTTCTCATTTAGAACACCAGTTCCATGTACCATTCAATTATTTTAATAGTGCACCATTCAATTACTTTAATTTCTGGTTGACATTTACAACTCGGAAAGTTCAAAACTTGTTATGTTCGACGAGCGGCAAGGTTGACAAGTTACAGGTTGTTGCCACAACCTACAAAGAGTTATGAAATTTTTGGATTCTTCGTTCTCTCGTGCATTTCATTTGTTGTATCTCAGCTTTGGATAAGTGCAACGCATCTTGCACCTCTATATGGAGAGGTGGGAGTGCATCTTGCATCTCCTCTGTTGGCCTTCTGATCTGCGCCATCCTCTAATGCCCCTTTTTATTAAACTTTAAAACCCTCATTTTGATTTCAAATTATAAAGAGCTTCTTGGTGAAAATGGTTGTTGGACATGACATTAGTGGGCAAGTTGTTAGGAGCATGCATTATGCTAGTGATGAGCATGTAAGCAAGTTGACAACCCAAATTATTATCTTTAGTGTTCTAATTGTTATCTTCATGATATATTTCTCCGAATTGGTCCTACTATCTTTAGTGCTACTATCTTCATTGTTCTAATTGTTATCTTCATGATATATCTCTGAGAGTTGGTCCTATGTCACTCTCACCCTGCATATTCTTCCAATGTCCAACTGATCATTATATAGTATTCAAGTTGTGCATGTCATTCTTGTGCAATGATCTTCAATACATTGTTCCATTTGATTACATCCACAAATGACATGTAGTGATATAGGATATAGGATTGTTCCATTTCACTGCATCCATGAAGGAACCAATTAGCTACAAGAGATTCTAAAGTCATCTATAAATTGTTCCTTTAGAAACTAGCCATAAGCTTCAATCCTACATTATCTCCATGCCTTGATTATCTTGTGTATTTTGGTCAACAAGAGAGACTTTAACCAGAGATACAGTCCAACAATTCCAATTCTTTGCCCACCACAAACGGAGCTATTTCTTGATACCGAACCTGATATTATCAGTATGGGATATCACATTATTATCAATCTCTTTTATAATATGAGAAGGAAAGCACCAATATAATCTCCATTCATCCTATAGATCATGCTCCACAAACATAACCATCCTCCAATATCTAATCTGACCCTATTAAGCACTTGAGGCCATTCATTTCTGACTTCTACATCAACACCCTTGCATCTTTTCAGTCTAGCAGTCGGCAGAAGTCATAATCGAATAGAGTTATGAAAAGAGATGAAAATTTATTTGTTCCCAGGTGGTTAGTGATATTAACTCCTAAGTTGAAGAACAGCCACAGCAGTAACCATTTTCAGCATAATAACGATTAAAAGAGAAACATGAACCTAGAAGTTCATTAGAATAATTTCCCACTGCGTATCATTTGAAATGTAGTGCAGATGAAGATCACAGTGGTAGATCATGCCACGTTTCATAGAATATTATATCTGAATTTTGAAAGCCTTCATTTGATTAACTAGCAAGAGATTATACCTGCAGATTTTGCAGATCCACCGTTCCTTTACAAGGCCATGTGCAAAGTGGTGGTTGCTGTCAATTATAGCAGGCGCTTCTTGAGGCAGATGCATGTACTGGTATATCCGTTCTATAGACACAATGTAATTTGCTGCGAATGTTAACCATTGAAGCGAGAAAATCTGTGCGTCGTTTAATGAGAGGGCATAAGACAAGGAGAGTCCAACAAGCCGTTCAAAATTGTTAAAAGTTAAAAACAGTTGAAATAGAAGAAAATGGATGTTAGGAGAAATAAATTGCCTTACTTCACGCTTCCAGATTGCAGAACCATGAGCAGTGCTTCAGCAGATAATATAAGAGTTTCCAGAAATTCAACAAGAAGTGCTACCCACTCATAAGCTATGAAAGTTTGAAGATTTACAGAACCATCAATGTCCATAGCTTGTAAAGCTTTACCACAAATATGCTCTTGCTTTTCAAAAGTCCAGATAGTTGTCACGCCAGTGGCTATTTCGAAGAGGCAAATATATAAATGGTATTTATTGAAAGTGGATTTTAAAGGTGACATATTTGACCTCCTTTTGCTTAAATATTTATAGCCATGTAGTCAGTAGCCAATAAGCGAGAGCAAAGTTGATGATAACTTTCAAACACCAAGTCTCTAAATTGTAGTGCCATTATAGTTTGACAACAAAGTCAACTCATGTGCCTTTATAAGTCTAAATGTACCCTATGTTTCATCATCATGTCAAGATATAGACGAAAAATATCATTGATGCAAGGCACTTACTAGAATTTTAGTATGGCAAAACCCCTTGATGTGTCACTAAGATGATAGCTTTTAGTCAGCATTCTGAAATAAAACACGCGGTAAAAGCGCGGAAATGCAAATCATGCGGTTGCTGACACCTTGAGCAACAAGCGGCCGGTTTGAGCATCCCGCAGTGATCAAGAGCAATCACCCATTATGTAAATATCGAGTCACTATACAATGCGCCAGGCTGGTTGTATCCGTTATGCAATCCTCCGCTTAAATTAACTCCTCTTTGTCAATCTCATTAAGATCCCTATGAGTAAAAGGCAATTAAATTTTCCTTAAATTTGCACCGCTTCAAATAGTTAATAACCGCTTTTAGCGGCGGAGGATACTACACGGAATAAAGGCTTCATGAGCAGAGTTTGATCTGATCCCACATTGGCTTTTCGTCAATTCCTTGCCGAAACCCGGACCATCGCTTAATGGCCAGACGAAGAGGCTAAAAGTTGCATCCCCATTGAGCCTCGAGCTCGAAGTTTCCCTACTTTGCCGCATCAATGGAAATCAAGGCACGGAAGAATCTTAAAAGTGAGCATTTCCATTAGAGCGTTTTGTGTCGTTGGAGCCACGTGCTATGAGACAAGATCTTGTTTGCTACAAAACAAAAGCGCCACTCTGGACAAAAGATTATTGCTAAAGACAAACCCAAGTTGTATCTCGACGGTCATATTGTTTTCAGCTTTACCCGGTTTTTGGGCTTCGATTTTGCCTTGCGGTTACCGAATGGCTTTATAGGGAATAAGGCTCAAATATCTATTAAATATGGCATTGCATAGAATACATGCGAGTCTTGGAGTTAGCCGGTTCCACGGCCCTTGACAACAGTGGCATTTTCAGTTCTGATAAAGAGCCCAGGGTTTGGGCGATCTGCCGAGCTATCCTAGGTATATTCTAGCATAGCAGGATATGCCACAAACCCATAAACAAGGGTTTGCCCCTAGGAACAGCAAAAATGAAAACTTATATTTGCAATAGTTATAACCTAAGAGTACAAGAGAGTGGACTAAAAACAATCATTAGAATTGCAAAAGTGGGCTTAGTACAATCATTAATTTAATTTGGGATTATGTCTATTCCCAAATTAAGCCAATAAACATTATTTTCGGTGCATCTTAGGTAAAGCTTTGTATTAATAAAACCATGAATTGTATATTGCATTGGTATTTCCTTTTTCAACATTTACTTCAAATAAAGCAAAGGAAATGGCTTGTTTATTTTGAATTAACAACGAGATTATATACATATTTTGACATGATCATCGCAGTCTCCAACATCATGTTATTTTAGGCAAATAATATAGGCTAGATGAATAAAATAGTAAAGAAGTGATGTCAGTTGCTTTAAAGAAACGAATTATACAAGCGTAGCACATTTTAAATCGCACTTGATGTGATTTGCAAAATATGACAATCAAAAGAACACGGAAGGTATGTCTCCTAAGGCAATCTATGGGGGTCCCATTTTGTGCATATGCTTATACGAGCAAGTGTTCACAAAGACGTAGGATTTCGATTTTGGTTGGTCGGTAACATCAGCGTATCGACCCAATCTTGCCGCATAAAATAAAAACGGCTTTCATCATCCGGTGAACAATTGCAAAGCGGCTTAGAAGCTCTTGCTCATAGGTTTGCAAATTCCCGGTTTTTGCAAACTATGCAAGCTGGTGATAAGCGGAAGTTCATTCCAGCGTTAAAACTTCACGGGAAGGGACTTGTGAAGAAATACCCACTTAGTTATCTTCTTCAAGTGCCACGACAATTAAAGCTGCATTGCTTAGTATTAGCTTCATTTTATTATTCTTGCTTGTTCAATGGGCGCCATCTTCAGAAGACACTAAGTTTTTCAGTAGCTCTTGGGTGCCGAAACACTCTCAAGTTCAGCTTCTCCAGCACCAGTGGTTTTGGAAGAACGAACTTTTTCTAGATCCATTTCCGCCATCGAAGTTTAGATTTTCCCGAGGAAAACTAGATTCCGCGTATTTCACGATACCACTGTTAGCGTTTTGTAAAATTTTCCTTGGAACAATCTACGCCTTGCGGTAACACTTGTAGAGCTAGCTTCCACGCACCTTGGATAGGATCTCCTAAGCTAATCTTATCGACTACTTGCTATGTGAACTTCCACCGCAGGCAGTTCTTTAAAGAATCCCTCACGGTTAAGCCTACGGATGCTTCACTGCGGTCTCTGGCGGTAGCAATGCTGCTTGAATTAAATAAACCGATCAAAGAGCACCCAATCGACCCTATGGGTCGGTCTTTGATCCGGCTCTGGTAGAAATGCGGATTCTTTGAATGGAATCCCTCCGTTAGAAGCACCATCACGGTCCCTTCCTCCAATTCGATCCTTGGTGACGCACGCGCCTTAAGACGCAAAGCCACCGACCTTAGGCTGCTATTTTGACTTTCTATGGGCTATCCACGGAATCAACTAACGGTGATTAGCGGAATCGGCCATCGAATTATCGAATCCCAATTCATTACGTGGGCAATCGCTCGTGATGCGGCGCAAACCTGACCCTGGTGCAATCCGACCCTATGGTTCGATTAACGATCCAGGATCTGGCAAAGTCAATTTGTCTTGGGGCCACACCCCATCCGCCAGTTTGATGCATACCCAAAGGCTTTTTTGGTTAGTGAATCGAAACGGATCAATCCACCGGCTGATTGGTACGACCTTCTCACTAACGGTTTATTATCCTTGCTCAATCCTCCACCGTAGGCTTTATAATCGCCCACTTGAGCTCCGCGAGGCGGTCTTACGTACCCAAAACCCGCCGGTCGAGGCCTTTACTTGACGAATTCATGCACTATAGCCCCTTTTAGAGATCATCTCCACATTATCTCGAGGTTTAAGAATCCCATCGAACCATTTCCGCCATGTGTCACTTTAATGTTTCATTAAAACGCCGCTAACCTTCTAACTTACATTTAAATAACATTGGCCCACAAGGGCCTTACAGTAACATTAATATATAGTATTAGCCATATTAGCAAAAGCTTATGGTCCTCTGCCCGAGTCGATCCTGCTGAAACTCTTGCTAATATTTAACAATATTGGCCCTGCTGAAACCATTACCGTAAGCTAGCGATTAATAATACCATTTACCCGCATCGTCCGTTAGGCGATTCACCGATCAACGGCCCATTAAATCACAAACTGCGGCAATGCGACCCATAATACCCGTGCTCATGGGCGTCAAATTCGAGGCCGGTCGGCTATGCCCTTGGGGTACGTAACATTTCCTCCCCCCTCCTTTTGGACCTTACCCTCAAAGGTTGATTATGTCCAATATGGCAGAGAGGGAAGAAATAAAGAAGTCGGACCCAACCGGAAAAGGGCAAATCACGTACATAGATTGTGAAGATGTTATTCGGATATTAAGCTCCCATTAAACTGAAGTAAAGAAAAGGAAACACAAAATTTCAGCCTTAGAAAAACTGGAGTCTGCAATGGGATGCATTGGTAAATTTATAACTTCTCAAGAAGGTCTAATTTAGAAAATGAGCCAAGTAGATAGAATATATAGAAGAATTACCTTGTGAGGAGGCAGATAAAAAATTACAAAAAGGGAAGTAATGAATCAAACTGGCGCAGCTTATTAAATTATTGTTCATCTTCATGTTGTAGTAGAAAATGACCTCTGGAGACAATTGAAATAAACCAGGACTTGTTACAAGATGAAGAGAAAATAGGGGCCAGTGAAATTTACACGCTGTATCTGCTCTGGCCATGAAAGAATCTTGATTCTCAGGAGGTGAATCCTCAGGTTGGAAATTGATAATGGAACTTCTGCTTGGAATAAAAAAAGCTCTCACTTCTCAATACTATAGAACACATTAGCCTTCCAAATAATGGCGGGGATACCATATGCATGCAATACAAATGAATGGAGGATGGGGAACAAGCTATAGGGCCCCCAAACACGTAATCTCCAAACTATCAAAATGGAAGAAGCTTGGCTCCTTCTCATTCTGGCTTGGGGCCGGTTAAAGGAGCTCATAAACTGCTATGCATGTTCACGCAATGGTGGGTTGTAAAGTCAAATTAGAGATTCGCGATAACAATGGCTTAAAATAGAGTATGGACATCTCAACTCGCTAAGAATAAAGGCAGAGCTACTAGAGGAGTTGCTTACCTCTCTCCTTTTCATTCCCGCGTCACGGTGACAATAGACTTATAAATCTTGTCTATAAAATTCAAGCGAATTTCATTGTTAAAGGTAGCCAAAAATTTCTATGCTCAAACCTTGTCCTCATTTCACCATGTGTGCCATTTTTGCCGGTTTTAAGTTCCATATGAGGGAGTTGAAGAGGCATAAGCTCGATTCCATTACCCATGGACCATTCGAGAAGATTCAACAGCGAGGTTGTGCCATTTTATGCCAAAGAGCGGAATGAGAAAGGAATTTCGTTTTTTTACAAATCTACTGATTTCTAAGTTTTGAATAAATTTTAGGCTGCCGATTTGAGTAAGGAGAACACCTCGACATGTAAAATCTTTGAATTTTACCTCTATATACGGTTCTAAGCCCCTCTTTTGTTCATATCCCGAACTTATTGCAATTCTTTTTTGTATATTCCACACGAGGCTAAATTTTAGCAGCTATACTTAGGAATAGAACAGAAGAAAATGTACTTATTTGATATCTGAAGCATGTTTTTGCATACTGCCCTATACTGGCTGGATTTTTCTTTCTTTTCGCTGTTTGCATGTTCCACTAACCTTTCCCTAGAAACGCCTTACGCGTTCGTTTGTGGATATTGCCCTATTCACGAGAATGATAATTTTTTAATATAATACAAAGTATGCATTCTTGATGATATTATTGATGCGCATGTTGTCCCTGCTTCATACTTAGATAATGTTACACCTATTATTGCAACCACAAAAAAGATAATAATACGGTAGAAGAAAGAACATTGAGATCACCTTGTACAATAGTGTGTGCATCACCCTTTGAGATCAATGAAAGTGTTTTATGTAGGGATATTTAAATTAAGAGAAGATACTTGTATTTATTAATCTACGCTGGATGATGAGAAACGCTAGTTTGGCTTGCATTATGCTCGATAAATGAGCCCGCACGTGCAAATCATGTCCTGTCCATCCTATTCGGAAGAGATGCAGAAACACTTCTTAATGTAGCAAAATTGATGGGCACACTTGTGCTTTCCATTGAGTAATGCACCATCGAGGAATCTTGTAATGTCGTAGTAGTCGTTGTAGTCTGCATTTTAGGTGATATTTGAATTGTGGCTTCCGTAAGGGTGCAGTTCATATTTCTTTGAAATGCTGAAATTTCAATTTCTAGTTTGTGTTGAGCAGTTTAGCATACAAGCTTTGGTAAAACTCATCTAAAACAGCAGAGTTAGGATTTCAGCTATAATGTACATAGGGAGATGTGCATCTCTAAATCTTAGACAAATGCATTACACACAAGCTCAAGAGAATCCAAAATATAAAGAGCTATACGAAAACTCCCACTTTTGCAAAGAAATTGGGGTGGACCATTACTGTTGTTTTGTATTGTAGAAATTGATAATTTTGTTTTGGTGTGTTATGGGATTTGTTATATTTAATGTATATTACATTTAGTATTGACTTTGAATTTTGTTTTCCACAAAAAGCGATCTCCTAACTTCAGCCGAACTTAAAAGCAGTCGTTTGAGATTATTCAAATCTAGTATTGAACTCAGCATGGCATCTTCATGCCTTTTTCAAAACAACACCGGAGATAATTGAAGTTTCTATATAAAAGTACTAGAATTAACCCCTAATTGCTCCTTTGGATTTAAGTCGATTTTTGTCCCGGCGTTTAGCCGAAAATGAATACATTAAAGAAACACAAAGAACGCTTGCTCAATGCTAAATTTAATATTCCGAACCACATACTTTGCGGGCGTGCTGCATGCAGCTGCATACAATATCCAGTTCAAAAGAAGGAAGGCGAAAGCATTGAAAGAATGCGCCCACTTGAAAAATGGCAGATAGAGACAGATACAACGCCACTCTTAGAAAGAATCGAATGATGCGGGCGGTACTGCGAGAGAAAAGAAGCTCTATCCATCCTCTAGTTACAAGTTAACTATGTAAACATACAGTAGAATGAATGGAGATGATAGTGCAGTAGTAGAGCAAGAAGCGATCATTAGAAAAGCATTCCATCTAAGAGGAAACTTGAGACCGGTTGCATCATATCAAGAAACTTTGAATTGGCAAATGCACCGATTGGGCGGCATATCAAAGGAAACCTTTGTGCTGCTAAACGGTGGCGAATGGCTAAATATTCTGGCGAAATAAAAATGGTGCAATTTCTTGGTGCAAAATGCGTAAGGTATATGCTTTATAGGAGAATCGTAAATTAATTCGTGCCTCCATCTCCTCCACATGATTATTTAATTTTAGTATAATCCTCCTCCAACTTCTCCAAAGATCACGATCAAACTTAGGACTTGTGTCTATAGCGTCCAATTACTTCATATAAACTCCTGAAGCACGGTATATAGAACATCATGTGAATTTCATTGCTTGGAGTTAGTCTATATATTGCGTGTATACACATCTTTGTCGATGGTTGCCTCAAAATGGTCCACTAAAGACCTTTGAGCTTTTTTATTATTTTACTTAGCATTAATTAGGACTACTTAAAAGATGCTTTTGTTCTATAGTATACAATTATTGCTTCTATTAGCTTCTTAGCTCTTAGCACCTCTACTTTCAAAGCTCATTCAATGCATGTTCATGGGTGTCAAGAATCACAGAACCAAAGTATTTAATAATAGTTTAGATGTTTATTTTATATATTTGTTTTGCAAGGATCTGGCCTAACCTTTATAAAGGTTTGGAATGGGCTTTAATTTTATAACTCTAGCTACATGATCATGGAGTCAATACTCAATGACACATATGAGGTAGCTGAATGTAACGCATATGGTTTACAAACTTGAGAGCTTTCAATCAAATGAGGGTCAAATTCTTGAAGCTCTCACCTCCAAACCTTGTTCACGTTAAAGAAGCTTCCCTCCATGAAAGTGCAACCGCTAATGCATTTCTTGGCGTAAAAGGCAGATGATGGAAGAAAAGGATCAATTGTAGCGGATGACTTTGCCATGAAAGACAAGACTTTTGCGCCGAAATTGTTAAAATTAGCCATCGTCTGCACCTCCTTACATATGGCCTAGTAAGACATGTGATCTGCGCTTGAGGTCTTATCTTTTTAGAACTGGTAACGTAAGCATTAGTTCATACATATGTGGTGCACTTCATGGATTTAATTAGGCATCAATAATAAATGTATATCAAACGTGACTATACCTCTTGCATGAATGGATGCTTGAGTTGCTTACCAAATGGGCAGCTCAAGTTGCTTTCAAAGATATGGTGTTTGCCATAATAATGTTCAAGTCATGCTTTTCTCCTTTTTGCAAAATTTTTCTTTTCCAGTTTCACATAATATTTAAAAGCAGGTCATGTATTACATCGTAGTAAATGATGGCTCTACTTCCTCATTTAAAGATTCCCAAAACTCAAAGAAGATCTGGTGGCCGGGCATTCTCCTCCAGACACGAATATCATAATGAGGCTCTGATTCCATGGATAAAGGGGAAAAATCAAGGTAAACTATGATAATGATGCCACAAGATACACTACAAACAGCGATGAGATTATGGCCTCAATGAGTTACAATGACATGAAATTATCGAGGAACCAAGTGCAAAAAGTATGAACACAGCTAAGGAAAAGAAGTTGGGACCATGAATTCTCATCATGCAAGCGTGAATAAGGAAACATGCTACACTACTTGTGCCAAAAGCAGTTACATGATAAAACAAAACAAATCCAAGCTTTAGTTCATGTATTAGGTGCTCAAATATACTAAAACGAGCGAAACCTAGAAGATTAAGCTGACATCAAGTGTGAAAACATGTGATGTCCCAGTTTTCAAATGTTTATGGAAATTGACATGAATGGAACAAGAAGATGCAAGACTTCTTGGACATAAAAATACCACCTCTGGATTGATACGAGGAATATACAGTAAGTTTGTAGCTTTTAAGATTTGCCCAGGTTATGCAATTTTGCAGTTTCCAATTTTGCATCATCATTCAATCTACTTGAATGAATTCATCTTCTCTTTCCTAATGCAAGCATGTGGAGGGTTTCAAACTGTTATCTTCTTTGCAAGTGCTGGACTCCACTAGTAAATCTATGGTAATCTGCCATCGAATACCTCTATAGCATAAACATGCTTTGCTTATTAAATAACCAGGAAAAATGATCTGATGAGAGCTTAATATCATGATAGACCAGAGAGTACAGTAAGTCATAGGTAATGTTTCTGGCTGTGGATTCCAATGCCAGGACAGCTATTTGAAGCATGTATTAACATGAATTAATCTGCGTACAAACCCTGTTATCCTGCCAAGCCTTCACCCAGCAAAACACAACGAGAAAAGCCTTTGCCTGATGAACAGATACATACATAATTTGGTCATTTATAATAGCCTTTCTAAATGCCCCAGCCGTAATTGGAAACCATTGTCTTCCACACCAAAGCCCCACATTTCTTAGTTTCTTAGCCACCCTGAAGCTTATCATTACTTTGAAGTTGACCAGTACATTGGAGGAGAAAGCAGTCTTTTCAAAATACTTACACCAAGCTTCAACATGTATCTTAAAAACTTAGGATTGTAAGATGCTGCATAGACAGCTAAATTATGATATGGCACTTGAGAAGAACTATAGCACCTGTGAGAGCTGTTTACTGCAAGAAGGGGGCATTTGAGCCGCGTGCTTTCTATCTTAAACTGCATGCCATCCTGTTGCTTGAGCAGATTATTCAGTAATTTTGGAGATAAACTATCACACCTTTGTTCCATAAAAGCAACTCCCTCACATCTAAAGCTTTTCCTCTTCAATTAACTGCTTGTGAAGTAAAGGTGAAACTTTCAAAAAAAAAGAGAATTAGCATGCAAGAGCCACACAGATTCATATTGTTCTTTGTAACACCCATCTTTCTAAATGTAACTGTATTTAATCGTCCAGTTTTGTACATAATTGTCCACTTTGTATAACAAACAAATACCTGCTGCAAACAAAGAAAAGAATTCCCACTTCCAGCACCCGTAACTACTACCGTCCCTAAAAATCTGCACTGTTCTCCATGATTGCTGCATAATATGTTCCTGTAGAACCCCAATAATGCTTGATAACTTGGAACACCTACTAATGACACCACCAGAGCAATAGAAAAGAAGCTATTACAAAATCATATCTAGTATCTAATACTCCTTCTCTAATAGAAATGATATCTCAAAAAGCAGCAAACTGGCCCAACCTGTCCGTTATATAAACTTGGAGCATGTTTTGCTGATGAAGAAACTGCTATAATAATGAAAATACATTTTTTTGCATGCTGATTCTATCTTCTTGTCGAACTTGTTCTTGTTCGACTCCATTACTAATGTACCATTTCCCTTGACCTCATTTATAAAACCAAGATGCCTCGTGGTACACATGCATGAAATCTATAAAATTGCATAATGACTTATATAAACTTGCTAAAAAAGAGTTGACCAAGGGCTCGAAGAACAATGTGAAGATGTCCGTATGCAAACATAAGATTAACAAGGTTTGAAACAAAAAAGATACAGAATGTAAAAATGTAACAAGCTTTATCTGAGACCTGTAGTTGTGCCATTACTCTTTAAATCCTCCATTGCTTTGCCAAAAGCATTGTTCATGTCAATGGATTTGAAACCTAGCGAAAAAGTCTTTGGATAGGATAGCTTTTACAAGTCAATCGAGTTAGTATCTTGTCACAAAATTTCTCTAAGAAATAACTGCTGTCATAAGCCTGCTATAATAATACTGTACATCATACATTATGTAAAGCCTAAGTTTGTCAATGGCAGCTATAACATATATACATCCCACAATGACTTGTCTAGCTTCACATGTTAGAAGCATGTTTATCTAGAACCTGAATCAACCTCTTTTGTATTGTCCACCACAATCCAAATTTGAAGAGTAGGGCTCACTTTGGAGAACTGCGCGAAAGAAAAGCTTTTTGTCAAAAAGCTTCCAACCATTCTTGTCATGCAGACCGTCCTTCTTCCTGGAATTTATAGCCTATCAACAACAGACCTGAAGGTTAAAAACAACTAATTTATGCAAGGAATTTCACAACAGTCCATTTAACCAGGCAGAATGTTAATGACAATAGTAATGTGACGAATTGGAATGAAGCTAAGCATAATGGGAAGAAATTGAACCAGACAGCCCATCGCAAATGCCTTCTGCGGGACCTGAACCTAAAGGAAATCTCTGGCAGGCAGGGCAATAATACATGTTTCTTGTCTACATCAGAGTCTGTTTCTGGCAGAGTCTACACTCCTAGGCTCTGGTTGAAGCCCCTCACTATTTCGGTTTCTTGCAATGCGGTTCTAGGCCTAGGTCTTTTTTTGGCTAGGCCTAGTTCTTGCAATACGGTTCTGGTAAAAAAAATGAAGTTGGAGTTGTGAGGTTTCGATCCTCAGACCTCTTGATTTCCACGATGTCGGCCTCGGAATCGCTCTTGAGGCATCGTGGGGTTTCGATCCTCAAGCCTTTTGCTTCCAAAGATGGCACAAGCACTCTTCCACTGAGCTACAACCCCAATTAGTGTTTAATTATTTGCAAACAAATTATAATAACCCCAATTAATATTAGTTTAATATTAATAATAGACTTCATGTCTTCAAGGCATTGTAGTGATTCTACATCCTCCTCTACCTAAAGATTTGCCTTCTATTTATTTATTACAAGCTCCAAATCCATCGAATAAACTCCAAGCTCCTGAATGGCACTTCGCTTCTTCTTAGAGTAGGCGTGGATTTTACCGCGTGGCTTTTGCATGCCCGGTGGATTTTTGAATGTCATCACATGTTATAGATATGTATTTTGAGCAGGGTTAAACACATTATACCCGGAGATAGCATTACTAGTGCCTTCCCACTTGACATTAGATGTTTGTTAGAGATAAGTGGTGAATTACACTTCATGATGATTCCACACACTATCTTACAAGGATCTCGTTGTTCCTTTCTTCTTAAGTGTTATTGGGATCCCGGATGGTTTGATAAGCCGATTACGCTAACTCAGATGTTAGTTGATTCGGGGATTAGCCCATAGAGTCAAAATAGCGACCTAAAAGGTTTTGTGCTTGCGGTCTTAAAAGGCGGTGGCTTCTACCAAGGATCGAATCGGAGGAAGGACCCGGTAGGTGCCCGGCCAGGGAGGATTCATTCAAAAAAAGAATCCGCATTTCTACCGGGAGGCGGATCATGACCTTTGGACCCATAGGGGTCGGTTGCGGCCCCATTGTGTTTACGATCTCAAAGGCAGATTACTCTTGCCAGAGATCAATCCCGAGTGAAGCATCACGGTAGGTGCTTAACTTCGGAGGGATTCTTTGAAGGAATCAGGGCTTCTATGTGGAAGTTCACATAGCGATGGCCGATAAGATTAGCGAGGGAATCAGGGATCCAAAGGTGCGGTGGAAGCTAGTCTAGCGTTAACTGCGGGGCGTGAGATTGTTCTTAAGGAAAATTTTTGCGTCGTAGCTTGATGGTATCGAGTTGTGGTATGAATCTAGTTTTAGGGAAAATCTAAACTTGATGGCGAAAATGGGCGAAAAAAGTTACGTCTTCCAAACCACTTGGGAAGTGGAGAAGCGGGAACTTGAGTGTTTTGATCAAAGAGTGAAAAACTTAGTGTGTCTTCAAGGGGAAGATGGCGTCCATTGAACAAGAAGTCAATAAACTAGTTACTAAGCAATGCGGTTTAATTCTTTGAAGTACTTGAAGAAGATACCAAGGGTATTTCTTCACAAGTCCCTTCCTCGGGAAGTTTTGGCTGCTTGAATGAACTGGCTTATCACCGGTTGCATAGTTTGCAAAAACTGGGAATTAAGAACCTATGAGCAAGAGCTTGGTTTGTTTGCAATTGTTCAACCTCGGATGATGAAAGTCGGGTTTTTATTTTATGCCACGATTCTTTGGATATCTTTGATGTTAATGACCAACCAAAATCGGAAATCCCATGTCTTTGTGAACACTTGCTCGTATGCTATGCACAAAATGGGACCCTCATAGATTAATTCCTTGCCTTAGAGACATACCTTCCGTGTTTCTTGGATTATCATAGCTTTAAAATCACATCAAGTCTGCGATTTAAATGTGCTTTCTGGTTGTATAATTGTTTCTTTTAAAGCAACTTGGAGGACATCACTTTTACTATTTTGTCCACCTAGTCGAGTATTATTTGCCTAAAATAACATGATGTTGGAGATCATGGTGATCATGTTCCAACATTTTTATGGTATATAATCTCTTGTTGTTAATTCAAAATAAACAAGTCATTTCCTTGCTTTATTTGAAGTAAATAAAGAAAAAGAACACAGAGAATGCAATATACACCATGGTTTTATTAATACAAAAAGCTTACTCAAGATGCACTGAAAATAATGCTTATTGAAGCAATTTGGGATAGACATAATCCCAAATTGAATTAATGATTATTACTAAGTCCACTTTTGCAATTCTAATGATTGTTATTAGTCCACTTTTTGCATTTCTAGGTTATAACTATTGCAAATATAAGCCTTTCATTTTTGGTTTGCCCTAGGGGGCAAACCCTTGTTTATGTGGGTTTGTGGCATATCCTAAGTATATGCTAGAATATACCTAGGATATGTTGGTGGCCGCCCAAACACTCTTGGCCTGAAACCGGCCTTCATTGATTGTTCTTTAGGTGTGGAAACTGGCTAACCGGCACCCTGGGCATGTATTCTATGCAATGCTGTTCTTCCCGCAATAGATATTTGGAGCCTTATTCCTGCTATAGCCATTGAGTGCTTAGGCAAAGCGGTGAAGCTCCAAAACTGCAGTGAAACAATATTCCTGATTGCCAAGATACAACTTGGGTTTGTCTTTTAGCAATAATCTTTTGTCTGTAGTGATTAAGCTTTTCTTTTGTAGCAAACAAGATCTTGTCTCATAGCACGAACTCCATCGGATCACAAAAAGCGAGGCTCTAATGGAAATGCTCACACTTTAAGATTCTTCCGTGCCTTTGATTTATTGATATGGCAAAGTAGAAATCGAGTTTCGAGGCTCAATGGGGATGCACCCTTAGTCTCTTTTTGCTCGAATCATTGTGCAATGAAGGATGGTCCTATTGTTTCAAAATTGGTGAGAGCCAATGGGACTGTATCAAACTTGCTCATGAAGTTTTATTCGGGGTAGTATCCTCTGCCTTGAGAAAGGTTACAATCATTTGTGCATGTGCACTTAAGGAAAATTTGATTGCCTTGATCTTAATGAGATTGGACAAAGAGGAGTTAATTTAAGTGGAGGACGAAGCCACGGATACAACTAGCTCATGCATTGTATAGTGACTCGATATTTACATAATGGGTGATCGCTTCCTTCTTTGTGGATGCTCAAAGCTGCCGCTTTGTTGCTCAAGGTGTCAAAGGACCGATGATTTTACTTGGCGGTTTTACTCTCTTGAAAATGCATTTCAGGAATGTCATTGACTAAAGCTATCATCTTAGTGACACATCAAGTGGAGTTTTGCCCAAAAGCGACAAAAAATTCTGGTAAGTGCCTTGCATCAATGATATTTAGGTCTATATCTTGACATGATGATGAAACATAGGGTACATTTAGACTTATAAAAGCGGACATGAGTTGACTTTGTTGTCAAACTATAATGGCACTACAATTTAGAGACTTGGTGTTTGAAAGTTATCATCAACTTTCTTGATCAATTGAGAAAAGACAATGGATTAAGCTACAAAAAAAGAAGTGCTAAGTTTTGACACCCTTAGATGTAACTAAACATCGTCTTTTAGGTGAAATTCAATTTGAAAAGACAATGTCTGCATGAATATCTTGAACTTGTCTATCTCAATTCGGATGATGCAAGCTAGAGAAATAAAGTAGGCGGCAAATATGATGAGTTGTTGGCAATTTGGCGGTATGTTTGTGACATTTACGAATGCACATAATAATGCAAGAGAGCATGCATCTTTAGCCGAAAATATTTAAAACCAAAAAAAAAAGTCTTTCATGATGCAAAAGACATGTCCGTGAAGGTGCACAATACAACCGTTGATGTTAGTCAATTAACAAAGGATGAGGAAAAAGAAATGGGTGGCTTGGGGCGTTAGATCACTTATGAGTTATGTGGGAATAAGCAAGGGGATGTAATTTTCACTCTAGCTTTGGCGGCACAAATCATATTTGTAATTGGCGACGATAAGCAACTTCGGTTGGCCACCGATCGAACTCAAGATTAAGTCCAATGTTAGTAATTGTTTATCGCATTGATTTCTTTTCTTGGAGGGTTGGTCCATGTGCATGGTAAATCATATAAATCTCTTGGCCTCAAAGCATCAAAGGCTTTCTTTTCGGCTTTATGGATTCTTTTGTTGATTGCACCTATGTCTATATTTGATTCGACACCAATTGGCGAGAATCCTAAACCGGGTATATTATTTTTCAATTAGTGTCCATGATACTAGAATATAGAATTGATTTACTATTGACAATTAATTGGATGTGGTTTTCGGCTTCATTAGACATGAGCATATTGTATATAGATATTCCAATCGCCTTGCATTTATATTTGCGAAATATTTGATGTTATTGCTATCTTGGTTTGCAATGTCAATTGTGGCGTGGAAAGTGTTATAATGATTGCCATTCCAATGGTGGACTGCTTATTGGCTCTGGTACATGGCTATCAATATTTAAGCAAAAGGAGGTCAAATATGTCGGTCTTAAAAATCCACTTTCAATAAATACGATTTATATATTTGCCTCTTGAAATAGCCCTTTGGCGTGACAACTATTTGGACTTTTGAAAATGAGCATATTTGTGGTAAATCTTTACAAGCTATGGACATTGATGGTTCTGTAAATCTTCAAACTTTCATAGCTTATGAGTGGGTAGCACTTCTTGTTGAATTTCTGGAAACTCTTATATTATCTGCTTTGCACCTTTGCTCATGGTTCTGCAATCACAGCGTTAAGTAAGGCAATTTATTTCTCCTAACATCCATTTTCTTCTATTTCAACTGTTTTTAACTTTTAACAATTTTGAACGGCTTGGTGGACTCTCCTTGTCTTATGCCCTTCTCGCTTCAATGGTTAACATTCGCAGCAAATTACATTGTGTCTGTAGAACGGATATACCAGTACATGCATCTGCCTCAAGAAGCGCCTGCTATAATTGACAGCAACCACCACTTTGCACATGGCCTTGTAAAGGAACGGTGGATCTGCAAAATCTGCAGGTATAATCTCTTGCTAGTTAATCAAATGAAGGCTTTCAAAATTCGGATATAATATTCTATGAAGCGTGGCATGATCTACCACTGTGATCTTCATCCGCACTACATTTCAAAATGATACAGCGGTGGGAAATTATTCTAATGAACTTCTAGGTTCATGTTTCTCTTTTAATCGTTATTATGCTAAAAATGGTTACTGTTGTGGCTGTTCTTCAACTTAGGAGTTAATATCACTAACCACCTGGGAACAAATAAATTTTCATCTCTTTTCATAACTCTATTCGATTATGACTTCCCATGCAATTGCTAGGCGAAAAGATGCAAGGGTGTTGATGTAGAAGTTGTAAAATGAATGGCCTCAAGTGCTTAATAGGGTTGATTAGATATTGGAGGATGGTTATGTTTACGGAGCATGATCTATAGGATGAATGGAGATTATATTGGTGCTTTCCTTCTCATATTATAAAAAAAACTACTCTACTCTCATATTATAAAAGAGATTGATAATAATGTGATATCCCATACGATAATATCGGGTTAGGTATCAAGAAATAGCTCCGTTTGTGGTGGGCAAAGAATTGGAATTGTTGGATTTGTCTCTCGGTTAAAGTCTCTCTTGTTGACCAAAATACACAAGATAATCAAGGCATGGAGATAATGTAGGTTGAAGCCTATGGCTAGTTTCTAAAGGAACAATTTATGGATGACTTTAGAATCTCTTGTAGCTAATTGGTTCCTTCATGGATGCAGTGAAATGGAACAATCCTATATCCTATATCACTACATGTCATTTGTGGATGTAATCAAATGGAACAATGTATTGAAGATCATTGCACAAGAATGACATGCACAACTTGAATACTATATAATGATCGAGTTGGACATTGAAAAGAATATCTGAGAGGTGAGAGTGACATAGGACCAACTCTCATAGATATATCATGAAGATAACAATTAGAACAATGAAGATAGTAGGACCAATTCGGAGAAATATATCATGAAGATAACAATTAGAAAACTAAAGATAATAATTTGGGTTGTCAACTTGCTTACATGCTCATCACTAGCATAATGCATGCTCCTAACAACTTGCCCACTAATGTCATGTCCAACAACCATTTTCACCAAGAAGCTCTTTATAATTTGAAATCAAAATGAGGGTTTTAAAAGTTTAATAAAAAGGGGCATTAGAGGGATGGCGCAGATCGGAAGGCCAACAGAGGAGATGCAAGATGCACTCCCACCTCTCCTTATAGAGGTGCAAGATGCGTGCACTTATTTAAAGCTGAGATACAACAAATGAAATCTTGAGAACGAAGAATCCAAAAAATTTCATAACTCTTTGTAGGTTGTGGCAACAACCTGTAACTTGTCAACCTTGCCGCTCGTCGAACATAGCAAGTTTTGAACTTTCCGAGTTGTAAATGTCAACCAGAAATTAAAGTAATTGAATGGTGCACTATTAAAATAATTGAATGGTACATGGAACTGGTGTTCTAAATGAGAACTATACATGCGGTTTATCATTTTATTTAAAAAATTGAGTTTGAAGTAACTGCCAACTCTTAAATGTGGGTCGATTATAACAACTATACTACTTTATCACAATATCAAAATCTTTGGGGTTATTATGTGGGAGGCAACACAAAAAGTCTTGGCACAGCGAAAGTTAAACCCATAGCCAATGTTTGATGCAAATGCTTTGATCTTCACATTTGTTTTTGCCATCGACCACGAAACACCACCACCTCGGGGGACCGGAGGGCAAAGTGATTTCCACTGATAAAGAGGCCCTTGATTTTGAAGCTCACGAAAGCCTTTACAGGTTGCTTGTGTGCTTGGGGAAGATGCAACAGATGCAAAATTGTAAGGATAGATTCGAGGATCTTCTTTAGTTGCTTGATGAAAATAGGCTTAGGAAGTGTGCTTATTAGGCAACCACTTCAAATGATCTGAGGAGTTGGAATCGGAGAGGCAAGCTCATTTTTGATAAAAAAGCAAGGATATTAATCTCGTCTTATACAAAAAAATTTCAGAATAATCGGAGGGTACCACGAGGCAAGGAGAATGCAAAGCAATCTCCAACAACATTAGAGACTAGCTAAGCCCGTCCAGAGGACTTAGATATCCAATAAAGCTCTCTTATTAGTTAGCTAACTTGATCCTTTCTTGTTTATGGTTGTCTCTAGTTACTCATCTGTTTTATGCATATGCACAATGTAGGGATTACCATCCGTCAATGAAGAGGATGTTTTCGCGAGTTGCCAATCTCCACCGTCGTTGAGGAATTAAAAAGTAAAACTACTAGATGTAGTCCATTTCAAACTTTTATTGTATAGAACATATTAAATATGATACATTCAATGGCCTTCTTTCCAACCAAAAGTAATGTCATTTAGGGCAATATCTTTCATCGATTGACATTCCATACTTTCCTTTGTTCAACCGACCGATCATATGAATTGCTCCAACCTTTTTTCGTTCTTTTATTATTTGTGTTGTCGTCAATGCAAAGCATAGGTCCACGCTCATTTTATGTCAAATACTGAATGTGAAATACTTATGCTTTATGAAATCTTACCCATGTAATTCTAACCAAGTAATATCATAGAGTCACTACGAAATGAATTCCCTTTGTTTAATTTAGAGTATGAATGAATTTTATATTAAATTTCAAGCCATGGTGCCCTAACAATATCATCTATTCTACAAGAATTGTTAAATATCGAGAGATATACACACCCCAAAAAGAGGAGACGGAGAGATAAGTTGGCTTTGCAATACTCTTGAGGCTTGTGTTGATGACGGTGTACAATCATGATAAAATTGTAAACCCATCCCTCCCCCAAAGTGCCACATTGACCAATGAGGACAACAAGCTAATTCGGCCATAACTTGCCCACAACAAGCTCACTTTCGCCGATTGCTTTTCATCTTATGAAAATTAGATGGTAGGAAAATCTAGCGGTGAAATAAGCTGTGCTATATAGCTTAGTCTCTTTTTGTGAATTAGCCATGGGTAGTATAAAGTAAGTTCTATATAGAAGAAAAATTGCCACCATTAGCTAACCTCTAAATTATACAATTTGCCCTATATATTGTGTTTATCCCCTTAAGAATTACCCATAAAGGAAACCCCGAACTACGAGATTAGTTGATTAAAGCCCAAAAGTGTGCAAATCGATGGGACTTTCTAATTTAAGGTGGTCTACGCAAAATGGCTATCGTTCTGGGCAAAGACTTGTTTCTTCCGCCTCTCTTATTCGGGCTATATAAATAGGGTGAGATTAAATTTATCCTCAATGTTGTGATACCTTCACAACCGATTACATAATGCAAAATCACAATCCCTCCACAACAAGTGTTTGGGGGCTCATTTTGGATAGCTACAAGTGCCGTGTACCTTCGCATGATCTCGACCCCACCACACTCAAACTATCACCGCATAATCAGTTCAGTTCTAACCGAGAATTACATCTTGCACATTAATCCACACGAGTCACAACACCATTATTCTCTCTTGGCATCTTGATTCAAAGGGCTCGTGCGGCAATACAGAGGAGGAGGAGTAGAGACGATGCATGGATAGTCGATAATGCATTTTTCTCCATGAACTTGATTGTAGATATGGTTGACGCCGCATCCACCATGCACGTCTTTTTCTTATTTACATAGCTACATATATAAGGGGTTTGATACGGCTAGATTTCGGATAACTTCGAGAGGCATATAGTTCCGAACCATCATCGGTCCATAACCGCCAGAGCGTTGATAACGAGAATACAAATCCGATGCAAAGGCGGTATCGCACACAATTCTCAAGGACAAACTGCGGATCAAGTAATAGGAATGAGCTAGGTGAATACTTAAAGGCACGCTATCTTACGCCATAAAGGCATCATGGAGAATAATGTCATATAAAACAAACAAGTCCCTGGCGTTAAAATGCCTACCTCTTCACCCTTTACATTCAAGACGAGGTCATTATTAGACCGATACTTCTTACGACATCTTGATCGGTATTTGATACACTTACATATATTCAATATTACATTGACAATATATAGTCCGCATCAATATCTCAAATCGAATCTTACATAGAACAAGAACAGACGGATTTACAAAAACATTGTGAGGAAAAGTTTAAGACAACGATTAGTATGTAGAATACGTTTGCTTACGCCTAGCGTCGGTGGAGGCATCTACCTACGGCAAATTTTGTTCCTCCACCATGTAAGGTCATGGAACGAGCTAAAGATCGTTAATGATCAACGCCATGGGACATATCAACGACCGCAAAAGCAAAGGGATTGCTCACGATATATAATGAAGCAACACTAGTCATGGAGGACGCGGTTTCTCTCATCATTGAGTCCTAGACAACCATATTTTTTTTTGCTATATCACTACTCGACCAAGGTCCAAATGATGGAGCTATGGATTAGGTTCAAGTACCCATGAGCATTGACGTACTAGACAAACATCCAAACGATGAGCCGATTGCCTTCAATGAATCCCTCCATTTAATCAATAGTAATCTAACACAACAAAGAATGGACAAAAAGAATGGACAAAAATCCTACCACAAGCAGGGTCTAGTGGTCAAGCCATCGGGTTGTAGATGACCCCACCCCTGCTCAAACCCGGTGACAACCACCGGGTGGTTCAAAATAAAGAATGGACAATAAAAGCCCACCATGGGGTGGTGGTCTAGTGCTTTCAGGCCAATCAGTAACGGGCAATCCCCACGGGCTCAAAACCCACCGATGTCCTCGAAAGTGGTAAAAAAAGAAGAAAGAAAAAGAAGAAAGGTAAACGAATAGAATAGAAGGAAATCACTAAAATGGGAGTCTCATGGTACTTGAAACAACACCCATCTATCATATGGACACGAGACCATACGACAACAGTGTGGGTTCAATTTCCACATGTTCTTGAATTATCATATGATCCAAATAAAATTCTGAGTGCATACAAAAGGCTGGGAAAGAGAAATGTTCGCGGCGGCCAAGGCCGCCAAATTTCTTGTGTATAAATTAAAAAGTGCCTTTGAAGAAACAGTTAAAACACATCTTCAGATAACTACATAACCCTTCTTATCACTTCTTATTCTTATACCTTCAAAATAAGCTTAACCTAGCAATTAAGGAGGATAAAGATCCGCCATTTCAAACCTTGACTCATGCAAACACCAAAGTCCTAAGTAATATAATAGCATTAATGGCAACTTCTAGTGTGGCAACACCTATTTTTACAAAAAAAGTTGTCTTCAGTTTCCTTATGATTTTCACTGAATAATAGTTTATGGTATCTCATGGGTATATCTTAGGAATACACCTTACGGTAAATGTACCTATTTGATATCTCCGCATGTTTATGCCTGGCCTACTGCTAGTTTTACTTTCCTTTCCTTCATTTGCATGTTCTTCTTTTCCATATAACCCTTTTCCCAAGCTTGCCTTATTGCTAGTTTAAGTTCGTGAACATTCTCTAATATAATACAAAAAATGTCCATTACTGATGATATTGATCTGGATGTTTTCCCACCTTCCTTCATACTTAGACAATGTTACACCTAATATAGAACCACCAAAAAGAGAATAACACTTAAGAAGAAAGGAACAACGAGATCCTTGTAAGATAGTGTGTGGAATCGATCATGAAGTGTAATTCACCACTTATCTCTAACAAACATCTAATGTCAAGTGGAAGGCACTAGTAATGCTATCTGCCGGGTATAATGTGTTTAACCCTCGCTCAAAATACATATCTATAACATGTGATGACATTCAAAAAATCCACCGGCATGCAAAAGCCACGTGTAAAATCCACGTCTACTTCTGTAAGAAGCATCGAGTGCCATTGCCGGAGCTTGGAGTTTATTCGATGGATTTGGAGCTTGTAATAAATAAATAGAAGGCAAATCTTTAGGTAGAGGAGGATGTAGAATCACTACAATGCCTTGAAGACATGAAGTCTATTATTAATATTAAACTAATATTAATTGGGGTTATTATAATTTGATTGCAAATAATTAAACACTAATTGGGGTTGTAGCTCGGTGGAAGAGTGCTTGTGCCATCTTTGGAAGCAAAAGGCTTGAGGATCGAAACCCCACGATGCCTCAAGAGCGATTGCCGACATCGTGGAAATCAAGAGGTTCCGAGGATCGAAACCTCACAACTCCAACTTCATTTTTTTTACCGTAATTGCAAGAACTAGGCCTAGCCAAAAAGGACCTAGGCCTAGGGAGTGTAGACTCTGCCGTAAATTTCTGATGTAGACAAGAAACATGTATTATTGCCACGCCTTTTGGAGATTTCCTTTAGGTTCAGTCCCGCAAGGCATTTGGATGGGTCATGCGGTTCAATTTCTTCCCATTATGCTTAGCTTCATTCCAATTCGTCACATTACTATTGTCATTAACATTCGCCCGGTTAAATGGATCATGTGAAATTCCTTGCATAAATTAGTTGTTTTAACCTTCGTGTCCGTTGTTGATAGGCTATAAATTCCGTGAAGAAGGGCGGTCCGCATGACAAGAATGGTTGGAAGCTTTTGACAAAAGCTTTTCTTTCGCGTAGCTTCTCCAAAGTGAGCCCCTACTCTTCAAATTTGGATTGTGGTGGACAATACAAAAGAGGTTGATTCAGGTTCTAGATAAACATGCTTCTAACATGTGAAGCTAGACAAGTCATTGTGGGATGTATATATGTTATAGCTGCCATTGACAAACTTAGGCTTTACATAATGTATGATGTACAATTATTATAGCGGGGCTTATGACGCCAGCTATTTCTTAGAGAAATTTTGTGACAAGATACTAACCTCGATTGACTTGTAAAAGCTATCCTATCCAAAGACTTTTTCTAGGTTTCAAATCCATTGACATGAACAATGCTTTTGGCAAAGCAATGGAGGATTTAAAGAGTAATGGCACAACTACAGGTCTCTTATAAAAGCTTGTTACATTTTTACATTCCGTATCTTTTGTTTCAAACCTTGTTAATCTTATGTTTGCATACGGACATCTTCACATTGTTCTTCGAGCCCTTGGTCAACTCTTTTAGCAAGTTATATAAGTCATTATGCAATTTTATAGATTTCATGCATGTGTACCACGAGGCATCTTGGTTTTATAAATGAGGTCAAGGGAAATGGTACATTAGTAATGGAGCGAACAAGAACAAGTTCGACAAGAAGATAGAATCAGCATGTGCAAAAATGTATTTTCATTATTATAGCGAAATTCTTCATCAACAAAACATGCTCCAAGTTTATATACACTGACAAAGTTGGGCGGTTTTTTCGCTTTTTGGAGCATCATTTCTATTAGAGAAGGAGTATTAGATACTAGATATGATTTTGTAATAGCTTCTTTTCTATTGCTCGGTGGTGTCATTAGTAGGTGTTCCAAGTATCAAGCATTATTGGGGTTCTACAGAAATATATTATGCACAATCATGGAGAACAAAGGCAGATTTTTAGGGGCGTGTAGTAGTTGGCGTGGGTCTTTGGAAGTGGAATTCTTTCTTTGTTTGCGGCCAGTATTTGTTTGTTATCGTCTTTCCAGTAGAAAAGTGGACAATTATGTACAAAAACCGGACGATTAAATACATTACATTTAGAAAGATGGGTGTTACAAAGAACAATATGAATCAGTGTGGCTCTTGCATGCGCGCAATTCTTTTTTTGAAAGTTTCACCTTTACTTCTACAAGCGAGTTAATTGAAGAGGAGAAAGCTTTAGATGTGAGGGAGGTAAGCTTTATGGAACAAAGGTGTGATAGTTTATCTCCAAAATTATCGAATAATCTGCTCAAGCAACAGGGATGGCATGCGGTTTAAGATAGAAAGCACGTGCTCAAATGCCCCCTTCTTGCGAAGAAATGAAATCTCCACAGGTGCTATAGTTCTTTCTCAAGTGCCATATCATAATTTAGTCATTTTCTATGCAAAAGATCTTACAATCCTAAGTTTTTAAGATACATGTTGAAGCTTGGTGTAAGTATTTTGAAAAGACCTTTCTCCTCTAATGTACCGGGTCAACTTCAAAGTAATGATAAGCTTCAGGGTGGCTAAGAAACTAAGAAATGTGGGGCTTTGGTGTGGAAGACAATGGTTTCCAATTGCCGGCCGGGGCATTTAGAAAGGCTATTATAAATGACCAAATTATGTATGTATCCGCTCATCGGGATAAGAATAACGCAAGGCCCCAAAACACATGTCTCCAAACTATCAAAATGGAAGAAACTTGGCTCCTTCTCATTCTCTGAGCAGGACGGTTAAGACTCATAAACCTTGTCTATGTTCATGCACGCAATGGTGGGTTGTAGAGTCAAATTAAAGTTGCAGTAACAATGGCTTAAGTAAGTGGACATCTCCAATAAAGTCGGAAAGCTACTCGAGGAAGTTTGCTTACCTCTCTCCTATTCATTCCACGTGCAGCGGCAATAGACTTATAAATCTTGTCTATAAAATTCAAACGGGCTACCATAGTTCGTGTCTAAAAATTTCTATGCTCAAACCACTGTCCTCATTTCACCATGTGTGCCATTTTTTTGCCCATGTTTTGCAAGTTCCATGAGGGGGATTTGAAGAGGCATAGCTCGATTCATTACCCATGCACCATTCGAGAAGATTCAACAGCAGCTGTGCCATTTTCGCAAGGGCAGGTAAAGAGAAAAAGGAATTTTGTTTTTTACAAATCTACTGATTTCTAAGTTTTCGAATAAATTTTAGCTGCCGATTTGAATAAGGAGAACACCTCTGACATGTAAAATCTTTGGGTCTCTATACCGGTTCTACAACCCCTTTTTGTTCATATCCGAACATGCAATTCTTTTTGTATATTCCACAGGGCTAAATTTTAGCCGCTATACTTAGGAATAATACTCACAAGAAAATGTACTTATATCTCAAAGATGTTTATGCCTGCCCTATGGCTAATTTTTCTTTCTTTTCCTTCATTTGCATGTTCCACCTAACCCTTTCCCTAAGCTTGCCTTTTTACTTGGGTTCAAGTTTGTGGATATTGTCCTATTGCGAATGATAATTTTAATATAATACAAAATGTCCATTACTGATGATATTGATCTGCATGTTGTCCCACCTTCCTTCATACTTAGATAATGTTACACCTAATGTACAACCACCAAAAAAGATAATAATACCTTAGAAGAAAGGAACATTGAGATCCTTGTACAATAGTGTGTGCATCACCCTTTGAGATCAATGAAAAGTGTGTTTTTTTTTTTTTTTTTTTTTTTTGGTAACATGTGGAAATATTTAGAATGAAGAAGATACTTGTATTTATTAATCTACATGTGGATGATGAGAAAAAACTAGTTTAGCTTGCATTATCAGTAAATGAGCCACGTGCAAATAAATATGCACATCTACCATCCTATTGGAAGAGAAGCAAACATAGCAATGGCAAAATTGATGGGCACTTGTGCTTTTCCATTATCGTGTGCTCATCCCAGAATCTTGGCAATAGTAGTAGTCGTTTGTAGTCCCGCATTTCATTGATATTTGAATTAAGTGAGCTAGTAAGGAGGTGCAGTTCATTATTTCTTTAAATGCTAAATTCCATTTTCTTGTTTATGTTGATTCTTGCCTTGAAAGCTTTGGTAAAACTCATCTAAAGCAAGGAGTTGATTTTCTTCTATATGTACATAGGGGAGATGTACATCTCTAAATCTTGAACTGTTGTCATACACTAGCTCATGAGAATCAAAAATATAAGAGCTATAGAAAACTCCACTTCTTTTTTTGCAAAGAAGTGGAATTGGGTTGTTGCCGGTTGTTTTTTGTATTGAAAATCCGGACTTTTGAAAAGCAAGAGCATATTTGTGGTAAAGCTTTACAAGCTATGGACATTGATGGTTCTCAGAAATCTTCAAACTTTCATAGCTTATGAGTGGGTAGCACTTCTTGTTGAATTTTCGGAAACTCTTATATTATCTGCTGAAGCACGCTCATGGTTATCTGCAATGCGGAAAAAGCGTGAAGTAAGGTAATTTATTTCTCCTAACATCCATTTTCTTCTATTTCAACTGTTTTTTAACTTTTAACAATTTTGAGCGACTTGTTGGACTCTCCTTGTCTTATACCCTCTCATTAAACGGCCTTACAATTTTCTCGCTTCAATGGTTAACATTCGCAACAAATTACATTGTGTCTGTAGAACGGATATACCAGTACATGCATCTGCCTCAAGAAGCGCCTGCTATAATTGACAACAACCACCACTTTGCACATGGCCTTGTAAAGGAACGGTGGATCTGCAAAATCTGCAGGTATAATCTCTTGCTAGTTAATCAAATGAAGGCTTTCAAAATTCAGATATAATATTCTATGAAACGTGGCATGATCTACCACTGTGATCTTCATCTGCACTACATTTCAAATGATACGCAGTGGGAAATTATCCTGATTTTCTCTTTTAATCGTTATTATGCTGAAAATGGTTATTGCTGTGGCTGTTCTTCAACTTAGGAGTTAATATCACTAACCACCTGGGAACAAATAAATTTTCATCTCTTTTCATAACTCTATGACTTCTGCCATTTGCTAGACCTAAAAGATGCAAGGGTGTTGATGTAGAAGCTGTAAACTGAATGGCCTCAAGTGCTTAATAGGGTCAGATTAGATATTGGAGGATGGTTATGTTTCTGGAGCATGATCTATATGATGAATGGAGATTATATTGGTGCTTTCCTTCTCATACTATAAAAGAGATTGATAATAATGTGATATCCCATACCGATAATATCGGGTTCCTAGATCAAAGAAATAGCTCCGTTTGTGGTGGGCAAAGAATTGGAATTGTTGGACCGCATCTTTGGTTAAAGTCTCTCTTGTTGACCAAAATACACAAGATAATCAAGGCATGGAGATAATGTAGGATTGAAGCTTATGGCTAGTTTCTAAAGGAACAATTTATAGATGACTTTAGAATCTCTTGTAGCTAATTGGTTCCTTCATGGATGCAGTGAAATGGAACAATCCTATATCCTATATCACTACATGTCATTTGTGGATGTAATAAAATGGAACAATGTATTGAAGATCATTGCACAAGAATGACATGCACAACTTGAATACTATATAATGATCAGGTTGGACATTGAAAGAATATGCAGGTGAGAGTGACATAGGACCAACTCTTAGAGATATATCATGAAGATAACAATTAGAACAATGAAGATACTAGCACTAAAGATAGTAGGACCAATTCGGAGAAATATATCATGAAGATAACAATTAGAACACCAAAGATAATAATTTGGGTTGTCAACTTGCTTACATGCTCATCACTAGCATAATGCATGCTCCTAACAACTTGCCCACTAATGTCATGTCCAACAACCATTTTCACCAAGAAGCTCTTTATAATTTGAAATCAAAATGAGGGTTTTAAAGTTTAATAAAAAGGGGCATTAGAGGATGGCAGATCGAGAAAGGCCAACAGAGGAGATGCAAGATGCACTCCCACCTCTCCTTATAGAGGTGCAAGATGCGCTGCACTTATCCAAAGTTGAGATACAACAAATGAAATCTTGAGAGAACGAAGAATCCAAAAATTTCATAACTCTTTGTAGGTTGTGGCAACAACCTGTAACTTGTCAACCTTGCCGCTCGTCGAACATAGCAAGTTTTGAACTTTCCGAGTTGTAAATGTCAACCAGAAATTAAAGTAATTGAATGGTGCACTATTAAAATAATTGAATGGTACATGGAACTGGTGTTGTAAATGAGAACTATACATGCAGTTTATCATTTTATTTAAAAAAATTGAGTTTGAAGTAACTGCCAATTCTCTAAATGTGGGTCGATTGCCAACAACTATACTACTTTATCACAATATCAAAATACTGAGGTTATTATGTCGGAGGCAACACAAAAAGTCTTGGCCTGGCAGGGAAGTTAAACCCATAGACAATGTCTGATGCAAATGCTTTGATCTTCACATTTGTTTTGCCATCGACCGCGAAATACCACCACCTCGTGGGGCCCGGAGGGCAAAGTGATTTCCGCGAAGAAAGAGGCCACATTTTTGAAGCTACGAAAAGCCTTTTCACGATTGCTTGTGTGCTTGGAAAAGATGCAACAGATGCAAAATTGTAAGGATAGATTCGAGGATCTCCTTTAGTTGCAGTGAAAATAGGCTTAGGAAGTGTGCTTATTAGGCAACCACTTCAAATGATACAGGAGTTGGAATCAGAGGCAAGCTCGTTTTTTATAAAAAGCAAGGACATTAATCTACGTCTTATACAAAAAAATTTCAGAATAATAGGAGGGTACCACGAGGCAAGGAGAATGCAAAGCAATCTCCAACAACATTAGATACTAGCTAAGCCCGTCCAGAGAGGACTTTGATATCCAATAAAGCTCTCTTATTAGTTAGTTAACTTGATCCTTTCTTGTTTATGGTTGTCTCTAGTTACTCATCTGTTTATGCATATGCACAATGTAGGGATTACCATCCATACAGTAAGCAGGATGTTTTGTAGAGTTGCCAATCTCCACCGATCGTTGAGGAATTAAAAGTAAAACTACTAGATGTAGTCCATTTCAAACTTTTATCTTTCAATGATCATACTGATTATCATTGTTGTATAGAACATATTAAATATGATACATTCACTGGCCTTCTTTCCAACCAAGAGTAATGTCATTTAGGGCAATATCTTTCATCAATTGACATGCCATACTTTCCTTTGTTCAACTGACTGATCATATGAATTGCTCCAACCTTTTTTTTCGTTCTTTTATTATTTGTATTGTCGTCAATGCAGCATAGGTCCATGTTCATTTTATGTCAAATACGAATGTGAAATACTTATGCTTTATGAAATCTTACCCATGTAATTCTAATCAAGTAATATTATAGAGTCACACGAAATGAATTCCCTTGTTTAAATTAGAGCCAATATGCTCTAGCAGTATCATCTATTTTATAAGGATTGTTAAATACCAGAGATATACATGCCGGTAAAGAGAAGACGGAGAGATAACTTGGCTTTGCAATACTCTGAGGCTTGAGTTGACTATGGCATCTTTGACGGTGTACAACCTTAATAAAATTTTAACCCCACCTCCTCCCCCAAGTTCCACATTGACCAATGAAGAGAACAAGCTATTATGCCCATAACTTGCCCACAACAAGGTCACTCGTCTGTTGCTTTTCATCGATAAATTTGATGGTAGGGAAATCTAGCAGTGAAATAACTGTGCTATATAGCTTAGTCTCTTTTTGTGAATTCGCCATGGGTAGTATAAAGTAAGTTCTATATAGAAGAAAAATTGCCACCATTAGCTAACCTCTAAATTATACAATTTGCCCTATATATTGTGTTTATCCCCTTAAGAATTACCCATAAGGGAAACCCTGAACTACAGGATTAGTTGATTAAAGCCCAAAAGTGTGCAGTCTGATGGGACTTTCTAATTTAAGGTGGTCTGCAAAATGGCTATCGTTCCTGGGCAGCACCTTGTTTCTTCTGCCTCTCTTATTCAGGCTATATAAATAGGGTGAGATTAAATTTATCCTCAATGTTGTGATGCCTTCACAACCGATTCTGTAATGCAAAATCACAATCCCCTCCACAACAAGTGTTTGGGGGCTCATTTGGATAGCTACCAGTGCCAGGTACCTTCTGCATGATCTCGACCCTCCACACTCTCAAACTATCACTTTGCATACTCAGGTTCCGATTCTAACCGGAATTACATACTTTGCACATTAATCCACACGAGTCACAACACCATTATTCTCTGCCCGACATCTTGATTCAAAGGGCTACGTGCAATCTGAGGAGGAGTAGAGACGATGCATGGATAGTCGTATAATGCATTTTTTCTCCATGAACTTGATTGTCAGATTATAGTTGACGTCGTATCCACCATGCGTCTTTTTCTTATTTACATAGCTACATATATAAGGGGTTTGATACAGCTAGATTTGAGATAACTTCGAGAGAGGCATATATTTCCGAACCATCATCGGTCCATAACCAAAGAGCGTTGATAACGAGAATACAAATCCCGATGCAAGGCGTGCATCCGCACACAATTCTCAAGGACAAACCGCGGACCAAGTAATAGGAATGGGCTAGGTGAATACTTAAAGGCACGCTATCTTCGCCATAAAGGCATCATGGAGAATAATGTCATATAACATAACAAACAAGTCCCCTGCTGTTAAATGCCTACCTCTTCACCCTTTACATTCGAAGACGAGGTCATTATTAGACCGATAATTCTTACGACATCTTGATCAGGTATTTGATACACTTACATATATTCAATACTATGAACAATATACATTGACAATATATAGTCCGCATCGATCTCGAAATTGAATCTTACATAGAACAAGAACAGGACGGATTTACAAAAAACATTGTGAGGAAAAGTTTAAGACAACGATTAGTATGTAGAATACGTTTGCTTCTGCCTAGCGTCGGTGAGGCATCTACCTGCGGCAAATTTTGTTCCTCCACCATGTAAGGTCATGGAACGAGCTAAAGATCGTTAATGATCAACGTCATGGGACATATCAACAGCCTGCAAAAGCAAAGGGATTGCTCACAGCATATAATGAAGCAACACTAGTCATGGAGGACGCAGTTTCTCTGTCATTGAGTCGTAGACAACCATATTTTCTTTTTGCTATATCACTACTCGACCAAGGTCCAGCGATGGAGCTATGGATTAGGTTCCAAGTACCCATGAGCATTGACGTACTAGACAAACATCCAAACGATGAGCCGATTGCCTTCAATGAATCCCTCCATTTAATCAATAGTAATCTAACACAACAAAGAATGGACAAAAAATCCTACCACAGTGGTGGTCTAGTGGTCAAGCCACTGGTTGTAGATGACCCCCACCCGGGCTCAAACCCAGTGACAACCACTGGGTGGTTCATAATAAAGAATGGACAATAAAAGCCCACTGCGGTGGTGGTCTAGTGCTTAGGCCACTGGTAACGGGCAATCCCCACGCAGGCTCAAAACCCACTGATGTCCTCGAGTGGTAAAAAAAGAAGAAAGAAAAAGAAGAAAGGTAAAAGAATAGAATAGAAGGAAATGCGCAAAATGGGAGTCTCATGGTACTTGAAACAACACCCATCTATCATATGGACACGAGACCATACGACAACAGTGTGGGTTCAATTTCCACATGTTCTTGAATTATCATATGATCCAAATAAAATTAAAGTGCATACAAAAGGTCGAAAAGAGAATGTTACATGGCGCCAAGGCCGCCAAATTTCTTGTGTATAAATAAAAAGTGCCTTTGAAGAAACAGTTAAAACACATCTTCAGATAACTACATAACCCTTCTTATCACTTCTTATTCTTATACCTTCAAAATAAAAGCAACCTAGCAATTAAGGAGGATAAAGATCCGCCATTTCAAACCTTGACTCATGCAAACACCAAAGTCCTAAGTAATATAATAGCATTAATGGCAACTTCTAGTGTGGCAACACCTATTTTTACAAAAAAAGTTGTCTTCAGTTTCCTTATGATTTTCACTGAATAATAGTTTATGGTATCTCATGGGTATATCTTAGGAATACACCTTACGATAAATGTACCTATTTGATATCTCCGCATGTTTATGCCTGGCCTACTGCTAGTTTTACTTTCCTTTCCTTCATTTGCATGTTCTTCTTTTCCATATAACCCTTTTCCCAAGCTTGCCTTATTGCTAGTTTAAGTTCGTGAACATTCTCTAATATAATACAAAAAATGTCCATTACTGATGATATTGATCTGGATGTTTTCCCACCTTCCTTCATACTTAGACAATGTTACACCTAATATAGAACCACCAAAAAGAGAATAACACTTAAGAAGAAAGGAACAACGAGATCCTTGTAAGATAGTGTGTGGAATCTGATCATGAAGTGTAATTCACCACTTATCTCTAACAAACATCTAATGTCGAAGTGGAAGGCACTAGTAATGCTATCTGCTGGGTATAATGTGTTTAACCCTGTTCAAAATACATATCTATAACATGTGATGACATTCAAAAAAATCCAGCTGGCATGCAAAAAAGCCACGTGTAAAATCCACGTCTACTTCTGTAAGAAGCATCGAGTGCCATTGCCGGAGCTTGGAGTTTATTCGATGGATTTGGAGCTTGTAATAAATAAATAGAAGGCAAATCTTTAGGTAGAGGAGGATGTAGAATCACTACAATGCCTTGAAGACATGAAGTCTATTATTAATATTAAACTAATATTAATTGGGGTTATTATAATTTGTTTGCAAATAATTAAACACTAATTGGGGTTGTAGCTCAGTGGAAGAGTGCTTGTGCCATCTTTGGAAGCAAAAGGCTTGAGGATCGAAACCCCACGATGCCTCAAGAGCGATTGCCGACATCGTGGAAATCAAGAGGTCTGAGGATCGAAACCTCACAACTCCAACTTCATTTTTTTTTTACGTAATCAGATAGAAGAACTAGGCCTAGCCAAAAAAAAAGACCTAGGCCTAGGAGTGTAGACTCTCTGCTAAAATGTGACTCATGTAGACAAGAAACATGTATTATTGCCCCCGCCGCCGAGATTTCCTTTTTAGGTTCAGGTCCCTTGAAGGCATTTATGATGGGTCATGTTCAATTTCTTCCCATTATGCTTAGCTTCATTCCAATTCGTCACATTACTATTGTCATTAACATTCTGCACGGTTAAATGGACATTGTAGAAATTCCTTGCATAAATTAGTTGTTTTTAACCTTCGTGTCTGTTGTTGATAGGCTATAAATTCCGGGAAGAAGGACGGTCCCAGATGACAAGAATGGTTGGAAGCTTTTTGACAAAAAGCTTTTCTTTAAGCAAGCAGCTTCTCCAAAGTGAGCCCTACTCTTCAAATTTGGATTGTGGTGGACAATACAAAAGAGGTTGATTCAGGTTCTAGATAAACATGCTTCTAACATGTGAAGCTAGACAAGTCATTGTGGGATGTATATATGTTATAGCTGCCATTGACAAACTTAGGCTTTACATAATGTATGATGTACAAAAGATATTATTATAAGCAGGCTTATGACAAATAGCTTATTTCTTAGAGAAATTTTGTGACAAGATACTAACTCGATTGACTTGTAAAAGCTATCCTATCCAAAGACTTTTTCGCTAGGTTTCAAATCCATTGACATGAACAATGCTTTTGGCAAAGCAATGGAGGATTTAAAGAGTAATGGCACAACTACAGTCTCAGATAAAAGCTTGTTACATTTTTACATTCTCGTATCTTTTGTTTCAAACCTTGTTAATCTTATGTTTGCATACCTGACATCTTCACATTGTTCTTCGAGCCCTTGGTCAACTCTTTTAGCAAGTTATATAAGTCATTATGCAATTTTATAGATTTCATGCATGTGTACCACGAGGCATCTTGGTTTTATAAATGAGGTCAAGGGAAATGGTACATTAGTAATGGAGCCTAACAAGAACAAGTTCGACAAGAAGATAGAATCAGCATGTGCAAAATGTATTTTCATTATTATAGCAGCTTCTTCATCAGCAAAACATGCTCCAAGTTTATATACCTTACAAAGTTGGGCGGTTTTGTCGCTTTTTGGAGATATCATTTCTATTAGAGAAGGAGTATTAGATACTAGATATGATTTTGTAATAGCTTCTTTTCTATTGCTCGGTGGTGTCATTAGTAGGTGTTCCAAGTTATCAAGCATTATTGGGGTTCTACAGAACATATTATGCAAAGAATCATGGAGAACAAAGCAGATTTTTAGGGACGGTAGTAGTTGGCGGTCTTTGGAAGTGGAATTCTTTCTTTGTTTTTTGGCAGGTATTTGTTTGTTATACAAAGTGGACAATTATGTACAAAAATCGGACGATTAAATACGCTTACATTTAGAAAGATGGGTGTTACAAAGAACAATATGAATCAGGTGGCTCTTGCATGCGCAATTCTCTTTTTTTTTAAAAGTTTCACCTTTACTTCACAAGCAGTTAATTGAAGAGGAAAAAGCTTTAGATGTGAGGGAGTTAAGCTTTATGGAACAAAGGTGTGATAGTTTATCTCCAAAATTATCAATAATCTGCTCAAGCAACAGATGGCATGCGCTTTAAGATAGAAAGCACGCGTGCTCAAATGCCCCCTTCTCAAAAGCTCTCACAGGTGCTATAGTTCTTTCTCAAGTGCCATATCATAATTTAGTCGTCTATGCAAAGATCTTACAATCCTAAGTTTTTAAGATACATGTTGAAGCTTGGTGTAAGTATTTTGAAAAGACCGCTTTCTCCTCTAATGTAATCGGGTCAACTTGAAAGTAATCATAAGCTTCCTCACGATAAAATGAAAGGCGGTGTCAATAAATATGCCGTTGCTCCACTTTGTTGAGGCAGGGCATTTAGAAAGGCTATTATAAATGACCAAATTATGTATGTATCATTCTCATCGAGCAAAGGCTTTTCTCGTTGTGTTTTTTTGGGTGAAGGCTTGGCGTGATAACGTGGTTTGTAATGCTAGATAATTAAAAGCACATGTCAAATAGCTGTCCCGGCATTGGAATCATTAGCGTAACATTACCTATGACTTCATCGCACTTTGGGTCTATCATGATATTAAGCTCTCATCGATCATTTTTTCCCCGGTTATTTGGCTCGAGCAAAGCATGTTTATGCTATAGAGGTATCTTCGATGGCAGATTACGCTCATAGATTTACTAGTGGGAGTCCAAAGACTTGCAAAGAAGATAACAGCTTTGAAACCTCCGACATGCTTGCATTAGGAAAGAGAAGATGAATTATTCAAGTAGATTGAATGATGATGCAAATTCTGGAAACTGTAAAATTGCATAACCTGGGCAAATCTTAGAAAGCTACAACCTTGATCGTGGCTCTCGCACCAATCCGTAGGTGGTATTTTTGTCCAAGAAGTCCATCTTCTTGTTCCATTCATGTCAATTTCCATAAACATTTGAAAACTGATTATCACATGTTTTCACACTTGATGCTATGTCAGCTTAATCTTCTAGGTTTTGCTTGCTTATGTATATTTGAGCACCTAATACATGAACCAAGCTTGGATTTGTTTGTTTTATCATGTGTCTGCTTTTGGCATATAGTGTAGCACACCTATTCACGCATTGCATAGATGAGAATTGATGGTCCCAACTTCTCTTCTTTTCCTTAGGCATGTGTTCATACTTTTTGCACTTGGTTCTGATAATTTCATGTCATTGTAACTCATTGAAAGGCCATAATCTCATCGTTGCTTGTAGTGAGTCCTTAGGCATCATTATCATATTTTACCTTGATTTTTCCCTTTATCCATGGAATCAAAGCCTAGGAGAATGCCCGCCACCAGATCTTTCTTGAGTTTTGGGAATCTTAAATGGATACAAGTAGAGCCATCATTTACTATGATGTAATACATGGACCTGCTTTAATATTATGTGAAAACGGAAAAGAAAAATTTTGAAAAGGAGAAAAGCTATGACTTGAACATTATTATGGCAAACACCATATCTTTTGAAAGCAACTCGAAATGCCTATTTGCAAGCAACTCAAGCATCTATTCATATGCAAGAGGTATAGTCACGCTTGGTGATTGGCATATACATTTATTATTGGATGCCTACCAACTATGAAGTGCACCACATATGTATGAACTAACAAGCATGTTACTAACGCTCGGCAAGATGGGCACTTGTTGCTAGATCACATGTCTTACTAGGCCATATGTGGTATGAGGTAGACGATGGCGACGAACAATTTCAGGCGGTCTTGTCTTTTCTATGGCAAAGTCGCCCCGCTACCATTGATCCTTTCCATCATCTTACTCTTTTCGCCAAGAAATGCATTAGCGGTTGCAATTTTCATGGAGAAGGGACCATTAGGGTATGGTCGCCCCTCTGGCCAGGACCCCACCTCGAGCACCGGTCAGCCCCCGGCCCCTTCATGGCTTATCGTTATGCTGCCATGGGTATCCGTCTATGTACCGGGTCATCTTGTGGCTGGTTGTCATTATGTGGGGTTCCGCCAACCGAGACACCAAAGATCCATCAATCGTGCTGCATTGGCCTCGACGTGGTGGAGGTCCGTGCACCGCAGGTGCCTGGTGACCATTCTGCGTGCCTTTGATGACCACGTCCGTCTTTGAAAATACCACGAACATCATGCCGATTTGAAACGAATTCAATGCCGATTTGAAACGAATTGGCGCCCAAAACTAGCACTCGATTGCATTCTTCCCAATTCAATTCTCCGACTCCCGCTATGGCTTCCATGGACATAAAATCTTGCCCTCCTTTCATAGTTCATATGTTCTCGAGAGAAGGCTGTGAGGAACACGAAGGTAGCCATGGTTTCGACGAGAGCACGAAGAGAATCCGATGCTGAAAGAGGTACCAGGAGGCCGGCATCATCCAAGAGGGTCTGCGCGCCCAGATCAAAGAGGAGGGCACCACAGGGCAGTGCTGCTACTGGTCCAATGCCAAGGAGGCCGAGTAGGAGAGGTCAATGGACAGAGGAGCAAATGCTCGACATCCTCGAAGAGGTAAGCGAACTTGGCATTTCGATTAGAGAGGCATCTAGGAGGTCTGGTATACCAGAGTCCACAATCAGGGATTGGCTATATGGTCGAACAGACCACAAGCAAACAAACCATCCACAAGTATTGACAACTCTCCAAGAGGAGGAGCTCGTCAATTGGGCCCTTAGCGTGTTGAGCGAGGAGGTTAAAACAAGAAGATTACAGGTGAGGAAACAGGACTTAGGGTGAGACAAGGGTTAAGTCCACTTGAGGCACCTATTGCAAGAATCGACGCGTCCCGTGAATTGACCAAGTTCTTGAACCTGCTGTTCTCCTGCTAGTCCCTGTGTAGACCTGAACTCACAACCATTGGAGGATGCTGGATGAAGAGCAAGTCATGTGCGCTTTAGATGACACACATATATCCGCCGGGTGATGATGGTCATGTGCATAATGTAAGTATAGAGGGTTGCATACCTTCGCTTAGGCCTCAGAAAGCAAACCCAATCAGCACACTCAATTCCCCATTGAAGAGGTGGGACTTGCCGACCCACAAAGAACATCTTGACATTGGTCCGCGGCAACTCAATGAGACCGGACACCCGGGGATGGGGTGAACTATCTTTACCGCCAATACAGACCCGAACATGACCAGGGATGCTTGCAATAGACAAGGCAAGGATTATCGGGGAGATGGTGGAAATTGGGGTGGACCTGCAATTGTAAGCCGCGGCAAAGGGATGGATGTTGGGTTTGCAAGGATATGGAGGGCTGACATGGCTCGAGTAACCCAGCCAACTCCAAGGTTTGGGGAGGGGACCTCATTCATAGCTACACCCGCTGATAGTCAGGTATGTTTGGTCACCTTGCACTCTTAATTTTCAGTTTACCTTTTATTTGGCACTACTATTAACAGACAATGTGCACAGGTATCAGAAGACTCGGATGAAACCCAAGACAATTAAGTCTTTGGACAACTTATTGTACAAAATATATGAACAAAGTAGTGAACTGGTTGTACACTTCTTATTGATCAAAATAATGAACTGACTGTTGCACATTCTACACTTCTTATTGATCAAAATAGTGAATTGACTGTTGCATAAATAACAGCAGCAATGAACACAAATAATATAAGCAATGAACACAAGCAGCAGTGCCAGTAATAAGAAGATCATTCCATTATACAAAATGATGATCATACAAAATTGAGCCCTAAGGCATTACAAAATAAGCCCGAAGGGCCGTTTCACAACATAAACCAAGAAGGAAGAGGAGGGGAGGATCGTCCAGACTGGCCTTTCTGTACAAAGGGGCTGCAGCTCATTAACCTACGGGGCTCTGGAAGAGCACATGGTCTCCTTCTGTGATCACGATCTGGCAGTGGATAAGATCATTCTCGGAACGAGCCCGCTCAACTTGAGAGACGATTTCGGGCGAGACCTCGACACTTACGGATGAACCAACGGCCGTCGTGATCTCGGCTGGGGTAACCAAACAGTTCCTAATTTTGAACGAATTAGGAGTCGTAGAGGTCGAAGAGCTAGCAGGGGAGGATGGAGCACTTTCGGAAGAGGGCGAGCCCTCTGGATGGATCATACCCGCCACCCCTTACCACGCCCCACCTCCCGGGACCCGGGATAACCGGTTCTTCTAGAATCCATGGCGCTGAACCCCGTACCACAATGAAAAACGCAAGATCAATGGAAGACTCAAACCAAAACATATCGACGCCGTAACTTACCTCCGACGATTGGGACTCCTTGGATGCTTGAGCGGATGGACTACCGCTCGATCTCTCAATTTAAAGGCTTAACGTAATGATGGTTCAGGATTACGAAAAATCCGGGCTTTTAAAGCCGAAATAATTTCTATCCCACAAGGCAGAGAATGTTCTTGCCAATTTGGTGCAAGATTTGGGGTTGGAGGGAGAAATTCAGCTTTAATTTTGGCGGAAGAGGGCCAAAAAAGCCAACGGTAAACCGTTAAGCGGTACCTCAAGCCGGTACCATACGCATCGGGTAGGCCGGGCGACGTAGGCCTCGTAGATACGCACCTAGGGCCGCTCATATTAATTAGACGCGGCCCGGCACCGTAGGGAGATGGTATGGCGTGCGCGATTCACTTGCGTGCCGTGGGTGGCAACCGATGCGCGTTAGCGCAACAACAACCCCAAAGAAGGCCTCGATACCACGCAAAGTGGTTAGGGGCCTCGCGACGGTGGATGGCTTGACCCCCCTTCCTTTATGTCACCATAACTTTCCAAATCGATTGAATTTGGGAAAATTGTCTTCTGGGAAGATGTTACGGACAACATTAGGTATCCAATGAATTGATCGGATCGAGGGACGCCATGGAACTGGATGTATGAGGACAATTTGCCCCTTAAGTGCGCTTTAACATGGCTGGCGACCATACCCTAATATTGAAGCTAGGTTTACCCCATCCACGTAACAAGGTTTGGAGGTGAGAGCTTCAAAGATGATTGTAAATTTGTCTCTATTTAATTGAAAGCTTCTCAAGTTTGTAAACCATATGCAGCAACTAGCCACCATGTCATTGGAGTATTGACTCCATGATCATGTAGCTAGAGGTATAAAATTAAGCCCATGAACTCTTTATAAAGGTTAGGCCATGATCTCAAAACAAATATATAAAATAAACATCTAAACTATTATTGGGCTATTTTGCCTAGCATTCTTGACACTCCATGAACATGCATTAAATGAGCTTTGAAAGAGAGGTGGCGAAGAGGTAGAAGCTAATAGAAGCAATACCATACTATAGAACAAAAGCATCTTTTATAGTCCGCTAATTACGATAAAATAATAAAAAAAAAAGCTCAAGGTCTTAATGAATCATTTGAGGCAACCATCGACAAAGATGTGTATACAATGCAACATATAGACTAACTCAAGCAATGAAATTCACATGATGCTCTATATGTACTCAAAGTTTGTGAGCTTATATGAAGTAATTGGACGCTATAGACACAAGTCCTAAGTTTGATCGATCTTTTGAGAAGTTGAGTGAGGATTATACTAAAAATTAAATAATCATGTGGAGGAGATGGAGGCAATGAATTAATTCACAAGATTCTCTAAAGCATATACCATTGCATTTTTGTAATCTATGAAATTGCACCATTTTATTTTGCCATGAATATTAGCCATTTTGCCACTGAAGTCTAGCGGCAAGACAAGGTTTCCTTGATGACAAAAGCGTTCCCCTGATTGGCTAATTCAGGTTTCGGACATGATGCAACTGGTCTCAAGTTTCCTCTTGTGATGGAATTGCCGGTAGGATCGCTTTCTTGCTTCCAAATCCGCACCATTCCGTGATTCGTCGGTTGTCTGCTTTACATAGTTAACTTGTAACTAGAGATGGATAGAGCTTCTTCTCTCGAGTGTCGTCCAGAATTACATTCAATTCTTCAAGTAGAATGTTGTATCTATGCCCGGATCTGTGCTATTTTTTCAAGTAAGGTATTCTTTCAATGCTTTCGTTCTTCTTTTTGAACTGATATTGCTTGTGGGCTATGAGCAGAAAGCACAACCTGCAAGTATATCTCGAACATTAAATTTAGCATCGAGCAAGAAGTTTTTTTTAGCTTTAACAGATCATTTCTTTGGCGCAAACTCAGATGCAACTAAATTGACGAAATCCAAGGAGCAATTAAGGTTAATTCTTAGTACTTTTATATAGAAACTTCAATTACCTTGTTCATTGTTGTTTGAAAAAGGCATGGAAGATGCCACGCTAGAGTTCACGATGCTAGATTTAGAATTAGACCAAACGCACTCTGTTTTGTTTTGGCGAGTTATGGGAGATGCTGTTTTTTTAGTGTGGAAAAAAACAAAATTCAAAAAACATTACCAAGTCCATGAATAACATATATACCATTAAAAACACAAATCCCATAACACACCAAAACAAAAATTATCAATAGTTGTCACGCCAGTGGCTATTGCGAAGAGGCAAATATATAAATGGTATTTATTGAAAGTGGATTTTTAAGACTGACATATTTGACCTCCTTTTTGCTTAAATATTGATAGCCATGTACCAGAGCCAATAAGCCTCAGTCATTGGAATGGCAATCATTATAACACTTTCCACGTCACAATTGACATTGCAAAACATTATAGCAATAACATCAAATATTTACGCAAATATAAATGCAAGGCACATTGGAATATCTATATACAATATGCTCATGTCTAATGAAGCCTAAAACCACACCCAATTAATTGTCAATAGTAAATCAATTCTATATTCTAGTATCATGGACACTAATTGAAAAATAATATACCCGGTTTATGATTCTGCCAATAGGTGTCGAATCAAATATAGACATAGGTGCACTGAACAAAGAATCAAAGCCAGAAAAGAAAGCCTTTGATGCTTTGAGGCCAAGAGATTTATATGATTTACCACGCACATGGACCAACCCTCCAAAGAAAAGAAATCAGTGCATAAACAATTACTAACATTGGACTTAATCTTGAGTTCGATCAGTGGCCAACCAGAAGTTGCTTACTGTCCGCCAATTATAAATATGATTTGTCTTTGCCAAAGCTAGAGTGAAAATTACATTCCCCTTGCTTATTCCTACATAACTCATAAGTGATCTAATGCCCAAGCCACCCATTTCTTTTTCCTCATCCTTTGTTAATTGACTAACATCAACAGTTGTATTGTGCACCTTCACGGACATGTCTTTTGCATCATGAAAGACTTTTTCTTTGGCTTTAAAATATTTTCAGCTAAAGATGCATGCTCTCTTGCATTATTATGTGCATTCAGAAATGTCACAAACATAACAAACATTTGTCAACAACTCATCATATTTGCCGGCCTACTTTATTTCTCTAGCTTGCATCATCTGGAATTGAGATAGACAAGTTCAAGATGTTTATGCAGGACATTGTCTTTCCAAATTGAATTTCACCTAAAAGACGATGTTTAGTTACATCTAAGGTTGTCAAAACTTAGCACTTCTTTTTTTGTAGCTTAATCCATTGTCTTTCTCAATTGATCAGCAAAGTTGATGATAACTTTCAAACACCAAATCTCTAAATTGTAGTGCTATTATAGTTTGACAACAAAGTCAACTCATGTCTGCTTTATAAGTTTGCTACAAAACTCTTGTTTGCTACAAAACAAAAGCTTGCTCACTACAAGACAAAAGATTATTGCTAAAAGACAAACCCAAGTTGTATCTCTAATCCCAAGATATTGTTTCACTGCGGTTTTGGAGCTTGATGCGCCTTGCGGTTACACTAATGGCTACCAATTATCTATTATTGGCAAGAACAAAGATTGCATAGAATACATGCCCGTGGGTGCGGTTAGCGGTTTCCACACCAAAGCCAAAGAACAATCGCGACCGCCAGTTTACAGCCAAGAGCAGGTTTGGAGCAGTCACCAGCATATCCTAGGTATATTCTAGCATATACTTAGGATATGCCACAAACCCACATAAACAAGGGTTTGCCCCCCTAGGGACAACCCAAAAATGAAAGGCTTATATTTGCAATAGTTATAACCTAGAAATGCAAAAGTTATGCCCTCACTTGCGTGCCGCCCGGATTGGGTCGGGGCTCGCTTTAGGTGAGATTGACTAGCCGCCAGCTTGTCTTCATGTGTATCCTGGTGCTTGGCCGCTCTTGCGGCAGCAAGCCTTGCATCTGTGCGTGGCTTGGTTGGTGTGGTTGATTTGGAAGTGGCGGCGGTTGTGGATCTTTCGGGGGATTCAAAGAACTCGCAGCCTCTCTCGATTCCTCGACCTGTACAAGCTATTTCAAAGCTTTACGGTGTTCCCGGATTAGTAGAGCGGAAGTTTTCCATTTGGCGGGACTTCTTGGGTGTTGTAGATGGTGATGGTCGGTTTGTACAAAGAAAGAGAGTTGCGTTTTTTGTGAGTTTGTTGTGGAGTGTCGAGGTATCACTGCCTCTTTGAGGCGCTTCTCCTTCCTCCTCACTTGCTTTGTAACATTACCATTCTTTTAACATATTGATGACACAGTTCTTCAAAAAACTAAAAAAAAAAAAGTGGACTAAAAACAATCATTAGAATTGCAAAAAGTGGACTTAGTACAATCATTAATTTAATTTGGGATTATGTCTATTCCCAAATTGTGCCCAATAAGCATTATTTTCAGTGCATCTTGAGTAAGCTTTTTTGTATCAATAAAACCATGGTGTATCTAAAATTCCGTGTTCTTTTTCTTTATTTACTTCAAATAAAGCAAGGAAATGACTTGTTTATTTTGAATTAACAACAAGAGATTATATACCATAAAAATGTTGGAACATGATCACCATGATCTCCAACATCATGTTATTTTAGGCAAATAATACTCGACTAGGTAGACAAAATAGTAAAAGTGATGTCCTCCAAGTTGCTTTAAAAGAAACAATTATACAAACTGTAGCACATTTAAATCGCACTTGATGTGATTTTAAAGCTATGATAATCCAAGAAACACGGAAGGTATGTCTCTAAGGCAAGGAATTAATCTATGAGGGTCCCATTTTGTGCATAGCATACGAGCAAGTGTTCACAAAGACATGGGATTTCCTGATTTTGGTTGGTCATTAACATCAGCATATCTAGCAATCTTGCCACGCATAAAATAAAAAACCTGACTTTCATGATCCAGAGGCTGACCCAAAGCCTGGTTCGTGAATCAATCCTCCCTGTAGGCTTTATAATCCGCCCACTTGAGCTCACAGGCAGTCTTGCATGCCCAAAACCGAACAGATCAGGCCTTTACTTGACCCGAATCCATGCACTATAGCCCCTTTTAGAGATCTGGCATCTCCCTGATATATCAGGTTTAAGAAACCCATCGAACCATTTCACGCCATGTGTCACTTTAATGTTTCATTAAAACCATAGCTAACCTTCTAACTTACATTTAAATAACGTTGTCCCCTAGGGCCTTACATTAACATTAGTATCTAATGTTAACCATGTAAGCTTATGGGTCCTCTGCCCTGGTCAATCCCTGCTAGCTCTCGCCGCGCTAATATTTAACAATATTAGCGCCCCCTAGCGAACCATTACCCGCCGCTAGCGATTAATACCATTTACCCCGCATCCCGTCACCGTAGACTGATTACAGTCAACACGGCCCATTAAATCACAACTGTCCGGCAATCGCGACCAATAATACCCTCGTGCTCATGGACGTCCATCAAGGGCCTGATTCCGGCTATGCCCTTGGGAGCACAAGTAACATTCCTCCCCCTCCTTTTGGACCTTGCCCTCAAGGTTGATTATATAGTCAACTATAACTTGAGAGGAAAAATAAAGAGTGCAGACCTTCTGAACGAGCCAAATCATGGCCATAGATTGTGAAGATGTTATTCAGATATTAAGCTCCCATTCGCAAAGTAAAGAAAAGGAAACACAAAATTTCTTCTTAAGCTTGGAGTCTGCAATGGATGCATTGACCGAGAATTGTAACTTCTCAAGAAGGTCTAATTTAGAAATGAATAGTAGATAGAATATATAGAAGATTACCTTGTGAGGAGGCGCAGATAAAGAATTACAAAGAAATGATCAAACTATTGGCATAGCTTATTAAATTATTGTTTTTTTTTTTTGAAGAACTGTGTCGTCAATATATTAAAAGAATGGTAATGTTACAAAGCAAGTGAGGAGGAAGGAGAATTGCCTCAAAGAGATAGCGATACCTCGACACTCCATAACAAACTCACAGAAAAACTGCAACTCTACTGTTGTACAAACTGACCATCACCATCTACAACACCCAAGAAGTCCTGCCAAATGGCAAACTTCCGCTCTACCAATCCTGGGAACACCAGAAAGCTTTGAAATAGCTTGTACCTGAGTCGAGGAATCAGAGAGGCTGCAGGCTGCTGAATCCCCTGAAAGATCCACAACCGCCGCCGCTTCCAAATCAGCCACACCAACCAAGCCACGCACAGATGCAAGGCTTGCTTCCGCAAGAGCGGCCAAGCACCAGGATACACATGAAGCAGCAACTGCTGGCTAGTCAATCTCACCTGAAACCGAGCCCTAACCCAATCCCAGGCAGCCTGCAAGTGAGGGCATAAAACCAGACAATGCTCCACAGTCTCACGATGAAGGCCACAACAAGGGCAGAGAGGGCTCACACCCGGCCTAAACTGACTCACAAGGGCATTCACCCTGATACAGCGGTGCACCACCTGCCACAGAAGCACCCTAACCTTCGGTGGGGGAAGTGAGCTCCATGTCCACGTCCAAACCGAGCGCCATCGAGAACCCGGAAGCTGCAGAGACCACTTGCCTGAAGGGGGCAGTGTGTCATGAATAGCCAGCACCCGGTAACAAGACCGCACAAAACAAGAAGACACAACATCCGGATGAATCTTCCAAACCTGCACCACCACATCATCCTGAGGGACTATAGGTATGTGCAGCGGAATACTCCTCGCCACTTGTTCCCAGATAGCCCGGTCACTGCCCCTCAGGCAAAAGCGAGCTCGAAAGAACTCCCACGAAGCTAGCTGACCACCCCAATACCAATCCTCCAAGGTGAGCACAGCAGCTCGCCTCCAACGGGCCTGCGTCCGAGCATGCACGGTGGCAGCCAAGGGCAAGTGCGCAGGGGGTAGAGGAACCCACAAGAAAGGAGAAGAGTGGTGATAAACTGAGGCATAATCTAGCTGGAAGAGCACACGCACATGATCCCAAGCCCGCAACACCCCTGTGAGAAAAGGGGATGCATGTGGAAAAGGCCGGAGACCATACAACAGTGCCCAGGGCAACTCCACATGCACAGACGGCTTCCCAAACGCCACACAATGGCAAAGAGACTGCAATAACAACGCCGCACCAGGAGAAGATGCTCCATCCTGCAGAATGCTCCAAACAAACTTGGAGACCAACACCTTACTATGCAGTGCCAAATCCAGAATGGCCAAGCCCCCATCCTCTCGGGGGCGGAGACACTTCCACCAAGCCACTTTAACAACCGCCCCTTCATCATCCCCGCCCCACACAAAATTTCGAACAATCTTATCCAAAGCACATCTTACCCTCGGGGAGCTAACATCACGATGTTTGTATACACATGAGTGCTATAAAGTACTGACTTGGCAAATGTGATCCTACCCGCCATGGACAACTTGCGCCCTTCCACCAATTGAGGTGTTTACGCAACCCCGCAAAATCTCATCCCACACCCTCCCCATGGAAACATCCCTCCAAAGGGAATACCCAACAACTTAGTACACACATTACCCGGAAGCACCTTCCAAGGGAATAAAAACCAAACAAGGGGAGGCGGAGTCACCGGGCCCATAATGCGAGCATTTACCCCAATTCAGAAGAATGCCCGAGGCCAAGGAGAAAGTATCCAGCAAACCCTTCACATTCCGCAAATTCCTCTCTTCTGCCACCAAGAAGAGGAAGGTGTCATCGGCAAACTGGTTAATAATCTGCTGGCTACCATCTTGCATCCGAAGCCCATCCACCACCCCCTCCTCCACTGCAACCAAAAACAACTGAGACAGTGCCTCTGCGTCACAATCGTAAACAAAAACGGTGCCAAAGGGCACCCCTGACGCACCCTCTGCCTAAGGAGAAAAAGGCGGAGGGTTCACCCCGCACACCACCGTGAGTCTGTCTTGACCTATGTAGCTTCATGACTGTCTCTGTAAAGCGTGGACCACAGCCCAATGCTAACATCATGGCAGACAAGAACTCCCAACGAACACTATCATAAGCTTTGGCAAAGTCAAGCTTAAGATAGGCAATGCCTTGACTTTGTTCTCCGCCCAATAAAGGCCCTCATAAGTGCGGCAACATTAGTCAAAATGTTCCTCCCAGAACAAACCCATTTCGCACCTTACTAATAGAAGAAGTCAACACCGCTTTCAACTTCTCTCGCCGGGGCTTTCGCAAATAATCTTGTACACAGAGGGACAACAAGGAGATAGGCCTCCAATCATTAATAATAGTAGAAGGTCTGCTTAACCTTAGGAATCAAGGAAATGCATGCGGTATTCAAGATCCTATCCATTTGAGAAGACCGCAAAGAACTCAAGATACACTGGGTACCGCACTCACCAGCCCACTCCCAATAAGTCTGAAAGAACTCCACAGGGATGCCATCCAGCCCGGGACATTTATCCTTGGCCATGCACATACATGCCTCCGCTAAATCCTCTCCTGAAAGCTCTCGCTTCCAAGCTCACGCCGATGAGGCGAATAGATGGCTTAACAACCCCAAAACAAGCTCCCCGTGATCTCCGCTCGCCATAGGGAAGAGAGAGCTTGCAAAAAACCACGAGAAATGAGCATGCACATACCTCTCCAGCAAATCAGCGGGATCCTCCAAAGTTCGCCCATCGGGCAAAGCAAGGGACGCCATAGATGCTGATATATCGCCACGCTTAGCCGCTCAAGAACACCGGCGAACTTGTGTCCCCCTTCTTCAACCAAGTAAGGGCCGCCTTCACAGCGCCTCCTGCACTTTAACTGCTCGAGCAACAATACGCTGCAACACTTGCATTCTCCCTAATGCCATCGGAAGGTCAGCGCCGAATCCTCTCCAACTCCCGATAGAGACCATGCAACTCCTGCCAGCTCTGCTGCACAGCGCCTACCAAAGACCTTGGCAAAACGCTTCACCCTAGCTAATGCACGGTCACCATACCGGACATACCCTTCGGAGATGAAAAGGTATCAAGCCACAACTCCCCGCACCGGGCGAAAATCCGCCTCAGCCGGGGGTGTTCAAACGGAACACCGTCCCCTAGAGGGGCCGAGAGGCAACCGCACTTCGGCCGGACAAAACACGAGGGTAATGATCGAAATGGAGGTAGAGAGATGTTACTCCGGCGCAAAGAGGGCACACCATCCAGTGCGCATGGGGAAGCATAGCACCGGTCATGCCTAGCATACGCCCGGCCCGCGCCAATCTGCCTATTAAATTATTGTTCATCTTCATGTTGTATGAGAAAATGACCTGCAGACAATTGAAATAAGCCAAGGACTTCGTACAAAGATGAGAAAATGAGGACGTTGAAATTTTTGCTATGTATTTGCTCATGCATGAAAAGAATCTTGATTCTCCAGAGTGAATCTCCAGTTGGAAATTGATAATGGAAGTTCTCTGCAGACAAAAAGCTTCTCACTTCTCAATACTATAGAACACATTGCGCCTTTAAATAATGGCAGGATACCATATGCATGCAATACAAATGAATGGAGGATAAGAACAACTGCAAGGCCCCAAAACACATGTCTCCAAACTATCAAAATGGAAGAAACTTGGCTCCTTCTCATTCTCTGAGCAGGACGGTTAAGACTCATAAACCTTGTCTATGTTCATGCACGCAATGGTGGGTTGTAGAGTCAAATTAAAGTTGCAAAGAACAATGGCTTAAGTAAGTGGACATCTCCAACTCACTAAGAATAAAGTCGAAAGCTACTTTCGAGGAAGTTTGCTTACCTCTCTCCTATTCATTCCACGCGGCAAGAATAGACTTATAAATCTTGTCTATAAAATTCAAACGGGCTACCATAGCTCGTGGTCTAAAAATTTCTATGCTCAAACCACTCTGTCCTCATTTCACCATGTGTGCCATTTTTTGCCCATGTTTTGCAAGTTCCATGAGGGGGGATTTGAAGAGGCATAGCTCGATTCATTACCCATGCACCATTCGAGAAGATTCAACAAAGAAATTGTGCCATTTTTCGCAAGGGCGGGGAGAAAAAGGAATTTTGTTTTTACAAATCTATCGATTTCTAAGTTTTCAATAAATTTTAGTCACCGATTTGAATAAGGAGAACACCTCTCGACATGTAAAAATCTTTGGGCCTCTATATCGGTTCTACAACTCCTTTTTGTTCATATCCGAACATGCAATTCTTTTTGTATATTCCACACGAGGCTAAATTTTAGCCGCTATACTTAGGAATACGCCTCTCAAGAAAATGTACTTATTTGATATCTCAAAGATGTTTATGCCTGCCCTATGGCTAGTTTTTTCTTTCTTTTCCTTCATTTGCATGTTCCACCTAACCCTTTCCCTAAGCTTGCCTTTATCACGGGTTCAAGTTTTGGATATTGCCCTATTGCGAATGATAATTTTAATATAATACAAAAATGTCCATTACGATGATATTGATCCGCATGTTTGTCCCACCTTCCTTCATACTTAGATAATGTTACACCTAATGTACAACCACCAAAAAAGATAATAATACCTTAGAAGAAAGGAACATTGAGATCCTTGTACAATAGTGTGTGCATCACCCTTTGAGATCAATGAAAAGTGTTTTTTTTTTTTTTTTTTTTTTTTTTTTAACATGTGGGGATATTTAGAATGAAGAAGATACTTGTATTTATTAATCTACATGTGGATGATGAGAAAAAACTAGTTTAGCTTGCATTATCAGTAAATGAGCCACGTGCAAATAAATATGCACATCTACCATCCTATTGGAAGAGAAGCAAACATAGCAATGGCAAAATTGATGGGCACTTGTGCTTTTCCATTATCGTGTGCTCATCCCAGGAATCTTGGCAATAGTAGTAGTCGTTGTAGTCCTGCATTTCATTGATATTTGAATTGTGTGAGCTAGTAAGGAGGTGCCAGATTCGTATTTCTTTAAATGCTAAATTCCATTTTCTAGTTTATGTTGATTCTTGCCTTGAAAGCTTTGGTAAAACTCATCTAAAGCAAGGAGTTGATTTTCTTCTATATGTACATAGGGGAGATGTACATCTCTAAATCTTGAACTGTCTGTACACTAGCTCATGAGAATCCAAAATATAAGAGCTATAGAAAACTCCACTTCTTTTTGCAAAGAAGTGGAATTGGGTTGTTGCCAGTTGTTTTTTTGTATTGAAAATCTGGACTTTTGAAAAGCAAGAGCATATTTGTGGTAAAGCTTTACAAGCTATGGACATTGATGGTTCTGTAAATCTTCAAACTTTCATAGCTTATGAGTGGGTAGCACTTCTTGTTGAATTTCTGGAAACTCTTATATTATCTGCTGAAGCACTGCTCATGGTTCTGCAATCTGGAAGCGTGAAGTAAGGTAATTTATTTCTCCTAACATCCATTTTCTTCTATTTCAACTGTTTTTAACTTTTAACAATTTTGAACGACTTGCTGGACTCTCCTTGTCTTATACCCTCTCATTAAACGACGCACAGATTTTCTCGCTTCAATGGTTAACATTCGCAACAAATTACATTGTGTCTGTAGAACGGATATACCAGTACATGCATCTGCCTCAAGAAGCGCCTGCTATAATTGACAGCAACCACCACTTTGCACATGGCCTTGTAAAGGAACGGTGGATCTGCAAAATCTGCAGGTATAATCTCTTGCTAGTTAATCAAATGAAGGCTTTCAAAATTCAGATATAATATTCTATGAAACGTGGCATGATCTACCACTGTGATCTTCATCTGCACTACATTTCAAATGATACGCAGTGGGAAATTATTCTAATGAACTTCTAGGTTCATGTTTCTCTTTTAATCATTATTATGCTAAAAATGGTTACTGTTGTGGCTGTTCTTCAACTTAGGAGTTAATATCACTAACCACCTGGGAACAAATAAATTTTCATCTCTTTTCATAACTCTATTCGATTATGACTTCTGCCGACTGCTAGACTGAAAAGATGCAAGGGTGTTGATGTAGAAGCTGTAAACTGAATGGCCTCAAGTGCTTAATAGGGTCAGATTAGATATTGGAGGATGGTTATGTTTCTGGAGCATGATCTATAGGATGAATGGAGATTATATTGGTGCTTTCCTTCTCATATTATAAAAGAGATTGATAATAATGTGATATCCCATACTGATAATATCAAGTTCGGTATCAAGAAATAGCTCCGCTTTGTGGTGGGCAAAGAATTGGAATTGTTGGATCAGTATCTCCGTTAAAGTCTCTCTTGTTGACCAAAATACACCGGATAATCAAGGCATGGAGATAATGTAGGATTGAAGCTTATGGCTAGTTTCTAAAGGAACAATTTATAGATGACTTTAGAATCTCTTGTAGCTAATTGGTTCCTTCATGGATGCAAAGGAAATGGAACAATCCTATATCCTATATCACTACATGTCATTTGTGGATGTAATCAAATGGAAAAATGTATTGAAGATCATTGCACAAGAATGACATGCACAACTTGAATACTATATAATGATCAGCTTGGACATTGAAAGAATATGCAGAGGTGAGAGTGACATAGGACCAACTCCTCGAGATATATCATGAAGATAACAATTAGAACAATGAAGATAGTAGCACTAAAGATAGTAGGACCAATTCGGAGAAATATATCATGAAGATAATAATTAGAACACTAAAGATAATAATTTGGGTTGTCAACTTGCTTACATGCTCATCACTAGCATAATGCATGCTCCTAACAACTTGCCCACTAATGTCATGTCCAACAACCATTTTCACCAAGAAGCTCTTTATAATTTGAAATCAAAATGAGGGTTTTAAAGTTTAATAAAAGGGGCATTAGAGGATGGCGCAGATCGGAAGGCCAACAGAGCGGATGCAAGATGCACTCCCACCTCTCCATATAGAGGTGCAAGATGCGCACTTATCCAAAGCTGAGATACAACAAATGAAATGCGCGAGAGAACGAAGAATCCAAAAAATTTCATAACTCTTTAGGTTGTGGCAACAACTCAGAACTTGTCAACCTTGCCGCCAAACCGAACATAGCAAGTTTTGAACTTTCCGAGTTGTAAATGTCAACCAGAAATTAAAGTAATTGAATGGTGCACTATTAAAATAATTGAATGGTACATGGAACTGGTGTTCTAAATGAGAACTATACATGCGCTTTTATCATTTTATTTAAAAAAATTGAGTTTGAAGTAACTCACCGATTCTCTAAATGTGGGTCGATTGCCAACAACTATACTACTTTATCACAATATCAAAATGTTTGGGGTTATTATGTCGGAGGCAACACAAAAAATTCTTGGCCCGGCAGGAAGTTAAACCCATAGACAATGTCCGATGCAAATGCTTTGATCTTCACATTTGTTTTGCCATCGACACACGAAACACCACCACCTCTGGGACCGGAGGGGCAAAGTGATTTCACAAAGAAAGAGGCCCAGATTTTGAAGCTACGAAAAGCCTTTTACAGTTGCTTGTGTGCTTGGGGAAGATGCAACAGATGCAAAATTGTAAGGATAGGTTCGAGGATCTCCTTTAGTTGCAGTGAAAATAGGCTTAGGAAGTGTGCTTATTAGGCAACCACTTCAAATGATACAGGAGTTGAATCAGAGGCAAGCTCGTTTTTGATAAAAAGCAAGGACATTAATCTACGTCTTATACAAAAAAATTTCAGAATAATCGGAGGGTACCACGAGGCAAGGAGAATGCAAAGCAATCTCCAACAACATTAGAGACTAGCTAAGCCCGTCCAGAGAGGACTTTGATATCCAATAAAGCTCTCTTATTAGTTAGTTAACTTTATCCTTTCTTGTTTATGGTTGTCTCTAGTTACTCATCTGTTTATGCATATGCACAATGTAGGGATTACCATCCATACAGTAAGCAGGATGTTTTGCAGAGTTGCCAATCTCCACCGATCGTTGAGGAATTAAAAGTAATACTACTAGATGTAGTCCATTTCAAACTTTTATTGTATAGAACATATTAAATATGATACATTCAATCGGCCTTCTTTCCAACCAAGAGTAATGTCATTTAGGGCAATATCTTTCATCGCTTGACATGCCATATCGTCCCTTTGTTCAACCGACCGATCATATGAATTGCTCCAACCTTTTTTTTCGTTCTTTTATTATTTTTGTTGTCGCCAATGCAAAGATAGGTCCAATGCTCATTTTATGTCAAATACTTAATGTGAAATACTTATGCTTTATGAAATCTTACCCATGTAATTCTAACCAAGTAATATCATAGAGTTACACGAAATGAATTCCCTTGTTTAATTTAGAGTATGAATGAATTTTATATTAAATTTCAAGCCATGGTGCCCTAGCAATATCATCTATTCTACAAGAATTGTTAAATACCGAGATATACACACACCCAGAAAGAGGAGACTGAGAGATAAGTTGGCTTTGCAATACTTTGAGGCTTGTGTTGATGACGGTGTACAATCATGATAAAATTGTAAACCCATCCCTCCCCAAAGTGCCACATTGACCAATGAGGACAACAAGCTAATTCGCCATAACTTGCCCATTAACAAGCTCACTCGGCATTGATTGCTTTTCATCGATAAATTAGATGGTAAGGAAATCTAGCGGTGAAATAACCCACCTATATATAGCTTAGTCTCTTTTGTGAATTCGCCATGGGTAGTATAAAGTAAGTTCTATATAGAAGAAAAAATTGCCACCATTAGCTAACCTCTAAATTATACAATTTGCCCTATATATTGTGTTTATCCCCTAAGAATTACCCATAAGGGAAACCCCGAACTACTGGATTAGTTGATTAAAGCCCAAAAGTGTGCAATCGATGGGACTTTCTAATTTAAGGTGGTATGCAAAATGGCTATCGCCTCTGGCAAAGACCTTTGTTTCTTCCCTCTCTTTATTCAGGCTATATAAATAGGGTGAGATTAAATTTATCCTCAATGTTGTGATACCTTCACAACCGATTCCAGAATGCAAAATCACAATCCCTCCACAACAAGTGTTTGGGGGCTCATTTTGGATAGCTACCAAGATGCAGTACCTTCGCATGATCTCGACCCTCCACACTCTCAAACTATCAATGATACCTCGGTTCAGATTCTAACCGAGAATTACATACCGCACATTAATCCACAAAAGTCACAACACCATTATTCTCTTCACAAAGATCTTGATTCAAAGGGCTACGCGGCAATACAGAGGAGGAGTAGAGATGATGCATGGATAGTCGATAATGCATTTTTTCTCCATGAACTTGATTGCCGATATGGTTGACGCCGCATCCACCATGCACGCCTTTTTTTTATTTACATAGCTACATATATAAGGGGTTTGATACAGCTAGATTTCGGATAACTCGAGAGAGGCATATAGTTCCGTAACCATCATCGGTCCATAACCAAAGTGAGCGTTGATAACGAGAATACAAATCCCGATGCAAGGCGTATCCGCACACAATTCTCAAGGACAAACCGCCGATCAAGTAATAGGAATGAGCTAGGTGAATACTTAAAGGCATCGCTATCTTCGCCATAAAGGCATCATGGAGAATAATGTCATATAAAACAAACAAGTCCCTCGGGTTAAATGCCTACCTCTTCACCCTTTACATTCAAGACGAGGTCATTATTAGACCGACACTTCTTACGACATCTTGATCGTATTTGATACACTTACATATATTCAATACTATGAACAATATACATTGACAATATATAGTCCGCATCAATATCCAAATCAATCTTACATAGAACAAGAACAGTGACGGATTTACAAAAACATTGTGAGGAAAAGTTTAAGACAATGATTAGTATGTAGAATACGCTTGTTTCGCTTAAGCGTCAGGAGGCATCTACCTGCGGCAAATTTTGTTCCTCCACCATGTAAGGTCATGGAACGAGCTAAAGATCGTTAATGATCAACGCCATGGGACATATCAACAGCCTTGCAAAAGCAAAGGGATTGCTCACGAGATATAATGAAGCAACACTAGTCATGGAGGACGCAGCTTTCCTCTTTAATCATTGAGTCGAGACAACCATATTTTCTTTTTGCTATATCACTACTCGACCAAGGTCCAAATGATGGAGCTATGGATTAGGTTCCAAGTACCCATGAGCATTGACGATTAGACAAGCATCCAAACGATGAGCCGATTGCCTTCAATGAATCCCTCCATTTAATCAATAGTAATCTAACACAACAAAAGAATGGACAAATAACCCTTCTTATCAATTCTTATTCTTATACCTTCAAAATAAGCTTAACCTAGCAATTAAGGAGGATAAAGATCCGCCATTTCAAACCTTGACTCATGCAAACACCAAAGTCCTAAGTAATATAATAGCATTAATGGCAACTTCTAGTGTGGCAACACCTATTTTACAAAAAAGTTGTCTTCGGTTTCCTTATGATTTTCAATTGAATAATAGTTTATGGTATCTCATGGGTATATCTTAGAATACACCTTACTAAAGAATGTACCTATTTGATATCTCCGCATGTTTATGCCCGGCCTACTACTAGTTTTACTTTCCTTTCCTTCATTTGCATGTTCTTCTTTTCCATATAACCCTTTCCCAAGCTTGCCTTATTGCTAGTTTAAGTTCGTGAACATTCTCTAATATAATACAAAAAATGTCCATTATCGATGATATTGATCCGATGTTTTCCCACCTTCCTTCATACTTAGACAATGTTACACCTAATATAGAACCACCAAAAAGAGAATAACACTTAAGAAGAAAGGAACAACGAGATCCTTGTAAGATAGTGTGTGAATCTGATCATGAAGTGTAATTCACCACTTATCTCTAACAAACATCTAATGTCGGTGGAAGGCACTAGTAATGCTATCTCATTGGGTATAATGTGTTTAACCCCTGCTCAAAATACATATCTATAACATGTGATGACATTCAAAAAATCCACCGGCATGCAAAAAAAAAGCCACGCGGTAAAAAATCCACGCCTACTGCTCAGAAGAAGCATCGAAAAGCCATTGCCGAGCTTGGAGTTTATTCGATGGATTTGGAGCTTGTAATAAATAAATAGAAGGCAAATCTTTAGGTAGAGGAGGATGTAGAATCACTACAATGCCTTGAAGACATCACAACGAAAAAGGTGCTCACATCCCTCGAAAAATCCCCCATTGAGGAACCGGGGACTAGAGAGAAATGGGTTATTTTCTTTGCAATAGGGAATTCTTGAACAAAAGGGTATATCGTATGGGGAGATTAGTAGAAATGGGCTCTTGAGCTCTCCTTCACACTCATGGACAAATATTGACGTTATGGTGCAATATAGACAATAATCATATTCTAATCTTAGCTAACTATTGAGGAGAATGGATCAATAAACTTACAAAAATTATCACTTGAACGAACCTAAAGTCTTGAATGCATGGAAAATAAATATGGAAGTCCCACACTACAATACGGAAGTCCCAAGCTATGCCCAACAATTGAATGAACCTAAAATCTTGAATGCATGGAAAGTAAATATGGAAAGTTCCACACTACAATATGGAAGTCCCAAGCTATGCACAACAATCATAGGATCTCCATGATATAAAACACTACACACAAATTAAGCCCAAATTGCACCAGTAATGATGCCCCATCTAACAAAGTTGAACCCAATAACTGGCTTATAACCTCAAAGCTGAACAAGGGACCCGAAAACTTATTTTTGATAAACCCATCAATTGGGATAAGTTTCATATATGAGAAACCGACTGTTTTTGCTTAGAAACCCATGAATTTGGAGATGTTTTTGTGCTTTAAGAACGTTGTATAAACATTGCGTTGGAAAGCTTGCTTTTGAGCAAACATATGCCTATTCCACGTGAGGTAATAAACAAGAAAATGCGACACTTGCATTCATGCAAGCAATATTGTGTGCAAAGTTCATGTGAGATAAAATAGAATCTGCAATTGCTATGGAACTTTGCATGACATAGGGAAATGATGCTGAGCTTTTTGAAGGTATTTTTTTTGTTGAAATTCTTAGTTCTCTTCTTTTTCTCCAATCTTAACGAAAAATATCTCTCGGATCTACCAAAAGCAACTAGAAATGAATGGAAAACGAAATCAAGACATAATTTATTGCATTAAGGAATTGCAGTTCAAATGCAAATTAATACATATGATGAGCCATTGCTTTATGCATTTTAATGAGATGGGCAGTTCATGGCTAGAATGAAAGAAATAATGGCTATGCAATTTAGCAGATGAGATAGATGGGACATGTCATTCTCAACTGCCCTTCTTACAATCTGGTAATGGAGCAACCTTGCTCAATAGCTTCTCTCATGGCACATGCTTTAAGAATAGCAATGTGAACATTTTTATTCCAATTCATAAATGATGGTCGATTACATCAAAATAAGTCGTGGTTCCACGCCATCCGTAAAGTTTGCATTTGCTGAGATAATTACAGTCGACTTAAGTAGACTAAGATTGGCAAATCTAGAAATACTCCGTTTGCTGCCCAAAGCTCTTGCAATAGGTAAAACTTGAGACAGCAAGTTATCTTTAAATAGCCTTTTGTCCTAAACATTGATTAGAAGTTGCGTGGAAATTTGACCATTGGTCAATCGAGAAGTTGGCCTAGAATTTGACCAGACGTTCCATCACAGGTTTGACAGGAGCTTCACCAGAACTTAAACGAGAACTTGCCTAGAACGTTGATCAAGAATATTCTAGCGACCCACAAATAAGCACCTTCATAAAAAATAGACGAATTAGAGCTAAATATCACATGCAAGTGGAATCTGGCAAAGGAAAAAGCAAGAAAGATATATCAGATCAAAATTTTCACCCCTTATGTATCTTGATACATGCACACCGATGCTCTCTCTACACGAAGTACTTGGGTTAAATTCGCAGGAGTGCATAAGGCGCAGATATATATGTCATAGAAACTTTACTAGTCAAAGCATAACAGGGTATTCGCACATGCATCCGTGCCGTTCGTCTACGCTCTTTGAACGGGCCAGATCTTTTGATACGGTGCACAATTCCTAGGTCATTCAACGATTGCTTCACGATGGCGGAAGCCGCCGAAGATTTGGTTCGCCTTGCAGCCGGAGAGCAAACTGTTTGGATTGACGCTACTCCATTCCTTTCAGAGGTTTGTTCCGGTAAGATTTGTTGGACTTAGAGCTTGTCTATTTCATTTGCTTCGGATTTAGACTTCGATTTTACTGTTCAGATGCTGCCGTCGTTCTATAGCTTATTTTTAGCTTATTATTGTCCGCGTTCTTACAGTAGTCAGAAATGTTCTAGCAATGTCAAATAGCATTTTATCTTAAGGCAACATCTTCGCTTTTGGGCCAAATGTGTTTCTGTAACCTACTCCCGAGGTGGTAAAACCGTTTTAGGCTTGCATAGGAAGCCTACATTGTGACATTGTGTTTTTCGTTTCCCATGTTAATGCTAGTACACTGTTCTGAAATTACAGAATTGAAGGTCGGAGAGCCTGTTCATGGCGAAAATTTTAGTCTTTTTGAGGCTATGACAGCTCTTGAGGTGATGTTTTTGAAGCTTTATGTGATATTTCGTAAGTCATGCTAAGTTGTGTTTATTGAAAATTAATGAGACCACCGTTAGAAATTGGAGCACTAATAGCCCGGGGATTCTATGTTGACAACCTGAAACAGATTATGGATCCAAAGATGGATGCTGGCATGGCAACAGCTGGATTCAGAACAGTGGATGAAGCATTGGATAGTGGTGCAGCACCGATCAATTTGCACATTTTTATGCTGGATGTTCTAGATCACCTTTTGGCGTGTGAGGTGAGTGAACTCAGAACTCAGATCTCTTTATCTTATCCAATGTTTATTGACTAGTTCACATCTCTAATTCTTGCCACATGTACAGGCTACATGGCACAAAGGACATTCACTGGCACACAAACTGTCTTCTCATGCATCTATCTCTTGAGATTAGATACAACTTTGCCAAATCATATATTTACATGCATATTGTCGAATAGTACGGACAACATGCAATTTGGTTCGTACAGCTGTATCTTTGGCACATACACATGAGGTTAGCCTGTCCTTGCTGCTGTTAAGACATATGTCTACTACAACAGAGATCAAGGGCTTGGAACAGAAAGATGAAGAAGAATTAGAAACACAAACATCCAATGTTTTATTGCTACCATGGTAGGCAACCCAAGCTGTGATGTTGTAACCGCCACGTAGATCCAGGCCAGCTTCAGAAAGGTTGTATGGTTTGATGGAGGTAGTATTGGAAACATCAACACCCACATGGTTGTTGTTTATGTCACTCCATGGAGATTCAGAATTTTGATATGTATCAAACTCCACTGCCACAAATTGACCATGATGCTTAATAACTCTATCAGGGCTGCACGAGTTCACGCAACCACCTTCGTAGACCTTGGAGTTAAGGTAAAAAACGTCTATTAATGTGATTAAAATCTGAAATTTGACTATGTTTAATATGTTGTCTTTAGCAGTGTGAAGGAAAAAGAGGCTGTATGCATGTTCCTTCTAAAAATCTCGAACGTGGATCAAATGTATTCTCAATTGAACAAGTTCATGGCAGAGAAGAACAAAGCAAGGTAGCGAACGTTCATAGGTACTAGGAGAACTACACAAGCACAGAAGTTGGACTTAGTGGTAGAGTACTTGTTGAGCAAAAACTCTCAGTTAACTGCTAGGAAACAGCCTGGACAAGCAGAATTTTGTGTATCAGATTTGTTTCTTGAAATCTGATCAGTTGTTACTGCTGTTTTTGAAAATAATGAGAAATCTTATCAATTTGTTACTTATCAATGTATTTTTGAAATGGGTATTATCTTACAAATGTATAACATGGCATTTTCTTATGAATGACAATAGGGTATTATCTCACAAATGATAACAGGGTTATTTGGAGAACAGGGCATGTTATTTGAAACAGGGTATGTTATTTGGAATGGGGTATTATTTGTAACAGGGTGTTATTTGAAACAGGGTATGTATTTGAAACAGGGTATGTTATTTGGAATGGGGTATTATTTGTAACAGGGTATTATTTGGGTATGATCTGAAATAGGGTATTCCTTGAACAGGGTATTATCTCTTACGAATGATAACAGGGTATGAAGTCTATTATTAATATTAAACTAATATTAATTGGGGTTATTATAATTTGTTTGCAAATAATTAAACACTAATTGGGGTTGTAGCTCAGTGGAAGAGTGCTTGTGCCATCTTTGGAGCGATTGCCACATCGTGGAAATCAAGAGGTCCGAGGATCAAAACCTCACAACTCCAACTTCATTTTTTTTACCGTAACCGTATTGCAAGAACTAGGTCTAGCCAAAAAAAGACCTAGAACCGCATTGCAAGAAACCGAAATAGTGAGGGGCTTCAACCGTGAGCCTAGGAGTGTAGACTCTTGCCCGAAAACAGACTCGATGTAGACAAGAAACATGTATTATTGCCCCGCCTGCCGGAGATTTCCTTTAGGTTCAGTCCCCCGAGAAAGGCATTTGCGATGAGCTGTCAGTTCAATTTCTTCCCATTATGCTTAGCTTCATTCCAATTAAGCCACATTACTATTGTCATTAACATTCCGCTGGTTAAATGGACTCATGAAATTCCTTGCATAAATTAGTTGTTTTAACCTTCGTGTCCGTTGTTGATAGGCTATAAATTCCGGAAGAAGGACTACTCGATGCATGACAAGAATGGTTGGAAGCTTTTTGACAAAAAGCTTTTCTTTCAAGCAGATTCTCCAAAGTGAGCCCTACTCTTCAAATTTGGATTGTGGTGGACAATACAAAAGAGGTTGATTCAGGTTCTAGATAAACATGCTTCTAACATGTGAAGCTAGACAAGTCATTGTGGGATGTATATATGTTATAGCTGCCATTGACAAACTTAGGCTTTACATAATGTATGATGTACTGATATTATTATAGCAGGCTTATGACAGCAGCTTATTTCTTAGAGAAATTTTGTGACAAGATACTAACTCGATTGACTTGTAAAAGCTATCCTATCCAAAGACTTTTTTCGCTAGGTTTCAAATCCATTGACATGAACAATGCTTTTGGCAAAGCAATGGAGGATTTAAAGAGTAATGGCACAACTACAGGTCTCAGATAAAGCTTGTTACATTTTTACATTCTGTATCTTTTTGTTTCAAACCTTGTTAATCTTATGTTTGCATACGGACATCTTCACATTGTTCTTCGAGCCCTTGGTCAACTCTTTTTAGCAAGTTATATAAGTCATTATGCAATTTTATAGATTTCATGCATGTGTACCACGAGGCATCTTGGTTTTATAAATGAGGTCAAGGGAAATGGTACATTAGTAATGGAGCCGAACAAGAACAAGTTCGACAAGAAGATAGAATCAAAGATGTGCAAAAATGTATTTTCATTATTATAGCGGCTTCTTCATCAAAGAAAACATGCTCCAAGTTTATATACCTGACGAGTTTGGGCCAGGTTCTTTACGCTTTTTTGGAACTATCATTTCTATTAGAGAAGGAGTATTAGATACTAGATATGATTTTGTAATAGCTTCTTTTCTATTGCTCGTGGTGTCATTAGTAGGTGTTCCAAGTTATCAAGCATTATTGGGGTTCTACAGAACATATTATGCAAAAATCATGGAGAACAGTGCAGATTTTTAGGGACGGTAGTAGTTGGCGTGGGTCTTTGGAAGAGGAATTCTTTCTTTGTTTGCAGGTATTTGTTTGTTATACGCCTTTCTGTAGAAAAGTGGACAATTATGTACAAAAACTGGACGATTAAATACAGTTACATTTAGAAAGATGGGTGTTACAAAGAACAATATGAATCAGGTGGCTCTTGCATGCGCAATTCTCTTTTTTTGAAAGTTTCACCTTTACTTCACAAGCAGTTAATTGAAGAGGAAAAAGCTTTAGATGTGAGGGAGGTAAGCTTTATGGAACAAAGGTGTGATAGTTTATCTCCAAAATTACTGAATAATCTGCTCAAGCAACAGGATGGCATGCAGTTTAAGATAGAAAGCACGTGCTCAAATGCCCCCTTCTCAAAAGCTCTCACAGGTGCTATAGTTCTTTCTCAAGTGCCATATCATAATTTAGCTGTCTATGCAGCATCTTACAATCCTAAGTTTTTTAAGATACATGTTGAAGCTTGGTGTAAGTATTTTGAAAAGACTGCTTTCTCCTCTAATGTACTGGTCAACTTCAAAGTAATCATAAGCTTCCTGCTGATAAAATGAAGGCGGTGTCAATAAATATGCTGTTGCTCCACTTTGTCGAGGCAGGGGCATTTAGAAAGGCTATTATAAATGACCAAATTATGTATGTATCTGTTCATCAGGCAAAGGCTTTTCTCGTTGTGTTTTGCTGGGTGAAGGCTTGGCGGGATAACAGGTTTGTACGCTGATTAATTAATGCTGCACATGTCAAATAGCATCACCGGCATTGGAATCATTAGCCAGAACATTACCTATGACTTCTTGCACTTTGGGTCTATCATGATATTAAGCTCTCATCGGATCATTTTTTCCTGGTTATTTGGTTGGAGCAAAGCATGTTTATGCTATAGAGGTATCTTCGATGGCGATTACGCTCATAGATTTACTAGTGGGAGTCCAAAGACTTGCAAAGAAGATAACAGTTTGAAACCTCCGACATGCTTGCATTAGGAAAGAGAAGATGAATTATTCAAGTAGATTGAATGATGATGCAAATTCGAAACCATAAAATTGCATAACCTGGGCAAATCTTAGAAAGCTACAACCTTGACTGTGGCTCTCGCACCAATCCAGAGGTGGTATTTTTGTCCAAGAAGTCCATCTTCTTGTTCCATTCATGTCAATTTCCATAAACATTTGAAAACTGATTATCACATGTTTTCACACTTGATGCTATGTCACTTTAATCTTCTAGGTTTTGCTTGCTTATGTATATTTGAGCACCTAATACATGAACTGAAGCTTGGATTTGTTTGTTTTATCATGTGTCTGTTTTGGCATATAGTGTAGCACAGCCAATTCACGCATTGCATAGATGAAAATTGATGGTCCCAACCTCTCTTCTTTTCCTTAGGCATGTGTTCATACTTTTTGCACTTGGTTCTGATAATTTCATGTCATTGTAACTCATTGAAAGGCCATAATCTCATCATTGCTTGTAGTGAGTCCTTAGGCATCATTATCATATTTTACCTTGATTTTTCCCGTTATCCATGGAATCAGAGCCTCATTATGATATTCAGGTCGGGAGGAGAATGCCTGGCCACCAGATCTTTCTTGAGTTTTGGGAATCTTAAATGGATACAAGTAGAGCCATCATTTATTAAATGAGAGCCATCATTTACTATGATGTAATACATGGACTGTTTTAATATTATGTGAAAACTGGAAAAAGAAAAATTTTGAAAAGGAGAAAAGCTATGACTTGGACATTATTATGGCAAACACCATATCTTTGAAAGCAACTCGAGCTGTCTATTTGCAAGTAACTCAAGCATCTATTCATATGCAAGAGGTATAGTCACGTTTGGTGATTGGCATATACATTTATTATTGGATGCCTACCAACTATGAAGTGCACCCGGCAGTATTGGGCACTTGTTGCTATCTTACTAGGCCATATGTGGTATGAGGTAGACGATGGCGACGAACAATTTCAGGCAGTCTTGTCTTTTCTATGGCAAAGTCGTCTGCTACCATTGATCCTTTCCATCATCTTACTCTTTTACGCCAAGAAATGCATTAGCGGTTGCAATTTTCATGGAGAAGGGACCATTAATATTGAAGCTAGGTTTACCCCATCCACGTAACAAGGTTTGGAGGTGAGAGCTTCAACATGATTGTAAATTTGTCTCTATTTGATTGGAAGCTTCTCAAGTTTGTAAACCATATGCAGCAACTAGCCACCATGTCATTGGAGTATTGACTCCATGATCATGTAGCTAGAGTTATAAAATTAAGCCCATGAACTCTTTATAAAGGTTAGGCCATGATCTCAAAACAAATATATAAAATAAACATCTAAACTATTATTGGGCTATTTTGCCTAGCATTCTTGACACTCCATGAACATGCATTGAATGAGCTTTGAAAGAGAGGTGGCAGAAGAGGTAGAAGCTAATAGAAGCAATACCATACTATAGAACAAAAGCATCTTTTATAGTCCGCTAATTACGATAAAATAATAAAAAAAAAAGCTCAAGGTCTTAGTGAATCATTTGAGGCAACCATCGACAAAGATGTGTATACAATGCAACATATAGACTAACTCAAGCAATGAAATTCACATGATGCTCTATATGTACTCAGGTTTGTGAGCGATATGAAGTAATTGGACGCTATAGACACAAGTCCTAAGTTTGATAAGATCTTTTGGAGAAGTTGAGTGAGTATTATACTAAAAATTAAATAATCATGTGGAGGAGATGGAGGCAATGAATTAATTTACAGTATTCTATAAAGCATATACCATTGCATTTTTGTAATCTATGAAATTGCACCATTTTATTTTGCCATGAATATTAGCCATTTTGCCACTGAAGTCTAGCAGCACAAGGTTTTCTTGATGACAAAAGCATTCCCCTGATTGGCTAATTCAGGTTTCGGACATGATGCAACTGGTCTCAACTTTCCTCTTGTGATGGAATTGCCAGCGGATCGCTTCTTGCTTCCAGTCACGACCATTCCAGATTCATTCGGCTGTCTGTTTACATAGTTAACTTGTAACTAGAGATGGATAAAGCTTCTTCTCTTGAGTGTCGTCCAGAATTACATTCGATTCTTCAAGTAGAGTGTTGTATCTATGCCCGGATCTGTGCTATTTTTTCAAGTAAGGTATTCTTTCAATGCTTTCGTTATATTGCTTGTGGGCTATGAGCAGAAAGCACGTCCTGCAAGTATGGCTCGAATATTAAATTTAGCATTGAGCAAGAAGTTTTTTTTAGCTTTAACAGATCATTTCTTTGGCGCAAACTCAGATGCAACTAAATTGACGAAATCCAAGGAGCAATTAAGGTTAATTCTTAGTACTTTTATATAGAAACTTCAATTACCTTGTTCATTGTTGTTTGAAAAAGGCATGGAAGATGCCATTCTAGAGTTCACGATGCTAGATTTAGAATTAGACCAAACGCACTCTGCTTTGTTTTGGCGAGTTATGGGAGATGCTGTTTTTTTAGTGTGGAAAAAAACAAAATTCAAAAAACATTACCAAGTCCATGAAGAACATATATACCATTAAATATAACACAAATCCCATGACACACCAAAACAAAAATTATCAATTTTCAATACAAAAAAAAACTGGCAACAACCCAATTCCACTTCTTTGCAAAAAGAAGTGGAGTTTTCTATAGCTCTTATATTTTGGATTCTCATGAGCTAGTGTACAGACAGTTCAAAATTTAGAGATGTACATCTCCCCTATGTACATATAGAAGGAAATCAACTCCTTGCTTTAGATGAGTTTTACCAAAGCTTTCAAGGCAAGAATCAACATAAACTAGAAAATGGAATTTAGCATTTAAAGAAATATGAATCTGGCACTCCTTACTAGCTCACACAATTCAAATATCAATGAAATGCAGGACTACAACGACTACTACTATTGCCAAGATTCCTGGGATGAGCACACGATAATGGAAAAGCACAAGTGCCCATCAATTTTGCCATTGCTATGTTTGCATCTCTTCCAATAGGATAGTAGATGTGCATATTTATTTGCACGTGGCTCATTTACTGATAATGCAAGCTAAACGAGTTTTTTCTCATCATCCACATGTAGATTAATAAATACAAGTATCTTCTTCATTCTAAATATCCCCACATGTTAAAAAAAAAAAACACTTTTCATTGATCTCAAAGGGTGATGCACACACTATTGTACAAGGATCTCAATGTTCCTTTCTTCTAAGGTATTATTATCTTTTTTGGTGGTTGTACATTAGGTGTAACATTATCTAAGTATGAAGGAAGGTGGGACAACATGCAGATCAATATCATCCGTAATGGACATTTTGTATTATATTAAAATTATCATTCGCAATAGGGCAATATCCACAAACTTGAACCGGCAGTAAGGCAAGCTTAGGGAAAGGGTTAGGTGGAACATGCAAATGAAGGAAAAGAAAGAAAAACTAGCCATAGGGCAGGCATAAACATGCTGAGATATCAAATAAGTACATTTTCTTGTGAGGCGTATTCCTAAGTATAACGGCTAAAATTTAGCCTCAGGTGGAATATACAAAAAGAATTGCATGTTCTGGATATGAACAAAGAGGGGTTGTAGAACCGGTATAGAGGCCCAAAGATTTTTACATGTCAGAGGTGTTCTCCTTATTCAAATCGGCAGCTAAAATTTATTCGAAAACTTAGAAATCAGTAGATTTGTAAAAAACGAAATTCCTTTTTCTCTTTACATGCCCTTGCGAAAATGGCACAGCTGCTGTTGAATCTTCTCGAATGGTGCATGGGTAATGAATCGAGCTATGCCTCTTCAAATCCCCCTCATGGAACTTGCAAAACCTGGGCAAAAAAAATGGCACACATGGTGAAATGAGGACAGTGGTTTGAGCATAGAAATTTTTAGACACGAACAATGGTAGCCCGTTTGAATTTTATAGACAAGATTTATAAGTCTATTGTCGCTGCACGTGGAATGAATAGGAGAGAGGTAAGCAAACTTCCTCGAGTAGCTTTCCAGCTTTATTCTTAGCGAGTTGGAGATGTCCACTTACTTAAGCCATTGTTACTGCAACTTTAATTTGACTCTACAACCCACCATTGCGGGCATGAACATAGACAAGGTTTATGAGTCTTAACCGTCCTGCTCAGAGAATGAGAAGGAGCCAAGTTTCTTCCATTTTGATAGTTTGGAGACATGTGTTTTGGGGCCTTGCAGTTGTTCTTATCCTCCATTCATTTGTATTGCATGCATATGGTATCCTGCCATTATTTAAAGGCGCAATGTGTTCTATAGTATTGAGAAGTGAGAAGCTTTTTGATACATTTAAATAACATTGGCCCCTAGGGCCTTACATTAACATTAATATCTAATGTTAACCATGTAAGCTTATGGGTCCTCTGCCCTGGTCAATCCCTGCTAGCTCTTGCCGCGCTAATATTTAACAATATTAGCGCCCCCTAGCGAACCATTACCCGCCGCTAGCGATTAATGCTTGGTGCTCTGCGGCCCAATTCCGTTCGATCAAGAATGAGGAACAAAGCGAGCACTTCGAACAAACCTTGGAGTGTTGAAGATGAGGAGTGGACACAAATCTTTTGGCTGGAAGACAGGAGGGACAAAATGGGGAACACCTTTGGAGAGAGGGACAAAGGAAGAAACGGGGTGAGAGAGTAGAATATGCTCAACAATGTTATGCGCAAACGTGAGTTTTTCTTTTTAATGTAAATTTTCGCTTAGTCTATATTATAGTTAAAATTTATTGGATTTTTATTCTTTTATTTATAGGCAAAGGGAAGTTCCGGAACAATCCGGGCGGGAAGTGGAGGCAAAGTTACATTTGACTTTCGGTTTATGCGTGTTAGCAAAATTTTTATCTTGTACTAATTTATATACGTATTTACACTTTTTTTTTCATTTAATAGTATGAAATGTATGATCGACCTCAGCCTAAGAGGAATCTCGCCTTTGTAGTACTCTCAACTTCAGTAAGATGCAAAAACATCTAGCAAGGCATGGCATTTGGCCAGTAGAGGAGCGACATCGAAAGGTAAATTTTTCTAGATATTGTATTTTTGTTGAATTAATAAAAAATTTTCTTTTTGTTATGCTTTATTTTGTTATTATATAAAGAGAATCTGAAAATAAAAATGAATAAAAGTTCGTCCAAATTTTTTTTTTTTTTTTGTAGTTCATGAACTTGCAATGCGCGTTTCAAGGGGTTTTTTTTTTAATTTAATATTGTTCTTTGAAATGCGTTTCAATATTGAAACGCGTTTCTGTTTTATTTTAGTTGAAACTCGTTTCAAACTTGTTATGCGTTACAAAGCCGTTATGCGTTTCAAACTTGTTATGCGTTGCAAATCCGTTACGCGTTTCAATTGACCCTATCATTCGTAACGCGTATCAAATCAACATTGTAACGCCCATTTTTTAATTATATTATATTATTTTTTTAGTTCAAAAAAGCGTATCAAAAAGCGTTACAAGCATAGGGGTTTTCTTCTAGTGAAGTGGGGAGCTTTTATAGTTGACCAAAAAATCATCTATGATACTATTTTATCTATCCCTAACAATCTGGCCCTCAAGTTTGAATGCTGAGATCAGATCTCAGCCGTTGGTTACCCACCACTAACACATTAAAAGGTGCATGAACACTAGTTTGCCAAATGGCCATAAATACTTAGTTGTTATGAAAACCACCATAAACCACAAAAAATCACCATAAAATTATCGGGCCCACGTTGTTAAGGCGGATCCACATTATTTAGGATAATGTATGGGGGGATGGAAGTTGGGAAGCTGATTCCAGGGTCCTGCGACCGGCGGCAACCGGGAGCGGGTCCTGGAATCAGCAACCCAACTTCATCCCCCCACAACATGGCAACTGGGGAGAAGGGATTTAGCAGCTGATTACCTGTTCATGACCTGCTGAGCAGAATTAGAGTGCCATTTTCCATTCCGGAGACGGAATGGGCTCCCCACTTGGCATGTTGGACAGTGGAAAAACGTTTGTGAAGAAGTCAAGTTTGTGCAAATAACTAGCACGAGGTCTCCAAATAAGACTATAGTTCCTCCACATATTTCCATTTAAATACCTTCGTCTCCTTCACACAATTCAAGCTCCTTTCTTACTGCTGGATATGGCTACAGTCTTTCTCAATCTTTTTCTGCTGTTCCTTGTTCAAGCTTCTGCAGGTCTCCCATTTGCGCTAAACATGTTTGATTTTGAATTTAATTTTGGAATTGGTATCCTAAGATTTTTGCTTTATATTTAAATTTGAGATACTGAGATTTTTGTACTGATTGTTTGAATGGCAGATCCACTGATTGGGGTGAATTATGGGAGGGTAGGAAATAATCTGCCATCACATAGCAAAGTTGTTAGTCTGCTGAAGCAAATGAATGTGGGGATGGCTAAAATTTTCGATGCAGATGCTCAAGTGCTGCAGGCATTTGCAGATACGGGAATCAAGCTTGCGATTATGGTGACGAACGAGGAGCTAGAAGGAGTAGCGAATAGCCAAGCAACGGCGGATAAATGGGTGCAGGAAAAGGTGGTTCCGTATTACCCAGCAACTGATATCAACGCAATTGTGGTGGCAAACGAACTCCTGTCGGATTACAGCAAAAAATCCGCCTGGACCCAACTGGCCCCTGCGATGAAGCATATCAGAACCGCCCTCCTGAGCCAAAATCAGAACAAAATTTCCGTCACCACTGCCATAGCCGCAGATGCCCTTTCGGTTTCTTACCCGCCCTCAAGCGGAAAATTCCGGGACGACATAGCCAGTTCTGTCATGGCCACAGACATTTCAAATCTGTCTGTCTCAGCTGGGTTTCAAATCCCACAGACATTTCTCTAGAATACGCTCTCTTCGGAACCTCGAAAGTTCTGGTTCAAGACTCTAGCTATGGCTACACGAAGCTGCTAGATGCCTCCACCGATGCTACCTATGCAGCTATGGAAAAATTGGGCTACTCAATTGTTGAAATCGTTATCAGCGAAACCGGCTGGCCTTCTAAGGGCGATTCTTCCGAAACTGGTGCTAATCCACAGAACGCACGGCTTTATAACCAGAGATTGGTTACCAAAGCTGTTTTCAATTCCGGCAGCCCCAGAAGGCGCAGTGTCAAAATTCCAGTTTATATCTTTGCCCTTTTCAATGAGAATCAGAAATCGGGCCCCGAAAGGGAGAGAAACTGGGGCCTGTTGTATCCCGATGGATCCAACGTTTACTCCATAGATCTGACCGGTGGATCCACGGATTTATGGTGTGTTGCAAATTCTAATTCCCGTTCTAGCGATCTGCAGGGAAATTTGGATTGGGCTTGTTCGAATACAGACTGTTCTGAAATTCAAAGGGGTGGCAGATGTTTTGATCCAGATACTGTGGTTGCCCATGCTTCTTATGCATTCAACAATTATTTTCAAGCCAACAAGAATAATGGTGGAACCTGTGATTTCAGCGGCACAGCCATAGCCATCTTCACAAATCCAAGTATGTATCTCCTACACAAGTTGGTCTCTAGTGCACGTTAAAGATACCCAAATCCCTAATTTAGAAATGATCTTCTTTACATATTCTTATGCATTGTTGAATTTGATCTAACATTACTCTTTGCATTTCCAGGTTATAACAATTGCAAGTACCAAACCTCGAGCCTCTCCTCTGCTTCACTTGTTCAGGAGATGTAAATCTAACGCCTTGAACAAGTCCTACAATGTTACCTCACTATGTTCCACATGCAAATAAACTACCTACATTAAATTGCCACTAGTATTTGTCTATTCTTCAACCTTATCTTATTCTGGCATAAAAAGTACTATCCATCTATCTATCTATTTTGTCAATGTTTGACCCACTTTGCCTTCCTACATTGCTGGAGAATTATGTGTGCATGGAATATGTCAAATGATTTGCTATTTCACTGCTTATCTTCTTCCCTCAATTTAAGGTTCCTAATTTTATTTTGGCTCTTTACTTCATTTTTGGCCTTCTTTAATTCCATTTAAGACCAAAAAATATGAAAAGAAAAGATTTGCATAATTGTCCTTAATGACTATAAAAGTAAAATAACCAAAATTCTTGTGTAAAATAATTCAATTTGCAAGATAGTCTATGAATATTAACATACAAAATTACTCGAGGTAATCTTTATGGCAAACTAGTTATAATGCCCAGTGTTGCTGGGCATAATATGGCAACATGTAAATTAGGATGCTTAAGCCTTTCTATCTAAAAGTTGCCAGAAGGAAACGCCTTTATAAACAGTTGACTACAACAAAAGACGAAAGAGATATAATAATAATAGCCTTGCTGTCTTGGTTTTGGCATCAATGTTGATGCATTTATTGAACGTTTTTATTTACCTCTACTAAATACCATTGTAAATAACACACCAAGATGGTTCTGGCACCCCCTGTTTTTTTAGGTTTCATATATTGACGTTCGGTTCTTAGTTTAAAAACTCTTCATATGTATGGCATGCTTTGATGATGCATGTATTGTGCAAGCCTACTTGTTTAAGAAACTCTTCATAGTCTTTGCATGCAATGTATGCATTCATGATGCTTGTATTGTGCAAACATCTAGGTATTTGCCCAACATTTATGTCTCATACGGGCACTTGTGGTTATGTAGCTCGTATGAGACATAAAGAAACGTCATCTATATGACTAATGCCTGCAAAGTTGCAAACAACCTACAATAGTTGCAGTCTAGGTAAAGATATTTTTTTTTTTTTAGGCATGAAGATTCTATAGCGGCATCCATATTTGAGATTAGGTAATTGATTTTTGAGGCCTTTCTCAACTAACAAAACTTTAACGCATAGATGCTCCAATTCTCGAGAGTTGGATAGGCATATTCACCCCTTATTCCTTAATCTACACCGTACGTAAAGTTCCTCGTTTGTGGGGTATGCAAGTACAAAATTTGCTATACTGTATAACAAGATTCGCAAAATACTATAAGATTTCAAGCGGAGTACTATATGATGTTGATTTTGTGCGTGCAAAATACAATTATGAGGGCTCTCACGCCCTACGCCACCCCCGTGTGAATATGCACCCAAACCAAAGGGGGTTTAAGGGGATTTTAATTTAAATGTGTTGGACCCAATGGTTGTGTTAATTAATGTCAATGGTAGTTATGTGTTGGTTGTTAATGTTGTTGGTTGTTATGTGTTGGTTGTTATGTGTTGGGGGATTTAATTTATATATGTTAGATGTTAATGGTTTGTGTTGCAAGAAATTTTTTTGGCCCCTTTGGGGCCTTAGGGACGCCCTCCTCCCCAGACCCCAGATGTGACAAAAATTTTAGAATTCAAACCCGAAAAAAACTAGAATTTATTTGAGGCTTTATCACCTATAGCTTTTGAATTTCATCATAATGAAACAAATAGAACATAAGTAAAAGTTACCATAAAGATAGAGCAGATTGATCCCATTATTAAAAGTCATAAAGTTTGCAACACCCATACACAAACATTTTCAACCGAATTTAACAAGCCCGACCTTTGGCCTCCATGGATTCTTGTGGTGAGAAATCAAAGTGGGAATCTTTTCGCTTGTTAGCACAAGGATCTAGAAGCCTTGGAATTTTCTTAATAACGCCTCAAAATCTAAAAATGCATGGTAATTTTTGCAACCTTCATTCGAATGAGCCATAAAAACAATATCCAATAGCGCAATCCTCTATTAATCAGCTGGTAGGATGTGAAAGCCTACCAAACCCGGCTGAAAAATTGCTGTTTTAGCATAGATAACTTAACCAAACATATCCATATCATACACTATCAGAAAGATCTGGAGAGAGCTTTCCAACGCAATAAAAATCATCTCAAACAGAGCTCTGGATCAAAAGTTCTAGAAATGAGGTTTTCCTTCGTTTCAAGAATAGAAGGAAAGCAAGGTTCTAGAACTACTAGGCATTTAGCGGTTAGTTACTTTTGTCATTTTTTAGTGCTCTATTTAGGAGCTTGGGCGTCCCTTTCTTTCTCCATCAGCTCTCATAGCATCTCCTCTCTTCTCCCTATTTGGCCCACCCCCCCTTCTCCCTTCTTTTTTGTGAACTAACACTTTGTTGAAGGCTTGGTGCCTAGTTGGAGGCCCTAGTGCCTAGTTGGAGGCCTTTGTGCCTGGTTGAGGCCTGGTGTGCCTAGAGGAGGGCTTGGTGCCTAGTTGTAAGCCTTGGTGGCGGATGGCCTTGGTGGCTTTTGTTTCACTTTTCTTGTGTTTGCGTGAAATAGTTAGGTGTGTGCTTTTCCTTTAGCGGGGCTTTTGGACGAAAGGTTTCAGTTTTGGACATAAGATTGAGACCATTAGAGAAGGAAGCGCAAGCATGTTTAGCCTTTTAAGCAACGCGTCATTGCTTTATTGTATTTTTCACCCGACAAGGCTGGGTCAATGAGGAGGGTTCTGGGATCTATTATGTTTTTGGACCTAGCATTAATGCATGAATTCATTAATTAGAGAAAATTGGAATTCTCGTTTAGCATGAAATAGGTTAGCGGGTAGCCATATAGTGCAAAAACTACTACCAATTGAGTAAAAGTTGGCGTTTTTGCACAAATTCTGCAAAGGCTTCAGTTCTTATTCGGAAATATAGTATTTACTGCTAATGCAAAGGTTCACCGCGAGTATAACGTAGTAGGAGGGAGTGTTAAAACTTCTCGCAAGAAGCGCGAACGCGATGTTTCGCAGCTAAAAGGAGACAAAATAATGTGCCTTTTATTAAAACCATATGAGAGCATTGTGTTAAAAGAAGGTACCGAGAAGCAAGGATATCACACAAAATTCAGTATTTAAAGCCATATAATTGCATGAGGGATCGCTTACGCGATTATTTTTAGCATTAAACATATGGTAAAAGATATGGGTAAAGACAAAACCAAAGTTCCCGAAACAAAAATTTCCATTGAAGGAAGTAATATACAACATAGTTACTGATTGAAGTAGATAATTATTCTGATTGTGTTTCAGATACTTTATCAGGTATCACACCCATTTCATTGGCCATGCGATTGACATGCTCTCTACCCAATTCCATAGCTTGTGTTGTGTCCATCTCTGAATAACCTGTGATCTCTGGAACTACAACACCCATGGCATTTGCGATGCGCTGCACATGTGAATCAGGCTCCCATTCTTCACTGTCCATTGCACTGCTCCCGCCTATAAGTTCCTTTTTGCAAGAGCTCCACGCGGTAGCATTATCTTTGTGGATGAGAGAGCTTACGCTTCTTCTCAGGTGTACCTCATGCTCCCCGTGACCCAAGAGCCTCATCTTGGTCAATCTCCATGTGTTTGTTGGTCCGCTTCCATGTGTTCTACCCGTATTCAAACCGATGTTCTTTGTCAAGAAAGGCATGTACCCATCAAACTTCTCATTAAGTGCACGCAATTTTTGAAAAGTGGGCTCCAGGCTTTTATACCTTTTTCCGTCTGTTCAAGCAAGCGCTTTGTTTCTTGCATTCTCTCTTCAGAGGGACTTAGCATCGAGGTTGTCCAAAATGGAATCCAAGTTTGATAGATCTGTGTTTTGGGTGATATCGATGTCGGGTTGAGCTGGATCAGCTCAACATTCTCTCTTCGGCTCTTCCTCAAACCCATCGGCACTTGGATTGGCCATTTTATCAAGCGTTTCAAAGAACGCGCCCTCGAAACGGCACACTTTACCCGAACTTTTCGAAAACCCACGCTCTTTTGCCTTGCATAAGAGCAACACGAAAGCCGTCCCCAAAATTAAAAGAAATCCGAACACAACCATCGGTTCGGCACCACCGTTCAACAATATGGTAGGCATAAGAGGTTTTCAGGTGGCATTTCAATACAAGATCTCCTTCCATTGCAGCCCATTTGAATCTTGGTTTGCTGTAAAAAGAGTCCGATATTTCTTTTAATCTTCTCGTCGGCATCCTCATTACATTAGCGGCATTGGAGGCAATGGTGTTGACTTAGGAGCCTTGCCGTGTGGAGATAGGTGAAGCTCCAACTCAGTTTGCACGCGGTGTTATCTGAACATCACTCCTGTTAATGCACATATGACTAATAAAGTCTTGATGTTCTTTCACCCTTCGTTTGCTCTCCCATCCCGTTTCTTCATAGGAACCTAAAGATAGGTAGCCACCGCCTCGAATTTGCTTTCATTTGTACAAGCAATTTGGCAAATTCATCGAAATGATAATAACCAAGTGATAAACTTTGGCAATCGTCATGGTAGCTATCCTTGTAAATAGATCTCGTGTATTTCTTGCAATCCCATACCTTGTTCATCCCTCGGATGTCAATAAATATCAATGTCGCATTCTCGACACTTGGGAGGAAGTAGGGATGCCATCCTTTGTCACCGCTATGACAATATTTTTCTTTTTCCTTTCTTTTTCTAGCCTCTTACGGCTTTTAGAATATTCCCCGATTGGCTCGGAAAGGCTACGGTAAGTGTTACCTAGTGTATGATCCTTGTTATAATTAGCCTTCACGCATTACTGTATCGGTATCCGATATATCCAAGATTCTCTGTTCACCAAATCGGGAAAAGCACAAGCAATTCCTCCCAGCTATCGAAATCCTTTTGCAGTAAATTTGTGGCATAAGATAAAATCTCACGCCTCATAAAAGTGAGGGTTCTGATGTCAGTTGCCCGTTGTTTGCAATCAAATCTCCCGCTATACCCTGACCGCACCTTTAGATACGTCTTGCCTTCTATAATCTCATCGAAGCACCGTGGACACCTCTGCATTCGACATACCTCGTAGCAACCGGAGCCAGGTCTTGTTAAAGAAGTCTTTCGATGGCTTGTCTGGAAAGTCACCATGGTCGTCACTTAGTTTACGACTCACCCACATACCGGCAACTTCCATTAACTTCTTGAAAACCTTCTCATCCATAAAGATGAATTGTTTTTCATCCTTAAGCTCCTGTACTTTCAAGGTGGTCGTTGCAATTTCATGGAAATCCTGCAGAAGCAAAGGTCATCAAGATCGCGGCCGCGATGTTGGCGAGTAGAAAACAAATAAATACCTTCCAAGCTGAAGTTTTAGCGGTCCCTATAGGTCCTTGTGGAGGGCAACCATAAGCCTTGTGCTGATGACGAAGTTGTTGCAGTTTTTCAATCAGTGGCTCTCTGTAGACGGTGTTTGCAATTACTTCGTTGCACTGAATACTCAACTCTATATATTCCTTGTCTGTAAGATTTCCGTTGAGCACCCTCGATCTTCTTCTAAGATATACTTTGGCAAATTCTCGTTGCTGCTTTCGAACTTCGCCCGATGACCGAACAAAGGAGTTGTGTCGCAAGAAATACCGTGGGTTGCCGAAATAATATAAAATTTCTTGCCCTTCAAATCTTCCGGATTGCTCCATGTCACCCTCCTCCTGAAGATAGACAACCGCCGGTCAAATCTACATAAAGAGTGTCCAAAAAGATAAAGAATTAGTTACCTCGTAATAGGGTCAAACGGAACGACGCCGCCAGGGTGAGGACCTCTGTCGGGTATGTCTTGAAGCTTTTAACCGTGAGTTTGAACATGGTCATTTGACCGCATTCTCGTGTGTCAAGTTTGCTGGTGCGGTTCACAATCAAAAATAGAAATCTTTGTAAACCAATTAACCCCTAAGGGGTAGAATCTTTGAACTGCTCAAGCTTCGAGAGGTTTGCTCACGCCATCTTGCGTTCCTCTTGAGGATTGAACTTCAACTCGACCGGAATGGCGGTGCGTGGTGCCATGGCAATGCTAGTCTAGAGGAAACTTCCGTGAATCGAGGGGGTTGTGAATTACCGGGTCGGGGGCTATCTTCGGGGGTGTCGATTCCGAGGTTAATTTTGAAAGTAGGGAACTTTTTGGAATAAATCCACCGATGTAGTGCTATCCGGGGCCTTCATAGCAATAGGAAGAGTAGGGTTAACAATACCGGAGGGTTTATCGTGGATTGTGGTTCTTGAGCAATTTCTTTTTTGGTGCCGATGTCTCTCCCAAAGCAGCAATAGGCTTCACACTCTTTTTTCTTGGCCACGGCTCTTAGCCAATTAGTGTCCATCACGGAGGGCATCTTCTCGTCCCCGAATCGCTTTCAAGGCACGGGCTCGGAGGCTTTTGTCCAGACAAACCATTTCTCGCATGCCGAAACCCGAGCAATATGTCTCTGCTTCCTTTATACCGACAAAGAGAGAGATTCATAGGATGGCAACAACCAGCCATAACCCTTAGCTGACGGGGGACGTTTTTCCCTGGGGTCGGCTTGTTCGGTTCTTTGGTCGGGTCATCATAGACGGGTCATAATTGCGCCATTTCAAAATGTACTCCAGAAACTGCAATGCTTGTGTGTCCTCAATGCTGCATATGATAGCATCTTGCACATTGTTCTTCGTGCCTTCCACATTGCCACCACTATGCCAACTTGTTCAACGCCCTCGGCTTTTTCCAAATCAGCGAAAACAGCATGTCCTTTCCTTTCTGCGATCACCCTTTGATGTGCGGTATAGCCCGGTGCAATCTCAATACACCATTTCCTTTCATTGGAAGGGGTTATAATAATGGATGGGCTCGACATCTGGTCCTCGGAAGAGAGCAAGTCTCAGAAACAAAAGCCTGTGGTGAGTGCCCGGTAGGTCGCGATAATGTGGTGCAAGGAAAAGGTATAAACCATCAGAGAGAAACGCTGACCGCATCCCCGCCGAAGCAGCTAAAATAGACGGGCACACTATCGCGGCCGCGACGTTGTGCACACTTAAGCACGGCGAACCTAATGACGTACTACACTAGTACTAATGAAACATATAAAGAAGGAAAATCTATACTCAGCCAGACCGCGGCCGCGATCTTGTTGAGCAGCTACACTTATGAAGACCGCCGCCTAGAAATTACAAAACCTATCAAGCAAGACCGCGTCACATCTTGTTGAGCAGATACACTTATGAAGACCGCTATCTAGAAATTACAAAACATCAAGCAAGACCGCGGCCGCGTCTTCTTGCCGAAAGCAGCTATACTTTATGAAAACAATAGAAGTTGAGTAGGCAAGATCGCGACGCCGATCTTGCCGAGCTGAAATGTTAGAAAATACCTTCTCTGATGGAGTCCTTAGGTGCCATGGGATCGCTGGCGCGGCCGAGTTCGGAAATACAGAAGTTTCTTTTTGGGTCGAAGGCGCCGGAGGGGAAGGCGCTTAGGCTTAAACGAAATCGCAGAGTCGAAATTTGGATTTAAAGGTTTGAAGTTTCAATTTATAGAACGCGGCCGCGGAAATTAATTGCCCGCCCCGCATAATTGCGCGTGAAAAAACGTGCCGGCCATAATGGCGTCGTACGCCGGCAGTAATAAATACCGGCCGGCCCGTGATTTATTCCCCGACATAAATGCGGTCGTCGCGAATATTCCCCAACACCAAAAGGCAAGTAATCCGTCACGAAAGGTCCTTATCCACTTGGACGCCCGCTGCTCAAATTAGTGGCGTAATTCGACTCGACACATTATGCAGCCATAAATGCCCCAAAACCGCTTACGGGACCGACAAGGATCGCGAGAATTTGAAATCGAGAACAAACCAATTCGAGAAAGCGGAAAAAGCCAATTCAAATTTCATTGTTTTGCAAGATCTTCGAGGCGCTTGAGTCGCCTTTAAGCTGGGCAAGTTCGGCAAGGATTTGCTTTGGAATTCCGCATCCATTGAAGGCGCCGACGAGGGCGCCGATAATCCGCTTGCAATCCGCCACTACACATTCGAATTCTGCAACCGTATCGAATTGGGTTTTGAGGCAGGTAAAAGGCCTATTCTCGATGCATATCCCTCACCGGGTGAACTCAACGCCTATGTTGCAATCGAATTTCAATTATAACTACAACCTCCGAAGTCTCGCACTAACATCACTATGTATTGCATGGATTGATAAGATACCTCCCGATACTTTGTTGCATCTACGTAAAAATAGATGTTCAAAGCAAAACTATGCACTCTGGTGTGTTTATTATACAATGTAAACGTGTTTTGGTATATGCTTTCTTTCTCCATGTGGATGAAACTAAACAACGTTTTTTATGACACTTCTGCAGCCTTCCTCGACGGGTCCCCGCTACAAGTTGACGCTGACGCCACCGTGATTCGTTTGAGGTATGAGTAATGCTTTATTCTCGTAAGTCGGTCGCTTAACTTTGGTGCTCCACGAGATCGCGGTCAGCGATACCTTCAACCGCCTACACTTGCTATTGACCAATGAACTCCCGCTATCGATAACTTTGGTTGAAACCACTAGCTAGCCTCGAAATGTGATTTGCACGAAGTTCTTATCAAACAAATAGTGTGAATGCTTGCAAAAGCCGCGACCGCTTTCTTACCCATGCTCGATAAGATCGCGGTGGCGCTAGTCCCGAGCATTTTTTTTTTTCGTTCCTATTTTTTTAGTGGTTTGTGATCACAAGAGTGCTTTTCGCTAATCCAGGATCGCGGCCGCGCTATTCACGCGACCTCTTCTTTGCGGGATGGCTGATGTAATTCACAGATCTGGCCGGGGAAAAAGGTGGCGTAAGGAAGAGTCCACAATTTGAGCCATCACACCGACCGTCCCTGAGGGTATGGTTGTTGCTTCAATTGTGAATGTTCCGGATGGATTCACCGCTACCAATTCCCTAAAATGGAAATAGAAAAAATGGGTGAAGCTATGGGGACTTTTGTCTTGTGGTACAAGAAGGACATTGCTGCTCAACTTGATATAGATGAGGAAGCATGCACCCCTCCAGTCGATAAAACGATAGACCGCGGGGACGAGGGAATGAGGGGTTAGCCGATGAATGAGACGAATCATGTGCAAGGGCTTTCTAGAGATGAGTTAGTTGAGAAGGCGTGCACACTCATGCATGAATGTTGCTACATGGCTTATGCCCATGGTGTTATCGCTTTTGCCGATCCAAACCATGCCGTGGTCCGGACGCGGAAGTTAGGGGAAGGCTCGATAGTCGCTACTATCATGAACATTTTTCCAATGCCCGAAAAGATCTCTATCTGCGCGCCGGGCCCGTGCGAAATGCCCCAACCGCATGACCTTGTGAGATGGCCCATAGCCCTCGTGCTCGCTGATAACATTCCAGTTTCTACTCTTGTGGTTGCGGTGAAGGAGAAGGATGTGGAGAATGAACCTTACTCCATTAGACCAAATTGGCATCACCAAAAAGAGACCTTTACAAAGATGGTCAATCGGAGACCCGAACACGCCCGGCCACCGAGTAAATGTGAAAGAAAAACTAGTGCCGAGGCTATTCTAGACTTCAGGTCATCACCGTCTTTGCATGAAACGATCTTGTGCAAATTTTACATCCCGGAGATAGCTTGCATGAGAACCTTTTCTTGAACATGAAGTCCTCTGAGCGCACAACTTTTGCATTTAACATGCTAGATCTTTGCTCAAAATGGTGTAGTCCATAAACCGGGTGTTGAATAACAAACAGTGTCGTGAAAGCATGGCATAAAGCCTATGGCATTCCCATTTCCACTTTTTACAAGTGGAAGAAACTCTTCAATGATGGCCACGCAATTGCCGAAAGCCGCGAAATATCGGGACTAAGAAGCCACGGTCTCATTTGGTTGGGTAATGTCTTTGCTATCTATGTTCATAGATGAAAACGCAGAGACGATGCCACACCACGAAAAATTACGGCGAGGGTACCGTAACAAAATGTTAAGAGGCTACCTTCAGTCTTGACTAAGAAGGATATACACCAAGAAGTAGATATTTCCGCTTCTGAGATGACAGTAAGCATATTTCTCCTTCGTCATTTCGCCTGCGCTTGGAAAGAGAATCATTCGAGGTATCAATAGCTAAGAGGATAGCATTTTCCAAGTGTAACACCTGTATTGTCATAAAGGAAAAGCTTGCTAAGACCCGGAGATCCAAACGAAAAGAAGGGTACTTGCAATAGAGAGGAAATCGCATATGATCGCCTGATTTCCTCGGCAGGAGCCTTTATCGTCCCGAGAGCTTTGTCGCATAGATCTCCTCGAGCACGCTTTAACCATTATACATGATAAGATGGATCAGAATAAGACCATGGTCCCTCGCCTAGAGAAGCTAGCAAAGTCTCGTGTGGAGGGGTGAACGATTGAAGGTCAAGTTACAGGTGCTCTCATGCACGGCCATGGTATAGGTGCCTTGGGCCACTTCTCACTGGACCTCTGGCCTGATGATTCTAATTTTCATGTGGGATCCTTGAATCATACCTTGAAGACACTGGAGAATAAATCTGAGGATAATTGGGGCCATTTGAGAGACACCGATCGATCTGAAAGCAAAATTGCAGAATTGTAAACACGATAACCTCGGGCCAAAAATGATGAATGGCGGTAGAAATGATTTTATGCCTCCTATCAAAGGCCCCATGGTAGCAAACAAGTTGCCTAGGAGGCTTTACTTGCAGCTAGATAATTGCTCAGGTCGAAATAAGAATAGATATCTTTTCTCTTACTTGTCATAGTTGGTTTGGTTAGGTGTATTTGATCAAGTGCATTTGGGATTCATGATGGTTGGACACACCCACGATGACATAGATGCCCTATTTGGAAACTACTCTACTCTAATGAGAAGATCAGATGCATTGACTATTCCGGAGCTTATGCAACTCTTCAGGCAGTGTAGTTCAAAGGCTCCTTCGCCTTACCTTGTGACAGAGGTTCCCGATTGGAAGGAATTCGCTGAAAGGTTTTATCCCCGATAAGAAGGACCGTTTATGTGGTCACTTGGAACCTCTACTCTTCAAGTTTTGCATGAAGGATGGATGGCCACTAATGTTCTACAAGATGAGGCGGGGGCATAGGGAGTGGCTCCCAAAAAGGAATCGAGAATGTGGAAGGAGGATGCCCAAGGTTTACCTATGATTCCGAGGGTCACCTAAGGTCCCTGCTGACCATATGGGAGCTTGAAAGATATAGGTGCATTAAGAGCTTCTATTGCCAAGTACATGATGCACTTTGCAGCTATTTTCTAGAGCTGGCGATAAGTCATGGTCCAACACATATATGAATGAAGTTATTGACTACTTTTGGTCCACCTTGTTGCGAGTGCTTGGTGACGCAGCCCGGTGGAGCTCTCATTCAGGATTTCGCCCAAAGACCGTGCAAAGTGCATTGGAAGAACCCGAAAGAGTGTTTGTGGATGAGCACATTGAAGCATCTCATTACGTTGGGCCTTTCTGGGTAGACCCAAGAACCCAGTTGAAATATTCGACCCTACCAAGATGTCAAGAAGGGAATGCTCTTGCTAATCGAGACCACATGATAACCGCCTGACATGGATGGGTTTTGCGAAGAGGACCCAATAGAGGACCCTAATCTCCCACATTACTGAAGAGGTGTTTGTCTCTTGGTTTGAGCCTATTGCCGAGAAAGGGAACCTCATATGCAATGCGGATAGGGATTGCTTGAGCAAGAATTGAGACCCAATCCTAATGACCCATGCGCTACCAACCTTTGAAAACAATAGACTATGGTTGGGCCGTAGAGACCAGGCCATTGTCGGTGGTGATCCCCAAGAGTGTTAGGGCTCGGTTGCAAGAATTAGTGGCTAAAGAAGCTAAGGCGATGATGAGAACTCTTGAGGTATGCAATGCTCTTTTACATAATTACTATATCATTCATAACATGAAAGTTACAATAGACTAGTTATTATTTGTTACGCTCTGCGTTTCCATCTCAACACAAGAGCTCTTACACTATACAATGCTAAACAGTGATTCATTCATCTTCGATCTCAGTAGTAGTGATCCCCGATATCTCATAGCTCATTCGCTCCAGAAGCCAAATCAGATGGATCATTACACGAATTGACGCAGGGCAACGAATCTCAGCGCCCAAAGTTTTTCTTCGCAGGTAGGGATCAAGAAGAAGATGCCTGTCTAGGCAACCAACAAGATCAGAGTGGCTCATTGAGCACTTGATCGCCTCGATGTGGTGAACTGATGATGGCGAAAAATCCATGGGAGAAGAGTGAACTTTAGCCCCGAAGTGAGAAGCTTTTATAGTGAAGTAGAATGATTGAGGTGAATTATTGGGCTTGACTTCGACGCCATTATTGCTCGTGTATTAGACCGTTGTATAAATACAAGTATAGTACATCTTTCGTATGGATATATGTATGCTTTTAAAACATGTGCTTGAGTAATTCACGGTGGTTGAAATTAGAACCGCTTGCGATATAATCGAAGTCGAGTAGCACACCCTTACACTACATCTCAGTGTATGATACATCAAACAATATTCATTGTGGTATTATTTCCTTACATAGCTCTTACACTATACAATGCTAAACAATTGATTCATTCATCTTCGGGATCTCAGAGTAGTGATCCCCGATATCTCATAGCTCATTCGCCAGAAGCCGGTCGATCGATCGTAACACCTAATTGACGGGGCAATGAATCTCGCCCAAAGCTTTTCTTCGCAGGGATCAAGAAGAAGATGCATCGAGGCAACCAACAAGATCCGAAAGTGGCTCATTGAGCACTTGATCGCCTCGATGTGGTGAACTGATGAAGGCGAAAAATCCATGGGAGATGAATGAACTTTAGCCCCGAGGTGAGGAGTTTTTATAGTGAGGTAGAATTATTGGGGTAGACTTTACCCCAATTATTGCGCGTGTATAAGACTGTTGTATACATACAAGTATAATACATCTTTCGTATGGATATGTTTTTGTGCTTTAGTAATTCAGGTGTGATTGAAAAGCTTTAGAAATTCATTGTGCTATTACATCCTTACATAGTTTATAGGTGCTCATACCATTATTACATCATAAACAGATACAGTAGTCATCACTGATAACATTGATTCACTCATCATCAACATCAAAGCTCGTGATGCTATTCAGCTCATAGATCTCCTGATCAGGAAGCCAGTAAATGTGGACTTTAACACGAGTGAGCTTCCTGCAAGCACTAGCAGGACCATCAGCCTTAGATTGGAGCCATGGATCAAGATTGACACCATTTCTTGCGCATTCATTCGTGATCATTGTAGCTCAAGTAGCACTTGAAAGATCGGATGTGCTCGGACGGGCCGAGGCATCGAGGAAGCCATGGAAGATGAATGATCTCTACCCCCGAGTCGAGCTGTTTTTATAGTGAAGTGAAATTATTGATGTGAATTATTGGTGTAGAATGTAGGGCCATTATTGGGCTTCTACAAGTATCATGTACACGTACAAGTATAACACATAATTTGTATGTATATGTGTATGTTAAATACCTCATGTTTGTTGGGCTCGAGAACAAGGTGAAAGTATTCGTGCTTGAGCAAATAAGGTGTGCTTAAAATTCTCAAAATTGCGTTATTTTATCCAATTAATGAAATCATGCTTATTAGTTAGTGATCCCATTATTGTCGGTTTTTCCTCGAAACCCGAAAGGGGCGTTTTTTAATCCCGGCCATAATGGTTTCACTAGCTTGCTATCGGTATGTACTTGTTTTGGTTATCAAGGAGATGCCCATGAGCAGCATTCATCTTGTCTGTGTTTGCCCATAGTAGTTCTAGAATAGATTTTTTAGCGTCCACGGAGACCGATTGGCCTATGGGACCCAAACAAAAAGAGAGCAGCAAGCATATGACTGACAGGATTAAAAAACCCCCCGCCTCGAAGGGTTTTCGAGGGAAAAACCTTAGCAGTAATAAGTATGCCGGCATGTCATCTTTGTACAATTATATAGGAACAGCTTCAATACCAGTCCCGAGGACAATAATCGAAGTCCGGTGCATCCATAACCTCCTCGGAGGTATGACCGCAACAAATCCACGGCAGTGTATTCAATAACTCAAACAACGGTTGGCCAGCACTAGTAATCGAACATACCGCTCTCGGATATGGGCAAACGCTGGGCAGAGCTGGAGGGCATGACATTCATCCTCAATGGCGCCCTGATGGAAACACTGGCACAGCCTTTGCTCTCGTGCTTCCCGAGCCCAACGCCCCGCTCGTCTCGAGGCGATGTGCGCCTCGCGTCGAATGGAAGCTATAAGTCACGCTTCTTCATGGGCAACCGGGTGTACAAGCAATCGGTGTGGGCCTCTCCTAAGCCTAGGATTGACTTGCCGCTGATAGTGTACCAGCTTAACGTGCGTCAGAGCATCTGCATCCCAGAGCTTGCGAAGGAAAGTAGCATTTAGGTACGTGCTTAAGTGCCTTGTGATCTTTCTTTGTCCTTACATGTACGCATCTGCTTTGCTGTACCCCAAATGCGGAGAACCACCGAGCTTGCTTGTCCTTCCAAAGAGGCTTTTCGCGCTAGGGACCCATCGCCATGACCAAAGCAAGGTTGGGCAAATGTGTATCACCCAAGTTCCAATGCAGCCCGTTGAAGGGGTAGAAAACGTATCTCCTGGAGTAGGTTCTGGTATGGAACTACGGACTTTACCCAAGGGCTCGTGCCAAGAAGGCTTTCTGCACCTGCTCGAGGTCATTCCAGGTGTTGAGGGATATCACCGGCCCCCACACTTCTGCCCCATACAAAAGGACCGGCTCGACCAAGGCCCGAAACAAGTGTGATCGTGGCCCTGTGCATACAACTCGCTTTATGATTGTTGTTCTCGCTTTCCAACCCGATGGCGACATCCCAATGGGTGGCGATGAGAACTTCGATCCCCAAGTACTTGTAGGTCAGAGCCACCTCTACATCTTGTCCCTGGTAAGTGAATGAGGGAAGCCTTGGCTGACGGGATGATGACACTAGCAGCACCCTAGTTTTGGCCAAGTTAACTCGCATGCCAGTGAATCGGCAAAAAGTGTCAAGAGCATCCAGGTGATGTTGCATGTCCTCTGGAGTATAGGCCAGGAGGTTGACATCGTCGAGATATATGAGTTGCCGATTGTGTGATGCATGAGATGGGCGCCCTTATACATGCTCGAGAGCCAATCTTCCATTTGGTCAATGTATAGGCCAAAGAGTGTGGGGGAGGGGCAACCCCGACGCACTCCAATACTCTTGACACGGCTATCCCGACGATGTGATACGGCCCGAGCATGCCTCAGATAGCCTATATAATGCGATTCGCAAGTCAAGGGGTCCCCATTTGCCCGCCGATCGTCCCATAACTTTGTCCCCGGCAATGTGTCAAAACCTTTTGCGAAATCCACGAAACAACGATCTGAGTTTTGTCAGTGATTCCTGCTATAAGCATAATTTCATTATATATGGACTTTCCCTAAGTCCATATGACTCCCAAATGGACCCGAATTTTTAGAATATAGGGGTTTAATTTGTTAGAATGATGCAAAATTTCGGGAAACGTGCAGGTAGGTGAGATGGCAGGCCTTGTATCTATTAAGCCAAAGAAGTGCCATCAAAGTTTGTGTCTCGCCCAAGCGCCTTCACTAGAGGTGGTCTCGCCACAGTAGCCGGCATTCGCAAATCTGCATAGTGTAGATTCATAGTGGGGACAGTCAGAATGGTCCGAACTAGGCGCAGCGATGGATTCACAATGAGCGAAATGCAGTCCCATATCTGCGAGCCAATATTAGCTCATGCGAATCAGCTTCAGGTTGAGGTGCAGAACGAGATAAACCAAGATGGAACAGAAGAAATGAGAAACCAACTCAGGAAGCTCCTCCGTAGGGGAGAGTTGATGAAGGATGGCGATGAGCCGGATCACCTCAGCAGGGTGGAGCTGGAAGGCTGCCTGATTTCATTGAAACGCCATATTTACAGGGCAGAAGCTCTGAAGAGGCTGCTGAAAATGGAGGATGTTTGGCTGCACAACAGGTTCCGGTCGTTATTTAAGAAGCTTTACAAGAAGGAAAAAAGAGAGTGTGTGGCTTTGGTAACCAAGCTCATCCTCAGCACTCCCCATTCGATGCGAGAATTGGATGACTTCCTGGATCTGTATAGCCGACAAGGCATAACAGAGTTCGATCTGGGGGATCTAATTGCGGTGGAACTGGGCATTGACTGAAACCTGCATGTATAATACTATCTATTATTATCTATTATGTTTCTGTTGAACTATCTCTTTCGAGGCATGATGTTTTTATTATCTATGTACTCCATCCATGTACTCCATTCCTATACGAATAGAATGGTTCTTGTCTACATTGATAAAAGCCCATAACGTGCAATTTCTGAAAAGTCCTTTCTACAAATTGGGCGCCCGCCCACTTTGCCCCCGAAATGCCTTGAAGATAGTTTCGTTGAGGCCTGGAGATGAAATTGGGCGCCCGCCCACTTTGCTTTGGGAATAGTCTGAACAAGGCTTTCTCGAGGCCACCGCCAGAAATTGGGTGCCCGCCCACTTTGTCCTGGAGATGGTCTGATGAACGTTACATCGAGTCCTCCAGAAGTAATTGGGCGCCCGCCCATTCTGCTCCTAGAATTGTCTGAACAAAGCTCCTTGGAGGCTTCCCAGTTTAATTGGGCAGGCGCCCACTTTGCCTTGGGAATGCTCTGTTCGAAATTCCATCGAGACCTCCTGAAGAAAATTGGGCGGGCGCCTAATTTTCTTGGAGTTGCAAGCAAATGGAAAATGAGAAAAACTAGATCAGAAACGAAGATAACAACTGAATGACGCACAACACAGTTATATCATATAAAGTTATGAAATACATGACTCATAGATTGTAATTATTGGTGATTTTATCAATCTCATAAGCCTCGTGCTCCGGAACCCAAACAATATGGATAGTAACATGGTACTCGCCGGGGGAGTCTTTCTTTCGACCAGTAGCTACCCCATGCAGCCAGGGATCAAGGGTGATCCCTTTGAAGTGGCATGCATGAAGATCGTCGAAAGTCATACGGCAAGTGAGGGTGTCAAGATTCGACCTCTGAAGAGCTCTAGCAGGACGGCGAGACATAGCAAAGGAATGTGTTGTGCACTCGAATGCGGCTATATTTATAGCCATGGAATTATTGATGACCACTGTAGCAACATTATTGGGTGTATATACGAGTAGTGTGTATATCCCCAATAATCTTTGTGTACAATATCATCAATAATTATAGTGGGTATAAATATATATCAAACCAATTTTGTCCATCAAATTTGGTCTGCGTCTAGCCATGTGGTCTCATTCGGTCCCGAACGTGATTCCATTACACCGCAAGATGAATCAAAGAGAACTTCAAGCGATCTGCATGAGCGAGATACCCATGGAAGACCGGATGACCATCACTCTCAATCCTCGCCATTATCCTCGATCCCTTCGATATTATCATCCATCCGATATGGAATAGAGAGCATCAAATGTACATGATAGAAAAGATCATTGCGGGTGCCCGGTGACAATGACTCAGAAGGTGGTGATCCACCTTTATTGGCTTCCTGATCAGGAGATCTATGAGTTGAATGCCATCACCTTAGCAGGTGTTGATGATGAGTGAATCGTTGAAGACTTGTGTATGAGCACTTCTAAAGTATGTACGGATGTAATAAGCATAGTCAATATTATTTGATGTATCGAACCGAGTAATTCGTAAGGGGTGTTTGTTCGATCATCTTGTTTCTACACCTCCACTTCACTTCACGTTTGACTGCGTTTACTTTGCTACTAAATTGAAAGCCCACCCAATTTCTGCCGAAGGACAATGAAGGTGTCAAATCCACAATAAAATTTAATTAAAAGTTTTAGTTTCTCTGGTTAACCAAATTGGGCGTCCGCCCAATTTGGGTAGCACATTAAAGTAGAGAACTTTAAGACAAGGAAGTGAAGGCAAAATTATCATTTCTCAAAAAGAAATAATTACAATTGTTCAAAAAATAATTTCCATATGTTGAAATCAAAAGTGCCTCATCGTCCAGGAGGCACCTCTTACGAATGCTCCTTCTTTGGGTTCTTCATTCAGGAGGTTGTTGTGCTGCCTCCTTGATCTTTCCATTCATTTGCATAAAATCTTCAGGACCCCAGTTCCTCATTCTCCTCATCTCAACCCCGATTGTCTTGTGTGTTCGCGACCTCTTCCTCTCCATCTTCATTGTCCAATGTGTTGGGGACCACTTCTGAGTTTCCATGACAACCCATGCACTCGGGATCCCTAACAACCTGTTTTTCATACGTTGAGATCCCCTCAATCATGTCTTGAGTATTCACCAGGTAGCCCCGCCAAAGGCGTTGATGGTATCTTTTCTTCTCCTAAAAAGTTGCAATTCCTGAGAGCCAAGGGCCGCTGCCTTTTTGAGCTGAATCGAGCTCTTGTCCTGTCTCGGAAGGGTTTGCACTTCGTTTATGGTTGTAGAGGAGAATGGACAAGGTGTCTCGGGAATGGAAGCGAGGCTGAGGAACATTTTTGGAAGTAGAGGCCTTCTTCTTTCCCTCTTTGATCTTTTGTAGTGCTCGAGCTCTTGATTTTTTTCGTCTAACATGACATCGAGTTGCTCGAATATCCGTACAAGCTTAATTTGAGCTTCTCGTCTCTCAAAAGACAACGTTTTATAGCCCTTGCATTAATCGCAGCCCGGCTTAAAAGCACCACCGGAAAAGAAGTCGAGAACGATTGCAACCTTCCAACATCAACTTTAAGTATTAGATAGGTGCACGCCCTACTTTCCAACCGATTACGGATGAGTACTCCTCCCCACACCTACACCCTTTGTCGCACCAAGGACGATAGAGCCAATAAGATGCGGGGAAAACAAATGTTAGAAACATTCATACTCAATAACGAAATTGATTGGGCGCCCAATTTCAAATGCATACCGCTGCACACTCATGATCGTGCAAATTCTTTTCGATGTCCTGCTTTTTCTCCATAAAATACTTGGGAAATTTAGCATATTGCTTAGGATGGTCGAATTGGCGAAGCAAATATTTATTTCTTGTACGGATAAATGGAGCCATTCGTCTCTGGCAACATACATTAGCAGGACAAGACATTGCAACTCTCGGACTCTAGAGGTAGAAGCACTTCTGGCCGGGGGGTCCTGGTAGGAACCAACCCAAACACGGCTGCCACCGTCTATTGTCTTCATGGCGGATAGGCACTCATTGAGGCGGTCCGGCGTAATAAATATAGCTATCCAGTAAAGCTGCTGGTCCGTCATCGTGCTAAGCTGGTCAAGGAATTTTTGATAATCTTCCTTTGCCCATTTCTTTGTATATCTGAAGTCGCAACCAACGAAGCGGGCAGAAGTGTTCACCACGTCTACGCACAAACCTAATGGACTAACGTGGAAACACTTGAACGGTTTGCCACCCTCCTCAACTGGCCCAAGAAGATATTCGTCTACTTTGCCGTAGAGGGACTCCGGAAAGCTTTCCTTCTCCATCTCTTTGCGTCCTTCTGCCCATCCACTGATACTACTGGCGAACATAAGCATCAAATTCTCTGTGAATGTGGGATCTTGCCTCAAGGCAGCCATGTCTTGAAATGGAAGTTTTTTCACTTCCTTCATGTATCTGACAAGCGCCCGCTCCATTGTTCCAATCTTCTTCAGCCCTAGGGCTCTCACTTTCATCGTACGTCTTCGAGTATAATCCTTGCTTCCCTTGAGGAATGTGGTGCCATCCTTGATCTCAGCCTCTGCAGATCTAGAGGATGCATGGACTTCAATGGGTGATGAGGGAATTGTTGGTGAAAAGTCCCGAGCCTATCTTTCACTTCAATTTTTTCCCTTCTCATCCTTCAAAGCGGTCTTCGTAAAATAAGCGGGCAATTTGGTTTTATTGACCACGTTCATCATCCGAGATATACAAAGTAGTCGTAGTCGCATAGTTGCCTTCTTAATTGTTTGCAGCGCCATAGCCACCCAATCCTACATGACACAGAAGGCATTAGATAAGGCCCATACACATTAGCCAAATTCGAGCCCCAATTTGCAGATTGGGCGGCCCAATTTGCACGAGCGAGTGCCAAATTAGGCGGGCACCCAATTTGGCTAAACGAGTGCCAAATTGGGCACCCAATTTGCTGAGCAGGTGCCAAATTGGGTGCCATTTGGCACCTACGTTCAAATTGGGTGCCCGCCCAATTTGAGTTCAGTGTCGGACAGTCTGAAATTGGGCGGGCGCCCAATTTGAGCACGAAGTATCAAAAACAATGGTTGAAGAGCACTCACAGAATAAGTTCCACCGACGGAGTGCCCGCGTTTCCCCTTCTTAGGCTTCCCTTAGAATGCCCACTTGGTTTGAAGCTGCTGAATTTCTTGAAGAATACTTCTTCGTGAATAGTCTTCTTTGTTATGTCATTATTCTCCTGGCTGACACGAACGTACTCAATTGCTGTGAGATTTCCTGCCAGCTCGGCATTTCCTTTTGGCATAAAAAAGGAATATCAGTTCTGCCAAGTGCTTTCTTTCGGGAGGCCATGCCAAAAGCTTGTGTGACAGCGGTTGAGCAACCACGGTCGTATGGTTGCCATTGACAATCAAAGTTACGCATTTTGCGGGGTCTTACGCCTTCTTCCACTTAATTGCTGCCTACCTGCGTGGATCGAATAGTGCGACATCAACACAGGGAGGATGCATCTGATGGCTGATAAGCGATGCATCACGAGTGTCAAGTGCTCGGACTTATGACCCTACAAGTCATATTTGCGGGCTTTGTGCATCTTGAACACATCGATTTCAATCTCGAAGCCCACCCCGGAGGGTAGATTCTCTCCCCTGCTTGATGCTTGCAATGGCACTTTCTGTGACAACTCATGTACGCTCTCCTGTGTGGCGTCGCCACGGATGGAGAGAATTTTATGATTTCTTTGGCTAGTCTCCCATTCTTGATTGAAGAAGCGGACAAAGACTCCCTCTCCGAACCATTTGGGCTCTGGTGAGATGTCCCGCTTGTGCCTCTTCGAGGGGACTGACGGACCAGCTACATGTTCTCCTCTGCGCTTCTTGGGTTCCTCTTGAGACGATTGTTCCTCTTACTGCACCGACACAGGGGCGACCTTGTTGTTCTCGACATTCCACCCAATACAAGTTTAGGGGCAGCTTCTTGGTGAAAGCTTGAGCAGGTGTCCTCGCCTTCTTTGCTACTATCCCGGTGTCTCCATGGGCTTGCTTCACGCTTGTCTTTGTCTCACCCTTCTTTGGACCATATCTAGACCTAAGCCACTTAGTATCGTATACTTTGGGTTGGTTTTTGCCTTGATACTCCGTAAACAATGATTTCGACCTGTTCTGTTTGTGTTCTAATATCCAACGCTTTGACAGCAGTAGTAGCCATCAAGATATCGGTTCTTGATTTGATGCCCGAGCTAAACTTCCATATGAGTCTAGCACCCATCCTCTATGGCGCAAAGATTGTGGGCTTTCATTTATACTTGCACGCGCATCATACATAGCTTCGTAGCTAGAAAGTGAAACCTTATAACGGACGAAAGCCCGATCTATGGTGTCTTCAACATCGATCTGGAAGTCATCATTGTCTCCTGGCGAGACCTCCATGTCGATGACGATACCATGAGTTCATTTTTCGTGCCCCTTTCTTGCCAAAAAAAAGCAAAAGATCCTTGAGGTGGTTTGTCCGGGACCGGGGTGAATATTCCCTATCTCTATGCACCAGTTCCATTCCTCAAAGAATCAAAACTTCATGGGGCACTACAAATGATGCCCGACAAAGCAGTTCTTTCTCTTCTTCGTTTCTTGCTTCCTCTCTTACTACAGACCTCTGCAAATCTGCGGGGACCGGGACCGGGGAACTTCGGCGGTCCACTTTGTTCGCGCCATAATTCCTACACAAACGGAAAGTAGTGTTAGAACATGGGCCCAACAAAATTTCCCAGGGAATTTAGACTCTGCCGAGCTGAAATTGGGCGTCCGCCCAATTTCCTCGCTAGGCCATGGTGAAACTATTAACACTCATGGTGAGACTTGGGGCTGAAGAGGCCGGTGCATCATAGAGGCCAAATTGGGTGCCCGCCAATTTAGACTCTGCCGAGCTGAAATTTTAAGGCCCTCCTAATTTCCTCGCTAGGCCATGGTGAAACTATTAACACTCATGGTGAGACTTGGGGCTGAAAAGACCGGTGCATCATAGAGGCCAAATTGGGTGCCCGCCCAATTTGGACGAAGGGGGATCCCTTTACATACCAAATTGGTAGCCCAATTTGCTCCAGCCCAAGTCTTGATCGAAGGAAGTCCTCGGTCTCCTTTGAATAAATTGGGCATCCATGTAATTTAGTCTTGAGGGAGAAGTTCGTTCAATGGCCCATGAGTGAAGTTGAAAGCAGTTAGGATACCCCTCGAATAAATTGGGCGGGCGCCCAATTTATTGTTTATTGGAAGGGTTGTCTTCTGGAGAAAAAGGACAATGTTGTGCAAAATCAGGCCCCTCAGGGAAGCAAATGGGCGCCCACCAAATTTCTGCACACAGATATGCATTTGTGGGGACCAGTGAGGCATCTAGAAGAGGTTAATTTGTCACCCACAAAAATTCCTCAAAGCAAAGGTGGGATACCCTAAGGTTTATGATATGGCATTCTCAATCGGGCAGGCGCTCAGAGATACTGCCAAGTTTATATTAAGAAAGTGGTCCAGCTTACCTTTGCCTCCTGTGGTGGGGCGAGATGCCATCAACCGGTAAGATTCCTTGGTGTGTGGGGGGTTCAAGGTGATAGGACAATCAACACAAGAAGGCGCCAACAACAAGGCGACAATGGCCGAGAAATACCGGCGCCAAGTGCTCGATCCGCCGGCAATTTGGTTCGGGGAATATAGAGCCGAAACGGGATAGGGACGAGATTGAGTTTGGTGGATAAAAAATATGAAGGCGACAGTGTTAATCAGAGCAGAAAGCGCGAAGGAAGCACATAATTTTCTAAAACTGCAGTCGAGGATAATGAAGGGCTTTTAAACGGGTATGGACCGTTCATGCACGCAAGACAAGTGTCGTGCATGTAAGAAATTGGCCTTTTCAAATAAAAATGGACCGTTGAAGGGTTCGAGTGTGAGGAATTAATTGTGGACCTCATTATTAAATGCACGTAGATTTTGAATTTCAAATCTGTCATTTAAAGCCCGCCCAAATTTAAATTTAATCATGCACGTGTCACACGCATTTTAGGCGGAATATATGTTTAAAAAGTTGGGGATGGGACATATTACTTGAAATTAGGGTGGACATTTAACTTCGAAAATAGGGGAAATTACATTCAAATTTTGGGGGAATTTGGGTTTAAAAGTAAATCGCATCAAACCTTTGGATTTTTTGAACCTTTTTCTCTGTTCGGCTACTCTCTTTTCTTCAAGGCATAAACATCTTCAAAACTTCATACTCATGGCGACAAAATCTCCAAAGGTTTGTCTTTGCTCCACACGATTGTACTTCGCCATAGCTCGTTGTGTAATTGCCATGAAACCGATCCGAAAGAATGTGTGTGTCCTCTTCATTCCGCGGCTTCTCATTCACGCCTGTTGATTCACACCTCTTCATTCACGCCTTTTCGATGGCTTTGTTGATTCACACCTCCTCATTCACGCCTTTTTTCGATGGCTTTGTTGATTCAGTCCTCTTCATTCACGCCTTTACAAATTTTTGACTCAGAACGGTGGCCTTCATAGCGAATTGGGTGGTAATTCGGTCCGCGATTATGAAGTTTGGACTTTGACAGCTACTGTCACATTTACATATACTCTAAGTTTCGATGCCGTCCTTCCTTTTCCTGAAATTGGTGTGCAAGGAATGTGTGCTTGCTATTTTCCTCATGCTTGTTTGTTTGTCCCCAAGAACCTCCCTAATAAGTCCACCCTTGTTTGCAGTCAGGCCCTTCCAATGCTCGATTGTTTTTGTCCTGGTAGCTCAATGATAATTCCATTGAGGTGTGCAGCCCAACTCTCCCCCCTTCAATCGAAGGGGTTTCTTTTAGTATCCGCCTCATTCAGGTTCATCTACATAGAGGGACAAATTGGGCGGCTACCCAGTTTGTTCCCATGAAGACAAGCCCAGATAGGTGAAATTGGCCGGGTGGGCAAATTGTATCTCAAGCTGTACCTATTGTGCCTATTGGCCGGGCGGGTCCCCAACTCGTTTATTAGTCTTTGTCACTCGAATGTGCTTTCTACATGGCAGCTAAATTGGGCGGGCGCCGAACATGACCTTCCGAGTCTCTACCCTCTTTAAAGCTCTTCTACAACCACGGCCAAATTGGGTGGGCGCCCATTTTGTCCGCGATTATGGCATGTTCAGAACTAGAACTTTTTGTTGTACCCAGTGTGACACTGACTGCATCAATACTAACGTTACACAAGCGCCTCATTCGGTTCAAATTGGGCATCCGCCCAATTTGCAACGAGGGGAATCTAAGGGCCTCATATATAAAAATGGGCACCCGCCCAATTTCATTGTCCGCGTAACCATTGAATGGCCATCCCCCTATGTCCTTTGCATTGCTTTCTCGTCTTCCTTATTCGGTTTTAACACTACTGAAATCCTTGTGCAGGTTGTGTATCTCTTCCTTAATGAACATCTAGTAGCAAAAGGAGTTGTGGGGCAAATGACACAATGCCACTTCAAGGAAATACCGAATGGAGTAGTGAGCATAGGTGTGGAGGAAGTGATCGAAGGCCACCATACCCTTCCTTGGCCAACTCCAGATGCAAACACAATAGCAGAAGCCAGGGGCTCATTCGTTCTCTAGAGAAGTGTAGATGCTCGTGAGTCGTCTGCTAATGACGTCCCCGAAAAAAAGACAAATGCCAGAGAGGTGGGAAGGGAGACACAAGCTAGCGACAAGATATACCCTTCTTGAAATGGATTGTGAGATATGGCACTCTTGCGACTCCATTATCGCCGGAAAGGGATTCATATCATTCACTGGCCCCGATGATGCAGTGTGTGACCAGTTTCTGGGTTTTAAGTTTGTGGGAGTATCAGAATGGCGAAGGTTTCCCTCCCCTTCTACGAAGTGAACATCCGTTGCCAGGGTTGCTTGCAGCTGCCAAAACCGAGGATGCTCGTGAGATGGAACAATGACCTCGTCCGTGTTGATGGAATGAAGGTCTCGGAGATATTGACCGCAAAGACCGCAAACAGAAAGCGAATATAGTGTCCAGCCGGGCAACTCGAGCATCGAAGCACCCAAATTATGAGAAACGACATTACACTTTTCATTCCCCGACAGCCCGGAAGGTTGTAAGGCCACCAAAAGCTTGTTCGTCTCACCACTCATAATGCTATCCTCGATTCTGGGAGGACCTTGTGCCGCAAGAATAGGTGTTAAGTCAAGTTCTCTACCAATCAAGTTGTTAACATCGAAAAGGAATTCCTTGCCATGAAATCTAGTGATAGGGTTACTTTTATTTATGACATGTTCGCAACAACATGAAAGGTCAAGAGTGGGGCGACTAGTCTTTGCAAGGGAATCTCGTTTGAGAAAGGACGTGGTACCTTGGTCTTGGGATCTCAAAGTCGGCATATCTGAAATGGAAGGCCCAATTCCTTGAGGGTGCACGCAGTTTCCGAACATGGTAACTTGGGCACCTTTGAAGCCTCGCTCCTCGACATTGGCATGTGAGGTCATGTTTTCCATGTTTGTGAGGGAAAACTGTGAATCTTTGCCCCACCGCAGTAGGAGAAACGAGGAGGGGATAAGAGAGAACGTCAAGAAGTTGCCTGCAATGTTTACTGAAGTCCAAAGATTCTAGAAGAGGTTAATGCGAGAGGTTGTGGCATTGGATCGCAAGAAGGTATCACCGGTTGTGTTTTCATAGAACATGGAGGCGAGCTTCCGAGATGTCGATGATCGCAAAGAAAATTGCATTCTCCAAATGCGATACGTGCGAGGTGATCCGTACAAAGTTACTGAAGACCAAAGATGAAGGAGAGAGGAGGATGCTGCATGATGAAAGAAGAGCGCATAGACTAGAGCAGGCCTCGTGGTTGCACACCAAGATCGGGTCGTGGAGATTATACTCCCACGTATCCCTACCAATATCTTTGTATTATTCACAACAAAATGGATCAAAGCGAAAACAATGATTCCGAATTGCAACAATCTGTGAAGTCTCTCCGAGACTTGACAAGCTCAAAACGTCATTGATCGGTGCACCGACTCATGGTCATGGAAATGGAAGCTATTTAAAACTTTGCCCTCGACTTATGGCCGATGACTCTAACTTCCATGTAGGTTCTTTGAATAGCATCTTGAAGATATTAGAGATGGGGCACGAGTATGCACGGAGGCCACCGCGCTGCTCGCATCATCTGCTCCAAAATGGGTGTCCTCCTTGCGAGACACCGCGGTCTTGGAGTCAAAGTTGTCACTATCCAATAGCAAATATACCGCTAATTTGCCACAAAAGAGGGACCATCATTGAAGCCTCCGCCCAAGATAATCTGTATTTGTAGTCGGACAACGCATCCGACGTAACAAGAATAGGTATGTCTTCTCCTATCTTTCTTACCTAGTATATCTTGGTGTGTTTGAAGAGATTGAGCTAGGGTTCATAATGCCCAGTCATACACATGATAATATCGATGCCTTGTTTGGTAACTTCTCCACATCTTTAAAGAAGGTCGAGGTGCTCACAATGCCGTAACCACTGTATGAATTCCACAAATGCAACTTGAATACACCTGTGCCCTATGTTGTTGACAAAGTTCCGGATTGGAAGGGTTTTATAGAAGGGTACATACCGGATGGGGATGATAGATTGACAGTCATACCACCTCTCTAACTTCAGATTCGCTATGAATGGTGATTGGCCATCCACGATTACAAAAAACTCGACCCACTTACTTGGATTGGTTGCCCGCTTTGGTGGAATAAAGATGTGGAAAGAAAAAGAGGGCGGGAAGCCCATGATGCCGCTTGAATATCCTAAGTCGCTTCCTCCCAAGAAATCGGTGAAGGACCTTGGCCTCGGCATGCGAACAAGATCCACAAGCATATATTGCATTGGGTTGCTTGTTCAACTAGTAACAAAGGTGCTCCGAAAACCAAGTAAGTACTTCGCACAGTCCGTCCACGATTGAATATTGGATGAAGCTCTTGCAAGAACTGGGAACATCAGCGTGACGAAGGCACTTATTATGACTTCGCCACGATTAGGCAGCGCGAGCTCCACCTGATATACCTGTAGTGGTGGAGCCAAACCTGTACCGGAATTCAATCCATACAAAGACTTGAAGAAAGGTATGTTTATTATGGCACGCCCTGATGATGTGCTGTGCCCAACTTGGGTGGGCCTAGCTACTCAGGAGCCACAAATGGATGATAAGAAGGAGAACTTTGAGACTATTCTGGTGACTTGGTGGGAGCCAATCCCGGTGAGGAACCAAGTCTACCCATCTAATTATGCCAATTGCTGGAAGAAGAGATGGAGGCCAATGACTGCAAGTGACCGCATAGAAGTAGAGACTATCGACTACGCTTGGGAGCTATCAAACAAGAAGAAGATACCTAATACTATTAAGATACCCGTGCATGCTGTTGAGGCATATGCAGCACTCGCAGGGGATGTCAATTAGTGTATGAAAAAGAGTCATTCATGCAAGTGTGGCAAAAAATGGTCCATAAATTCAGGTATTGTCCATAATTAATGAAATTATGCTTCTATCCTCAATCAATGTGCGCATAGTGAAGATAGGATCAATGGTGGAATGCCTGAGCCGAAAACTTGCTCGTGTGAGGAGAGCTCCGCGACGCCCCCCTAATCTGCACATATTGTCAGTCGCTGCTCAAGGATGCCAGCCAACAGTTTTGCAAAGAGAGAGCTGACCATAATAGTACGATAGTTGGCCGGGCATTGAGGGTCCCCTGCCTTGTATATGGGCACAACTCTACTAGTGGTCCACTGCGGAGGGAAGCCTTCTTGCAATGCTTTATTGAATAATGTCGTGAGGATAGGCACCAGTGGAGGCCTTCAGAAGCTCCGCCTGCATGCCATCTAGATCTGCTGCCTTTCCATTAGCTAGACGTTGTAGGCCCATGATGACATCCCCGTCTGTGATGACCAGAGCCATGCCTATCTGTGGAGGGACTGGTGTCCGGCCCCCAAGCGGGTCGTAAAGCTGTTGCAAGTACTGTACCCATTGCTCCGAGGTGATGTTCCCCGGGGTCGCGCGTGCTTGCTCAAGACCCTTCTCCAGAATGTCTTGGGGTGCCGATCCAGGAGACCAAACATCTGTTGCTAATGCTCTGCGAGGTATTTGACTTTCTTGTTCTCGAGGAAGGAGCGGTATTGACTGATGGCCTGTGGGCGGGAGGTGGGATCCGTGACTTGGCCCGAGTGTGCGTTTGAGTTCCCGGCGCTCATCATCGAACCATCCGCTATGGGGAAGGTGGTGGCGCCGAGGTTCGCCCGTGGCGGCCTCTCCCAAAGCATCTCTCGGCCCGCCGTGAAGCGGTGAGTCAACCGGCGGTTGTTGTTGAAGTGTGGGGAGTTACACCATCCCCGCCAGTCATGCTCAAGCGGTGGGCATAGATCCCTCGCGCGGTCGTAGTCCAGGACGCAGGGGGCACTGGGGTGTTGAGGCGTAGATGCACGGGAGCTTGCCAATGCGGATGCACGAGCAGGGGCTGGTGGTCCGAGTCCACTTCCCTGCCTCAAGTGTCCGTTTCCAATGGAAAAATGGGTAACCAAAAGCGATCTTGTTCCTCAACCACCAGATAATCCACCACCGGAGCCGCCCCTTGATTCTCCCCCGCCTACAAGTGCAAAGCATTGGAAGATGGCCATTGTGCCAACCCATTACAAATAACCGTGTCAAAGATACTACCCGGCAACAACAACCGCCTGTCATAGGCCAAATATGGTTGTCGCCCCGATATCCTTGACCAAGCCACCTCTGTGGGGTTCAATCTGCGAGGCGTCCCTCGCCGGGGGCTCAAATTTTGGGACCTGCTTTCGGCTCCTGTCGTGCATTAAAGTTGCCAAGCAACATAACCTTGCCCAACCCCGTTTGTCTTTGATGTATGTCATCATATAGATCGACATAGGGTTCCAATCTATCCACATCCGAATGAGTGTTATAAAAGTTGCTCTCGGCATGTGGAAAGTAGCATTTTCCGCTTATGAAGCGAATGCCGCCATCACCATGTTGCACGCCGCACCCCACAAGTAGCGATTGTACCATGCTTTTGTGCGGCAAGACTGAGTGCCCCAAGATTGCACGATAGTAGCAGGCAATCCCGTCATGCCCTCGCTTGCCTGTGCACTTATTGAACACCGAGAAATCGGAATGCTTAGCCCGGGAGGTTCGGTAGTATGTGCCCTGCATGTTCCCATGTTTCCATGAGGAAAATGAGATCCATATCTGGTGCAATAGAGTTGAGACTCTCCCCTTCCTGCCAAGGGAAGCCCCAACAGTTCCAAGATACTATCCCGAGGCACAGTTCCTATTTGTTGGCATTTGATGTAGACGCCTCGATGATCCGCCCCGGTCGCGGGGGAGCAGCGGTGTCGGCGCGAGCAACAATTCTGCGAGGAGCGGTTGAGATGGCGAGAGCCGGGGTTTCCCTTAAGAAAAAATTTTACGTAGGTAAATTTAGAACACTTGGCTTAATTTCATACTTTAGAAGTTAGTTAAGGTGGCGAATTTTTTTCTTTTATGAAAGTTCATATATAGTACCTAAGGCAATTTTTTTACTAGGGACATTGTAATATATATAGAAAGAAAAAAAAAAACTTCCATTAATATTCGACAAGTTTATTAGATGCATAGCTTTGGAAATAGTGTAACTAAAAAACACTAATGGAAAGTTTTTTTGCTACTCGATTGCAGTAGAAACAACTTAATAATATGAAATTAAACAAGTGAACACCATTGAATCACTATTCAAGTTAGTAAGAAACAAAATAACATCATTGTAAAATCCATTTGGTTGCACTATTCATCAACCATTACTCTACAATAGAAAGTATTATAACTGCTATATTAATCTAGTAAATGTGAACCTGATGTCAAATATAGAACCCTTAGCAATGGTAGACATAGACATTGCAGGAAATGCTTGAGGTGCCTCTGATTCCAATCCTTTCATATGCAAAGATGGAGTTCCCATAGCGAGAGGAGGTGGCAGTGAAACAGATTGTTGCTGAACTTGTGAATTACTTGAGGCGTGCAACTGATGAGATTTGCTAGCTTGCTTCATGCCAAGCATGGCAAATTCCACAGCTTGGGAAGATCAATTTGTTCCTGTTAGAAGTCAAAATAGTTATACACACAACGAGAAGAAAGCCAATCATCAAAAACTTGGGAACTTACCATCACCTGTAAGATTTTCCCACTCTCTTTCTCAGCTCGCAATCCTGGTTGCTTTTGTGTAGATAAGTGTGCTTGAGAAGAGTGTATCAGACGGGCATCGTAATAAGGACTACCATGAATTTTGATGCCTGTATATTTAGCTGTATACCCTTGTTATTGTCTGGAAAAATGGAAGGCCGCAGTGAAAACACGGAGGTAAAGTTAGATTTATATCATGGTACTTGAAACTGACCTATTGCTGAGTTATTCCATGCTGTTGGGATATATTTGCAAATGGAAATGAGAAAGGAGGAAAGCTATTCTGTTGCATAACAGCTTGTAAATATTGTGCCTGCGCTGGTGTATTGGTGTGCAAAGAATTGCCGGTGACGCGTCTTACTCAAGAGTGAGCTTCCTTGCCAGCATTCCAGTGGCCCTTTTAGGAGTAGCCATAAATCTACTCCAACTACAAATGAAATTTCAATTAATGAAATAGTCAGTTTTTATGTTAAAATAAAACAGTTAATAAACTTTGTCTCTTTCAAAATTTATTTGCAGAACTGATATGCTTCTACAGAAAAAAATGTTTGGCCTTATATATCTACAATTTCAGGCAATGTAATGAGCAAATTAACAAAAGAAAGAGGATTAGTATTGACCTTCAAATGCCAATGTCTATTATGAAAATCCACCTTGTAGCAGTGAGGGAGCCAGTCCTCTGCTGGCATGCTGCAGAAACTTCTTAAAGGTAGCCTGGTTTTCCTTAACATTTTCACATTTCTGAAAACAATAAGGAAGTTTTTAAATCCAAGAACATCATGATATCCTACATTGGATGATATTCACTGAGTTGTACACTATTGCATCTTCCTCTTTATTTGACTGAAGTTATTCATGTTCTTGTCCAAAATAGATGTCAAATTTGTTCCCTGGTCCATTCTTTGCATCGGACAAGCTGCTAGATTATGGATTCCTAATAACAATAACTCGTTCAAACATTGAATTTGACAATGATCAATTATAAAATAAATTTTGTTTAACATACATTCCATTCTTGTTCACATCCACTGCACCTTCAAAAAAAGCGCAAGACAAGCAAACACATGCACAATGGACATATATAAGAGTAGTCATACTAAGTAAATAAATATGTAAAGCTAAAATAACAAATTTTGAGACATTAAATCAAGATGATAAGAATAGGTTTAGTTACAGACCTTTAACACATCTAGATAAGCTTTGCAATAGCAGGTTTCTTTTGATCTTTTAGTAAGTTTTATTCTCTATAATAATGCAATCACATCAAACATAGGCAAGATTTAGTCTGGCACCCATAAAGAACGTGATCAGAAGAGTTGAATAAAAAGGATGGCATGAAGAATAGCGTTGCAGCTCTACCAGAATCCCTCAATAGCTGCAAAAGATAAACTTAGAGGATGAAATAGGCATCGAATCAATCTAGAATAAACTTGAAACTAGTACTGTGTCCATATTCAGATTTACCACCCACAAATTCGCCTTCCTAGAACTCTTAGGGAACAACCGCTACTGGAGGTAAGAGGCGAATCAACCCCAAATATAAAGACCTCTAATCGAGATAAGGGCGAATAGTGACAATTCGGCCATCGTTTTCAAGGCGATTCAAGCTGGGCGGGAACCTAAGCGGTCGAAAGATGGGCGAAAATAGAAAATCATATTTTGTACAAAACCTACTCCAGATTCGTATTCAATTTTAAAACCCTTAAATATAGCATATAAGCAAATATTAAGCCCCTAAAGGAAACCACAGCGAGGCGGGAGGTCGCGAGGGGTACTAGTGGCGAGCGATGGGGATGGGTAAGCTTGACGCGATTACATCCCGGTGACCTCGGCCAGACACCGACCTAAAAATGCGAAGCTTGCCTCGGACCAGGCCTGCAACACTCCCTCGACGACCCGGGCGTCCCGACTTGAGCCACCTACCCGGCCGGACTCCTGTTGCATCGGATAAGATATTGATGCGACATCTGAGTAGTCCCTTCCATTGCCTACTCGACGCAGAATGCCTCACGCCTTTTCGCGTATGCCAATCGCGAAGGTGGCAACGCGCGGGCGATCTGTGCGTTGAGCCCCAAGGTGGCTTGCTCGAACAATGTGCAATCAGAGTCCGAAAATGCCATGCGAGATAGGATCTGATCCGGATGCACTTGGTGAGATCCTCTCCCCCCACAATTCCTTTCCCCTTGGAGTCGGGGATTATTGAGAACCTTAACCTTTGAAGCATCCTCCAAGAACCGGACTTTCCTTTTCCATTCACTTCTTAATTTCTTTTCCATACTCCTCCCCCGACTCCACCCTTGCCTTTTCTTTCTCCTTTTCTTCCCCGATTCTCTGTCTTCTCCTTTTTCTTTTCTCAACGCCATTCCTCGCTCGCCTTTGTCTTTCAAACCTTCCTTTATTTGGTGTAATCCAAATGTCTTCATTCTGCTTTCCCAGATTCACTTCTTTTGGTAGCTCCTTAACCTCTCTTCCTCCTTTACAAACTTTCCCTCCATGAAGCCTAATGCCACATGCCGAAAGCATGGTCAGGCCCCTCCCATACTAGCTTCAAAGATTTGGGTTTACCAAAGTAATCCACAAAATTTATTTCATCAGGGATTGGCTTTAATAGGTCAATTTGTGCCCAAACTCTTGGGGCTTTGTCCTGAGAGACTTCCCAACTTATAATATTCCCACCTGCTTTGAAAAAGTGAGCAGGGACTGCTCATTCCAATACATGGGGTTTAATCCTTGTAAGAAGGTCCAGGCTGGATGAAATAGCTCCAAGAAGTTTTGAGGATCAAAAGAGGGATACCATTTCTGAAAGAAAAACTGAGTATTGGCTTTGAAAATGGTACCCTGTTTGAGAAGAAGAGTGGCTGTCTGAGTATTTCCACATTCTATCATAAAAAAAGGAAAATCTATCCAATAGATAATGTTGATTATGCACCCCCGCTCCATCCTCTTCCTATTTTCTACTTTGCCGCATTCCTAAGGGGCTTACCAACAAATGCCGGTTCTTTATCTGTCAACAGTTCCTTTCGCACATCCTCTTGCACTTGATTCGCGTACTCCAGAATTTGACTAATCGCCTCCCTCGACGGTTTGAGGGTCCCCACTCCGAAAAACTCTCTAGTGTTCACCATATCTTGTAACTTTAGTTGGTTTCTTCTTAGGGTTTCTCTTAGAAACAGCTTCTTGCTGCAAGCAGTAGAATCAACAAATTAGTATAAATGACGTCATCCTTCTAACACAATCTCAACACTAACTTTTCAAAAACTTTCCAATCCACCGGGTGTGTTCTAATGATTTACTTGTTTCCCTTGGACACTTTGGAATCTCGTATAAAGTGGAATAGAGAAAGTAATTGTAAGAGAATATTGAAGCTAGATATCATGACATATGTTATCTAGATATAATGAAAAGTTAAACAATATATATGAGCTATGTTAATAACTTACCTCTTGAGACCACATTTCTTGCAGCCTGGGGGACATCACACCCGGCAAAAGAAATGATATTTTTGCAAAGGCAGCTCTATGACCCACCGGGGACGCGTGCATATACCCCCACCGATGGCCCCCCCATTGGTTCTCCTCTCAGCGGAGGAGGATGTTGTGGAGGGCCTCGCGGTTGGCTAATGGGAAGGCAAACACCTCGATGGTACCCGCGATCTCCGGAATTTGAGTGTGGCCTTTCTCACTTAGGGTACATATGAAATCTATCAACTCTTTAACTTTGGCATCATTTTTGGCGTTACATCCTTTGTTACCACTTTTTCCCCACGTACCACCACATTATGACGCCGGCGGCCCCGCTCCCCGCCGCTCACGAGTCGCGGGGCAACATTAGTTGTGCCAGCAGATTGATGCTGTTATCCGGAGTATGTGGGCTGTTCATAGCAGGGCGGTGTGGTGTGCGCAGATGGAGCGGTGGTGTCCAATCACTGCTTGGTGACTTGTGCTGTGGGGCATGTGTGCTTGTCGGCCCCGTGTTGGGCGCCTCTAGCCGCCGGAGTCGAGCCTAGCTCCGTTGAAATCTCTGGCCGCTTGGCCGACTTATTAGTGTAATCGCTAGATTAATTTCATGGGCTTCGCATGGAGGCCCCCGCTTTGCGGGTAATGGTTGCTTCGGAGCTCCTCAGATCTCCCGATCTTGTGTCTCCCCTACTATGTAGGGTTCTTAGCTTCACCGCTGGCTTCAAAGGGCTCGGACGGTTTGCATTACTGATGCGCACCCCTCAGACTTCGACTTGAGGGGGAGATAGTTGCCATGTATCCTACTCAAGACCCTCGCTTGTCCGTGCCATAGTCTCTATGGTGGTGAGGAGGGGATCCACGCGAGCTTCATAAGTCGGCAAGACCTTGCTTATCCTTGCCTCTCAAAGTGTGTCAAGCAAAGCCCGCTTCTAAGCTGCCAGATGTGGGTCCCCATCTCTGCAATCCATTGCCTTTACACTGCCAACTGCTCTTTTGAGCACGTGGGGGGCCAAGATTGTATCTCTCGCGCGATCCCGCAAACCGGGTTACCGTTGCTCTCAATGCTCCTCCATTTATTTCATGGTCCTCATCTGCACCATCATCCATCTCCCGGGTCAATCTCATAGATTGGGCCTTTGCCTGGCCTCCCTCCTCATGGAAGAGGTTTCTCCCTTATCTTTGTTATCCCACCGGGGCCATTTTCAAGCCTCTCCCCGGGTTCTCCCGGGTGGGCTAGGGCCGGGCCGGGGAATGTCTCCCTCCAAATGGGGGTCTGGGCAAGGGGAGCTACAGAAGTGGCCATGAGGTTGTATGGTATGGAAGGGGATTAGAGAGCTAAAGGGCTATTAAGAATTGAGAAATGTTTAGAAAATATAAACGATGCCCGCCATCGCTATTGGTTGTCGGGGGTATTTGGGGGATTCAACCCTGTGGGGTTCATTCCGACTACACCGGTTTGAATTCTTTTGGGATGGGCTTGGTTCGAAGAAGCTTTTTGGAATAGGTTGGAATGGGATCGAGAGAGAGAAGGTGGATCAAGGCGCGAGAACGCGGGAGAGGGGAGGGAGGGAGGGAGGGAGGGAGGGAGAGAGAGAGAGAGAGAGAGGTCTGAAATATATGCAACAAGATTTTATCAGAACTAGAAAAAGGCCTTATTTTGATGTGGGCTCCTGATGTTGTGATGTCTATGTCCAAATCATATTTTGATGTGGGCTCCCCGATGTTGTGATGTCTATATCCAAATTATATTTTGATGTGGGCTCCTGATGTTGTGATGTCTATGTCCAAATCATTTGCTACTTTTATTTTTTATCTTCTTCCCTCAATTTTGGCCTTCTTCAATTGCATTTAGGGACAGAAGCAAAGATTGCATAGTTGTCCTTATGACTGCAAAAGTAAAATGACCAAAATTGTTTAAATAATTCAATTTGCAAAATAGACTATTAACATCAAATTTACTTTAGGCAATATTTATAGAAATTTTAAGAAGCTTAAAACAAGAAGGGGCCTAGTTCTTTTGATGCTTGCAAGAGTTTTATAACTGCAATAGCCATGTTTACAAATTCAACCTCTTAGATAAGTTGGTCTTTAGCGCATGTTAGGATTGCTCTTCATAGCTTTGAATTGAATCCCATCGACATAGAAATACTCTTCTTCCTAGCAACTATACATTGTTGATTGTCTCTAAAACTATCATTCATTTATTTTGAAAATATATCGTAATTTTCGAAATTTTGTCACGCACATATATTTTCGTCTCCGTCATTTTTCTTATCTTTTTCTTAGATCCACGCATTTTAAAAAGTCTCGCCTTTCCTTACTCTTTTTTCCCTCCTTTTACTTTTTTCCCTCCCGCGGCATCTTTTTCTCTCTCTCTTCTACCTTTCCTTTCTATTTTCAATCCTTCGATTTTTCCATCCTTTTTTCTCTCTTCTATATTTATTTTTGCATTTTTTCTAGAAGCGGCAAAAACCTGGGACGAACATGGCTATGGCAGACTCCGCTTCAAATAATGGTAGAGGAGTGGATTTGAAGAAGCAAGCCATGGAATAAATTACTAATCGCATATCTCTGATTAGTCATAATGACTTTAGCTAAACTTACTTAAAATCAATCCGAGATCTTTCTGCAATTTAGTTAAACTCTACAAATTCTTCTTCTCATAGAGCGTTTAGTTGAACTAACTTAAAATTCATCCCAAAAGTTTTTGTGGTGTGGGCACGGAAAATATGAAACTAAAATTCACTACAAGAGAATGGGTTGTTTGCAACGTGAGTTTGCGACGTATTTCAAACATCCACGTCGCAAAAATCACGTACATTCTTATGACGTTGCACAAAATTCAAACGACGTCGCAGCACGTGGAATGTCCCACGTCGCAGTTGGAACGTCTGGTCAGATGTCGCAATGGCAAAAATCGAGTACGTTCCTACGACATTGCACAAAATTCAAACAACGGCACAGGTAGAACGTGCCACATCACAGTTGGAATGTCTGGCCAGACATTGCAATGGCATCCTATGTGTCACGTCGCGACCGGGCGGCGTGTCACGCCGCAAGTGCAACGTCATTACAACATGAAACATCACAACTACAATGTCTCATTGCGACTTAAAGAACAAATACAAAATAAATACAAATATGAGTTATTGGGGTGTTGGTATAGCCTCAGGTTTGTTAGCCAAAGGTTAAGGGTTCAAGTCCACAAAATATCATCTTGGGTGCACATATATGAACATCTTAGCCTAAATCTTAGCAATGTATTAGCGGCGTCTGTAAAACGTCATAAAGACGTATTTGGGACGTCCATGATTTCGCTAATACATTGCACATGCGATGTGATGTCACTTGCGGATGTAATCCATCAGCGACATCATTTTGCAAAATGAAATGGAAACGTTATTAAAGCATGTGCTTGTGACGCTTGATGTCCTCATTATGTCGTTAAGACATCGCAAACGACATCGCAGACTGCCTATTCCATAGTAGTGATTATTATAATTTTCAATTGTTTTCATTTACTTTAGTCATTTTCTTTGTGAAAATATGCTATAAAAAATGTCAAGTAACTAAGTCTAGGTCTCAAATTATTTTATGGATGCTAGGAAATAAATTACGAACATAGATTTTTTACTAGCTAGATTTTCTATGGCTTTGCTAAACTTTCCAAGTTTTCACTCTTTTACTTTCTTAGTGTTTGGCTAAAGAGCACGAAGGTTGATGCAAAAGAAAAACATTAAACTAAAATTACTATGTTTTCTCCAATTTTTCCATTCACTTTAGCCAACATTTTTTGAAAATGTGCTAAAAAATCGTCAGATAGCTAAGTTTAGCTCTTAAGTTATTCCATGAAGCAAGCACTTCTTTCTATCTCTCTTTCTATATATTTGCTATTTTTTCTTTTCAATCAATCCTTCTTCTTCTTTTGGCATGTGAGATTTGTGGCTACGAGGATATGCCGGAGTTGGGTATGCACAAAAAATCCAAGCGACTACTAAAACCCAAGCAGCCTGCCTTGTCTTGTTGTCTGATTTCGTTGTCTGATTTGGGGCGCAGGGAAGAGTTGTAGAAGATGGTTTGAGTAGAGCATAAAATACACAACAATTCACGATTTTTGATGGTTTCTGATATCCAAGACTGGGGCTTAGGATTTCCTGCATGTAACCAGGCAAACACTGGAAGATGGAGCTAATGTCTTTATTTGCAGGATCATTTAGGTTTACATGGATTTGGATCTTTTGAAATAGATCATTTCCATTTTGTATTTTTATTTTTTCAGGGATCTTCTATGGCATGCTGAAGAAACCTTACAAAGTTTGTTGTATATCTTGCATGAAATATATTTCATTTGGGTTGTTTCTATGTTCTATCTAAGTACATGGTTAAGAAAACAATAATTATGGCAGGTTATGGGATGTAAATGACACTGACAAAAAGATGAAGATTAAGCATAGAGTTTCATGGAAGTTTTAGCTGGCCAATTCTCTCAAAATATCTATGCTATTTCCTGCCCAAATGTTGAATCTATTGTCATTCAATATTGTTGCACGTGATGTGAAACAACAACAAGGGGTGGATTCCTGTCCTGGAATGGGAGTCAGCAGCCAAGAGTGCCGGATAGGTGTGACTAGCTACTGGCTCTCACTTCAGGACAGGAATCCATGACTTATTGCTGCTCCATGACATCAAGGCAAGATCCAAAACAAAGAAGCAATCCATGAAAACTTGTTTCAATGGAGAGGAAAGATCTGATGATTTGTTGGAGCAGTAACGCCAAGAACGAAGAGGCAGTTTCCATTCTTGATTAGAATGGTTACCACATGGCGGTCGTGGTTGGTTGATAAGTAGGAATGAATACCCACTTACCTTGAGTTATATGATGGTCAAATGCATTGCCCATTCCATGCTAGAATGTCGTAGTAAGTAGAAAAAGAATAAAGCTTGGAAGTTCGATTTAAGTAAGTTCTAATAAACATCTCAAAGCTTCAACAAGCGTAAGATTAGTCGTATTGAAATCTAGTAGGTTTTATATTTTCGTTTTTCTTTTCTAAAAGCATTGTGAGCTAATGCAAGCTATTTATAATTTGCTTGGACGTATCACGAAACTTGTACGATTCTTTGGGTATGCTTGATGTTAATGACAAAATGAAGAAATCTGATATCTTTGTGAACACTTGCTTGTATGCTATGCACAAAATGGGGACCCTCATAGATTAATTCCTTGCCTTAGAGACATACCTTCCGTGTTCCTTGGATTACCATTTGCATCAAGCGCAGTTTAAATGTGCTACAGTTTTTATAATTGTTCCATTTAAAGCAGTTTGGAATGATGATGATTTCTTTAATCTTGATAATAGAGCTGAGAAAAGCATATCTTGTTCCTCGAAAATATTAAGAGAGTGCAAAGGAAGCAAAAGGAGCCCATCTATGTTGGAAATGGAGAATTGCAAAGGATAGAAGATATAGGAGTTTTAGAACCTGCTTTGACTTGAATGGAAAGCAATTATAACCGCAAGACGCGTTACTTTGTGTTCCTACATTGATTAGGAATTTAATTTCAATATCATGGGCTTTAAAGTAGTCTTTGAGCAGTTGCAATATAAGGTCTTTGAAGGAAATGAATTAATTTTTTTTGGATAAAAGAGTAACCCAATCCACTTCTTTGCAAAAAAAAAAAAAAAAAAAAAAAGTGGAGCTTTCCATGACTCTTCTATTTTGGATTCTCTAGCACCATCATTTTTTTTTTTTTTTTTTTGGGAAGGATGTCAAAATTTATTAAAAGTCCAAGCCAAAAGATAGATACAACTGCACATGCGGGATAATCATGTGTAGGACCATCAGCCTATGCATAAGACAACACCCCCAAATAAATATCAAAGATTGAATGTCACCTGGCAGGAGCAAGCAAAGAATAATGGTAAGCCTTAGCAATTTTATCTCAAGCTTCCTGGAGGACAGCAACAATAAGAATATCCAAGCTCTTAAAAACACACAATCTTCTTCGCTTCCAAATGGACCACAACAACCATCCTGACGCTAAGTGAAAGGCTTAGCTTCATAGTTTATTCCCAGTATCTGGATAAATAGCCAAGAGCACTTGCTGACTTGTCAATGTGACGTGAAAAAGAGAAAGCAGCCAAGACCAATCTGGTTGGAGGTGATCACACAAAAAGAAACAATGGTCAATAGTCTCATCCCTTTGCTAGTATAGGGGGCAAAGTGTTGACACTCAAGGCTCGAATCTGTAGAGAAGCACATTGACACGAGGGCATCTATGTAGAATCTTCCACCAAAGCACAACCACCTTAGGATGAAGTAGTTTATCCCAAGCCAAGTCCACATACACCTCCAACTAGGAGGCGGGAGTTGAAGGGACCACTTAGTGGATGGTGGAAAGGTATCACCATTGACAAGCAGCTTATACGTAGAATTCAAGAGCCTATATTCGTGAATTTGGTGGGAAATCCACATGCACACTTTAATAGGCTCTAGAGCAACAAATGGCAGATTACCAGCAACCTTTTTCCAAATGAATCTATTCCATCGAGACAACAAGAATTTGGTTTGAAAGACCTCCCGGGTCTCTAACTGTCCAGGCTCATATCATGCCGCAACTATCAAGATTCATGCTAACCTCCAACGTCGCTGAGTTAATGATGGATGGACTGAAGCACAAAGTGGAAGATTATTTTCCACAGGCATCCACCAACAAGGCGCACTCACCGTGATGCTATGCAATAGGATTAATAATAAAATAAAGTCTACATTTGTCCCCCAAGGCTCCAATAAGCCTTTCAAAAATGGAGATGTATTAGGAAATGCGGGATATCTAGTAAAAGAGATCCCAAGGAAGGAGAGGTTTTAATGAAGTTTCCCAAAAGGAACACAAGGTCTGGAATCGATTTACCAACCTCAATCTAGGTGAATCAACCATACCTTTAGGGATCCTCCTTATGAACTTAGAAATCATAACCTTGCTTTGCAAATGGAAGTCTATTATACCTAAGCCACCAACAAATTCTAGCCTAGTGTATTTGGACCATATGCAATCTTCACCACAGCATGCTCTTCATTCCCACTCTATATAAAGTTACGGACAATGATAACTATCACCTGAAATTTTGCTTGAGAAGCGAAAAGGACAAAGGCCATATAAACATGGGAATTACTTAAAACATACTTAGCAATAGTTATCCATGCTAGCAGAGAAGCCAGATAAATATTCTCTGTTTCTGGCTCTTATATTCAATTTTGTAGCACAATCAGCCAAGTTTTTGTAGCCAACAAAACTAAAAAAGAATTTGCCAAAAACAAATTTGGAATTTGATACATGAAAAGGTTTAGGGAAGACAAAAGAAATGAAAGCACAAGGGTGTTGAAGTGGGAAGCTTTGCAATGCATACCCTGATGATTCAAAGCCATGTTGAGGTGAATATGGGAAGGGGTCAAAAGAAAAACATAAGAATAATGCCATTAGGTAAACAAGGACGCACTGCTTCATCAATAGTCGCCGGTTACGCAAAAGCATAGCTCACGTTATATAACGGATCTCGTAATCCAGCTACAAATTTTCGCGTTACTTCACTTTCGAATAGTCCTCCTGGCTGCAATTCTCCCATATGTAGCGCTAAGTAGGAGAACTTGAGTTAAAAAATGATGTACCGATTCATGTTCCCCTTGCTTAAAAAGATCCCAATCGCTTTTTAAGATCCGTAATAATTTGCATGCAAGTTGTGCGACTCAAATGCTTTTCTAAAAGCTGCCCAAGTTTTTATCTGAGGTAACAATTTCTTGACCTTGCCACCATATTCTCGGCTCGTCCGGTTAAATATTTGTCCATAGCTTGCAGTTTCTGCTCCTCCGTAGCTTTTACTCTTTCAAAGAAACTTTCCCAACTGGCCAGGAATCCCAGAACTTCTGGTGGACTCCGCTTATCTCCTGCATATGACGGCATTCCTTCTACCTTCTCTAACCATTTAATTCGACTGTTTTTGCATTGGCAACTATAGTAGGAGAATCGGTGGTGGCGAGTAACCGGTGGCGTGTTTGCGGGCAAAGGAGGTTGTTGAATTATGTCTAGCAAGTGCCCATACGTAATTGCTATATATTCAAGTTTCCTCCGGTTCTCCCTCAAAGCTTGCGATGTAGGCATGCCACCGCAATCTGTCTGGCAGTGAAGATTCATAGCCCGATTATTATCTTTGGTCTGTGAAGATTAAATTTGTTCCGCCATTTCACGGGATCTTAGGATACAACAACTCGATACCACTTGATACAAACGGTTTAATTGTCAAGCAAAAACTTTCAAACATCATTATTCAAAACAACACGAATCTCCAGGATAAGATCTCTCGGCACAACTTATCCACCCAACCGGGCTCGATTTGCAAACACGGCAAGTTCTCGAGCTCAAATTCCTCCCAATTAGAAGTCGCTAACCAAATTGATAGCCTCTCAGGATTCTCTGAATTCTCTAGCGCAGGAAACACTTAGTTCATCCACAATTTACCAAGAGATCTACTGTAGACAGGATTCTATATCATGCTAGGCACTTATGGCTCCATAATTCTGCAGATCAGTTCCTTCTTATACTATTCTAATAGGTGTTTATGATCTATTCTCGGATTTATCTTTTGCATCTTAAGCTAATTCCGGTAGCCCTTTTCCATAATTGCGCTGCTCATGTGGCCTCAAAGACTATCTTTCGCCATGTCGGACCTTTTTTAGCTGATCCGCAATTCGCCGCCTCCGTAGATCACGCTTTTAGCGGCCGCTTGTTTCTTTAGTTTTTAACACATTTAACTTTTGTTTACTAATTCGTTGTTTTTATTTTTCAATAGTTCCTTAACCTTTAACATTTCAATGGTTTATTTTAGATTTCGATAGTACTCTAGTGTAACTTATAATTTTAAAACACCTAAGGTTTAACATCAATAAAAAGAACCCTTGCCTCTGTGTTTTCTGCAAATCCTTTCTCTGAGCCACGCCCCCAAGCTAGTCTTGCCATCGCTAAGGTCAGTCCATAGTATCGATATTAACTACCATATTCAATAGGGCTTAAAAGAATGCTTCCCTTGGAACTTTCAAAGATTGTTTCCATCTATAAGTCGTGTCCCGCACTTCCAAGCCAATCATCGAACAATCATGGTCGGGTTTGGTGTTTATAAAATTGCCGACCGGGATTCTCGAACAATAGTGGGTGACTTTTTATTTTTTGATATTTTTCCTAAAACAAAATTTCATCTCCATAGTTATAGAAAAAAAAAAAAAAATAAGAAAAATTTTCAACATTAGGTGCTTAGGGGTGCTTGGTCGCCCCCAGCTCCATGCCCCCTATGCAAACGGCGCGAAATTCCCTAATGGGGCGAGGGATTCTCGCCTCGGCACTCAACCATTGATCACATCTTAATGCTGCGGTCTCCAACTGAAGACAGTAGGAACCGTCGCCAAGGCATGTATTGTTGCTTCATGGACTTTGCCAAGGCCCTCCACAATGTGCCTCGGGAAAAGCTGTGGGTAAGATTGCAACAGTTGGAGTCCCCGTTATATGCAGAATATAGTGTACAGGTTATATGAGACATGTTCAGGCCAGTTGCAGCTGACTGGCCAACCATTTGGTAAGAGTGTTGAGGTCCGCCAGGGATGTCGCCTCTCTCCAACACTGTTTGGGCTTTACATTGATCAGTCAAAGAGTTGGCTTGCTGAGGATGAGGGCAAGGGAGCTCATCTTTTGCACTAGATCACCAGGCAACTAATATATGTTGATGATGTGAACCTCTTAGCTTACACTCCGGCAGATATGCAGCGCCATCTCGATGTGTTGGACACATTCTGCAAGGCGACTGACATGCATGTCAACCTGGCTAAGACGAAGGTGGTCTTCTTATCATCCTCATGTCAGCCAAGGGTCCCATCCTTTAGTTACCAGAGTTGGGAGTGGAGTTCCTTTCTATCATGCACTGGGTCACTTTCATCTGGCGGCGGGCCAAAAGGCACTATATGCAATGCAAAATAACATTCAAAGAGTGGAGCTGTATGATTGGACCCATCAATTCCCCATGTTTGGGTCTTAGAAAAGTCTGTCCTTTTATACGTGGTCCTAGTTTGGGGCCCGATGGTGTCCTTCACTATTTGGAATGACTTGGAGCAGGTGCAGAAAGCCTTTTTAGCACGTGCACTTGAGTCTACCATCGCATATCAAATCCTATTGCAGGAGATAGTTCAATATCTTGGCCGGGGGGATGCACTTATACAAGTAGGGGTATGCCATGTGTGTGGAGAGGGTGACCAAAAACAACCCTATATACGACTTTTTGAAACGCAAATCCAACCCTTTCCATACAAATTTTACCACAGGTAGTGGCAGAAAAGCCTCCTAATAATCCTATGTACGTGTGGAAATGGATTAAAAAACCCCCTACGAGTCACTCAGGCATGTTGTATGACATCCACAACGAATACCCCTTGTATCTTGGCATCTCTTTTGAGCTATAAAGCCACCTTCTAATTTGCAAAACAAAAGGGGGATAAATGTCAGGCTGTGACAGCGAAACTAGGATGTGATAGTGACATGCAAAATAATATGGCAGCTTATTTGCTGCCATCATGCATCTGGTGCAATCTTAGTTCCACACACCCTCGGAAAGGATTTTCTAGTTAAGAATTCACATTCCTCTAAAATGGCATGTTGTTAACACAGTGGTATGCCTAGACTATGGACAATCTATCATAATTTCTCAAATTGTTCAACATATAAAATATCCTAGAGCAGCAGCGATTTCAAAGTTCAGGCGTTAAGCCACACCTTTTTAACAGCTAATATATTATTCCAGCTAACAAATCAAGCTTAAATCTATTCTAGACACATAAGCGCATTAAGAACGCCATTACTAACCTGGAAGTAAGGAGGTATGGAGTTGCTAGCTGCCCTGTGGCTGGACTGCACTGTGACAGACAGCCGCAAAGTTCAACGCTACTCTTCAACCAATCCCAGATTGTTAATTCTGGTTTTAATCGAGATTGAATATATACTTACAACAATGGGACATGTTATTTAACTTGCTTGTTTGAGAGTATTCCACTACCATATGTATGTGCAGCAATTGGGGTTCGCTCCAGCATTCACATTGTTAATGACTCAGATGGGAGCTCATAAGCACATTCAAATTTATGAGACTAACTGATGCAACCAAAACTAGAAATCATTTGCAAAATCTGGTTTTCGGATAAGATTTGATTATGGTGGTTGGATGTCATGTGCAAAATCTAGCTCTGGCCTATGGATGCATGGATCTCAGAATCTAAGAATCAAGACCTATTTATTTCATTCAACAACCACTTCATCTGCAAGGGCAAAACCTCAGGATTGATTCAAACAAAACATCTTACTCTTGAATCAAAGTCGAAACTGCATAAGGTTCTAGCTTTAGTAGAAGATAAACTACCTCCAATCATTCCGGCTTTGTACTGAGAATTGTTGCCGGAAATGTTTAGCAAGACTCAGCTGCTGGAATCTAGATACACCAAAAAGGAGCGCCCAATTTGAAAAATCATTTGTTGCATCAAAAAACACACTTTCAAAAGACCCATCAGCAAGAGCATATAAAATCATCACAGAACCATCTGCCATCGTGATTTTAAAGATGCACCTGCAGTGTTAAAAATGAGATATCCGTGTTTCAGAGATAGAAAATACCTTGTAGTTATTATTGACGTTGTAATTGACAAACAAATCAAGGCTCATATACCAGTAATGGCCAGTTCAGACTATCCGGCATCCTTGAGTGACCATTCAATCACCATATAATAAAAAGGGATAAACGCATCCAATGAAGCCTGGTGTCCTCCATGCCGCCCTTACCTCCATGCCACCCCTCATGTTTAACATCAAGATTTTGAAATCATACCAAAGGCCACAGGCCCAATGTTTAGAAGGGCAAACTTCTACGATTTTTGAAAATTGGTAAATTTTCCCGGCAACCAAATCCCCAAAATCATAGGAAATCAACTTAAAACAAATTCAAAAAAAAATTCAGCGAAACCTAAAAATCTCAAATTAACAAGATTGATGTATATATTATCATATTTTCAATTTTGTTGAGTGCAAAGGTTCCTTTCTCCCATTTCTCTCTAGATCTGACTATGATATAATTCTGTTTTTGCATCTTCAATATATTGCGGTCCTTATTGATGTTTTAAGAATGCCAATTTGGTCCTTGTCAACATAGGATGCCTAAAATATTTAACGAAAAGTGTGTGTGTGTGAAGCATGACCAATTCCATCATGCATGTTCACTGGAATATCTAAGACAAATTCCTGCAAAGGAATTCCTGCGAAGGCAGTAGTTGATACATGTACCGAACAGATAATGTAGATAGATATGTATGTCATATCGCCGGACAGATAACACATACATAGTACAGCCACTTCAGCCTCACGATTTAGATTTGCTATATGCGCTGTGCATCTTGTCCTTGATAAGCTCTTTCTCGTTGAAAAAATTGTTGCTCCTAAATGGAATACGTCACTTTATCAGTTGATCCAACCTATTTGACGAGATGATCAGCAATCATCATTGTGCCACAATGAGAAACCAAAGCATCAACTTGCACATCTGTAAAATCCACAGGCACTGGTTCATCTAGTATCTGAACAGAGTATGCTAGCGCAACTGCAGCAAAAAAAAAACATTGATATAAGTAATGGTTTCAGTTTGCGCCATTGTTCTAACAACCTTTAACGTTGTACCTAATAAGGGGCGTTTCCAGCCCTTCTCAATAGCCCGCTGTAATAAGCCTTGAAGGAAAACGTCATAATACCTGATTAATATTTTCTGATCGTTACAAAAGATATAAACACATGTTTAACAAGATATCTGAATTTGAAGCGCATTGGCATTTAATAGCTGTATCACCGCGTCAGCAACTCTTTGGCCTCCACAATGTCCTCAATGAAAATTATAGATCTAGTTATTCTTTACAAGATGGAATTATCAACGCAAGATAGCCAACCCACAACTCAATTTAAATTAAATACACGCCTCAAACAGTATACTCTTTCATTTCCAAGTACATTTCCACATGGTATGGTACAGCAAATATGACACAGCAAATATGATTAACAGCAAATATGACACAATCCTATCATATGAAAAAACACTTTGCACTTACCCCCCACCTCGACCAAGTCGATTACCTAATTTGTCAAATGCAAGTCCTGCAACCAAAAGTTCATTAGGAATTATGCATTTCCCTTGATTCTGAATGGTGATGGTTTATACCAGGTAAAATTACAAGGTCTACTGGCTCAGTTGCATCCATTACTGTTGCAAAAATGGGATAAATGATGTTACTTGATATGACAAAATACAATAAACTCTTGCATTGTATCATTTGGACAGAGTTGCTTACCATCCTGCCGTGCATTTCCAAGACGATCAAGAAGACTGGGCTCAAGTATTTGCATTGAATTTGGATACAGGTCATCATGACTTTCAACGTGCAACATTTGCATGTGACTATTTTTGTCTTTAATTCTTGGAGTGTACAATTTCTGACCTGATAACAAGATTTGATGAGAAAAGGGTTCATGTTAAACATTCAATGTACCCAGGCTTATGCAGATTTCATGCCTATTTTATTTCACAAGAACTAGTCTTGTTGGACTGTAAGCAGAAATTCTGTTCTGCAAAAAAGCTTTCCCAAGACAATTTCAACTTCATATCAAGATCAGATTGTGTAAGGTCCGTGCTTGGGCAACCGAACCTGACATGATAGATTCATAATAGCACTTAAATTTTGTGCATGGTCATTTCGTTTCATCCTTTACTCCTTTACATAAGATTTTACATGCTTCACAAAGCCAAGCCTCCCCAATCAATTTCTTGCACCTATTCTTTAAATTCTGACGATGCCTCTCTTTAGCTTCCTCCATAAAGAAGCATATAAGATGCGCTTCTTCTAACATTAAGCCATGGTCAAATGAGGAAGTCAGGACCGTTGTAAAATTGAAATATGTCTACAAACCAAGTAATTGGAGTTTCAACCTCTAAACAATTGTCATCCATATCTAACAAATTCTATATGTCCTGTAGTCTCAGGGATGTCCTGTTACCTGTACTTAATGACCCTTCACATATTTCCCTAAAGAAAGTGGGACTTAGTATCCACGTACCTGAATCTTTCCGTAGGATTTGTCCTATTACTTTTGATGTGTTGACCTCACGTAATCCGGGGCAGCTTATGTAGGCACAAATATTTCTACTATTCTTAAACCAATCAGCAGACAATACGTGGTCCTGAATAGCATCATCTGTAATTCCAACAAGCAGAATCTGACTCAAAATAATTCAAAATATGGATGAAGGAAAACACCACCTGGGGGACCCCACAAAATAAAAGATGAACTATCTTGATCAAACTACTTTAAAGAAATAAAGAAATATCTGACTGGAAACAATTTTAATTCGTTGCCCCCTCTCCAATCACATGGAGATGCTGCTTCATAAAATATTAAAAGTTGGAGATATGAAAATGATCTTCAACCAACATAAGCTTGAAGCCAGTGTCAAATGCTGCTGAAGGCAGTCTATAACCCCCTAGTCCACATCAGTAAGAAGTACTAGAACGTCAGCTTGAAGCCAGTACCGAATGCTGCTGGAGGCAGTCTATAGGCCCTTAATCCACATTCCAAAAGAGGTATAGTGAGGCTGCCGTTAAAACTTCAAAGTGAAGCTCCCCTCCATTTCTTTTTCTTACTCAATTAGAATGATGGCCGAATAATAATAATAATGAATTTATTTCACGCCCGCTTAGACCCTGAGGGCCATGAAACAACAAATTTACTTTACATCAGTTTGATAAGCTTAACAATAAGCTTCTATGCAACTCTATTTCTCGCATATAGCATCCTAAGATTTCTGGTTTTAAAATCAATAAAGAAGAAAAGTACGGCAAATCTATCTGGTACTTCTCTCTTATATGTACATATGCAGGACATATAAGGAAGGCTACCCCAACTTAACATTTCTGTACCACTGTCCATTTGCACAGCTACTTGAGATCTATTCAATTTAAGTTATTAACAACCCGATTCCAAAGCAGCAAATGATATTCAGTTTGGGCTTATACCTAACAGGCAGAACCACTGTTCCATTGCATTCTAGACTATAAGCAAATCACATTTGAAAACCAACCTTCCTGTTTGCGAAGCTGCAAAGGGAAGTTACGGAGATCTTTTCGAATGCGGGTCCGCAAGAGGCTCTTCTGCTGCCGGATAACATCGAGAGGTTTCATCAAATTTGGACCACTATGCACCTGTTGATGCACTTGCTCCATAATGTTTTCTCAACTAGAATATATATCAAATATCGAATATATATGTCGGTTTTGGTATTGTTTTCGTATAGTAGTACTTGTAGACGTATACGAAATACGTGCCACTATAACGGCCACCTAGACTTGGGATTGCACTGGTGGCTATTAGTGTCTGGCATTTAGCAGCAAGCCAATCAAATTGACGGACTGCAAACTTTTGGAGTTACATTATGATTCCACTAACAGAAGTAGTTTAGGTTTGTGGAGATAATTCCACTAACAGATGTAGTTTAGGTTGGTGAGATGATGTGGAGCATCAGGTAGATGCTAGGAAAGCAATAGTTTGCGGGATAACTGTCGAGGATTGACCTCGAGAACCCGGTGGAAAGAAATTGCTGGCATTGAGATGTTAACATGCGCTCCTCATCTTTGATGCTTGGTTTTATTTTCATCCTTGGTGCAATGGAATCAAGCGATGCCAACTTCAAAGGCAGGCAAATCTGATGACACAAAGAATTGCCCCTTGCTTGTAGTGGAATCTCATCCTTAGTTGCATGTAAGGTAATGTCTTTTTGGACGCCCTTGGATAGAGGGTGTTGAATATTCATTTTTTGGATCTCTCTCTCTCTCCCCCTCTCCCTCTCCCTCTCCCTCTCCCTCTCTCTCTCTCTCTCGCGTCGGCCACATGCACTTTTTTTTATCTCTCTTGCTATCTGGCGAGAGATAATTTTATAACTGATATAAGCGCCAAAGATATTAAAGAGAGATTATAATCTCTCGTTTAACTAGCCCAATTAGGGGAAAAAGAAAACCCGATAAACCCGGCCTAGGCGAATTTGGTTTTGGAGTTCCTTTTTTTGCTTTGGATCCCCCTCTTAGGGAGAGACGGCTATGGCGGGACGACCAAGCTTGTTGGAGCTTGTTGGACCAAATCAAGACAAAATCAAGACGGCTCATTTGACGGCTTTCCTATTTCTTCTTTGCGGAGGAACAAAAATGTAAAATGTGGTTTTATTTTTTCAAGCGAGGGGTTCTTGTGTGGAAGAAGAATCGGGTTACCTATGTATGAACAAATTGCGGAAAGCATCCGAGGCAAATCTGTACCCACCATAGATCATTCTACAGAGCGTAGATTATTTTGCGTAGTCCCAAATTTCTTTCGACCATGTCAAAAATTGTTTCCCTCTTTTCACCTTCGATTCAAGCTCTTTTTTTCTATCTATTCACTTCCTACTTAAGCTATTCAAGCAAAAGGGTATTGTTTTCAATAGAAAACAGACTATTCAAGCAAAGCAGACTATTCAAGCAAAACAGGGTTTTTATTAGCTGAACAGGGTATTGTTTCATAGAATCTAGTTTTCGCCTTCATTTCGGCTGGATAATGGATAAATCCAAAAACCTGTTTCAATGTTATGGCAGAGCTAAGCGGAGCAAAAGCGGACTATTCAAGCAAAGCGGACTATTCAAGCAAAACAGACTATTCAAGCAAAGCGCACTATTCAAGCAAAAAAGGGGTTTTATTAGTCAATGCAGGCTATTGTTTCATAGAATCTAGTTTTCGCCTTCATTTCGGCTGGATAATGGATAAATCCAAAAACATGTTTCAATGTTATTGCAGAGCTAAACGGATCAACATACTAGAACCGCACTGTTCCATTTAGAGACCTACCGGAACATGTAGCCCCAAAAATATTTTACAGGCCCATAATGGGAATGCCCCTAACGGCCATTGAGGCGATTTACTCTCAATGCGAGAGTCCACTAAGTGGACTCTCGCATCCTCTAGTTATCTCTCCTCTCAATTTATCTCTCGTATCATCTCTCAAGATCTCTCATTTGCGCATGTGGCCAAAGCCTCTCTCTCTCTCTCTCTCTCTCTCTCTCTCTCTCTCTCTCTCTCTCTCTCTCTCTCTCTCTCTCTCTCTCTCTCTCTCTCTCCACTCTCGCATCACTCTGGTTATCTCTCCTCTCAGTTTATCTCTCGTATCATCTCTCATGATCTCTCGGCTCGCATGTGGCCGAAGCCTCTCTCTCTCTCTCTCTCTCTCTCTCTCTCTCTCTCTCTCTCTCTCTCTCTCTCTCTCTCTCTCTCTCTCTCTCTCTCTCTCTCAATCTCTAGTCACATCTGACCCGAGGCAGGTTCTCTCTTAGTATTAGTCGAGATGGATTTCCCTAACCAGGCTTGTTAGCCCCCCTTGACCGGGATTTTCAAGCCTTCTTGACGGGAATTTCTTAGCCCATGTCTTGGCGGCAATGTGACTTCGAATTATCCCACATTTCATGCTTTCGCTTTCGAATTATCCCACATTTCTATTTTCTAGCTTCAAGAATCCCATATTTTGAAAAATGCACCTCATTTTTCCTCATTCCCAATCTTAATCTCATATTTTTGGCCTCGGTTGCAATACTTTAATGGATCCGTAACGCCTTCATTTGATACAAGAAATCAACAAAGCACTCCCCATTGATTTCTTAGAACAGGATGGAGATGTAGAAGACAACATAAACTATATGTGTGCATCTTCCACTTTGCTGTTGGCAGCTTCTTCGAGATTAAAGAGGCCTCCAAGGAGATTCTGGGTTTGTCCAAGGCAGACAACACAATGGGACATCATTGACAATCACGCTTGGAATTGCCTTCCCTCATTTGAGGATGATATGTGGCACCAGGTTCTATCGGATGAAGAGGGGTGCATTCGAGACTCTAGTTAAGCTCATTGTCCCTTACCTAATCGCACCAGGGAACCAAGGTAAGACCTCCATTTGATCCCAAAAGCAAATGGCTATGGTTTTATATTTTCTAGCACATGGTGAGAAGCCTTTACATGTAGGTCAAAGATTTTATGTTGGTAAAGCTACTGTTCAAAAATACACAAAGAAAATAACTCTGGCCTTGGCTTCTAAGACCATGCTTTACAAGAGGTTTATTGGCTTTACCAACCGGGACAAAGATTGTTAGATATAAACAAAAGAATTCAAGATGCCATGTATACCTAATATCTTTTGAAGCGGGTTGATGGTTCTCATGTGTATTTATACAGAAAACCATGGAGCAAGGACAAGGGTGATGATTATTATTCGAGGCACGAGGCATTTATGCCTAATGCAAGGTGTGGTTACCCACTCAAGGTTATTCATAAATGTTTGTGTCAAAAGGACTGGTTCTATTCATGATGCAAACCCAGGTTTAAAAGAGTTTGTTGTATAAGAGGCTAGTCATTGGACAAATTTTGCGTGGTCCAACAATTCAAATGAGTGGTAAAAAGATTAGTAAAGGGCAACCGATGGATCAAGATGTTCTTGTCACAATTCCACCAATGTTGCTCGGGGATTGAGATATCCCATCGAAGATTTCTTCTCAAAGTCTTTCCAGATGGCAAAAGATGCCTATGATGATTCAATAAGCGAATTTGCGGAGGTAGAGTATGTGTGGAAAATGGCTTTGGCATAGTGAAAGAGAAGTTTAGAATTCTGAAATTTTTGCCAATTCATGTTGGCCGAGCGTACCAAAAATTATCCACGCTTCATGTGTGTTGTGGAATTCTCAGATCATGCAGAACTTGAGCTTGAATACTTGCCAATAAATCCAGATCACACTTTGAGAATAATTATTATGAGACTGAGGTCATGAACAAAAGAATGAAGAAAGAGGGTGATCAAATTAGGCATGTTATTTCCCAAAATTTGGAATGTGTTAATCTGGAATGAGTTGGTCACAAACTTTTCATTGATTTGTCGTTAATCACACATATGTGTGAGCAGCATATGTAAACACTTTTGATCCTCGGCAGAAATCAATAAAAAATGTTTGAATGTCATTGTTTGAATGTATAAATCTAATTGTTTGGTATTCCTTATTCATTTGATGTTGAAATGCTTCGCACAATGCTATCAGCAGGAGTGCAAGTAGTATTAGTGATCTGCATTTGTTGTTAATCATAGATTTGTGTGAACAGCATATGTAAACAGCTTTGATCCTATAGAAATCAATAAAAAATGTTTCATCTGCATTTGCAACATATTTCTTTTTCCCATTTTACTGTAGCAATTTTGGTCAATACACTGTTCATCTGGCATTGACCAAAACACTGTAGCACAATGTGACCCGAATTTTGCTATATTTCTGTCATTTTAATAGTTGCATTTACAAATAAAATTCCCCGAAAAAACTGAATGAAAACATGCATTGTACACGTTACTGTAAACAAAAAATATTGAAATTAAAATTTGCAAAAGGATTCAAGATATGTTTTGCATTGAACAATTTTAAAAAGAATGTCAATACAATTAAGAATACAAACTGAAGTCAGGAATCTTCCCATTCTTAACAAATATGGCATGAATCTTCCAAGTCTTCTTTAAGACTGAGCAAATACCCTTAGATTCTTCAAGTCTGAGCAAGTAGCCTGTTCACAAAAACAGATGCAAACAAAAATGTTAGTTAACTAATAACTATTACAACGCACAAAAGAAACAGTTCCATGCGAAAATAGGGTCATCTTCCAGTGATAACATATCAGTAGTTACAAAAGTTGAGCCCGAGAAGGCTCTGTTTTAGATATTTCAACAAAAAATAAGATCATTTACAGCAACAGGGGATGAGAAGTCCTTACATGCCAAAACATACAAAGAAAATAAAACAAAACAAAAAAGGGCAGTCAGAGCTAAAATCTTCAGCAGAACTCGCATGCATTGGTTGGAATCCTCAGTTGCAGCATGCCCTACAAATCTCCTTGCTTGACAAAAACTACCTCGGCATGCACCCTTTGGCGAAGCTCTGCACCCTCAGCCCATTCCATGATCTGGGGTTCAATTAAAACCCCCATTGAAATACCCCATCACAACCCTTTGTGAGCCCTGACTTCCCATGCCTAAAGACGAGCTTGAACTGGAAGAACTAAAAGAAGAGCTTGAGCGAGGTCTCGAACTTGAGGAGCTTGAGGACCTTGAGCTGTACTTAGGGGAAGGGCGCCGAGCTAAGGCCTTTCGATGCGCCATGCAAGGAAGGAGATGAAAGGACAAAGAATTTGTGCGCCACCCCAAGTATCTAATAAAGACATTAAATTACTTTTTTCGTACAAGATTAACTACTGCAGAATGTCATGATTGGAACAACCCCTTACAGATTTGGACAGATAAATGACAAGACATTTCCTGCCACAAATCGAGCTCCTCTCTTCAAATCATTGAATCAAATAACATAATTACAAGAATCTAATAACGAGAAAACATGCAAGACAAAAAGCAAACCCGACCTTGCTTCTTATGAATTCTATTTTAGCGGAAGCTATCTTGGCTATTTCGAGTAAGATATCCTTGGTCATTTGACATATACTTTGTGTCATGCTGGCCATGGATTCTGCTATTTTCAAGCTGTTTGCTGATCTCATTGTCTCTAATTCTCTGATCAATTCATGTTTCCTCTGAGAATCCGCTTTCAAGAATTCCAATTTCCTCGCTTCATTTTCATCAAAACTATTTGCCATTTTTTAATATCACTTGCAATATCTTCATCAATATGCACTCTTGATCTCCTCTTTGTAGTTGGCTTTCCAGACACTCCTGGTTGATTAGAAGCAGCTGATCTTGGGCTAGCTTCAGACACATTACAACCACTTGGTGTTTCTTTACCATTGTTTTCTTTTTAAACACTTGCTTTTTGGCTTCAATAGGACTGTGAGGAATTATTCCTAAGTTCTCAACATCTATAAATTCTTCTTCTCAAAAAGATGCATCAATACATATTGTTTCAAAGAATGCAGATGACATGAACTCATTTGTATACATTTGAGCTTCCTCAAATGCTTCAGGGCCAAAATCACCATCATCACCTCCACCTGGTATGTCTCTTTCATTAGTTTGGCCATGTTTCAAGTCTTCCATGAATTCAAACCATAGCCAATTTGAAGGCTCTGCACCAGTTTTTTTTAGAAGCCTCTTTTTCATCCCTGAACTTTATCTGCAACTTGTCCCATTTATTTCTCAATTGCCTCAAATCTTCCAATCCCTCAACCGAGGGTTAGAGTTTGATCATGATTTATCTCCATTGACTAGCATAAAGACTGATGTTCCCATTGTTATGAACTTTGTATTCTTTCATCAAAGAAAGCATTGTCCTAATTGAATTATCGGACCAATCAACTGGTCGTTTTCTTTTCTTGCTTTGGATTGCATCATTCTGATTGTCATGAATAATCGAGCCAAAGAATCTGAGAGGGCATCAACTCACCAAGCTTTGTGGACAAATCCTTCCTCTTCTTCCTTGGATTGCAATCTTTTGCATCTTGAGGTTGAGAATTAATTTCCATTGCAACAGGGGCCGAAACTACTCCAGCCATTTTCTTAGGCCTCTTTGAAGGCAATTTCTCTGATCTAGGGGGCACAAATGGCTTAGCATCTAATGGTAAGGCAGATCGAGTAGCCCTTGTCATGATTTGATGATTGATATTGCAGAAATCAGCATTGAATTAGATCTTGATCACATATTATATCAGAAAGTTTCAAAAATTGTATCAGACCAGATTATTCAAAACTTACTCTTATTACCTTGAATTTGATTTGCAAAGGCTGATCTTCTTGGTTGTATGTGGAATTGAGGTCGAATTGTTAAAGCGAGTCCGGCAAATCAAAAGCAAGAATGGGGCATCAATTCTTGAGCGGGGGTCGGTGGGGCCTCCATTTTCTAGCGTGAGTTTTAGGCGCCAAAAAGCGGCCATTATGGCCCTAACCATAAATACTGCGGGAGGCCTAATGGGAATGCCCCTAACAACAGTTAAGGGTCAATTGTCTCTCAAGGGGTGAGTCAAATATTTGTCTCTCCCCCTATCTCTCGCCATCTCCCATCTCTCCCCATCTCTCATTTTGTCTCTCGGCCTGCATGTGGCCAACGCATCTCTCATAGTATTTCAAAGCGAAAATTTTCTGTTCTTTTCTAAATTGTGATGTGAATTCTAAAATCCATGTGGTAGGTTGGAAGGGTTCTGAGGAATTCTCAAACCAAAACCCTTATTAAGAAGCAATTCGTTAGAAAGACAGTGACTTTGGACAACTTGAGTATATTCTAGGCATATTAATGATCTAACAGCTGCAATTATTACTAGTTTTTTTTGCAGCGGCAAAATACTCTTTTTTTGTATTTTTGCATGTGATCCTGGACCTAGGGTTTTTAACTTCTTGAACGTCAAAAGGTTTTTGAGGTCCACCGAGAAAATCATTTTTCCTTAATCTAGCATCGACTAAAACAATTTGGTATCGTCCATGTCGAAGAAAAGAAGATGACACAAAAGCGTATGTCGATGTTGCTATGGAGGTTGGCCCGCGGAACTTATGCTTAATTTCCTTCCACCCAAAGCTCAACAGAAAACGAGTTTGCTGCTTATGTCATTATGTCTGCCTTAGAAGGTTTTGTAGCAACAAGAGCTTCTCGGAGGAAACAAATCATTGGAAAGAGCTATTAAAAGAGGTTGAATTCGTAAAGCATTCTGTTGTAATGGAAATGGAAGACGAGTAGAAGAAATTGTCTGAACTTCCTCTACTTTAGAATTCTGCATTTGCATGTGAATCTGTTTTGTGCAACTTTGTTTTAAGACTTAATATATAGGTAATCTTTGCTCGGGTTATTTGGCGGTCAACTATCATGTGGGTTGAAAGAGACATATGAGTGATTAGTAATGGCAGCCATTGCTGCTAATTATGACAACCATTAACCTGCTTCTAATTAGAGCTACTTGCGGTCGTATCGGTCCCCTCGGACACATCATCACCATGCTCGACTTGATGCTTCACATACCATTTCTAACAGAGGCTCTTGCAAAGGCATGTACCACAAAAGTAAGTTATGAGCAGAGGCTCCTTGAACCATTGTGTTTTAGGCACTAGATTTAGCAGAGGTATCTTGTTCCATATCCTCCTGATATGTGGCATGCATCCGAATATTTTCTGTTGTGCGAGCCCCCTTCAATGCCTTCGATTGTAGCTTCCTTCTCATTCGGCCCCTCAGGCGGCTGCCTTGATTGTTGCCGCTACAACAATAATCGTGGGATCCATAACACGAATCTACCCATGTTCATTGCATGAAGTAAAAACTTTTCTTTCCCAGACTTGATCTCTAGAACAGTAGAGTAAATTCCTTCCTTCAGTGCCTGACCAGTACAACAGTAAGTAAATCTCTTTTTTCGAAATCCTTGATCGCTAGAAGAGTAAAATCTCTTTTTTTCTCTCAGTGTTTATTCTGTCCGGCACAGTCTCTGTTTACTTGCATGCCCTTATATTCATGCCTGCTGAAGCCGCAGAGATGAAACTCAATCCTAGTGCAGTACGGTATGATATTTGGGAGGGGTACCCTCAAGAGAAGAATTTCAAGCCAAACAATGGCAAGGGATCTGAAAGAGAGAATAAGTGGAATCGGTAAGTACTTTTCCTAGCAATGATGAAACCCGTACGAAGAGAAGCAACGGAGAACGCGGGATGGCCAAGGCTCAAGCAAACGCACCCCCGGGAGGATGTTTTATATGTGGAGGTCCACATTATAAGAATCAATGTCCAAAAGTTGTATCCAAAGGGGATCCTGAGCAACCAAAGGAGGATACTCGAGCAAAAGCCAACATCTGTGATTGCCCATGTTAGTGTTGCGGAAGAAGGTTCTCCGAAAGTTCCCGCTAAGTTTGACAAAGAAAAGGGCACTATGAAAGAAGGCGGCTTCAAATTGGCTACATGGGTAAAACAAGTAGGGTAAAATGTCTATGTAGACATGTGTGTGTGTGTTGAATGGTTTGAGCATTGTATTCATTTGGTTTGAAATAATGAAAGTTTTTTCAAATGAATGTTGCTCTAGATTTAGAAGGGGGCAATTGTGACTGCAGCACAAAAGCCAGACCCTTAGAATTGTAAGGCAGATGGTAAGTTTACCAGCCTAGAAGAAATCCTTTCAAAGCAGATAGTCAGGTGACTAGCTTAGAAAGAAAGGTGGTTATTCCAGACAAAGCAGATAGTCAGTTGACTAGCTTTGGGAAAGATTCCAGACAAAGCAGATAGTCAGTTGACTAGCTTTTGGGAAAGAGTCCGACAAAGCAGTCAGTCGCTTGACTAGCTTTGGGAAAAATTGTTACTCCCTAAGGCGGATGATCGAGGGCGGTCAGCCTTGGAAGGAGGGAATTGATACGACACTAGCTTGGGGGCGTGGCTCGAGAAAGGATTTGGCAGAAAACACAGAGGCAAGGGTTCTTTTATTGATGTTAAACCTTAGGTGTTTTAAAATTATAAGTTACACTAGAGTACTATCGAAAATCTAAAATAAACCATTGAAATGTTAAAGGTTAAGGAACTATTGAAAAATAAAAACAACGAATTAGTAAACAAAAGTTAAATGTGTTAAAAACTAAAGAAACAAACGGCTTGCCTACTAAAACGTGATCTACTAAGGCCAATTGCGGATCGACTAAAAAAGGTCCGACATGGCGAAGATAGTCTTTGAGGCCCCAGCTTGAGGCCGAATTATGGAAAAAGGGCTACGGAATTAGCTTAAGATGCAAAAAGGTAATCCGAAATAGATCATAAACACCTTTTAGAATAGTATAAGAAGGAACCCGGATCCGGGAATTATGGAGCCGTAAGTGCCTAGCATGATATAGAATCCACGCTCTAGGGTAGATCTTTGGTAAAATTGAAGTGTTTCCTAGCAGCTCTAGAGAAATTCCGGAGAATCCCGAGAGGCTATCCAAATTCGGTTAGCGGACTCTCGGGTGAGAGGAATTTGAGCTCGAGAACTTGCCGTGTTTGCAAATCGAGCCGGTTGGGTGGATAAGTTGTGCCGAGATCTTATCCCGGAGATTCCGTGTTGTTTTGAATAACGTTGTTGAAAGTTTTGTAGGCAATTAAACCGGTTTGTATCACTTGCCCATGTGAGCAACTTTGCACGTATACCATCAGTGCGGTGCTTTTCCATTACCAAGATGTTGTAAGCCATCGACCACATTTGCCTCTATGAGTATTTCTACCGCCTCTTCCTACACAGAGGTAATGGTGCTTCTAAACCCCTCGAGGATCATTGAGCTTTGCAAGTATTGTCCCCAATCGGCTTTCGTATGATGTTTCCCCAGTTGTACTTAGCTTTCGAAAGCACCCTTCACCAGAAGGTCCTGGAATGACGGTTCAAGTGATAGAATGTTTCCCTTTGATGTGCCTCGATGTACCTGACTTCTTAGCCTTAAGGAAAATGCAATACTGTCTGATTGTGTTTGGCCGTAGAGTAGGGCTTGTGACCCGGTGGATTTGTGTTCCTTGCATTCAACATCAAACGACTGGTTACGTAGGAAGTTTGTGGCCCCTGAGGTGCGTCGAGAGCGGCTTCTCTCAAAGCACCTTTTTGCAATAGTCCTGAGCACATCAATCATCCGCCCATTTATTGCTCTAGCATAGGGTACTGGAAAATTCTTGCCAAGTCATCTGTGAACATCTGGATGTAAGCCTATGCATGCTCATAATTGAATCAACAGCTGAGGCATGTAAGGAGCTGCCGTACAGGAGGTTTGAACAACCTACCAAGCCAGGTGCAAGTAAAGTGATAGATGGTCTAAGTCGACCTCATGATCCCTACTATCTGTTACCACCCAAAAGTGCTTGACTCCATGCATATCTTGCTCAGCCACCGATACATATTCCACGACTCTAGATCTGTCCCTTTGGTTCTCTTGCCTGTAGTGCACTTGCTGGACGACAACCATTGTGCCAATCCATTGCAAATTATCAGGTTAAATATATCGTTGAACAAAAGCAATTGCCTATCAAAGCGCATGAACTGATTTTCATCTGATGCCCATGGCCAAGCTCCTTCTGCAGGTCGCAGCTACAACACATCGTTAGTCAAGGGGTCAAATCTCATAGGGTGTGCGCGTTGAAGTCTCCAAGGAGTATGACACTACCCAATTGCACATGCTGTTGTATGTCATCATATAGACTGACATAGGGGTCCAGCCTATCCACATCCGTGTGGGCGTGATAGAAGTTGCTCTCGGCATGTGGGAAGTGCAAGTCGCCATAAAGAGAGGGCTGCCACTGCAGTTTCGCATGTGCATCCATAGGTATCAGTTGCACCTGTCCATCTTGAATAGGGAAATTGACTGTGCTAGGGCTGTCCAGTAGTAATAGGTGGCCCATAGCAGTCATTGAAGACTGAGTAGCGCTGGTATCTTGGCAAGTTGACTAGCCTGTCTTTTGCATGATTCCATGTTTCCATGAGGATGATGAGGTCTATATCTATGGGTGAGTGGAAATAATCTCCCTTATGCCGTGGGAACCCTTGACAATTCCAGGAGACCATGCGAAGGCACAATTCCTATTTACTGGCAGGAGCTGTAGTTGCAGTTTCAGTGGTGGCGGCGGTAGAAGTGAAAGCTGCATGCGGACGAACTCCACTAGGAACCTAAATAGGTGGGATTAATGGGTCCAATTATACAGCTCCACTTTGTGACTATTGTGCTGCATTCCATATAAGCGCTTTCCAGCTTGCTGTCACTCTAACCAGATAGAAGTGTCCCAGACTCCCAGTACATTGTAAAAGGAAACTCTTCTAAATACTTGTAGGTGGGTGTCACTTCTACATTTTGCCCTTTAGTAATTGAATGAGGGAGGCCTTGGCTGACGTGAGGATCAGATGAGGACCACCTTAGTCTTGACCAGATTGACACGTATGTCAGTAGCCTGGCCATGTCCAAGGCATCAAGATGGCACTGCATGTCCTCCAGAGTGTAAGCTAAGAGATCTACATCATCAATATATATTAGTTGCATGGCAAAAATTGAGCTTCGCAGCCCCCATTGTCAGCAAGCCAGCTCCCAATCTGAACATGTAAAGTCCAAACAATGTTGAGGAGAGAGGGCATCGCTACTAGACCCCGATAATGTTGTTACATGGTTTGTCTATCGGCTGCAACTAGACTGAGCATGTCTCATAAAACCTGCGCACCGCATTTTGCAGATTCACAAGGACTCCAGGTCTTGCCGATGCTTCCTATTATCTTCAACCAATTCCACAACATAAAGATGTGATCACTGGTTGAGTGCCGGGCCTAAATCCCGCCTACATGAAGGCCCACACCTATGCCGCCTCTGCTCAACCCATCAACTGCTGCTCAAGAATGCCAGCTATTAGTTTTGCAAACACCAGTCCGACCATGATTGTTCAATAATTGGCTGGGCAGTGCGGGTCACCTACCTTGTAGATGGGAACAACCGTGCTAGTGGTCTATTGTGGGGGGAAACCTTCTTGTAACACCATGTTGAATAAGGCAGTAAGGACTGGTACTATGAACAACCCGACCCATTTGAGCAAGAACCTATTTCACCGGCCGTGCAACGTCAAGTACAACTCAACACATCAAATACATTGGCTAATCTCGAACATGACCTCAGGTATAGCGAGTTTAGTATCCTACCACAGGAAAAACAGACAAAACATCTTTAAGGGCCACAAGCATTTTAAGCGAGTTCCATATGGTGGGTTTTTGAGAAACTAGTGTCGCATCTGCTTCATCTATAGCTGTGGCCCTTTGCCTTTCCATTGTAGGAGGTCTCAACATTCTATCTGGGGCTGGCAAATACTTTTTAGTGTGCATTGATCAATTCATATGCAAATTAGATCCATTATGGGAAGTGCGCTTGTTGATATGTGTTGCAAATATGGAAGAATATATAGTGCTATGTCTATAAGGTGTAATGTTATGTGGAAATGTTTGGTGGATATGCTCGAAATGGAAATGTCCAAAGATATAATTAAGTTACTTTTTTCAAATGCGACAAGAATCAACAAGAACCAAATATTACGACATTTCTCAACGTTCTTGGTGTCAGTTCACATGTGAGCTTATCCATTAGCGGTACCAATGGATGGATCTGGGGTCGACTCTAGAAGACAAATGGAGTTTTTTATCGTCTGTGTGATTTTATTGATTTCATGTGCTTTTGCTAGGTTCTTTTTTTATGTCGCATGCGTTTGGCCACAAATTGAAGATCTAAATAGATGAAGGTGTCCAAGACTAAGGAAGCAATTATTTTATATATGTGAAATCCATGTCATTTAATGGATTGCATTCTGATTCCAACTTCTTGAAGCTAATCACAAAACCACTATCTGATGATGCTTTAAACATGTATCCAGTTATTTAGCCTGTAATATGATACTATTATAGATCCTGCAATGTGGTAATATTAAAACCTTACCTCGCCTCTATCAAACTTCTTGTGCCCCAATTCTTGAATATGCAGTATCTCCAATTTCTACCATTTTTGTTTAAGATACCTTATATTTTCCATATGATATTCAATTTACGTATCATCATTGGGTTGTGCTACTCATCAGTGGGTAATTATATTTGCAATTCGTATAGTTGTCATAATTTCTAAACATCTTTTATCATTATCTAATATTTAGATGCAAGTAAAACTTTATTTTGGCATTTTATGCTTTGCTAATAGCTTAAGACCTTGCAAATCATTCATCAGTTCCTTTGCTATAGCCATCTTTGAAAAAGGTCGCAGTATAAATGGACCTTTTGAAGCAATATGAAGTTATGATTGTTTGTGCAAAGCTTGTATTTAGTAAAACATTTGCTGGATTACATTATTCAAAATAAATCTATAAGCAGAATGACCATGAACCTAAAGAAGCTCAGAAGGATGTAAGGGATAGGGAGCTCAAACAATTTCATAATGCAAATGTGGCATATTTTATCCTTTGGCCTCCGTGGACGATACAAGTCATTCAATTCAATTCTCACGTACTCTATGTGTGTTGAAAGTGAGTTGTAAAATATTAGCGACCAATTAAGATTATCAATACATAATGACCGTCCAAGTTTAATTAACAAACCCACAAGGTTTGCCAGTAATATTACATGTATTTCACTTTAAATTAAATCTTCCAAGCAAGTTTGATAAGATAGTTATATAAACATTTGATGTTACAGGTATTGAGTATTGAGACATATTTGAATTTTAAGGAAGTGGCTTCGTTATCACTGTATCCTTCTACTTTCAAGTTATATTACTTTGAGGTAAAGCAACACCATTTTCATATTTCAAAAGGCAACCCCTCCATCCGTCAACATCTTAATATCTTGAGAGTCAACAACTATGTTGAAACATATCAAAGAAATGATCATCAATATCAAGGGAAGAGAAAAAAACAGACTTGTTCTGATCATCAAAAGATTAATGACATGTCCAAACTTATTGGCAAAACAATAATGTTAACCGTGATGTTGATATATGAAGACCCGTGTGCTCTGCTCGAGGCAACAAAATTCCTATCTAAGTGAGACTACAAGCAAGGTATAAAAAGGATGGATATTAAAAGCCAAGAGCTACTATTTGTCTCTTGTATAGAAGGCATGGACGTGAAAGCCACGGTTATTATCATGTATAATAAAGTGGCATGGATCTAAAATCCAATGCCGAGAAGGATGACAATTAAGCTAGTGAGCAAACACAGGATCGTACCAAATGGCCTATGGGCCTTAATGAGGGATGAAGACATAGGGTTGTATTATATAAGATGGTAAATAGCAATAGAGCCAATGTGACAAGAGCATGTGCCTAATTAATGGCTGCAAAGGGAGTGTTCTGAAAGAAGTGGCCTGGCCGCAAAAGGAAGTGATGGGGAAATGCCAGAAGCCTCCATATGTACAGTTAATGACTATCTAAATTTCTTATGCTACCCATACTGGATCAAAATCACCTACTTGAGTGAAAAGAGTTATATTGCTTGTACTACTCACCCATGTCACCATCCAATTCCACCCATTTTAATGTCAATCAAAACGAAAGATTTTGCTTTTCCACCCCAATCGTGCATCACCACAGATTTTATCAAAGGAAAACCCAAGATTTCGACACTCAGTGTCAGTGTCTGTGGTCATTTTTTCCCCCACAATTATCAATTAACCTCCCATGTTCGCACAAGGGAGTACTTTATCCATTAAACTAGGTGCCACTAGGAAGGCCTTAAATTATTTTATGAAACCAAATTGTTTTTTGATAGTAATAAGTCCCAGCCCTACATCCAAATTGTATAACTTCGCTGACCATAAAAGCTGGGGAGGATTTAGAGTATTTTTGGCCTTTGGTGCAAAAGCACAATGTCAAGTATCCCATCACATAAACGAAGTTTGTTGTTGCTTCTAGTGTATTTGCCTCATCACACAAACGAAGTTTGTTGTTGCCTCTAATCTATTTCTCTTAGATGCTCTTAATGTCTTTTGATGTGACATGTTAACAAGACAATATGTTCTTACCTCAAGATAATATACAAAAGGGCAAAAATTGTAATTAAAACAAGAGATGTATCAGACAACCTCTTTATTGTCCATGTAGATGGAAACGAAATACACGTTCATGCAAATTATGCACATTCACAAGGGATTACTGACAAGCTTGTGTTATGACCATATGCATCTTATGTCCTCCTACTGCCTATTTAACGATTGTAAAAATCTGCTTTCATCCTTCCTCCACTAACTTTACAAACAACCATTGAGTATTCGACCTAAATAACATTCATGATTACTAACAAGCATTTCACTCCAAAACTATTTGAAGTGAGTAGTGTATCAAATGTTTTATATACAATAATATCAAATCACCCCAACTTTGCACTGCTACCACATCTCACTTATGTCACCTATTCCCTCTGGGCAATGTCAGCCTTGCCGTGTACATCTACTCTACTAAATGAATGTATGAATGAGTGAATTGATTATGATCGTCCAAGGAGCCGATACAAACGAGGGGGATGTTAGGCCTTTTTTTTTCCTAGTGCCAACGGCATTATTCTTCAAGCGGAGTCCTTTATATCCCTTCCCTATGGCTAGATTTAGGGCAATTGTTAGCAGTGTTGGTGTCACCACACTACTATCTTGTACTTATCAGGGAAAACGTTTTATCATTTGTGTATCATAGACAAGGGTACCTTAAAAGGAAGGTGAACTCCATGCATTCCAAAAGGTCAGCTTTGATCTATTTTATAGGATTCATATACTATGTTTGCATAAACACCACGCATAGGGAAGAGTGCACACATTTTTTTTTTCCAACGCGTGAATTAGGGAATGTAGAACATGGATGGGTCAAATATAAAAAATAATATGCCCAAAGTTTCTTTTGTATTGTCATGTCTGCACGATTTCCAAAAATTAGGCACAATAACGAATAGAATAGAAAAGGAAGTATCCTTTAAGAAAACGTGAACATGGACAATCATGTATGGCATCATGTTTTATATATACGGGTATCAAATGCGAGCCTTTAAAATAGCAACTAGTTTACTAGTACTATTTCTATAAATGCACAAATATGCTATATATAGTTAGATATCATAAACTTCGGTTCATGAGCTAAAGCATTTTATTTGTGGAAGATGTTTAGGTGTTAAATAGAATAAAATAGAATAGAACTAGTAATGGTGCCCAGCGTTGCTGGGCATAAGTTGGGAACCTATGTGGATGGAAACCTATTCAGCCCAGTCTTCTTTTCATAAATCAATATATTAGAAATCCAGTCTTCTTGGTGTAAAAGATTTTTGTGCTTTTAATACCCTTCCATTTGCTTTTTGCTCTATTCTATATTTCCCCCTTTCCTCATTATCCTACACACTTTCCTTTTTCCTTTTCCCTTTGTTCTTATTTTTCCTGCACGTTATCTTTTTCCCTTCCTTCCCCTTCCCCTTTTTCCCTCCTTTTTTTTAGCCCCTTCACCATCCCCTTCCCTTCCCTTCCCTTTTTCCCTTTCCCTCTCTCTTTCTCCTCGATAGGCTTTTTCTCTTAGTCTTCATCGCTTTCCCCCCTTCCCATTTTTTCCCTTTCTTTTCCCCTTTCTTTTCCTTTTCTTTTTTTCCTTTTCCCATGCCTTTTTTTCTTCTCTCTTTTCCCCACCTTTTCATATTCCCTTTTTTGCTTCCTTTTCTTTTTCCTTTCCCTTCCCTTTCCCACCCTTTCCTTTTCTCTATGCCCTTTTCCTTTCCCTTTCCCTTTCCTTTCCTCCTTCCTTCTCATTTTCGCTTTCTCTTTTCCCTTTTCTTATGCCTCTTTTCATTCGCATTTGTCCACCTTTTTTTTATGTGCCCCTTTTCCTTTTTTCCCCATCCTCCTCCTCGCCTTTTTCCATTTTCTCCTTTTTTTTTCCTTTTCCCCATGCTCTTTTTTCCCTTCCTTTTTTCCCTTTCCTCATCCTTTCCCTCTTCCCTTTTTTTTTTCCCGTCCCTTTTTCCCCATCCTCTCTTCCTCTTTTTTCCATTCCTTGCTCTCCACCCTTTTCCCCTCCTTTTTCTCCTTTTTCCCACCCTTTTTCCTCTTTTTTTCTTTTTCTCAAGGCCTTTTTATCTTCCTTTTTTTCCCCTCTCTTTTTCTTTTCCCCTTTCTACTCAGGCCACGCCATTTTTCCCTTTCCTTCTCCTCTTTCAGACCTTTTCTCTCTAACCTTTTCCCTTTCTTTTTTTCGATTACCCTATTTTGCTTCCCTTTTTCTCTTTCTTCACCCTTTCCCTTTTCCCTTTTTTTGCATGCCCTTTTCGCCTTCCCTTTTGCCCTTTTTCTAGGTTCCCTTTTCCCCTTTCCATCTCCCTTTTTCTTTTTTCCTCTCCCTTTCCCTTTTCCCATGCACTTTGTTCGTCCCCTTCTTCCACCTTTTTCCGTTTCAAGGTTTTTTCCTCCCTTTTCTCACCCTTTCCCTATTTTCTTTTTTCTCGATGCCTTTTTATCTTCATTTTTCCTTCTCTTTTCTCTTTTTCCCTTTCTCTTTCCCTTTTTCCATGCCATTTTCCCCTTCCCCTCTCCTCTTTCTTCACCTTTTCTCTCTAACCTTTTCCCTTTCTTTTTTCAATACTATCTTTTCGCTTCCCTTCTCCTCTTTTCTTCACCATTTTCCTCTTTCCTTTTTTCCCATGCTCTTTTCCCCCTTCCCTTTTGCCTTTTCTCGTGCCTTTTTTTCCGTGTTCCCTTTTCCCCATTCTATCTCCCTTTTTCTTTTTTCCTTTCCCTTCCCCTTTTCCCATATGCTTTGTTCGTCCCCTTTTTCCCACCCTTTTCCCTTACCCTTTTCTCTTTTTCCCACCCTTCCCTTTTCCTTTTCCTTTCTCCCTCTCTATTTCTATTCTTGTTTTCATTTTGTCCATGTCATTTTTCCCTTTCTTTTTCCCCTTTCTTTGCCTTTTTCCTTTTCCTCTTTTTCCCATGCCCTTTTTTCCTTTTCCTTTTAATACCTTACCTCCCTTCCTTTTCCTTTCTCCTTAAGAAATCAAATCATGACTAATCACGGTAGTGGAAAGTCGTGCGATAGATCTCAGCCTTCATTTTCAATCAGATGATCTCAGCCATTTAAATTAGGGCTTGATCCATTCAATACGATATAACATTATAATATAAGATAGGATTTTTATCGTCCACGAAGACCAATTGGCCTATGGGACCCAAATAGGAGGCGCAGCAAGCGTATTACTGTCCGGGTTAAAAAACCTCCTCCCGCCCTAAAGGGTTGTTTGGGGGAAAAACCGTGAGAGGAATAGGTTTGATGTCAAACTGTACAAATACAAATATAGATGGAAAATATGTACATGTATCAAGTAAGTGCCCGAGGACCGAAAGTGATCTCGCAATCCATGATCTCTTGAATGTATGAGCCCAACCTCCGGGCAGAAGCTCGTGCTCGGCATGTCATCGCGTGGGGGCCGGACGGCTTCAACATATAGCGTATTCGAATGTCATCATATGCCGGACAACTCTTAAGGGTGTGGCATTCGTCTTCCACAGCTGGTGCTAAATTAAATTTCTATTTCATATATTTTCTTAATTCTTTTCACCTTTAGAAAGTACTATTTCGATCAATTCATAAATAGCTATGTATAATTAGAAATTAAGCATCACTTCATGGGCAATTCATTTTTGAGATCTACAATCTAGCTTTCACTGTTCAAAATCAATAAGAATATTGTTATCGATGCAAAACACATCTTTGTAACATATGAAGAAGTGCACGAGTCGATCAAGGGTTCATAAACCTGAGTGAGCCTCATAAATTAGTCAGAGCTTTGAAGGAAGTGTTTGTTGGAAAAACTCCAATACTGACATAGGGAAACAAGCACACTCAACAACGACGACGACGACGACGACTGTAAACACAATAGATAGAAAGATAGTACATTAATTAAATCTTAAAACTGGCATTTACAGGAATCAAACCTACCTTTCTAACTTAGAACGGACCACGTAAAGTTATCTCATAAAAACTCCTCCTGTCCAAAACAACTTCTTATAAAGGCTACGCAGCTTATCAGCTGATTTTATGCAGGTCGGCTCTTTTGGATGAGTCTCATCAAAGCAGAACCATATCCAAGATATTTTGTTCAACCTGTTAATGGCATGAACTAACTCTGTTGTTCCCAAGCTGCTGAATGAGATGTGAGGAATAAACTGGGTACAAGATATCTGAAATGGCTTTTGATGCTGAACACTGGTCACCACAGGGCAAACTGATGGTCTGCACTTTGAATGCTTGATGTTGGTCTGCACTATGCGCTCTATGGCCCAAGACGTCCAAAGAAAAGTAGCACAAACAGCCATGACCAAGTAACTGGTTATGCAATAACAAAGCTTCTGGCTACAGAGGACCCTCAGAAGGAAATGCAGGGCATCATAAGGGCTTTGACACGTACTGGCGCCAAGAAGAGACCTTTTACCGATGGCTTGGAATCTCATCACCCTTTATCAGGCTTCTGAAACTCTTGTTTACTATCTAAAGGTCCATTTCCATTTTGTTTCTTATGATTGTTCTAATGATTTCCTTTACCTACGCATGAGCATCAATATTTTGCCTCTCTTTAAGCTCCAGTTATTGATTTTTCTTGTCTACTTATTTGCCAATCAAAGTGCCTTCTTTTTACCTATTTATTTGCGGCGTTCGTTGCAAGTCGAGCAACCAATTTACTTGATCATTTACTTTAGAGTTTGCTTGGTTCTTGTTTGCGCTTCGATAATCAGCTAGGTTTTCATTGGTGGCTAATCCATGACAAAATGACCATAACCGAGAAAACCCTAAAGCGGATGATCAGGTTACGACTTGCAACAAACGCCGCCCTGCTTTGAACAAAAGCAAAAAGGTCGATTTTGACCGGCAAACGAAAGGCAAAGAGAAATCAACGACTGGAGCTTGAAGAGAGTCAAAATATTGACGCTCATGCGTAGGTAAAGGAAATCATTAGAACAATCATAAGAAACGAAATGGAAATGGACCTTTAGATAGTAAACAAGAGTTTCAGAAGCCTGATAAAGGGCGACGAGATTTTCCAAGCCATCGGCAAAAGGTCTCTTCTTGGCGCCAGTATGTGGACAGATCTATCAAAGCCCTTGTGATGCCCTGTATTTCCTTCCGAGGGTCCTCTATAGCCAGAAGCTTTGTTATTGCATTTTCTTTTACAATTTGCACTGGTCCAAGGGTTGCGAGATTAATTGAGCAATTCATACTAGCGAGGTGAAATAGGAAAACTGGAGCCACTGGCCCCAGACGACAAAAAGAAATGAGGAAGAGAGGGGAGGGTAAAGTAACCTCGGGGAAGATTTCCAAACCGGAGATGCTCACACAAGCACTAATGCAAAAACGTCATGGTGACGGATCAGTTGCATTTATTGCCAAAAAAGTCCATTTTTTAGTTAAATTTATGCCATTTTAGGGTGCTGGAAGGAAAAATTGGTCTCAATTTTAAATTGGAGACACAATTTTAGGGTAAAAAAAAAAAAGAGGCCAAAATATAAAATGAACATGCCACTTTTGGGCATAAAAGAAAACAAAAAAAAAATGAAATATTTCATCAAAATATGAAAATATCTTAAAACAAAAAACATGGAAATTTTTTAGTAAATCCAATATAATAAGAGGACGAAAAACAATGTAAAGATAACATTAATAATTGTATTGAGGCTATACGCATATAGAATAGTAACTTTATAAAATTCCTACTATTCAGTCCTATGCGTGTATAGCCATTTACTTATAGAAATTTTTCCTTGCTCAAGGCCTATACATGCATAGCCACAAAATATAGCCCGATCAGGATATCCATTGACTATTAAACAACTTTCACCTATTCAAGGTCTACGCGTGCATAGCGACTTGACTATATAAAATTTTTTTCTGTCAGTGCTTGTGTGCACATACGCTCTGTATAAATTTTATAATTACGAGGCTTGGGACAGATCTGATGGATGCAGCAGTGGATGGTATTATTTTAATGTGGCGTTGTTTTATGCTAACAATATTTTTTGATAGTGCAAGGTTCTCGTAAACATGTTAAAAGTTTTTGCTTTTTTGTCCAAGCTTTTTGTTGCTAGCCTACATTTGGGTATCTCTAAACCCATCTCGATCCGAGATCTAGTTCATGCTCTTATTATACGTGTGGTGTGTTGTCCACATGATGTGTATTGGCTTGTTGCTTAATCAAGGTCTAGGTATGTCTAAAACCATCTCCGAGTTGAGATCTGATTCATGTCGCTATTATTACATCTGTGGTGTTGCTCATCCGGAATCCTAGGTTCCATGATCTACCTATGAAACTATTCTCAATACCCTCCCACGAGCTCCCTCTAATTCTTGGAGTCTCCATGACTTCATCGACGAAGTCGGGTGGTTCCTCCTCCTTCCGATGGCTGCTTTGGGGGCATTGATCCCCGACTACCGCAATGAATGCGGTGTTTGAACCGAGTTTCAGCCAAGAACGCATCTCAAGGCAAAAGGAGCTAAAAAGTGGCCTCGGGTTAGGATTAGGGTACTTATAGATTAAGGTTCCATGTCACCACCCATGTGGCTCCAATGGGGTGCTTCCATGTGGCGATGCCCAATAGGGTGAGGCCATGTGGAAATGGCCCTAAGCCTAAGGTTGGCTAAATTATGTGAATAACTTAGCCATGCTCCCTTTTCTCACCCATTATGGAGTACACGTGGCCCAAAAATATACATATTTATGCCCTTTCAATTATGTTGTATACTTTTTAATTACGAGTAATTAATCTCTCTCTCTCTCTCTCTCTCTCTCTCTCTCTCTCTCTCTCTCTCTCTCTCTCTCTCTCTCTCTCTCTCTCTCTCTCTCTCTCTCTCTCTCTCTCTCTCTCTCTCTCTCTCTCTCTCTCTCTCTCTCTCTCTCTCTCTCTCATGTTTATTGTTTCACACAATACATGACCAACCTTTTTTATTTTAGTTGTTTTTATCTTATGTATGTGTTTTAGTGTTTATGTTGTGCATGGATTCAGATAACATCTGTCTTTTTTATTTTCATATTTGTTGGGGATCGTGGTAGTAGCCTTATGATTTGTCCAAGCCCCTTGCCAAGGGGCTTATCACTAGCGTTTTTCCTCGAAAACCTAAAAGGACGAGGTTTTTTAATCCTGGTGATAAGCCTTTAGCAGGTGCATCATGGAAAAAATTAATGGCAAAATGAACTTAGCTAAATGACAAAATTTTGGCCTTGCTTGGAAAAAAATTGGCTAAACTGTGGCCTTTTTGGGCTAAAAAACTAAAATTTTAGCCAAGTCTATTTCCTTCCACCTCCATTTCGTTCCGACTTTTAGCTAATGCAAGAAAGTGTAACTGCCAAAATTTGGAAAGTTTAGTCAATAGGAGCTTTTACGTCAAATTTTAGTGTACTTTAGCCAAATTATCCTATAGTCTTTATATTTATTATGGTCAATTAATATTTAGGTCTTGAATTAGTGCAAAATAGTCAAAAGATAGATTTTTTTTTTTTTTTTTTTTAATAAAAGTTTAGCCAAACGTAAGAAAGTACAGGTGGTAAAATTTAGAAAGTTTAGCTAAACATTAGAAGCTTTCACCTCCATTTTTGGCATACTTTAGCCAAGTCTATTTCACCACTTTGAATATAAAAGTTCCTTAATTGTTTCCACGAGGTGCATCATTTAATATCTCATCATACATTTTATTTTAACAACTCAATTGAGGGAGTTGTTTTAGCCATATATTTATAATTTTATAGTTAGTTATTGGGTAGCTTGTGATGTGCGGCTACCCACTCTCAACCAATATAAAACACCTATTGAGATGAAAGAGCCTGTCTGTCGGTATGTAGGCTCTTTCATTCATTCATCCCAGCAAGTGTTTTACATCAGTTGAGAATGGGTAGCCAGACATTATAGGCCAACCAATAACTAAATATAAATTATTCAAAAATATAGCTTAAAACAACTCCTCAATGGAGTTGCTACAATAACAAAATATGATGAGATGTTGGATGATGTACCTGTTGAAGGCTTATCATCGGGATTTAAAAACCTGCCCTTTCAGGTTTCGAGGAAAAACCCTAGTGATAAGCCCTCAGCAAGGGGCTTGGACAATCGTCAAGCTACTACAATGGTCTCTAAAAAGTTTTTGAATATCGACAAAGCCAAGAAGCGCATATTAAGTGAATCCCCCTCGCACAACATAAACATTAAAACATATACATGAGATATGAACCTCCAAATAAAAAGGGTGGTCACGTTTGCCATGCTTGAAAAGAATAATAGAGAGAGAGAGGAAGAAAATTAAGTATTTACACATAATTAAAGGGGTGGAGAGTGTGCCCAAGAGGAAGAGAAAGGAACCGCTAGACGAGGCGAAGAAGAAATGCCGATTTGAGAAGTCAAGAAGACTCTTGCTATAAAAAGCTAAACAAGGGGTCCAAAACCGCATGCAAAACATTCCACGATGCATGCTCTCCTCATGAGAATATTGATCCCTCTGAAGTGGATCGATTAGCATTCTCATGAGAACTCACAGAATGATATTATATATGATGTTGAATATGTAAAATGAACGTCTTCTAGGCACGATGGTCTCATAGGCGTAAAAATAAAAGATTTCATTTCTCTCTCTCTCTCTCTCTCTCTCTCTCTCTCTCTCTCTCTCTCTCTCTCTCTCTCTCTCTCTCTCTCTCTCTCTCTCTCTCTCTCTCTCTCTCTCATGAGAATATTGATCCTACGAAGTGGATCGATTAGCATTCTCATGAGAACTCACAGAATGATATTATATATGATGTTGAATATGTAAAATGAGAGGCCCCGTGCCGATATTTGGGGTATTTAAGTAAGCTCGGAGGTCTAGAAGAAAACAGTTACCCAAGGTTAGCATTGAGGGAGACGTTCGAGAAAGGGTGGTATGCGGATGGTTTGACCTGGATGCACAAATGGGGGCTTAAGATAGAAGACCTTGGTGTTAACAAAAGCGAGAATCTATGAATGGGTTAAGGAGGCGGCATCGGCAAGGGTCCGCATAGTCCAGAGTGAAAATGTCTCACTATAGGGAGAAGATGAACCCGTCCTTGCAAGGAATGAGCTACCTCAATGAGAGCATCTCCATGAGCAAAAGACACGCAATATGTAGAATGCGGTTGAGTGCACATCACCTAGGGGGTAGAAGTAGGGCGATGGTACAATATACCCACGGAATCTGGGAACATGTCCGGATGTGTGGAAGCAGATCAGGTAGAAGATGAAGAACATGCAATCATTCATTGCCCAAATACCAAACTCGAGGGATGCCCTTGGCATACACATAAGCGACAAAGATGCAACAGTTTTTGATTTGCCCCTACAATGGCGGGTAGCTTCGATTGATATGATCACATGAGAGAGGCGAAATTAAGGCTATAGAAATGTACTTGATGGATGAGGAAAGAGAGGAAAGTGATGACGATCCTCATGAGGGGTTGTCGGATGATAACTAGAAATCTATATTATGTAATTGGTCTTATAGACACGATGGTCTCAAAAGGCGCAATAAAACACATCACTTCACTTCACTTCTCTCTCTCTCTCTCTCTCTCTCTCTCTCTCTCTCTCTCTCTCTCTCTCTCTCTCTCTCTCTCTCTCTCTCTCTCTCTCTCTCTCTCTCTCTCTCTCTCTCTCTCTCTCTCTCTCTCTCTCTCTCTCTCTCTCTCTCTCTCTCTCTCTCTCTCTCTCTTGGGGCTTGGTCGTGTAGGCTCATGGCAAAAACTAGGAAAGACACAGAAGACTATGGTTTCGAAGGGATGCGCTCTGGGAGGGTAAGAGTTCTGGCTGCTGCCAGTTAGTCCAAGCAAAACTAAAGGAAGCAAGAATCGACAAAAGATGGCGATGGGAATCGGGAAAGGCACAAAGGGCGTAATCTGATGGGTCAAAAGGAATAAAAAAAGGTTATCGAGAGGCGATTCCCGGCGGTGATTCGTGCTCAATCGAATCGGTCTTCTTCGGCCGGCGCAAGCGGATGTCGATGCAGACATCTGGCCGCCGCCAAAACCGAGGTCTTGGCTTCGGCCTCCTAGAAATAAAAAAGCGGGGAACTTCGCCACAAACCGGGGTCCCGCGGGGAAAAAAAACGAGGGGGACGCCAGGATTTTTTCGAGCTTTAGATTTGCAACAGGTCGCTGCTTTGAACTCCACGGAGAAAACAGGGGGATCTGTTAAACCCCCTTTTCTTGCCACCGGAACAGGAATGGGAGTTTTTGCGCACCCTGGGATGATTCAGCAGCAAATAGGTTCTGATTTTTCTGATAAATCCAGGGCTGGGAGCTTTTTCGCATCCTGGGATGCTTCAGCAGAAAATGGGCTCAGATTTCATGGCCATAATAAGAACTGTCATTAAAGAGTCTGTTCATGAAGCAGTGCAATCTGCAATCTCTGAAATACATGGGCTTGTGGCAGTAGAAGTGAAGAAGGAATTGGTAGCTATAACGACATCCCTTAGAGCAGAATACGAGCATTTCAAAACAGAAATTATGGTCACTCTGGAACAAAACAAAGAAGAAGAGACATGTAACAAGGGGAAGGGGACAGACTGCGACAAAACCGTAAATCTTAATGAGGAATCAATCTCAGAAATTAAACAACAGCTTGCAAGTTTCATGGAAATACAAGACCAGCAAAATAGGGCATTAAACCTTAGAATTATTGGGCTACCAGAAGAAGAAAAAGAGAATACTAAACAGAAAGTAGTGCAATTCTTCAATGAGCATATGGAGACCCGAAGACCATGGCATTCTTGGCGCTTTTAGAGTAGGCGTAAAAGGGGATTGGATTAACACGTGGTTGTAAAATTTCAAAACAGGGAGTATCGTTCACATATCCTGAGGAAAAGAACAGCATTAAAGGGACACAGTATATGGATAAATGAAGATCTCACTAAGGAACAACTACAGGAACACAAAGTACAGATGCAAATAATGAGAGAAGCAAGGCAAGCGGACAAGAAAGCTTTTTGGAGGAAGATGCAGAATAGGGACTCGAGACCATCAGGGTGGGAGCTTGGAATGTTAATACTCTAAAACCCTCTGATGTAGATACAATGGGCGATGTGTTAGCGGTACTTGATCTGGTATTTTTCTTAGAAACAGGAGAACATGAAGGGCGGGGATTGCCCTCGATTGCTGGGTTTACTCTCGTTACCTCAATATGGAATCATAAAGGCTGGAGGCTTAAGGGATATGGAGGCATTGGGTGCTATATTCGTACAGAATATGCTCATCTGGCTAAGCATGTAAGTAAGAAAACCTCAAAAAACTATATTTGGATTGAACTTCCTGGTAGAAGTAAAAGGCTTTTTTTTTGGGGATGTTATTTCCCACCAAGAGATTCGCCAACCTATAACTATGGAGATGTTGATCAAGATGACCCATTTCATTATTTAGAACAAGATGTGGTGGAATTATCGCAGTTGGGTGATACTGTGCTCATAGGGGACTTTAACGGGCGCATTGCTAATAGACAAGCAGCCATTAGTAGTGATCAAGGGGAAGCAGTATGGCTAGAAATGCTAGATGAAGAGGAAGTGATGAAATCCGGCTGGGCTAGAGTATCACATGATACGGCTAGATGGGCTAATCCCCAAGGGCTTCATTTGCTAAATATGTGCAGCGGACTAGATCTCTTGATCTATAATGGCACTAACAGATTTCCCAACACGGGATTGCGTACATGTCGAGATGCGAGCGTGGTGGATTATGCAATTGCAAGTGCGGATTTTGCAAAAGAAGTTAAGAGCTTCTATATAGGAGAGGTACGTACTGAATCAGATCATGTCCCTTTGATTATGGAAATTTATGTTAATGGAATGCCACGGCACACTAGTCTCATACCTAACCATCGCATTTACATGCGCCAAGATAGAAGGGAAAAATTTCAAAAGATCTGTGAAGAACTTGTCAGTAAAACTCACTGGCCATCTGGGGCAAAAGATATAAGTGACTTGCTTTCGTCAGTATTGCTAAGTTGTGCTGCACAATCTTTTCAGTCTAAAAGAAGGCAATTGGGGCTCCCTTGCAATTCCTGGTTTGATGCAGAGTGTAAAGAGAAGAGACAACGCTATAAGCAAGCCGTAGGTAGCTGTAAGCAAGACCTTAAAAAAGAGTACATGAAATTGATTAAAGGTAAGAAAAGGGAACACTTGCTTAAGAAACGTGAAGATATGGTCAAAGAGTTGATTGTTGAACCAAAGAGATTCTGGAATAGACTGAGATTTAAAGGAAGGCATGAGATGAAACTGGACTTAAATGTGCTAATGCAGCAAATACGTAAGCTTTACTATGTCCCAGGGATAGAGGAGGTACAACCTGTGGAAAAAGGGGATGAGATTTTCTGAGTTTTCCGGTGGATGATATTTTGGGTGGGCTCTGAAAACTCTCTAATGGGAAAGCGGCCCGGATATTCAAGGGCTAGTTTCGAGAAATGGTTAAATGGGCTGGAATGCCTACAAGGAGATCCTCACTATAATGTATAATCAGCTCTCGTGAAGGTTTCCCAACATCTTGGCGGATGAACGAGGTCATCCCACTACATAAGGCAATGATGAGATGGATCCAAACAACTATCGTTATGATAATGGTTAGTAGTCTTTTTCCAAGCTATATGCTACTATTCTTGAGAGTAAAATAAATAATTGGGCAGAGGAACATGAGGCCAGAGCACATGGGCAGGCAGGCTTCAGGAAAAAAAGGTCCACGATTGATCACTTGTTGACATTTAGAGGCTTGATAGATTCTGTCAAAGGCACCAAAAAACCTATGTTCGCCACTTTTGTAGACTTTACGAAAGCGTTTGACATGGTACAGCGGAACTATCTGTGGCATAGATTGGAGGCACTTGGGGTACCCTCTATTCTGCACAGGGCTGTGAAGACTCTTTATGAGAAGGTAATGGTTCAACTTTCATTTCCATTATCTCAGAAATGCCCGGATCTAGTGACGAGTAACATTGGGGTTAAACAAGGCTGCCCTCTTTCTCCCACATTATTCGGTTTGTTTATAGATGAGTTGGAGGATTGGATGGCCCAATTTGGTGGAGACGGTGTTGCATTAGAAGGGTATGTTATTTTGCTATTGTTATATGCTGATGATATTGTATTATTGTCACGAAGTATGCAAGGGATGCAGCAACACTTAGATGCTTTGGCTTCCTTTTGTGATACCAAAGGCATGAAAGTGAATATGGCTAAGACGAAAGTGATAGTGTTTGGTGCTAACAAGGTGGATAAATTTGCCTTCTTCTATAAAGGAGATAAGTTAGAAATTGTGGATAGCTATAAATATCTAGGTCTAATAGTGGACAAAAGTCCTAGCTGGAATCAAGCAGTGGAGCAAAAGGTTAATGGAGGCTTGAAAGCTTTATATGCCATGCAGCGTAAGTGTCATCAAGCAGAAATATGGGATTTCAGCCTGAGGAAGATGCTTTTATTTCCCTGGTACAAACAAGTAGTACTATATGGTCATGAAGTTTGGGGTCCGGGATTATCCATGCGAAAAAAAAAGATTGAGAAGGTACAAAAAAGAAATTTTTCATGCGAAAATTAGGCACTAAAATACAAACACCTTACGATATGATGCTAGTGGAGTGCGGGATGCTACCCTTGGAACTTGAAGCCCTAATCAGACTCTTGGTATATTTGCAAAAGATCCAGACACACGCAGAACACACTTGCTTGCCTCATTTGGCCCTTGAAAGCAGTCAAGGGAGAGGGTGGTATGCTGATATTGTGCTTTGGCTCAAAAAATGGGGGATGAATATTGCGGACTTAGAGTCCAACAAGGATAATATCAAAGGTTGGGTTAGATGGCATGCTATCCACAAAATGTGGAGTGTACCTGAAGTTAAAAAAGAGCATTACAGATCTGTCATGAACCCTGGGTTACGAGAAGCTGAGTATTTAAAAGCTGGATTATCGGTAAAGCTTAGACATATGATAAGTAGAATGAGGCTCAGCTCGCATCACTTGGGGGTAGAGATTGGACGTTGGGCAAGAATACCACATACATTGAGACATTGTAAAGTATGTGGATCATCTGAAGTGGAGGACGAGGTACATGTAATTTTGAGATGCCCGGCATATCAGTACATACGCACGAAGTTTGGTATACATGTATCAGATTTAGTGGGCTTCTTTGACTTATCTCCAGCTACAATCGGACGGTTTTTAGTAGAAGTTATGCAAACTAGAGACAGCAATATTGAAAACATAAAATCTTTGGTGGGAGCTAGTGAGTTTGAGTATGAGAAGGAGAGCACTAATATGTTCTTACCCGAAGACATATTAGATGATATTATATATGATGTTGAATATGTAAAATGAACGTCTTCTAGGCCTGATGGTCTCATAGACGTAAAAATAAAGATTTCATTTCTCTCTCTCTCTCTCTCTCTCTCTCTCTCTCTCTCTCTCTCTCTCTCTCTCTCTCTCTCTCTCTCTCTCTCTCTCTCTCTCTCTCTCTCTCTCTCTCTCTCTCTCTCTCTCTCTCTCTCTCTCATGTGTATTGTTTCACCACGATGCCATGACCAATTTTTATTTTAGTTGTTTTTATCTTATGTATGTGTTTTAGTGTTTATGTTGTGCATGGATTCAGATAACATGCGAGTCTTTTGGCTTTTCATATTTGTTGGGGATCGTGGTAGTAGCCTTATGACTGTCCAAGCCCCTTGCCAAGGGCTTATCACTAAGCGTTTTTTCCTCGAAAACCTAAAAGGGCGAGGTTTTTAATCACGGTGATAAGCCTTTAGCAGTGTGCATCATGGAAAAAATTAATGGCAAAATGAACTTAGCTAAATGACAAAATTTTGGCCTTGCTTGGAAAAAAAATTGGCTAAAGCGTGGCCTTTTTGGGCTAAAAAAAAACTAAAATTTTAGCCAAGTCTATTTCACGCCCCCACCTCCATTTTAGGTCAGGCTTTAGCTAATCATGAAGAAAGTGTAACGCCAAAATTTGGAAAGTTTAGCCAATAGGAGCTTTTACGTCAAATTTTAGTGTACTTTAACCAAATTATCCTATAGTCTTTATATTTATTATGGTCGGGTTAATATTTAGGTCTTGAATTAGTGCAAAATAGTCAAAAGATAGATTTTTTTTTTTTTTTTTTTTAAAAGTTTAGCCAAACGTAAGAAAATGCAATTGGTAAAATTTAGAAAGTTTAGCTAAACATTAGAAGCTTTCACCTCCATTTTTGGCATACTTTAGCCAAGTCTATTTCACCACTTTGAATATAAAAGTTCCTTAATTGTTTCCCTGAGGTGCATCATTTAATATCTCATCATACATTTTTATTTTAACAACTCAATTGAGGAGTTGTTTTTAGCCATATATTTATAATAATTTATAGTTAGTTATTGGGTAGCTTGCGATGTGCGGCTACCCACTCTCAACCAATATAAAACACCTATTGAGATGAAAGAGCACATGTCATGCGGTATGTAGGCTCTTTCATTCATTCATCCCACAAGTGTTTTTACATCGGTTGAGAATGGGTAGCCAGACATTATAGGCCAACCAATAACTAAATATAAATTATTCACAAACAACTCCTCAATGGAGTTGCTACAATAACAAAATATGATGAGATGTTGGATGATGTACCTGCTGAAGGCTTATCATCGGGATTTAAAACACACCCTTTCGGGGTTTAGAGGAAAAACCCTAGTGATAAGCCCTCAGCAAGGGGCTTGGACAATCGTCAAGCTACTACAATGGTCTCTAAAAAGTTTTTGAATATCGACAAAGCCAAGAAGCGCATATTAAGTGAATCCCTGCACAACATAAACATTAAAACATATACATGAGATATGAACCTCCAAAATAAAAAGGGTGGTCACGTTTGCCATGCGAAAGAATAATAGAGAGAGAGGAAGAAAATTAAGTATTTACACATAATTAAAGGGGTGGAGAGTGTGCCCAAGAGGAAGAGAAAGGGAACTGCTGAGACGAAGAAAAAATGCCGATCTGAGAAGCTGAAGAAGACTCCTGCTATAAAAAGCTAAACAAGGGGTCCAAAACCGCATGCAAAACATTCACGCATGCATGCTCTCCTCATGAGAATATTGATCCTACGAAGTGGATCGATTAGCATTCTCATGAGAACTCACATCATGCATCCAAACTCCCAAAAAAGAAGAGAACTCTACTTACCTTTTAGGAATCGTGAAGGACGAAAAAAGCCCGGGGATTTCACCATTAAAAAATGTATGATACATGTGCATGACTGGTTAGGGTTTTTGTTTTTGTTGAACCCGTCCGCATACAGTTGAAGAAGAATACGGCTGCACCACCATTTTTTCGTAGGTGGTCGTGAAGGGGAGGTCTGGACGGGAACTCTTTACCCGTTTGATACGTTTGGGGTTCTTCAAGATCCGAGGCTCTGTATCATAGGGGTTCTTCAAGATCATAGGGGTTTGGAATATCAGGTCTTTGAGTCTGGTGGCAGATTTTTTAATGTTTATACTCCAATATGGCTTTTGGCATTCCATGCCACTGTGCCAAGAACAGGTACATGTGATTTCAAATAGAGAAAGCGTGAATCACAAAACCTAGCTTACATTGTTTTTATGATTACTTGCTTTCATAGCATGATTTATGATGCCATTGTGCTTAAAAACAATCTTGTGCTTTGGAAATGTAATGAGTAACATTGGATAATGTTAAAACCAGCCTTACAAAACATTGAGCGGTCCTAGGGCTTTCCTACTTGGATAATGGAGCTTCAAATATTTTGGAGTGCGCTACACAAAAGGTTATTGCAGTCTATTTGTTTCAGGAACATGAACATGCGGATCATGTTCTAAATATGATAGATGAAACTTAGATAAACTTAGATAATGTATGCCTATTAGAGAGCAAACACATATGATGTTATAGTTTTCTACAATTTGGACACATGACAAGGCTTGGGACTACAATCTGCTACTACCAGAAGGTGTAAAATGGTGAGTTTCTTAAATATCATGAACTACTGATTTTACTTGATGTGCTAGAAAACATAACTTGAAAACTTTATGAACTCTAGTTGTTTTTTCTTACAGGGGGTTGTTCTATCAAATGTTTTTTCTTACAGGGGTAAACTATTGAATTCGCCAGAATGATTCAACTGGATTTGTGGGGAAAAGAGGGGAACAATTGCTTTGCAATCTGTGCCTACATGATAAAAGCCAGCATGTTGTTCCAAGTATTAGACGGCAATGCACCTGTAGAAACCCAGAGGATATTTTTTATTTCATGCTTTATCAATCTGCAGCAAGCTCGATTGAATCCAACATCTTTCTATCAGGCGAGACTAGTTATGCTACAGATTTCTGCGATTATGAGCAACAATCACCTGTGGGCATTATAACTTCAGAGATAAAACTAAAAGCATGCTTGCGGAGATCACTGAGTTGGCGTCAGTGATAAGGAGGAAATTAGTGATACTAATTAGTTGAGGTCAGTGAGATGATATAAAAGAAAATAAATCTCTGTTAGATAAGTATAATCAGAAAAAGGAGGAAAACTTTATCAATTCTAGACCTTCCCAAAGTTGCATAACACCAAGTGAAAGCGGTTGAATGATATAGCATGGATTAAAGCTGTAAAATTATAAAAGACTTGGGTAATAACTCTGAAGTGATGGTTAGTTGTACACCTGGAGAAGCTTCAGTTTCAAAAAGTAGCAGACCTTCCCAAAGTTGCATAACACCAAGTGAAAGAGGTTGAACGATATAGCATGGATTCAAGCTGTAAAATTATAGAAGGCTTGGGTAATAACTCTGAAGTGATGGTTAGTTGTACACCTGGAGAAGCTTCAGTTTCAAAAAGTAGCAGACCTGAAGGGTTTCATAAAAGCCAGTGAAGTGAAGAATGCTCCTCTGCTGTACTAGGTATACTTTTAATAATTGCAAATCTGCAATTAGTCCATTGCACTAATCCATTTCTTTATCTGCTCTGAGCAGATTGCATTAAGGGCCTACTGATTGCCCTTTGTGCGTAAAGGTTTTCAAAGGCGTTTTGACAAAGTACAAGTGAAGGTTTCTATGTTCCATGGCTATGACCTATTGGTCGGCCTGTTTGCTAAGTTATGTGCATCTTGATGATTTTGGGCCTGTTGGTCTTCTAGTTTGACGTGTTGTATTGTTCTTGATATTAATATTTAAGCTTTTATTTTGTTCAATATATCTCCAGGGCTTAGAAATTGATAAGGAAAATTATTGATTCTAGTTGGCACTCTTGGTTAGAATTGGGAGTTGACTGTTTACGCTAAAGGATATGAAGGATGAATACCTAATAGGGATGTCGTTAAACAAATAAAGCAAAAAGATAACAGTTAAGGCCGCATTAAAATAATGGTTGGCTATGTGCATCTCGATGGTTGAAGGCTGTTGGTTTTCTAGTTTATTAAGATGAGTGGTTTGAAAATTAATGTTTTACTCCGCTCAAATACCTAAAGGTTTTGAAAAGCATTAAAGATAACTTTATATTCTGGATGGCATACACTAGGTCAGAATAAGGATTGATTTGTGGCCCATACTCTTAAGTGTGTAAGAAGGCAAAAATAAAGGATGAGACACCACCTGTATAAGGTGGATAAATGATAGTATAAGCAGGTTGAACATAAAGGACAAATAGAGGTTGAACACATGATAAATAGAGGATTCATTAATGCCTTCCAAGTAGAAGGATAAGGATTGAATACACCATATAATGCTAAAAAGATAATAAAAAAAATATAAAGGTCTAAATCTGGAATGGTGAGGTTGGAATACACCATAGAATGAATATAAAGACTATAAAATAACAACCAAGACTATGGACGAATATAACAGTAGAAGCTGCACCATCAATAAGATATATGGTTGGGCCAAGAATAAATGACCCTTAGTAATATTATGGGCTCCATTTTCAAAAATAATATGCATGCATAATATGTACTGATATAAAGTATTTTGGTGCAGGATGAGGTCGAAGAAGTAGAAAGAACTATCAAAAAAGAACCAATAGGAGAAATATGCTGACTAATCTAGCAAAACAAAAGAAGGTGAGAATACACCTTCTTTTCTCATCTAAGGTCTAAGATCAACATAAGAGTTTGTAAAGCTCCAAATGGCTTCCTATTAATTGATAATAGGTCTTATAAGTTTTGGCCTCTGGGAGATCTATGCAACACTGGCTATAGATATATAAAAAATTTGGCCCGAGCCATGCAATAAGGTAATTTCAGGCTTTTTGGGCTTTTAGAACCTTTGGCTGTATGCCATATGACATATGCATTTAGAATAATCCAACATTCCATATGAACATTCCATTAGAATATTCTAGGCATTTAGAATAATCCAACATTCCATTAGAACATTCCATATGCTATAATCCATATAATCCTTTAATCGTATAATACCCATATGCATTCTACAGCCCCGTCTACAACCCTATACATTCTTACAACTACAATGATCCGAGCAATGATCATTATTTATTCAATGTAAGGGATAGATGCAATGAAGTAGATCAGAGTTTGTAGGTCTGATTTTTGCTTGATTTTGTGTTAATGTAGGCATCGGTTGGTCGCAAGATATGGCGAGTGTTTTGTTGTTGCCAATCAAATGCTTTTTGAAAAATTGTAGATGTGATGTAGCTGCAGAGCTATAATACTTAGTTCTTCAATGATAACTGATATAACTATGATATAGTCGTGATATTCAGTTTTTTAATCGATGATGTTCAATTATGAAATAAACTTTTTCAGTGATAAAAACATATGTACAAGTGAAAAAGTTAATCAATTGTAACCCTTAAATTAGTATACACGAATGTGGCTTTCCAATTTCCATCCCCCCTTTTTTTTTTTCTTTTTTTTTTTCCAGGGTAAGAGTGTATTTCTTATTAATAAACATGTAAAGTACAAGCAGTCCACCACAATGGACCATAGAAAAAATTAGGACCGATATTATGGATCCCTATGCATCAACGCTATGTGCACTCTATGAACTCCTATTTCCATTTTAGCATGATGATAGAGAGGCCATTCATATATTGTTACTTAGATGGTTTCCTCGACTTGTCCCAACACTTGACAACATATACGTCATATATATATTCTTTTTCACATTTAGCAACTACTATTTAGATCAATTCACAAATATGCTATATATACTTAGATATATTAGACATGATTTCATGAGCTAAAGCTTTCTATTTGTGTGACATGCTTAGATACTAGAAGCTTATACAAAAATTGAATATCTACTTTTCATTAAGCTTAATCTTTTTGCACTCTGGACTACCACGATTAATCGGATTAAATTCGATCGTCGACCCGGATCATTATGTTGGAGCCCCGGGCATCTCTCATTTCGTTTATAGTCATTTATGATTGGAGGCACCTATGATTTTGAAATATGAAATACGATTTCGCTTAAGGTTTTGAGGGAATATCGAACCTCTATACGACTTTGCCTAAGTTTTTAGAATATGAAATACGGGAGGTCGAACCTCTACCAAAATAATTCAATGTCCTAACTAAGACTATTTTAACCAATATACCTAGTGAGTTAATGTAATTATTTTTTATCTTGAATCTATAATTTTTTTTCTTTTTTATAACAACTTATTCGATTGTTTTAGGTATATATGGTAGACTACTTTAACCAATATACCTAGTGAGCTAATGTGATTATTTTATCTTGAATCTATGTTTTTTTTTTTTTTTTTTTTTTTTTTTTTTATAACAACTTATTCGATTGTTTTAGGTATATATGTTCTATGGCTTCGAGGAATTGTTATTTTTATATCCATACCCAATCGCCCTAGAACCCCATGTTATTTTGCTACATATTCGTATATGCGATATATAGTTAGATAAAAAGCGCCAATTCATGAGAGATACGTTTTTGAGGAAACTACTATCTAGCTTTTCTATCCAAAATTGATAAAAATATTGTTAGTCGCAAAATGATACATCCTTATAACACGTAAAAGAAATTTTGCTTCAAAGGGTTCATAAACCTGGTTAGAGCTTTAGAAATTGATTAGAGCTTTGAAGGAAGTGTTTTTTGAGAAGCTTCCAATAGCGATATAGAAGAGCATGCACACTTAACAGCTGTTAATACAATAGACAGAATAATGTACATTTCATAAATCTAAAAATTGTCATTGTACAGGAGTTAAGCCTAATTAATAATTTATGTGGAAAGAACATGTCAAGCAATGATATTCGATATTTAGTAGTCACAAAAATGTGAATGAAGGTACCAAGACCATGCCAGTGCACTGAGCATAAATACAAGGCATACTCTAGAAAGTAGAGTACTTGTCAATAATTTATTTTGCACTTATCCAGTTACACTTGCCTATATTCATCTGAGAACTCAAAACAAATAAATGATTCTCCTAGCTGTGTCTTTTTGCCTTAAAATATAAATTAAGCAAATTAGTTAAGAATGCCCAGAAACCTTCTTATATAACTCGTCCTCTGCATTGCCCAAAACAAAGTACAACAACGGCTTAGATGTCACTATCTTTTGTAAGGATCACAGCCCTACCAACCTATTTTAGACAACCTCATTCTTTTTATTCCATTTATCCTACTCCAAAAAAATAGAAACACAAATTAAAATATTTAAAAATAAAATAGGAAATAAAACATTTTTTGGCCTTACCATTTGGTCCTTCCTCCTTTGTTTTATATCCATATATTCAATCCCAAGAGTCTATGACTCTCAAAAAACTCTCGCTCTTCACGAGGATAATGTCGAGGGTGAGTATATACTAAGAATAGATTGAGGAATCTCTTATCTCATAACTTTAAGAATAGTAAATTGAATCAACAATAATGGAATAGAATAGAGCAGATACTAAACTTTTTATTATCACAAGTAGAAGACCATTTTCAATTTCTTTATTTTAATATATGAGATATTTTCTTCTCTTATTATTTCCCATTGTTGCGTAATCACTATGAGGATTTACTGTCTCCACTAGCTAGTTCTCTAGTATAATACCTTTATACGACTACCTTATAATAAGTTTTCTATGTTTCCCTTGGACATCTGATCACGTCATGAACGTGGTTCATGAATGTTTTCCATTTCTGAATTGCGCACTTTCCACTATAATTGCAGTACCCTTAAATATCGATATTTTTGCTAGAATTTTTAAATTCTTACATTTCTCTTTAAATTTATTTGCCATCCTAAATTCACTAGTTACGATGCCCATCATTGCTGGCCATAAGTTGGAAAAACAAAGAGGTGAAATCAAGCATTCTGCTATGCATTGGACCAATAAGAAAATAGAGGATAAGTTATGTCTTCCTTAAACCCCTTTGGTTTGGGTGCATATTCACCTGGGGGGTGACTCAGGAACCTTGAGTGTTGGATAGGCATATTCACCCCTTATTCCTTAATCTACACCGTAAAAGTTCCTCGTTTGTGGGGTATGCAAGTACAAAATTTGCTATCTTGTATAACAAGATTCGCAAAATACTATAAGATTTCAAAGCGAGAATACTATATGGTGTTGATTTCAGATGCGTGCAAAATACAATTATGAGGGCTTTTTATTGCCCTACCCTCACCCCCGTGTGAATATGCACCCAAACCAAAGGGGGTTTAAGGGGGGATTTTATTTAAATGTGTTGGACCCAATGGTTGTGTTAATTTATGTCAATGGTAGTTATGTGTTGGTTGTTAATGTCAATGGTTGTTATGTGTTTGGTTGTTATGTGTTGGGGGATTTAATTTTTATATGTTGGATGTTAATGGTTTGTGTTGCAAAAAAAAAAATTTGGCCCCTTCGGACCTTAGGGACATCACACATCCCCCTTGTGACAAAAAATTTAGAATTTAAACCCGAAAAAACTAGAATTCATTTGAGGCTTTCATCACTGTAGCTTTTGAATTTCATCACAATAAAACAAATAGAACATAAGTAAAAGTTACCATAAAGATAGAAGCAGATTGATCCCATTATTACGAAAGTCATAAAGTTTGCAACACCCATACACAAACATTTTTCAACTAGAATTTAACAACAGCCCTTTGGCCTCCATGGATTCTTGTGGTGAGAAACCAAAGTGGGAAACTTTTACGCTTGTTAGCACAAGGATCTAGAAGCCTTGGAATTTGCTTAATAAGCGCCTCAAAATCTAAAACTGCATGGTAATTTTTGCAAGCTTCATTCGAATGAGCCATAAAACAATATCCAATAGCGCAATCCTCAGATTAATCACCGGTAGAATATGAAAGCCTACCAACCCCGGCTGAAACATTGTTGTTTTAGCATAGATAACTTAATCAAACATATCCATATCATACACTATTAAAAAGATCTCGGAGAGCTTTCCAACATAATAAAAATCATCCGAAACGAGCTCTGGATCAAAAGTTATGATAAAAATATGTTGCCGGGAAAAAGCACTACATGCGCCCTTCAAGCCCTTCATGTGCCCATTATGCACCACACACACAAAAAAGAGGGCTTTTGTTGTGAGCCATTGGTTGTTGACCATTATGCACCACACGCACAAAAAAAGGGCTTTTGTTGTGAGCCATTGGTTATTGACCATTATGCACCACACACACAAAAAAAGGGCTTTTGTTGTGAGCCATTGGTTGTTGACCATTGAAAAAAAAAGGCTAAAATCAATGGCTCTAAATGGTGCACTCTAGATGTGCGCATTAGTACATCCATTTGAATACATCACGAAACCATCACGAAAACCTTAGTGAAAAGCGTCTGAAAAACACAAAGAAAACCCCCTCTTATTATGCTACATATTTGTGCTTAAATTGCAAGCAGTTCCATTGGTCTAGCAATAAAATGTGTTGAGTGAAATCAAGCATTCTACGATGCATTGGACCAGATGAAAAAGAGAGGATATATTGTGTTTTCTTTATATTTGTTCTTAAATTGCACACAATTCCATTGGTTTAGCAATAAAATGTACTAAGACCAAGTACTCTGTATAATAATACTCTATAAGAGGGTAAAAGCATGTTATCAGTGTCCGGTTTTGGAACCTGCCCAAAGTACCTACACTAGGTACTCCAAAAACTAGTACTTTCTTTTCTCCCTTTTCATCAAAATCAATACACAAAAGCAAAATAGAAGTCCAAGACATGTTAATATTCAATGCTAAGTGAAATACAAACCTAAGTAAAGATAAAAAAGAATGCAATAATTTTTAAACTTAATATTTATTGAGACATTACGTAAGGTCTCATGCCATTTGATTAATTCAGCCAAGAGGCCTTCTAAATCATTTGCCTTCCCATTTGACAATGTACTAATATACTCTTTCACCTCTGCCTCAGTGAAAATATCTTCTTCCACCGTGCAGCCTTTCATCCTAGAGGCATGTAGGGCATAGTAGAATTCCTTGACAAATTCCAAAAGCTGTGATGTCTCCAAACTATGTTCTGCGGTGTGCATGGCAAGCTTAGACCAGAAGCTTTTTGGCTTTTCTTCAAAGAGTACATTAAGACCAACTTGTTTTGTCTTGTAAAACACCTTCTTCTTCTTCTTTGAAGCTTTTTTATACCACTGAGATTTAACTTTCAGACCTTTCGACAAAGATTTTCTCATTTGTGAGCATTCTCGATCCCACCAAGACTTGAATTTACGTCCGAGTGGGCAAGCTCTGGTTTCTCCAAAGCTCTTCGTAGCTGCATTCAAGATTGCCTGCGAAAAAAGATTGAGCATCAATATCCCCCTTGATGTCCTCGACCAGTTCTGATAAAGCTTGTTGATAGGTTTCTCTTTTGACATAATCTAGCTTAAGGGACATTTCCTTTCACCTTTGTGTTTGTGCATAGGCACATTTTTCGATTCTGGTTGCTTATCCATCAACTCAAAATGGGTATTATGGTACAAAGTACTTGGTCTTGGGTTAGGGTGTTTCTTAAAAAGCATCATTTAGTGGTAAAAAGCTAGCCAAAGACTAGTTATTGCTTAAGTTCTGTTAAACTCCTTAATTCATATCACTACTGGCACAATTCAAATTTCCCACATGAATTTGAAAGTGGCATTTGATGCATTCTTGATTGAGCAAGCGCTCCGACTGCATTCTACTCATGCGCTTCACAAGCCACCTTCTCAAATGCTCAGGCGCTCGTACTTTTCTCTTCAGGTGTTCAGGCATTTTTTCTTACAGGCTCAGGCATTCTTCTCGTTTTATCAGGATGAATTTTTGGGTGAGTTCAACCACTTCCAGCCAGTTCTTCCTCAATATGGTTATACTGTTCTGAAAGCTTGAATAGGTGACCAGTGCTTGCTCCTGCTGGCTTCTTTAACTTGTATAGGGATTCTTTGTTAGATTTAGATGCACAGAACGACCACTCGTTAAACCCCAAACCCTCTTTGTTGTTCTCATCGATTAGAATGCTGTCAATAAAGATCTTGATCAAATCACTGCTGCGATCTTGCTGATCAATGAAGTTGATATGAACTTGATGGTGTGTGATGTTGATAAAGATCTGTCTAGGAAGATGATGGTAGCAATCCCCTCCAAACTAGAGGCGATCGCAACTGCGATCTTCTAGACCTGTAGCTTGAATGAGCAGCTAGTAGCTTGCGTTTTTAGCCTAGCTTGAAAACCCTTCACTCGATTGATCTCGATAATTGGAAAAACGTCCATAGAGATATTGAGCTGGATCAAATCGAAGTTGTGATCCTGTTGACCAGCTGAGGTTGAAATGAACATAGGGGGTGGTTGATAAACAGTTGTTCAAGAAGATCGCGGCAGTAATCCCCCTCAAGCTAGAGGCAATTGCAGCTGCGATCTTCGAGACCAATCGCTTCAAGCATCTAGAAGCTTATGTTTTAAGCTTAGCAGTGTCAACAAGGGGCGCCGGGGAGGAAAGGAAGCACTCAGAAAAAAACCATATAAACCATGGGAGTGTGAGGGAGGGTTTTTTTTTTTTTTTTTGGTCCAAACGTACTGTATTAGTATGGAAGGAGGCTGTTCCATATAAATTATATAAGAAATATGGTAGGGATATTTGAAATATGAAGGAAATCTTTTAAGAAAATTTCATATAAGGGTTAGTTTCTCTTGACCCTATGCACGCACATGCGCTATGTGACTTATATCCAGGCCTTAGCAAATCGTATATATACTTTTCTGGAGAAAATTATCTACTTTGTTCTTGACAATCGCCGTGGCGATTGCTCGGACCTGATGTTGATTACAGATGTCTTCAGAGTTTTTGCTCGTAGTCAAGGGTGTGGTTGTGGCTAAGGGTAAGATTTACACTTTCACTAAACATCACAATGTTCAAGTTCTAGATGGAGCCTCTAATGTTTTCATTGACTCGCTTCTCGATGGTTCAACTAGACTACATTTTGTTGAACCCGAAATAGACACTATAGAGTAGGCATGCGGTGCATTCATACTCTGGCCTATAGCTGACATTGTAATGGAAGCAACATGGGGTGCACCAAACATATCCACCCCAAAAAGGCAATTAAAGAAGATAAATCGGCAGATTCCTGACAAGGAAGGAAGTCCTTCAGTAATGGTATCACCTAAGGTTATCACTAGGGATTACTTCATAGGATGCACGTTGTGACAGACCCTATGGCATGGGTACTATAATATTCATAGATCCAAATCATTCTATAGGGGATGAGTTTATTGCTGCCACTATCATGGATGTGCTTCATATGCCAGCAGATCCATCAATGCAGTGTTTGGCTTGCATCGAGCCTCAGCTGCACGACTTGGTGCATTAAGACATTCATTTATGGTTGTGGACGACACCCCATTATCTAAGAGTCTGGGAAGAGTTGTTGATGAGGCATCAGAGGCAAGGAAGAAGCATTTTAAAGAACTAAAATCTGCTAGTTCGAAGAGAAAATAAAATTTAGGTAACACACGAGGAAAGCAAGCAAAGAAACCTTCTAAGTGTGCTAGAAAAATAACCGACCAGGCGGTTAAGGAGTTCATAAAATCAAAGTGATGTGCTAAGCTTTGATGTTCCATGTTTTCAACTAAGGAGATTGCTAGCCTTAAAACCTTCTACTGGAACATAAAGTCTTCGGATCAGATTACCTTTGTCTACAACATGGTTGACTTATGTGCTGCGGATGGTCAAGTGATGCTTGATAACAAGGAGGTCTGCCAGCAAGCATGGCAGATGGCGTATGACATAGCTTTGTCGAGCTTTTTATAGATAAGGAAGAATTTTATAGAGGGCCACAGGGTAGTTGAGCATAGAAACTCAGGTTCAATGAAGACGAGGTCTCACACTCTTGCAACAGATAGTGTATTCACATTGTATGTCAATAAGAATGCTGAGACTATGTCGCAATGGACAAGAGAGAATATATTGAAGCTACCATTCGTTCTGACCAAGAAGGATATACATAAATAAGTTGATATTGTTGTGGAAGAGCTGAGTGGTAAGCATATGTCGTGCTCTTCTTTCTTGCATATTTGGAAGGATAATCATTCGAAGGTTGCCATAGCCAAATGCATCACTTTTTCCAAATGCAAGACCTATATACTTATCAAAGAGAAGCTGGCTAAAACACGGGATCCATTGGAAAGAAGAGAGTTGGCATGGATAAGGAAGGTTCATACATTTGCACAACTATCTTGTAGAAGCCTTTACTGGTCATGGAGAGCATTGGGGTACAAAATTGCCAGTGAGGTACAATTTTTGGCGAAGCAACAAATACATAAGCACTATGAGAGCACAATGAGAAGACTCGGATCATCATGACTGTCAAAAATAATCAACGGCTAGAATTTCTTAATATGAGCCTGATGCTTCATCATAGTAGCGGCTCTCCATTTGTGGCATTTGATCTACTTCACCAAATAAAGAAAGCTATGGCTCTTGAAATCGGCATCCAAAACCAAAAATAGATGTGAAATTGTAGCTTCTACATGTGCATATTTTGAGCACAATCATGAAATTTCAGATCAGGGTTGCCATAGAGTAGAAGCCAATATCTTATAAAATACTTCATAGAATTGAGTGCTGTCAGTTCCATTAATTTCGTAGCAGGAAAACATTTTAGAACACCAAGTTTCAAGTAAATCCATCGAGTATTTTCAAGTATTTTCACAACAAGAGGCGAAAAAATGATTTCTAATGTTTTATCGTAAAAATCTAATATCTTACAAATTACACCACATAATTTGATGACGTCTGTTCCATTGGATCCATAATACAAAAATATCTTTGGAAGCCAAGTTTTAGATCATTCTATAGAGAATTAAGATCATTCAGAATATCTCACAAATGGCTTCATAAAATGTAATGTCTATTCCATTAAATTGGGGATGCAAAAGCGAATTAGAAGGTCAAGTTTGAGTCAGTTTCATGAAGAATTCTTGTGAATCATCCAAAAAATTACTTCATTATATGCTTGTCTAAATAAGCACCAAATGTCATGTGTTTAAAAACTGCCGGTTTTAAGCACTCTTGAGAACTGCCAATCGGAGACCCAAAGATCCGGTTTAGATCTTTAACCTATATCAAGATATTAAGAAGAATATCTTCTTGCTTGTGAGGCCACCTAATAGCTGCAATACCTGGTTAGCTTATGCAGAAGAAAACCCTATAGAGGACCCAAACGAGCCGCACTACGAAGAGGTGTACGTCTCTTGGGTCGAGCCTATCAGTAGGAAAGCTATACCTTATCCCAAGAACTATGTTGATTGTTCGAAGAAGAGATGGATGCCTAACCCTAATGATCCGCCTCGATACACGCATGTAAAAACCATTTATGCATGAGAAGTTGAAGGCATGCCTTCAATTATATTGATCCCAAGCAATATGGCCTCTCAATTAAGAGACATGGTTGCTAATGAGGATAAAGATGATGATAATGATGAAGAATAAACTTGTGTGTCGACCTGAGTCAAATGTATTATGCTTGATTGTTTAAGAGATTTAAAAATAGTCTTGCTAGCTAGCTTAAAATGAGCAAAATGCGTCATGCTTGCTACCTTATTATTGAGCTAATTGTGTCATGTTTGCTAGCTTAAAATTCTCAAATTAGCTGGGTTTTTCTCAAATTAATGAATTGGTGCTTACAAGCAACGAAAAAAAAAGAAAATGGCGTATATCTATTTCGACATACCCCATTAATGAGGTATATCGACTTCGGTATATGCTAATATATAGTGCATGCCATTAATTGGCGTATATGAACTTCAATATGCTCTTTATGAGTAAAATAGTATTAGTGCCTACAAATGTTTTAACGTTCTTTTTGACACAACTTATGTCGAAATTTGTAACGAAAAAACTGATGCATGCTTTGACGACATATTGACCCTTACACTGACATAATATTTGACAAATAGTCTGAAGTTTATCTTTATATATACTTCAATATAGGCCACTTTAGAAAACCATATTTCCTTTTGAAAAGCACCTCTTGAAAAACTACACCTGCTAATACACCACATCTGTAAAACGGCACCTCTTTAAAAACAACTACCTGGCACAAAGTTTTGCTAATATATCTCAAAGGAATAATCAAATCTTGCCTAGATCTTTATCTTAATCTTTAGCTACAACTTTCCAACATAGGGGCACGAGGGGAAAATGGCGTGTTTCCCTAGTTCAGTTACTCTAGTGAGTTCGAAATGTGGTTTTGATTTTGCATATGAGGCCAAAGCATCCAATTTACTCTAGGGACTAACTGTTATAACCTATGGGGCCAAACTCGACTTGCTTTATGCAACTGATCGACCTTTTGCCCAATGCACTCCTTGCATTAGGGTTTTTTTGAGATTAAAAAAGGGCCTTCAAAAGATGCCAACTAAGCCAAATGAAAATGAACTACCAATCAGAAATCAGAGCCTGATGGGTCCAGTCAGCAAAACTGTTATAACTAACTCACTGGATCACATTTTCTAGCATAACTTTTAATAGAAAAGTCCAAATGAGCTCTCGTTAGTGCAATAGATAGATCTCGTTGAGATCTTTCCAACCTTAGGTGCTTTGCACATATTTTAACCACTTATGATTGTCAAAACTCAAAAAAATATGGTTTTGACCATTTTTTACTATCCTACGGGGCTAAAAGATATGCAAACCACCCAAGGTTAGAAAGATCTCAATGAGATCTATCTATTGCATTAAACAAGAACTCATTTGAACTTTTATATCAACACTTATGCTAGAAAATGTGATCCAACGAAAGTTAGTTATAATCTGCTTTGCCGACCGGATTACCGCCTGCTTTCTCGATTGGTAGTTCATATAGCTTAGTCAGCAGTTCTTAGAAGGCCCTTTTATAATCTCAAAAAATCCCTAATGTCTAGTGTGCTAGTCTAAAATGTAGTATGTACTTGCAAAGAATATGGACATTCGATCAATCATCTACTCTCGTAACATGTGTCCTAGAGTAGTCGAACTATGTTCTGAGCCATCGCGACAATGCAAGTTTGAAACTAGAACATGTATCCTAGGGTAGTCGAACTGTCATTTCGTACCTTTTGGAATGCTCGGTCTCATGTTATCCAAATTTTGTTACAAGCCATCATGACTATGCCAGTTTGCAACTAGTGCCTCGGGAGGGTTTTTGTGTTTTTTGCTCTTGGAGCCTCTCTTTGGACCCTTGAGGAAACCCTGTAAGGAAGCTCTCGACCACTTTAGAGACAAGGAAGGCTGCCAAAACGTAAATTTTACAGATTTAATGGGGCTTAAGTATCAGGGCATCAAAACTGCTCCATTTGCTAAGCATTGCATGGATGTGCCAATCTCCCTTCGTTGTAGGGACACCATGGGAAAATGGAATATTCCTCAAACAACATATGGTATTTTCAAGTGTGGATCATGTTTTGGGTTGTTGGGACACTTCCATAGCGTGTGTCATGGCGGGCTGGAAGGCCCCAGTATGCCATGCAAAATAACAATCACAAAGTAGATCTGTATTCCTAGGGCCATTAGTCACACTTGTTTAGGCTTTGGTAGAGTCCGGGTTCTTCTATAACGTGGTTGAGGTTTGGTGCCCGGTAAGATCCCTAGAATGACCTAGAGCGGTGCGTGAAAGCCTTCTTAGCTCGAGCACTTAAGGTAAAGTCCACAGATTCAAATCAGATCCTATTGCAAGAGACATGTTATTGCCCCTTCAAAGGGCCGACCGACCATCATATCATCTACTTTCGAAAGATGGTTGGTGCTCGTCTTCCCAATTTAAACATGTCCGACATTGGATATGGGTACACCTTAAAGCCCTGTTGGAAGGAAAAGCGAGCTCAATGGTTGTTTCATGGAATGTGCAAAGTGCGGTGCATACACAGTTCAAACTACGAAAAGACGTTCCCCACTTGAGGCAATAGCTTGATGCTTTCTTCCTTAGCAAACTCTAGAAAGCGGTGCCCTGGAACATGTTAAAATGACACTACCAGTAGCAGATCAACCCCATACTCACACGATGTCCACAACATTGTCTGCATACACATTTGCTCATGAAGAAGCGCATATGTTGATAGCTTCCATTCGCACAGATGCGCATCGCGTCCGCATTGAGATAGGAAGATGGATTCGAAAGGCACTCGAGGATACGATTTGCCAGGGTTGTTACCAGGGGTTATTGAGGATGAATGTCATGCCCTTCAGACTTGTGCAACATTCAATCATATCCAGACACACTATGTTGAGTTAGCCTCGCATAACCAGCCGTTATGTGTGGGCTCTGGGGGCTTATTGGGATCATATCTTCAAGGCATGGATACACGCACTCAGATATGTCCTTTGGCACGATACTGAATTGTCGCCTATAATATCATTATATAGTTTATTAGCATGCTTATTATTGCCAAGGTTTTTCCCCCAAAAACTCTTAGGGGCTTAATCCTAACAGTAATACGCTTTTTTTTCTCTTTGTTTAGGTCCCATAGGTCAATTGGTCTTTATGGACGATAAAAATACATTCCATTCTACTCTACTCTACTCTATTCTATTATATCGTTAATTTGGTGAATAAAGATGGATATTGCCAATGATGAGCACATGCATCCGCTCAGGCTCTTCCATCACAATATTCTTGATATAAGCCCTTTGATCATGGTGGCAACAGAGACCAAGTAACCACTTGATCCCTATCTAGATGGATGCATGAAAATGATAAATAATGCCATGTGTATAGCTTAAAGGCATGAATTCTTCTTGAACACGATATCCTTTGCTAGTTCATGAAACCGTATGTTTGTAACATATGGTTTCAATGGTTTTAGGGTTGTATTGTATGTTTTTGAGTATGGATTTAGGGCAAAAACGAATCTTTTTCTTTCTCAGTATTCTTGGAGTGGCGTGGGTGGGGTCGAGGAGCTTCGTTCCATGGTTTGATGCAGCGCTAAGTTTAGAAGGTAGAGATTTCTGTTTATAGGAAGCTGATACTGCATTACATGGCGAATCCGGCCCAGATGGACTATACAAAACAATTCTGGCAGCTTCATCATAGGGTTGTGTTTGGATGCGTTCTGGGCAGAGAGTTCCATAGGAGGCATTCTTGGACGGATCTGGAAGGTAAGGGACGAGCGGAAGATAGGTTGCTTGTTATGCAAGAGATGCTTCATTTTCTTGGTCATGATCCATTCCGGTGTGTAGCCTTGGCTACGGTGGCCTCTCAGGATGATTCCGGGCCATTCAGGGTATTTCTTAAGTCTTTGATATGGTTGTGCTCCAGAGGTTTTGATAGATAACTCCCTTTGTTTTTATTTTTTTTGTATTCACTGGTATACAGTGCCGAATTTAGATGCCCTGGCTTCTTTTTGCTCTTCATTGCTAAGTAACCCGAATTTCAGTATGTAATCTTAAGTTCTGCATTTTGTGCATTAGCAATTTTGCACATATATGTGGAAGACGCCATGGCACTTTCCTGTTTGCTTGTGCTGTTTTTTGATTGCAGGTGTTTGGCATTGTGGAAACTGAAAGAAACTTAAAGAATTCCTCTTCTTTGCTTCGGAGAGGTGTGACTTTGTGTTATTGTTGCTCATTGTGTGCATGATTAAACATAAAAGTAAAAAAAAGGATGGGAAAATGCATTGGTGTCTGTGTGCTTGAGCATGTGCATGGGATTAGCCCCTGCCCTTTAAGGGCGGGCAGGCCGCTTGGAGCTGCGCAATGCGCAGGGGGTTCGAATCCCCCGGTTTGTTTCTCCATTGTCTTTGCAGGTGCTGAAGAAGGCTTGGGCATTGAGGCCTGGCAAATTGTTGTCTGTGGGCCGAAGCTGTACCGAGGGCATGAGGTCGTTGTTCCCAAAATGGGTTTGCCGCTGGGTCGCTTGGCTATTGTAGCAGCGGGAAGCTTGTGGCACAAACCCGAATCGTCTATTAATTTAGAAGTATGATCCGGTCCCTCTTTTAGTTCCTCCAATAGTGCGTAGCATGCCTTGGAATAGGGACTTGCTATTTTGAAGTCAAATCACATTGGAATCCTTTCCAATGGTCATCAATTGCCCTTAGGAATAGGGCCACATCAAGATTTGACCCCATCCCCACCGAGGTGTAGGGGTGGGATCGCACTAGAGGGAATATCCCTCGAATATTCCGTGATCGATGGCCTGAATTCACTAGAAACCCATCGACCATATAAAAATGCAATTAACCACGATATATATCAACATTTGATTTATGTAAGTATACTTTAATGCATCTAATGCTTGAGCATCTAATGCTTGAGTTGTTGTAGATAATGTTCTGGACAATATAGATTTCGTATTTGAAAATTACCTGTTTGAATGTACAGTGTATTGGTTGCAAAGGCGTTCATGGAGATCTAATCTAAGGAACAAGACACCTCAATATAAGTTCATATTGAAACACAAGAGTGAGATACAAACCTTCCAAATTGGAGGGGTACACGACAAAAGCACTTCAAATAGAAGTCTTGCTTTCAATAGAGGAGTTGTTACTGCAAGCCACGTGATTCACAGAACACAACAATTTAACAGTCAAGGGAGAATGAATCAAAGAACTAAAGTAATAATACCGTTGAAATGAATACAAAAAACCGGAATAAATAAGTGAACTCCCAAAAATGCCGATCACGTGCATTAGTTATGAATATTTCTTATCATATAAAAAAGCATATAGTAAAATTATTTTATTTTTATATATTGGGTGTATGAACTTAACATAAATTAGAAGATAGAATAGAAATTTCCTTTTTCAAGAACGAAATAATTTCTTTTCAAGAATTGTTTCAAAAATTATTTTATGCATGTTAGATGCGCAGACACCCTGACTTGTTTTGAGAGCTGTTTTATGCAAGTTAGAATTCCTAAAATTTATGCATGTTAGAATTCCTAAAAATTATACAACTTTTTTCCTGTATCATCTTTGCTTAGACCCATCCACCTTTATTTTACTATGTATGTTTATATAGTCAACCCTATCTTATAGCTTACAACAAAATATATCACATTACATGACATCTGATAACAAATAAACTTTATAACAATCCCAACAATACGCTGTAAGATCAAATTCAAAAAATAAATATATTGTTTGAAACATGGACAAAACGAATGCCTCATTCTTCAATAGATATTATATAAGTGGCCACACACATAATATAGTAGCCATACCCATACGTTGTCCTTCATCATTGTCCTTCATGGGACAAAAGCTCAAATGCTTGCGTTGAAGTTCCAAAGATGCATAATCAGAACAATTTTAAAATTGCCAATCGAGGTATATGCTAAAACATTGGTGGTCGGCATTCGATTGTGGCGGACCTACAATATTCGAAATGCAACAGCCCTACGCTTATTGTCCTCTTATTGCTTGTTATTGATCTTCAATGCCCCAAGCATCGACCGTGGCTTGAATGATATAGAGCATTTCCTTATTATCCAAATGCAATACATACGCTCAAGAAAGGCAATAGCCATGTTGTTGCCTCACAAAGTAAGGTTGCATGTAAGAGAAATGAAGCAAGCCCATACCACCAAATAGTGCAATGACGTTATGACTAGTCCGATGATGGCTAGGTCCTTCACCGCAACTAGGGCTATGTTTGGAAGATCTTCTACTACCGCTTGCGTGGATAGGGTTGAGTAGAGACTCGCACAAGATAGAACAACAAGAAGAAATTAAGTATAATAAGCACATAGCAATATATATGAGTAGAAGTTTACCCAAGTTGTAAGGATGTTTGGGGTTGAGAATCGCGATGCTTTTTGTTGTTGGGAAAGTTGTAGCGAGAAAGGCATCGGCTGCTCCAATACTCGGAGGTTCCCTTGTCTCCAGTGGTGTAACCACGCTCATAGCCGATAATGGCTTCCCGGCAGCTTCATGAACATCCGACAACTGAATAGGAGCAAAATGGATGGACTAAAAGTCAAATATGATGACAATTACTACATTTTTTCCTAAATAAAAATTTGCCTCCATGAAATTCTCTCTCCAATGCCGGTGCATACCTTACGTCTGAGCATGTCATTTTGCTTCTGAAGTTCAATTTCCTGCATCATCAACGCTATAATAAATCATTTATTCCTTGCGCTCGGTAAGATATATGTAACTTTGACATAGGAAAGTAAAAGGACGTGCATGCCAATTCAAAGGAGATATGACTTTTAGGGTAATGCTTAGGAGGAAATATTTTAAGAGGAAGGAATATTCCGTTTCAGTAAACAAATGGAACATCTAATTATAGCATAACAGAAGACTGATAAACAAAACTAAACCATGCACATGCAGAAACAAGATTCAAAGGTGCTCACCTTCCGGCGGAGTTCTTCAATCTGTTCCATGAGCAAATGATCCTGAACGGAAAAAAACTCGTAGTAAAAAACAGAAAGACCTGCTAATCGGCAAGCCTAAAAGGAAAAAAAGGTGTAATCAAAACCTTCCGGGCGCGGACTCGGTCCAATCCAGAGCCGAGCTGCTGCTCCAGAGACTGCAGCTCCTTGATAGAAAGGTGGCCGAGATCATCGCCCAAAAGGTTTCTGCACCAAAAACACGGCCAGAATCATGGGCTGATGCAACCAGCCGGACCATTTGTTTTGAACCGATAAGTAGAAGCGAACCTCTGGGCCTGGTTGAGGCGTTCGATCTGGGATTTCAGACGCAGCACTTCGCGGCTCCATTCCTTTGCAAAAGCACGGCGTTCGGATCAGCGTTCAAGGTTTTTATTGCTAGACTGCTAATAACAGCGTTGTGCTTACATGAGAATCATGGCCGACGTAGGACGATCCGCCGGAATGGCCCTCTGGATATCTTCCATACCGATCTAGTATCTCCTTCATGCTGCAAAATATCTCAAACAAAAATGTCTCAAACAAAAGCACCCCTCGATTGGTCTCAAACAAAAGCACCCCTCGACTCGATTGGTCTCAGTAGACGATAAAAATCATTCTTCTTCTTCTAAAAATCATTCTTCTTCTTCTAAGTTCACTGACATTTTCCTCTCTTGCATTTTCATTTTCATAGGCCTATCCATTCCCCTACTATATCTTATTACCATACTACTATATATATGTAGATCTACAGATACAGATGTGTTTTTTCAACGTATGTATATGTTAATATATACCACAACATGGCCCGCAATCAAACCCAATGTTCTTGGATCTATGCACTATATGGTATATCTATATGAATATCTCAATAAATAGGAGACAACGCGTCGTGCTACGTGCATGTGCATATGAATTCCACTCTTTTGCCGCTTATCCTGGTGCCTTGGCCCTTATTCCCTTTTAAACAATATAAGCATGAGCTCGAAATCATCTTCTACATAATACACACTATTAACACGTTTAACAATGATCTTCACCTTGATCTCACCCACTTTCAGATGTGACGTAAACTCGACATCCTTGACTTTTCATCTCTCGTTAATTACTTCCTGAACTCAGGGCGAGGGTTCGGTCGGGGATTTCAAGCTTAGATAGATCCTATAATCTATACAACTTAATAATATCTTAATATGATACAAGTTATAATCATGTAAGTTTCATGTAAGCTTCCTTCACGCAAAAGATAAAACTACATCCATCTACTACTACTAATTATTGAACATATATGTGGACTTCTCAATTGATAAAAGGTACAAAGGTCCACCTATTATTAAAACACGTTCCTAATTTGACATAAGGCTTCCTATCAAATTGTAGGTGGAGAAGGGTCCCACTCTGGCATGTGGTGGGTGGGGGAGTACCTTGAAAAGGAAATAGGAAGACAATGGACTATGGTAAATATCAACCAAGTTTTTTCGTTATTTTTGCAGTCTCTATAACCAATGAACAAAAATGGCATCCAGGTATCTTTTTCTTCCCACATGTACATGACAGGCGCAAAAGGGGCAAAGGTACCATGGGTAACATAGAAAAATACACAAAAGCCTAGCAATAACATAAATGCTGCAGAATTCTTGCATGAATAAGGTTAAAATTCATTATGGCTATGCGCATGCAAGTACTACCACATGCAGCATTGCACCTTGCTATAGCAAAAGTGATAATGAAGCCTTCACTAACCCCATAACATTATGTACTATTAATAGAATTCTAGAGCTTATGTGTTACTATATGAATACGGTCTCGCCTGTTCTACAGGACTAAACTCAGTCATGTGTTGATATGAAAAAAAAAAATATAGCTGCACAATCATGGCTATCTATTTTGCGGCATTCCAAATGATATACTAATTTACTAAATTTGGCATTTACATCCAACTTACTTTAATGAATCTAAAGCTTAATTTCTTAATCATGTCTTCCATTCATAATTTACATCATAAGCACATGGGACGGGCTATAAGCATCCTAGTTGAATGTAAACAAGATAAAAGTCTGTCAGCACAGACTGAAATAGCAAAGCTTGGGGCCCTCTGGCCCAACTGACAAGAACAGAGTGGTGGGATCGAATCCATAAAAGATTCTTCACGTTGTTATTATTAAATAGACTATTATTACTAAATAAACACACAAGTTGATATTGACCAAGGATAATAGTGCCTTTAAACTATGAATTTTAGGTAATAAATAATTCATTTGAAAAGAAAATTAAAGACTTTCACTAATTTTAGTAAAACATGAATATTCATTCACAGATACTGTTAGAAAATGTTCATTATCTAGCTGAGAGCAAAAAGAAACATTCAAAGATGAAAATGTAAAGTAATGCAATAGTGTGTAGCCACTAATCTTGTTGGCCTTAGATTAGACCATGTTCATGAAGTATCCAAAGTTCAGGGAAAATATAGAAAAGATGCTATGACCTGGTCATATAAATCTAATGGCTCAAATATAGAATTGTGTAAACAAGCCAACTAGTGGAAATATTAAAATGCTGATAGAGATTGGGAGGCAACAACGTGAGAGGCAATAAAAGAAAAGAAATGTCCCCCTTGAATATAAAGAAGTTGAAATGGTTTTATGACGGATATAAAAGGGCAGTATATACTATGCCATAGTTTGAATCAATCTGCCATTCTTAGAAGCTGCGAGTAAGAGATTCCTCGATCCATTCTTAGAAGTAAGAGATTCTGAGATCTATTCTTAGTATAGGGTCACTCTCAGCACGCAAGCTCTAGCAATGAGAGTTCTCGGGATTGATTATGCTATGAGGCATGAAAGGCACGAAAGAGAAAGAAATGAAGTTTATGTTTCTTTTTGCCTTCTTGGGTGTGTGTATATATAGTAAGGTAGAAAAAAAAAATGTGGTCTAAAAATAGCACGGGTAGTGGTTAGGGCTAAACCAAGGCACCGTTAAACCCACAAGTGGGGCAGCGATCCTGATGCAGGATGGCGACATCTGAGCCGTTGTTGTACTTTTGGCCTGGGAAAATGCAGGTTTTGAGCTGTATGCGAGTTATGTAGGAAAAAAGTATCCCAAAATGTTGGTGCAAACTAGTTGGCTTCGTGATATGGGCAAGCAAAAATCAATCAATCCCTTTTCTTAGTCCTGCTTCAGATTTCGCACTTGCAGGTGGGAAGCCTTGTCCCACCGATATAGTACTATACTATCATGTTTTGTGTTCCTGGCATGGGATGGGATTGGGTGTTACACAGTCCTATTCCGGCCAAGGCGCGCTTAACTTTTGAGATTGGGCTCATGAATCACGAATCTTCGAATCTATTTGTCTGCAACTAAAAAAAATCTGTATTTCTAAAACTAAAAAAACTACATAGACTACTATCCTCAATCCTCAGACTTCGTCAGACTAAAATGAAATCTACTGACTCATCGAATTCTAGGATAGACTGGAATAGATCTCCAGATTAGATAGATCTGTATCTGGAGACCGCAATTGAAGCAGAGAATTCCAGAAATGCAGTGTGAACACCGAATTGAAATAGAAACATAAGCATTTCATGAAAAAGAAAAAGGAAAGAAGAAGAACTTACTTGGTACTAGCATACTCAAACAAGCGGCCAGTGCTGGAGAAAACAATGACAGCAACCTGGGCGTCGCAGAGAACAGAGAGCTCGTGTGCCTTCTTAAGCAATCCGCCGCGGCGCTTGGAAAAGGTCACCTGCCGGCTGGTCGCATTCTCAATCCGCTTGATTTCTATTTTACCGCGGCCCATAGAATATAAACTCAGGCAGAGAAGAAGAAAACCTGAAGAAGAAATACTGAAACCTGGTATTTCTCTTTCAGCCCAAAAAGCTCCTTTTCTGGCATCAAAACCAGCACAAAATCTCTTAAATTTTCTCCCTATATTTATCCCCCTTCATGCCATATCCAGCCCGGTCGCTTTGCCTATCCGACCAGCCGATCCAGCAGACGGGCCTCCTTGCTTTGCCCGTTTTAATTATATTTCCTCCCTCTGCACAGAATAGAAATATTGCAATCCTAAAATGGCCTGATCTTTAAGTCCACCCTGTGGCATTTAGCCTGCCTTTGGGTTCAAAAATAGTAAAGCCAGTTCCCAAAAGCCCCACACATGCTCGCCTTCCTTTCTCGGAATCGAGTAGAGCTTCTAACACCTGTCACTCTTTTTTTAAGTCCCACAAATAGACCTTGCTAAGGGGTCCTCTACTTCTATTTGTTTTGGTCCTCTCTTCCTTGCACCTCCATCCTATTGGCCAAGCAGTACCCACTTGATCTTATTTTCTTGCCTTCTATGCACTCTCGGACAATGAAGCGCTCGCCCTCAAGATCAAGATTAAGATCAAGACTGGGATCCCCTCTATAAGTCATGCACAACTTATCCCCTTCCCACTTGATCTCTCCATACTTGACTAAGTTGTTTCACCCTTGTACCTTCTACTAATCTTATTTCATTTTTACTTGCACCCAGGGCACTGTACCCACACTTGTACCATTGTATGACTTCTTCATTTGAGACCTGTACCTCTGCTAAAATCTTATTACATTTTTACTCGTGCCCAACACATTTCTACCCACTCGTTACCAAAGTATAACTTCTTAACTTGACGGTTGTGCCCTTCTATAACTTCATAACCTCTGTATATTCCTTCCAGGGGATTCTTACCCTTTCTAGTCAAGTAGTTACCCTTTGGCTCGCAATTTTTATTAAGGTTTCCACCTTTAGCACACCGACTCGCTTCTCTTTTCACAACCTTTCCTCTTTGCTCTTCACAGACTTCATTGATGCTGCCAACCTGGTCCGATGCTGACCCCCCCCCACTTTGCCTTTGTTGCCATTTATTTGTTCTGGGTCCTCAGATGAAAAAAGCAAGATAGACAAGCGTAAGATGGGTAAGTGTAGATTAAATTATTGATAAATGACGTGCTTTGTGTTGTACGTCTCGTTGTATTCTGTACAGTGCACTGACGTGGTCGCGTTACAGCCATGCGTATTTTCGCGGCTACTAATATCGAGTGTTCGCCATTGTTCAGCGTGTTCCGTTGTCTTCCACAAGTTATTTAATTAGCTTAATTACTGGACAAAATGACAATTTGACAGTTTAATTAAGCCTACTACATCTCTTTGAATTTACAATTGTAGGGTAAGTTTTATGTTGTTGTTAGGTGCATGTTGTTCTTTTATATCGGTCATGAAGTTTCCTCAATAAACACTTCCTTCAAAGCTCTGACCAATTTATAATGCTCTGACCAGTTCACGAACCCAGACTGGTTCATGCATCAAAAATTACAAAGATGTAAGCTAGCACGGTTTCTATCATTTTTGCATCGATAACAATATACTTATTAGTTTTTGATAGAAAAGTGAGAGAAAACATGAATAATTGTATGAGAGTAATTCTACAAATATTAAGTCTTGGGTAGATGTCTCAGGAATGTATCACTCATGAACTGATGTTTAGACATCTAACTACATAGAGCATATTCGTGCATTGATCTCAATAGTACTTGCAAAATATGAAAAAGGATTAGCCAAGGGATAGCATTTGTATAGTAATAGGAAATTAATTTAGCACAAGCTTCTAGAGCTTAAACATGTTACACAAATAGAAAGCTTTAAAGGCCAAGAGACAAGGAAAGAAAAGAGCGCGCAAGTTGCCTATTACTTTAAGGGCTCGCATTTAATGTCCGTACATGCAAAACATAAGATACATGAGCACATAAGCATTGTGCACGTTTTTCTTACTTTTGGTTTAATTGACCATTGCACATTTCCTTTATTATATCTATCTTCCTTGGAAATTGTGCCACCATAACAATGTAAAAGCTGTCTAACATGGGGCCTACTTGGGGCATATTTTTAATGTACTTGTGTGCCCATACCAATACATGTTTTATATTCCCTACTTCATTCGATGAGAGTTAAAAGACGAATGACACTAGTACCCATGTAATATGCATATTTGTACTTAGTTGGTATGAAAAATTTAAAACATTAGTCTGTTGCGTGAACTGCTCATCTTGTTTAGAAAACAATCTTGTCGTAATACACGCCAGGCCATGATTACTGTATTTTTGGGCTAAAATTATAGCCTGTGACTTTCCACCGCTTCTATATATTCTCTCCGCCTTAATCTTCTCTCACAAAGCTTGATTCGCCTGCAAGTCTAACTATGGCAAGCCTTTTCTGCATCGCTGGAGCTATGGCTATGGCTTTACCAGAACTACTTCCTTGTTTTTTGCACATCGGCACATGAGGTTCTCTATTTTTCTGCTATCTGCAATTTTTCTAGATCGTGAAGGAAGAGCAGAGTATTTTATTCCAAGCCGTTTGAGTAGGTCGAAGCACGGATTTGAGTAGTATTGAAGTAAAGCTTTGCATTGCCACAAAAGAAAAACTTCTTCAAGATCTTCAAACATTGCAGAAAAACAGAGATCGCAGAAGAAAACTAAAGGAAGATCTTCAAACACCAAAAGCTTTGAAGATTTTTGAAGATGTTGTTTCTTCAACAGATTAAAGCCCCTGCAACCAACAAAATTTCAATTTATGGAGCCCTATGTTGTTCGTAATCATGGCCTAGACGTGTATTACGTCCCCGCATTGACGGGGGCCCTCGTGGGGCTCTTGGCGGGCACATACGACCTCTAGGCACTTTCGGACTCCCGGCCGTCGCGCCGCCGGCCGGGCAAAGACCACCTTGAGCCCCTTAATGCGTGGAATGCCTCCCTGCTATTAATTACGTAGTCCAAAATCACAAGGAAAATAATGCAGGCAGGCCAAATCAATAGTTTTGATGTTTTATATCACAACAAGCCTTCAAGAACTTCAAGGAAGGTTGTGTACGTTGCTTTCAAATTAACAAACTTCTATAGATATGAAAAGAGATTGACATTGCTCGCCTCAAATTGTACTATAAGCACATTGTCAAGCTACCCTTTAAAATATAAAAAATGTGCTCTCTATTATGATATATTCTGGGCGCTTAGATATAGTAATGCTCTATAAAGGACAATTTGATTTTCAAGCAGTCCATACAGTTCCCTAATTACCACAATTAAGGATCTGACGTGCACATATCCAAAATGTAAAGAACGCTGAAAGAATTGTAAGCTATTACTTTGAACTAGCAACTATTTGATACCAATACAAATGTTCAATAGAAAATATTGACAAAATGTTCATCCATATCATGAAGCTCAAATTGAAACATATACTTGGAAGAACAGATCTTTCAGCACGGATACTCTTGATCAAAAGAGCACCTCTAAAATTCCACTCTCTTCTCTTGCTTATGGTATTAAAGAGGCCATGATCCTTTTCAATGTCATAAACAAGTGCCAAAAAGAACAGCCATCTTCCCACACTTGCAAGATACTATGAGTAAGCATTGGAAAAAAAAGTCTTTGGGTCTATAGTACCTATCACCCCATTCTAACAAGTGCCTCACCCTCTTTGTTATACCAGAAGTGCTATGGATCATACCCTTTTCCTACAAGAGGAAAAGGGGACCAGTTTATATTTCCTGCAGTGACGAGTACTACAAAAAAAAAAAATCTTGCATTTTCGAACAAAATCATCATATACTTGCTTCCAACTAGATATGCAGCACTAAAGGATCAAGGCAATTACTGCAAGACATGCAAAAGGCAAAATTGCCACAAATCTCTCGTCCAATGACATGATAGCTCTCCCCTGATAAGTGATAGCCATCAATGACCTCTCTCCGTTGGGATGGAGATGGAGCAATTCTATTACAAGCTCATCTTAGCGACAACACAAAAGCTTTGAAGCATTGCCATCGGCCTAGCTCTCAACTCAGATATTAGCATAGTCTACTAGTCTGCAATGAGTGCGACACATATCTTTAGGATAAAGTGCAACAAGCCTAGATAACGCCCAAAAACTAGTTCCTCCCGAGCGTGTATTCGAAGTAGATTCCTTGGTAGATCATCTATGAGATAATGTTTCGTATCTCTAGTAGAGCCATTCTAGAACCCTCAGCTAGGATCTTGAACCCTAACTGTAAATTAGATGCATGTGATTAGGATTAGATGTTATTCTTGTTATTTATCATGTTATGTGGTTATATGATGTTTGTTGATTATGTTTGCAGCTCTTATATTGGGAAGGGGGATAGAGACCTGGCAGCCTTGCTTAGATGATGCTTCTAGTTTAGACCCCTTAGTTTCTATTATATGCGGCTTGTGCATAGAGTCCACCAGGCTATGGAGGTTATGGAGGACCGAGCATCACATAATAGAGTCAGTAGCAAAATAGAGGGAGGTCCCTGCTGAGCACGACTACTGGAGATCCATAGCGGACTAGGCTTATGGTCGGTCACTTCCAGAGGGTATGGTATGGGTCCGACACTTCCTAGATCAATGGTGTCGCTCTGACTTTCAAGAGTTGCAGGTGTTGGCCTGGCTCTTGTTTTGGGGATTTCAACTAGCGAAGGACATGTGTCAACCACAATCTTCTAGTCAGTTATTGGGCCATGCACTTTGGGAAGGAGAGATACAACCCTTCCTACCTCATCGAATCGGAAAGATGCAACCCGGAGTAGTCTTCTTGGGTGATACTAAGAGATTGCATATTCAAAAAGTTACAGACACGCCATAGCCCCTCGGGGTTGCACACAAAAAAACCGTAGAAAACATGTGAGTGTACGGGAGGGGGTATTTTTCTTGCTTGAATTTTGTATATATATAAGAGAAATATGGTAGGGGTATATAAAATATGAAGTATATTTTCTTAGAAAATTTCCGCATAAGGGATAATTTCTCTTAACCCTATGCACGCATATGCCATATAGACTTTACATTAGGTGCATCCCCCTCCCCCCCGAGCCATAGCCCGATTTAGCCCATTTGCATAGTATGCACAGGAGGCGTGATGGAGTGATCAATCCTAGCCATTGTCTGTTGCCAGCCCAAGTCATTGCCATAACTCGATCTGTTATAGCTTGAGATCCCAGCCGTCAATCTACTCTCCCCATGAGTCTGAGCCTAGGTAGGAGCTTGTTTGATGGATGAAGTATTGATGTATATAGACGATCTATGGATGGATGGTACTACCCTTCATGGTAGTTAATTATATTACTATTGCTAGTGCTGATGTTTGTATACGCTTCCATAGGAGCCCACAAGGGAAGGGTGCATAAGACATCTTCGTGTCCCCTTCCCCGCTCGCCTCGACATTATAGGAGCAGGATAGACAGAGGGGCCCATGCATTTAATGCCATTGGATGGGGGATTTCCCACGAGATATACGACGGGCTGTCGTTTATTTAGTGGGGAGTGTCGCAATTGTGGTTATTGATGCAGACGAGCTGGGTAGAAGTATGCTTGTTGTTTTTCCCCCAATCCCCATTCGCTTTTGAAGTGCTATGAGGTCCTCGTAGGATATTGGGCCATGCTGTGGTATCCGACTTCTAATCGACCAGAAAACTCAATGTCCGATATGGTTTGCCCAATGTAGGTTTCTATCTCACAAGCGAAAAGGTATTCTTGACCTTCGATGATGACGGGGGATAGGCTTCTGATATCCAGCCCTATCTGAGGAGCTATTCTGGGCGCTGCTAATCTTGATTGAAGTGCTCCAACTCCCGCTCCGCTATTTCCTGCTCTTCTCGGGGGTCTACCTCGATCAAGTCATTGTCTTCATCTTCATCAACCTCTTCTTCCTCTTCTTCCTCTTATTCCTCCTTGGAAAGGGCTCCATATTCTAAAAGCATTTGCTCCTCACCTCTAGAATCTAAGGGTTCAACATTGATTGGCTATGTGGACGGTTCTCCTATCACATTCAGGGCTCTATTGGACAAGAATATGGTTAAGGCAGCATTGTAGAAGAAGTACCTCATTTGCCTGACACTCATTGTCATGTAGTCTGGCATGCGTGAGTATTTATTAGATGAAACCTAGCAATGCTCACTACCTAACTTAGAGCTGCCTGGAGGGAGTCCTTGGGGACAAAGTCTTGTATGCAAGGGGGCAATTGATATACGCTAGAACCTACTTTCTCACGGAGTTCTAACATAATGGGCTAGTAAAAGGGAGTTGCCGCCAAATTTTACTAGACATCAAGTTCCTTTGGAAAAGACTATAAACTAGGTTGACATCTACTTGGGGTACATGGACCGAGGCATTGTACCTTTCGATCAAGGAGTCGGCCGCCATCCCGGACTACTAACCTGGTTTTGCAAAACGATGATTGTAGGAGCTCTCGAACTTAAAAAATTGGTTTGGGAATTTGAGAGCAAACATGTGAGGATGTAAATGAGTTATGCTTCTATTTATAGACAGATTCTAATTTTTGGGAATTTAGGATTTGGGAGACTTTGGTCATTTTGAGAGCAAAATATGGTGTTCCTTGCTAATTGGTCGTGGATAAACATGTTCTAGAAAATCTAAGGATTCTAATGCAACCAATGTCATTTTGGAGTTATCTAGTGAAATACTTTGAAATACTTATGAAGTGCTTTGAGAGGGATTTGACCAGGTCAAACGTGCTTATGGCACACTCTGTGACTACTTGAGCATTTTGAGAAGGAAGAGTAGGTCCAAATGAAAAACTAAAGGTATATCCTACATATGTCTTTTTCAAACATTAGAGGTAATTTGAGATCTCATTTTGTCCCATTAAGGGATGCTTAAAAAGCCACATCGACTTTTTAAACCGTCCAATAAGAGAAGAGCTCCGTGTATTTTATTCCAAGATTATGTGGCGTGATAATTAATGCAGTTCTAACTAACTTTTTTAAAGGTCATTTTTCTACTATAACTTTTGATCAAAAACTCGATTCGAACACTATTTATGGCAATGGATTCGTCTCCTCAAGATCTTTCTAATGACAACCCATTGTTATATCTTTTGGGATGTAAATATATAAGAAAAGAGCAAAAAACCATATTTTTTAAGATTAACACATATGGCTTGTATTGAAATACGTCATAACCATATATCACTTGAAAGATCTTTTCATTCTGCATCTAATGCAACAAACGCAAAGACATTTTCATGAGTAGATCAAAAGTTATAGGGAAAAACAACAAAGAATGAAGTTGTTAATGCCGCATTAATTGCGGTTTGATGTAGAGTACTCATTCTATTGGAGGATTCTTATGGGGACAAAAGGAGATCTCAAATTACCTCTAATGAATCTAACATTCGAATAGCTCAATATGGCATTTACTCATGAAGTGCACCTGGGGGGGTTGGATCAGGTCAAACATGCTACTTGCGCACCCTGTGAGTATTTGCCAGAATTTGTTAAGCTCTTAATATCTTGACATAAAACAAGTTACAAGCTTAATCTATTAGTCTTAGCAAAGGAATTATATACACAAGTCTACACTTTACTTTATCCAAAAAGTGTCTATACAAGGGTCAAAATTTTATACATGGTTTATAAAATTTTAGGTTTACTTATCTTTTACCTACGCTAAATGAAACATGCCAAATGCATGTCTCTTGGCATGCAAGTGACTCGTCTAGCATGCAAAGGCACATGTTAAGGTGTCCTCAAAGTGCAGGACCACCTCCATCTCGGCTGCTTCTTGCAATGCCAGCAGTGTCGTTCGTGCCACACTTGGTTGCGTCAGATTCCGCCAAGGTATCTCGAATAAATCGTGTGAACTTTGTCTTGAGGATTAGGAAATACTGACTCCACTAATAATGGCAGATCTCCTTCAAGACTCGGGCGTATGATGAATTCCTCTCGTGTTGTGCCGACTTCTTGCGATTCTGGTTACCAATTGGCTCCTCAGAATTGATTGTTCTTTGTGTACTATGCCATATAAGTCTCATACTACTCCTTTTAGACGTAATACATCTTCGGACAATTTGCTTTAAGTCGCCATCTTCTTCTTGTAGACCATATCTTTGTTCAAAATATAGGTGTCCTTCACCTTTTGCCCCTTTCTTCCTTTCTAGTTTCAGCCACACGATCCAAAAATAAAACATGTACATCTACTTGCAGATGTAGACTCAATTAGATACATGTACAACTCATACATGAAACAAATCCTACATGTGCAGCCAAGCTCAAAAATAAAAGCATCAATAAACAAGCAAATATATGCCTATGTATCTATGCTTGCAGATGTACACATAGAGACACACATGTAAGGAACAACAATGCACTAGAAGACATACATGTAGAACTTTGTAGATCCAGTAACAAATATTAATTAGGAGCAATCTAAGATTAAACAAAGTTAGAGTGATGCATACCTTGCTCAACCGGAGACCAAGCTGACTTTGAATGTCCTCATCCCAGATGCAGCCTTTTATGCAATTCTATTTCTTAAGCGAGATAAGACAAGCAAAACAAGCAATAAGCATCTCTGCAAGGAGCCAGCAACACCAAAACAGATTTGAGAAAGCCTTGAACATAGCAGGTACATGAACTGAATGAGATAAACTGCTTTACAGAAGTGGCTCCTACAGGAAAGGGCCTCGGGTGGTCCTGCTTTCCCTATGAAATTCAACATCTGTGAATGTCTTTGTTAAAGCAGTTCCATGCAGCTATGTTTCTCCTTTGCTTGTTGAATTGAAATTTCGTTTTTTTTCAATGTCTCTAGTTGCTTCCTATAAATCAATTTCCAGTCTAGCAGAGTGTTGCTCCTTCTCTGTTCTACTCATAACCAAGTCTTCCAACTTGTACTTCAACACTCCATAGCTAACTTGATTTCCAGCACGATCATTGGCCAATTTGCCAAATTTCAATTTTGTTTCATCTACTTTTTGGGAAATCTGCTGCAAACCTTCTTCAAACATATCCATTCTACCCTCATTCCGGCTGATCACCTTCAAAGCATCCCTCCTTCTTGCTTTCAGTGCTTTTAATAGGTTAATTTTCTCCTCTGAACCATGATTAACTAACTGGTTTATTATGTCAAGATCAGGTTTAGAATAACCCAGAGCCCTAACATTCAGGTGCAATACCACCTCCTGCTTGATATTTGAGAATTTACCTCGGTAATCTCTGAACTTTTGGCAAGATCCTTGGCGGTCATAGCCACATCAACCCAATCAATTAGGCATCCTTTTAAGTGAAGAGCAAATGCCCCAACAAAATATGTAGAAATATAATGGTTTGTAACCCGTTTCTTGCCATAAACCAGTGCATAGTATTTAAAAGATTCTTCTCTCCATGCATTCTCGACTCTGCCTTCCTTGAAGAATCCTTTTCTATTTTTTGGTGCTACATCCATACCTCGTTCATAATCTCCTCTATTCCCAGTATATGGATCTCGACATGTTTTTCATGGAGGACTTTTGCTTGGATCATCTCGGAACCCAAAACATTTATCTTTACAAGTAAAATTCCAATAAGTACTGATTTCTTGGTCCAGTTGTGGTGAAGAGCAAGCACTGGGTTGGGGGATGGACTTTGGGGCCATAGCTAGATCACCAATTGGTGATCGGAATGGAATTGGAGAATGTAGGGATGGGATAGTGAAACGAGGCAAACCAGACAAGAATTTGGGAAAGGAAATTAAAATTCAAAAATTATAGTGCGGTTGCAGAGTGGTGGATAGTTTTAATGATTGCAGTTACTGATGGTTTATGATTATAGGACTCCCAAAATTGTGCATTCAGTACATATGTACATGTATAACAAGGGCTACATTTCTAGATACTCTTTCATGCCCATCATTACTTTGCAATAATGCCTTTTTATTGTATAACTAAGTTTTAGTAATTGAACATAACTAATCTCTAGAGGGAAAGAAGTACATGTTTCCAATTCTAGCATAGGGCTCGCATGAAAACAATAGAAACCTCCCGATAGGCTTCTCATTCATCTCAGCAAATTTTCTACAATGGTGGATAGTGGGTAGCCATACACATGCGAACTATACACAAAGAAAAATAAAGGGGATGTCCAATTATACAACTTGGACCCCAGAAAATACAATGCTAATAGATGTTTGGTTTGTGCACCTGCCAAAAGCTTATCACCGGGATTAAAAAACCCCTCTCCCTTTCTAGTTTTTGAGGAAAAACCCTAGTGTTAAGTCTTGGCAAGGTGCTTGGACAAATGTAAAGCTGAGAAATCGCTCCAAAAAAATCCACAAATGGAGAAGTCAAGGCCGCCGCTACTACTTGCCAACTGTGTACGCACATCATCAATACTAGAATAAATGTGAAAATATAAACCTCCCAAAGTGGCGCGATTAATCCGCGCGTGCCGCGGGACAATAAAAAACCTCTTCAAATAGAGGGCCTGGTCACGCATTGACCAATACATTAAACAATTAAGGGGGGAAGGGTGGGTTTTAAAGAATAGAGAATAAGGTAATGCTGAGAGAGACGAGGAAGCACCGATGAGACGTTGATGAAGAACCTTGTATAAAATAGTGATCTCCCTACTAGAGAAAGCATGCAATGCATGCATGCGAGACATGTATGGTCGCCCGGGGGCCATGCTAATCTTCTCTGTATCCTTCCATTGTTATCGGATGTGCTATCAGATATCGTTCCAGCATCCAAGACGGCGACAAAATGGCGCGAGTCTATCAAAGAGGTAAATAATCCCAGCTTTGCGCCAAAAAGAGGTAAATAATTCAGTTGGAAGTTCTTTGCCTTCAATGGTGGCTACTCCGGTGGTTCTTGAAGAAAGGGATTTTCCTCCTTTGCAAAGCCGTGTGAGTAAGGAAGCGAAAAGTTAATGGGAATCAGTATCAAAATCAAAGGCATCTAGAAAGGCAAGGGTAGCAACTGCTTTATAGGTATTGTCTGAAGGGAGTAAGGATGAGTTGGCGACAATCTTGGATACATTGAAAGTCCGACAGATTCAACTTCAACAACAATTGCCTCGAGATGATATATTTTACCAATCATTTGACCGCCGAATGTAGTTGAAGCTTACGGTATTCCCGTGGTTGAGGTGGACCATCAAGCTCATATTAAGTGTCTTTGAGAAGTTATCTTCTGTCGTGCGTTCTTGGGTATTTCTTCGTGGCTATTTAGATTTTTCACGGTTACGTGTTTGGTTATCTCGATTTTTGAGGCGCCTTCATCTTCCTCCTTTTTTCAAATCCATCAAGTTTTTGGCAAAAACTTTGTTCTTATTATGTTTGAAAGTAGTGATGTAGTCGACTCTTTGTTATCAAGAGGGATTGATGCACTTGGTAGGGAATATATAATGTACCAGTATTACTCTCCTGGCTTTACACCAGATATGATTCGTGCATTAAAGATGCCTTTGCCTTGTTTGCTTCTCGTTACCTAATTTTCCTCCCCGATCTAATGGCTCATCAATTTCTAGTTGCAATTGCAACGGGTCTTGGGGTTCATATCTCACACTCCATCATGAATGATCCAAGGATTTGTGTTTCTATGCCAGTAGGCTCACCTTTACGAGATTGTATAGTTGTGAAGAGCGGGTCTTGGTACAAGAAGTTGGATCTTAAGCTTCTGAATGGTCCGAGTAGCTTAGAAGCGTTTGTTTCTCGATAAAAGGCGTCTCAAGCATCTATTCAACATTCTTCTCAGGTTCAAGTTCCTATTGTTATTTCTTCATCTATTCATGATCAACCTTTGCCAGTTGCTTTGCATTCCTCACCTATGGAAGATGCTCTACATATAGTTTTGATGGTGTCGTCCTTAGAACAATCAGCTACAGCTATAGTTCCTACTACTCTCCACATTGTTGCTTCTGCTTCTCATGCTTCTGAGGTTGTTATGGCTGATGGTCCTAATCTTCAGTGCGCTAAAGAGGCATGGCGAACAGTCAATTGGAAGAAGGCAGCGAGGAAGAAGTTTGTTATGTCATCTCATGAGGCTATCCTGCCTCGTACTATTCAGTGGCATGGTAACTTGATGTCTGTTGATGATCATCTCGATGTTGCAGAACATGTTGATTGTGATGAAACCATTAAACGCCTCAAGGTGACACGAGGAGTATGACTATATACTGTATATGGGTGGTTTTGCTTAGTGGACTATCTCGCCCTCTAGATTTTGAGTCCCATGTCACGGGTCCCTTGCATGTACCTTGATGTTCCTTGATAATAGACTGCCATCCTTCAAAAACAAAAAGTATGCTCGCCCCTTCTAGAATCTCAATCGATGGACATCTCATGCGGGGGCCGGCGACGGACCAGCTCGGCATAGCATATCCGAATATCATCATATCTTTGGACAACTCGAAGGGTGTAGCATTAGCCTTCCACAGCTCCAACCTAGCGTTGACAAAGCCTCTCTCCCGATCCATCTCCCCGCCTCAATCCAAAGATGGTGTGCACTGTCATGCGGTAATAGAGGCAATGGATCTGCTTTTTCCATGGGTAGCAGAGTGCGATGTAGCATTAGGCCCCCCCCCAACATGGGATTTATGTGGCGTTGATAATGTGTCGTCTTGACCTGTTCAAGGGTGCTGGCATCCAATAGCTTGCTAAGGAAGCATGTGTCAAGGTACTATTTGAGATCAAGGACGACCGCCTCCGCTTGCACTCTATGCACCCATTGCTCTGCGACATTCCATCCATCCGCCTAATGAGCTCTCTTTTCCCGGCCCAGGGCTTTTAGCCGTTGAGGCCCCATTGCCACAGTGTAAGCAAGGTTAGGAAGACGAGTATCGCCCATGTTGACCACCCTTTGGAAGTAGACGATGTGTCCAGCAAGGGCCTCCCCTTTGAAGAGGCAAGAAACCCGCTTCCCCGCAACATTATTCCGGTATGGGGATCGTGGACTTCACCCCCCAGAGCCCGCTAAGAAAGCTTTACACCCTTGCTCCAAGTCATTCCAAGCGGTGAGGGAAATCACCGGGCCCCAGACCTCGACCCCATACAAAGGCACATGTTCTACTAGCACCTTGAATAGGTGCAATTGGTTGGCCCAATCATGTCAATCATTTAAAATCTTGACTTTTCCATGCACATTTGAGATATAGATTCTCAGCGTTTAGTCATGTTGAGGCATCTATAATATTGTATAAGTCGAATTTATATCCTAGAACAATCAAGAACATTGTAGGATGTCTTGCTTAGAAACTTACATATTATTTCAAATATTTCTAATTTCTATTATGAGAGGATATCTTAAAGTGCTTTAATAACAAATTTGCTATTTTTATCCATTTTCTACCTGGAAGCACTTGCTACTTTGGTAGAACACCTTGATTGAAAACTTGCTATCTTCAAAATTGTATTATCTAAAGTCATTATGCAACACTCTAGAACATCATAGAATGCCTTGATTAGATATTTACTACTTTTAAAAAATTTGTATCTTGGAAGTCGAGTTGGTGGCAGAAAATTTATAGCCGGGTGAGCAACTTGAATCTTCTCATCTCATTTTTCAATGGCAATGAAAGTTTTTTTTAGTTAGGTAGAGTGAGATAGAAATTGGTACACTGTTTTATATGGTCAGTAGAATGGTTAAAAGGAATGTTGTCAAACTGTACAAGTATACATATGAGACAAGACAGACTCAAGTCATGTTTATGTTCGGGGACAAAGTTGGTTCCCCAGATCCATTACCTCCTGGAGATATGATCCCAGCATTCAGACTGAAGACGCGTTATCATGTGTAGTGTTTGGCCAGGCCTAATCAATTCAGCATAGCATGCCCAAATTTGGTCATACGTCGGAGATCTCTATTGCATTCATCTTCAACGATCCCCATTTGACAGCATCTATAGAGCGTGTCCTGCAGTGGTTCCCCAATCCATCTCCCAGTCTCAATGCAGAGATGGTGTGCACCTGTGCAGATTGAGGCAATGAGTCTGCGCCTTTTTCATAGGCAGATGGTTATGCTGGTATTGTTGTGGGCCCCATTCTAATGAGGAATTTACAGTAATATGCTATCTTGACCCGTTCAAAAGTGCTGGCATCCCAGAGCTTGTTGGGGAAGTAGGCCTCTGTACAGCTTGTTTGCACCTGTATACAAGAAATGAAACGAATTAAAAATACAAAAATCACAATCGATCCCTGCCTTAGTGCCTAGGTTCCAAGAAAGAATGTTGGCTATATTCCATGTATTGTTAAATGGCAACTAGCATTATTTTTCATAACAAGTCAAGCATTTAATAACTTAGAATCCGTCGAACAAAACATGTTGAATATCAACAGTAAAAAAGATGCCTTTTCTTCTAGAACAATTTTTCCTCCATGGATAAACACAAGTGAATGTTGGAACTACATAGTATGCATGTTCTCATAACGTGCACAATATTCCTCGGCAAGGCATTTCAAACGTTTCAATCTTATTTTTTAAATGTAACAAATGAAATATAAGGTTTACTCCGAAACAATTTAAGTACAATTAATTGCATTCAATGAGATTGTCAACTATCTCCAAACATATGCTTAGATACTCCATACTATTTGAAGGATAGCCTTAGCTTCAAATCCATTAATAATAAACAAATACTTGGATGCTAGTATTTAAATTACTATCACTTATGAGGGAAAGGGGAAACACTGACTTGTTTTGATCATTAATAGTCCAAATTTTTTGAAAAAAAATTATGTTAATCGTGAGGTTGATATATGAGAACCCATGTGCTCTTCTTGAGACTACAAGCAAGGTATAAAAATGATGTATATTGAAAGTCAAGTTCATCACTTGTCAATTGTGTAAAAGGCTTGAACCTAAAAGCCAACCATTATTATATGAAATGGCATGGACCTAAAAGCCAATTATTTGTCCGGAGGTGACAATTGAGGAGGATGACAATCGAGTTGTTGAATAAATACAGAATCGTACCAAATGGCCAATGAGCCTTAATTGAGGGATGGAGACATATCTGCGTATAATATAAGATGATAAATAGCAAGAGGTCCAATGTGGTAGAGCATGTGCGTCCCAAGATAAGTGGTCTGGACCACAAAAGGAAACTTTAGAAGTGAAAATGAGAAATGAAGAAATTATTGTAATGCTATCAAAACTTTGGCACTCACTTTTAGTGGTCATATATTTTCTACAATTGCACAACTACATTCCCATATTTGCACATGGGTGCTATTAGCATTGAAGTCGTTTACGAGCTGGAATTGACGTTTGATAAAAAACCACATGGCCTACACCAATTTTATATCTTCGTTGACAATGAAAAGTTTGGGAGGATTTAGACTATTTTTTGGCCTTTAGGACAGAGGCACAAGTGTCCAATATCCTCTTCACCTGGACGGAGTTTGTAGTTGCTCATAGTTCTACTCTTGATCACTCTTGACATGACACGTTACACACATGCTAATTCTTATCTCAAAACACTATATAAATGGGCAAATATTGTAATACGAAATGAAAAGAAAAGAAAAGAAATGTTTTAGATGGCCTCTTTAGTGCCTATAGACAAAAACACAATACACGTTAATTGTATTATGCACTTTCCTGATATTCTATTGTATGGACCTGAATATTCTATTTTATGGACCTAAATATTCTATTCTATTCTATTCTATTCTATTCTATTCTATTCTATTCTATTCTATTCTATTTTTGCTACTTAATCCCAAAGATATGATAATATGATCTAGCCCATGTTCTTATAGTTTTGCTCATTATCTCTTTCGCCTAATTTTCTGAACTATCTCATGTTCCTATGGGGCTCACTTTCTCATGTTGTAGTTCATCTTTCTATAATCTGATTTCATACTATTGTCTTTTACAATTCCTTGTGGTCTAACTCACATCTATATAGCTTGAGATTATGTTTTAGCTAATTTCCTTTGGATCTAGTTTTATGTTTTTATGGCATTAATTCATTTCTTGGTTCTTGGAGTTTCTCAATTGAAAAACTCCATCCAGATTGTCCAATTTGGTGGCACCTAGAACTTTCGCCTCCAACCCACCTTGACTTCCAAAATAGAAAGTTTTTTTTGGAAATAGCAAATTTAATAAAGGCATTCTGTGATGTTCTAGAGTGGTGTAGAATGTCCTTTCATAATACAAAATGAAAAACCTAACATCAACAAATAAACGAATATAAGCATGATGAAATTGGCTCTAAGGAAAAATGATATGTTCGGGAAGATATTACGCGACAACTTAATAGTTATAAGGTCCTCAAGGTTGCCCGTTGGGGGGGTCATATGCATGATGAAACCGGCTCCAAAGAAAAAAATGAATTGCTCAAATGATATTGCAACAACTTAAGTAGTTATAAGGTCCGAAATTGCTAATTTATCTTGATTTGGCAAAAGGGCTAACCAAGAAGGGGTGGCTTTTTTTTTTCGGGTGGGGGAGGGGGTGGGGTAAGGTCTTAAAGTCTAATCTGCTTTTTTGGATTTTGCAAAGACAAATCGTCAGTCCGGTAGACTAGAGATTCCACCATTCATCTTTCACCCATTTCATCTCTTTCCATGCATGATTTAACAAACATTAGGTTATAGAAATACTCTCATGATTAGAATGTCTGAATGTGGCCCATAATTTCATATCGAGGGCTGATGCATTGATGCATTCCAATGCATCAGTTAAATGCTCCTGCATGGACAAATTTGTTTTTGAAGGCAGCCAGAAAGCTCTTCTCTAAATTTTCTGCATGGGAGAAGCACCTCTTGCTTTTCGCTTTTTCCAAGGTTGCTTTGCTTTAATTTCTCCGTCGCAAAGTCATTGGAGGGCCATGCATTATACGTGGACGCTTAAAACCTATTCTATTCTATTCTATTCAGGAAGGGACTCCGCAAGAGACACAAAAATCGGTAGATAGATAGGCTTGTCATTCATCACAGCAGCAGTGTGATACAATGTTTGAAGAATAGAGAGGGTAGCCGACCATAGGAACAATATCGGGCTACCCCAGGAAAAAGTATAGAAGGGTAATGGCGACGCTTCTCATCGGGATAAAAACCCGCCCTTTCGGTTTTGAGGAAAACCCTAATGAGAAATGGTGCGATAACCTTGAATGTGTTGCTGGAGATACAAAGGAGACGGGTCGATGGCGAAACCAAGAAAGCGAGACCCCGAGAAGATCTGCGGAAAACTGCAAACAACACAAAAAGAACCTAAAAAGACCCATGAATGGTTAGAAAAACTAACATGCATGGCAGGGACAAGGCAAGCCGCACAATCAAAACCTGCAAAGAAGAGCATATTAGAAACATAAAGAGCATCACCCAGAAGGTGGAGAAGCATCACCCACCGGTGGAAAACAACTATCGTCACCCTCAAGGTGGAAATAAATAGCATCACCCTCAAGGTGGAAATAAATAGCATCACCCTCAAGGTGGAAATAAATAGCATCACCCTCAAGGTGGAAATATATAAATAAAGCGTCACCCTCAAGGTGGAAATAAATAGCATCACCCCTCAAGGTGGAAATAAATAAGCGTCACCCACGTGGAGATAGCATCACCTGAAGGGTGGAGAAAGCATCACCTAACGGGTGGAAAATAAGATATGAAAAAAATGGCATGATATTGATGCAAAAAACATTATTATAGCAAATTCAAAGTGAACAACAACAAAAGTGCATGGCCCAAAAACACAAATGAAACAGACGCCAGCGTCCCCGAAAGGTATGAAGGGAGGGAAGCTACGAGAAGGAAGAAAGTCTGCTGTGAGAAGACGCCGATAACCGGGTCCCGAAGGGAAAAGAGCCTTATATAATGAGCTCGTCCCTCCCCCTCAATGGCGATCCGAGGGCTCCTGATCGATCGCGACAGGAAGGGACTTGCAAGAGACACAAAACCGCCCGACTACCGAGAACTTTCTAACTATAAGCCCAAATGCCGTGAAACCTCAAGTGTTGAGTCGGGTCACGAATGTAAGAAGAGGAGCGCCAACGACCGACCCAGCACGAAACGACATCACGAGGAAGAAGGTGGAGGTAGAGGTCAAGGAAGGGCAAGAAGGGGAAAGAGATTGAAGTTACATTCTGGATCACACCGTGGGTCAAGCAAAGAAAGGCTTATGAAAAACAAAGAAGGTCGAAGTGTGAGTCCGAAGTCAAAAGTGAGATTAAGGCCAAGGTAAAAAGGCGATGGTGTCAAGTGCCGATGTTGAGGGGGTGTACAAGGATGTCATAGTGTTAGGAAGCTAGCCATAGAAAAAAAAGATCCACTATAAGGGCAAAAAGCTCTCAATAGACAAATAGAAATGGATTTCTCGGGATAACTAGAATCATGCAAGAATGTGCCCAATATAACACCTTGTGTACGATGTGCAACATAAGATACACCCCTCAAGACAAAGAAAAGGATAAAAAGAAAAGATGATCCAATAGAAACCCATGTCGCAAAAATCTCAAGGCGACGCCAAACGCATAATATGCATCATATCCGGATAAAACCAAATAGCAAATATACCAATGATATATAATGAGAGTGTCGAAAAACCTAGAATGCTAAAGAACTTCAAGAACACGATGTCAAACTAGAATTCACCAAATAAGACGCGTGCTTGCGACAAAAATGCAATGCAACGCATTTAACAAGGTGACCTAGCAAACGCACTAATGACCTGTGGTGCAATTCGCAGATTCCTTTTTTCAAAAACACGTAAATTACGCATTTTAGCCATTTTTTTAAAAAACAAGCCCAAAAATGCAAAGAGCCTAAAAAAGTCCACATTTCAAGACAAGCGTGTTTTCTTGGTTTTGGACAAAGTAAGAAACACACTTTTGGAGCACCAAAATGCAAAAATGCAAAAGGGAAAGCCTATGCGGCGATAGACAAGAGGCATCCTTATTAAATTATAATTTATTTAAAAAAGCGCGGTGAGTCTAAAAGAAATCCACATTTCAAGACAAGGTGTTTTCTTGTTTTTAGACAAAGTAAAAGACAAACTTTTTAGACCAACAAAATGCAACTGAAAAGAAAAGCCTATCGCGCATAGACATGATGATCATTAATGGAATATATTACATTTAAAATAGGGCACATAGAATAAAATGTTTAAATTTTTGCACGAAATTTTTAAATATCTAAAGGAACATCCTTTGCGGTGTATTTCCTCATCCGATTCAAGCTTGGGGAGACTTAGGATTAGTAGTTTGTAGTTTTTCCCTCGACTTCGTGACTTTTATCCTCTGTGACCTTATAAGTGGATCTTGACGGAATCAATTCAACATAGTCGGCTTGATCGCCGGTGTTCCCCGTAAGAGGAGGCCTGAGCTCGAACAGGAAAAGGCCTAACACCATCCTTATCCCCGATCCCAAGTTCACATTTTAAATGCGGCAAGGTTGTGTAAAGGGGTGACTTCGTGATTTGATGTATGCCACTTGCATCTGCGTCGGCGTCAATGGCTCTGCGATTCGCGGCCCTTCAGAGTGCACAAGCCAGCGTGGTGCGGATCACGAAAAGCGTCAACGACCCAATCTCGAGGTTGTGAGAACATCTCGGCGTGTTAATTAGTCTCGAGGCTTACGGTAGGGGATTGGCAATCGTCCCCGGTGGTAGGTGCAGCGAGCTTTTGTAAGGCTATTTGGGCATTGAAAAGCATTGCGAAAATCCATGCGATGGTATTATAGTGCATTTGGCTTCTCTGCCCGAATCTGGCCAGTGGTAGCCTATGTGAATCTGCTCCCACACGTTGACAAGTCTAGCACCACCACCTCCCCTAATATTAGCCTTTAACCCGCAAAGAAAGGAAACACTTTTGTATTCGCTATGCCCGCATGGAGAAAACAACTAGACACTTACCATATGGCGGCCTCAGAAACCAGCCTTGCGATTGGGTCTTCATAGCCGCTTGCACCATACCGCCTGGTTAGTTGAGTGGAAAGGCGACAATCCTCGAGGCGGGCGGTGTTTATCTTAACAAACCTCCCAAAAAAGAATCAAACTCGGGCGTCGTAAATGGTGAGTCATCACCACGGTACCGTCGAGCAACTTAAACGTAGTAGGTATGTCAAGAATGCACAAGGAATAGCCGCCAGTCTCAAAGTGTGGTCAAGTTTGACACAATTCCCACGATACACCCGATAAAAGACAATTTTGGCCAAACATATCAAATCTTTCAAACTCCAAAGGCACCAAACTCGCCTTTCGACTTCTTGAGACTTTTTCAGCTTTTGACCGCTCCTCCTTAGCTAGCGGACCATGTTTAAAAATCCGGTGGCATGGGGTCTTTCTTTTCCGAAGCAAAAAATTTGTAAGAAACAAAACGACTCCCTCACTCATTTGTGCTATCTTGGCGCGCGCATGGGAGTGAGGACTATGGTGCTATCGCGGCGCATAGCAATACCACAAAGGTCCCTCAATCACATGCTATCTTGGCGCGCCAGCATGTACAAAAAATACCTTAACTCAAGCGGCAAGAAGGAGAAACAAATGACATACCCAGTTGGTAAAGTTGGTGGCATATTGATTTATTTTCTCGTCCCGAGGACCACGTGGGGTATAATTCCCGCACCTTCTCCGGTTTGTCGCAGCTTTTGAGGTGAACCATTAACCTGTTCGATGACCAGTGCACAATCTTTTTGGTACGCAAACATTCCAAGAGGTTAATAACAAACATTGGAAAAAATGTGAGTGTGTAATGTAGGCTTCTTGCTTAAATTCTCTCTATTTCTTTCTTTGAGTGAACTGCTTATCAACAACCTTTTTGCGGGACCTCATAAACTTTGTCAACATTTTTAGGCCTTGCATTTCACGCCCGAGGCCATTATGCCCATATCCTTTTGCTTTTATGGATCACCTTTTTTCCTCTTGGAATCCGTTGACTTACCTTTAGTTTTTAAAGTGCCCTCGAGAACATGTCAAAATTTTTTTTCTTGTAGCTCCCGGACCTAACATAGAAAACAACAAGCATGTTAAAAAATATTTAAGAGCCATGTGGGCATAGCCAAAGGTGAAGGTCGAGAAAATACTTACACGTCCATGCTTGGGAAAGCTAACGAAAATAATTATCATATTTTATAAGAGATGCTCGGCATCCGAGGTGGAGGTTAGGCAAAGACACTCGGTAGCACCTTTGTTCTTTTAAGGCCGTGTCTGAGCACCGGTCTTCCTTAATATCTTTCTCACCTTGGTGCTCAACGGAAGAGTTCATATTCCTTGTGCATGAATTTAATTTTATCTGTGAAGCTCATACTCATCCGATACTCATTGTCCACGTTGTGGCTCATTGCAAGCAAACTTTGCTCTCGAAGTCGATTGACACCCACGTAAACAAAGGCAAAGATTTGTGGCAAGTGCTCCTTTGTTTCCTTGTATAGCTGTTCTTCTTGCCTTGAAACTGTGGAGTGCCCCCAAAACATAGTATTTGTAGTTCGTCGTCTTCTTCCTTAACGAGCGGCTCCTTATCATTGCCTTTGGGCGGGATCAACTATACAAATATGAGGAGTTTATTCTTTTGCATTCGGCTGTCTCTTATTCTTTCTTCCGGTCGCGGTTAAGTGGCCCTTTGTAAATTTTCTGGACTGCCGGTTGTCTTACACCTTGCTCATCCTTAGGTGCAAGCTTTACCACGATCTATAGAGAGATGCATGATCGCAGACGCCGCGACATCTCGGCTTCGATTTCCTCGAGCTTCTTACTTGCCATATCCTTCTCCTTGCTTGCTATCTTAGGTGCCGGTCCCGGACAAAAGCTTGCTTAAGGGCCTTCTGGCGACTTTTGAGGCGGAGGTGATGTGGTTGTAACGGGCCACCTTGTAATAATTTCTTTTACCTTTTTTTTAGGTGGCTCCTCCTCTTCCTCCTCTACATCCTCCTCTTAGATTTCCTCTTGATTTCCTCTACTTCTTCCTCCTCTTCCACATCTTGACCCGGTTGCAAAGTGGCTCCCGTTGCTTTAGAAAGGGTAAGTTTTGGGGCGAGGGCATTGCATCTTTCAATAATTTAGGAACAGAGGCACTAGAAGTTAAAATAGGATCCTTGCACAATAGCGGGTCCTTCAAAATGGTGACAAGATCCCGGAAAGAAACATTCCATTAGCGCAAAGGCGAACATTAAAGTTTCTAAGGCTATGCGCGCGCGCATAGACAATACTTACAATTTTTTGCTTTCATTCGGGCTGAATGTAACCCCCCGCATGTCCTCGAGATGACAAGATGAGCTTAAAGAAATGGGGTCCACCGAAGTAAACATGTTGAGACCCTTTAGTCGATGTGGTGCGATTAATATGATACATACCGAAAAGAGCTTCGGTATCCATTAACCCCGCCACATCTCTTGAAGCCGCCCAAGTCTTTGGGTTCTTTACCAAAACTGCCACAAATGTACAGATACAAAAAATGGGCGTTCTGCTCACCGGTTCCTCTTACAAGTAGCCAACGCTGCTGGTCCTTATGTAAATAGGAACCGTCCCCTCGGTGATCATGAAAGGTGTAATGGAGGTGCATCATCCTTCTTTGATTCTTATCCTTTTTGTCGGCTTCCTCTTCTTGGCGACCTTTGTGGGAGGAGCTCGCTTGAGATTTTTCTTGGTTCTACAAGATTTAGAAAAACATATTAAAAGATGGTTAGAAAATGTACAAGCACAAGAAGACCTAACATTGGATAGGCCTATGCGTGCATAGACAACAGCAAGTAAAAACCATTATGCCTATGCGCGCCGCATAGACAATGGCGAGGATAAAAGGTAAATGCTTATCGCCGCGATAGACAAGGGATGCTATAAATGTTGGTGCCTATGCGCGCATAGACAATACAAGAAGAGAAAAAACAATATGCCTGTGCGCGCAAAAACATTAATAAGAAAAAAGACAGAATGCCTATGCGCGCATAGACAATGAAAGAAAAAAACACTAAATGCTACTGCCCAAGAAGAAATTCGGCAAACAGGATGTCCAAAAAGCTGAAAATCAACTATCTTTGACTCTAACAAAAAGTCCATAAACGGGCAACATTTGGTATAAAATTTCTAACAAGAACTGTAAACTGCTACTGGCTGAGATGTTTACGTACCTTCCACCTGACATGTTTGGCGACGCTATGCAGGAGTCTATGGAGATGCTACAGTTCGAAACGGGAGAGCAAAATTCTAGGCGGAGGTCGAGCGCCTTGGAGTATCGTCTGTATGTGCAAATGCCTCCATATGTTTTCGTATTTATATTGTGTTACGTACTTTGCTTTTCGTCTATGAATTCTTGCATGCACATCTAGTTTTGGTTGCAGGCATTGGCTTGTGGAGAGAACGTTTAATATTTTGTAATGTTTCTTGGTTGTGTGGCATCTACTTTTCGTATTGAAGTATGCGCACATAGACAAATTTTTTCCCTGTCTATGCGCGCATGGGCAACTAGTGTATATGACGTTTATGCTTTAATTTTTTATGCGCGCATGGGCATGTAGACTTGCGGTGTTTGAAGGGAGAGGGTTTAATGGCTGAAACAAGTCACTCTTCCTTGTGCGCGCCAATGGCGGCGACGGCGTTTTTACTTCAACTCCTCCCCATTAATGTGGCAATATTGTCTCCATTAATCGTTACAACACACCCACACCCGGTGGGTGGCGATGAAGAAGACTTACGATCACGCTTCTCCCCAATGCTACCTCCTCCACACCGCCTCCCTCCCCTTTACACCTCTGTAGGTGTCTACCTCTTTTCAAACTCCATCTCCAAAACCGCGTTTCTGACGATTCGTCCGTTTTTAAAACCCCTCCCATACAATCAAGAAGTATCTTCTCCTCTTCCCCTCTTTGAGCATTACTCACTCTATTTTTTGATACTCCTTCACCTCTCCGGGAACTACACGAATCGTTGCAATATATTGTAGATTCCTGCGGAGACGCGATGTCTTTGCGTCTTCTTGGCCCTTCTCTAACGTAAAAGGGCTTCGAGGAAGACCTTCAAGTTACGAAAAAGAAAGTCGAGAACATTATTTGCCGACGGACATGGGCACTTCCGTTGAGGGCGACAAGGTTGATGATCCGTGTTTGAAGACCTTCAGCTTACGCACTCTTGAAAGACCTACCACCCATATCGCTTTCGGAATAAAAGTCCCGCAGTGAAAAACCCATACTGGCCCAGTCGGAAAAAGATTTAAGAGGGATCCCACAAAGAAAAGCTTTTAGAACCGTTATGCGCGGAGCGATTGATGGGACCGGTCTTACATGAGAAAGTCGAGGAGATGGAATTGTCGGAAAAAATGCTTACGGGCCTTTACATTTTCGTCTTTAAGGCACATAAGACAACGGTTTTTGTCAATGTCGAAAGGTGATCAAAGAGTTGTACTTGGCATACGATTGTAAGGCCCGAAGTTGAGACAATTTTCATACTATGTTTCGAGCAACACAGTGTGCCAACTTGCTTTTAAAAGAATACATGCCATTGGAAGTCGTCGCATGTCAAGAGTGCAAAAGAGGTTAGACAGGAATCCATGCATTGATGACTATTCACACCCAAAGAAAGTTGTCGGTATGTATTGCCTAGAAGCAAAAGCTTGGCTGGTAGGTTTCTTTGACTCTAACTGTGAGCGACTTCCAAACAGTCCTCAGATATCATCGGCGCAGACGGTATTACTAAGAAGGAAGTCTGAAGATGTACAAGGATCTTTTCGAGTTCAAGTTCGGTTCATATCATATTCCTACTTCTTGAGGTTGTGGAAGCAAGAATTTAATCTTGTTAGGATTCAAGAGGCCAGATTTTCTGTGTGTACTAGTTTGCTCCACATTAAAGGAAAAGCGATCAATGGCAAAGGATATTCTAGAAAGAAGTACGTCCCTTTAAGTCTAATCCTTCTCGGTAGCACGGCTAGAGACATTGTCTTATCTTTGGGCATAGCACGGCGATTTAGTCTTGAGTTTGTCTATGTGCGCCAGCGGGTCTTTTTAATCTTGTAGTACTGCAAACAGTGTCTCTCTTCAATCTTGTAGCCGCCCCTTCCCCAGCAGCTCTACCTATCGCCGCATAGCACCTCTACAAAAGCTTTTTGCGATTCACGGAGCCTTCTTTGTTGCTTCAAAGTCTTGACAAGCTTTGCCTATGAGCATATATACGGCTACAAAAGCAAAAGCTTAGCCGATTCTGTGGAGCCTTACTATTGCTTCAAAATCTTGACTAATGTCCTTAATTGCGGTCGAGATAACTCAAGAGTTGCAAGTTCACGAGAGGCTCAAGCCTTGGAGAGAAAGAAGCTAGCAAAACATAGAAAGAAATCTTTGGAGAGGCCACTTTCGAATATATGTCCGTGTGGTGGTAAGCTGGCATGGATCAAAAGAAGACGTCACTTCCCCATTTTGTAAATGTTCCAAAGGATTTAGATGAATCCGATTTTTGAGGCTTCATTTGGTTGGGGCGATGATCTTTCATGGTGTTGTGCGGTCAGAGTATTTTTGACCTATCCAAATATACCGGCCGATCCTAACCTCACGGTGACAATACTAAATAAGATTTTCTTTGGCAAAGGAGAAGTTGCCTCCAATGTTGTACATACAGTTAGACAATACTACTAGAGAAAAAAAACCAAGTTTTATTTGCTTATTGCTTAATCTTTGGTCGAATAAATGGTATCTTTCGAAGGTCAAGGTTAGTTTCTTACTTGTGGGCCACACCCATGATCGGATAGACCAAATGTTCAACATATTTTACGTGCGGTTTCAAGAAGGAAAAAAGCATTTTGTCTACACTCCTTGTGCGATGTGATTGAGCAAGCTTACAATCCAACTCCGGTTGTCGAAGTGCTTAAGCGAGACTTTTGATTTTCGTGAGTTTGTTTTCCAAATACGTCATGGTGATACGAGTCCCCGCTATCCATAAGTTGAATAATTTGACATTTCAACATCATGTAAAATTTTTTTCAAGGGCCGGTAAAAGCACAACTTCAAAGGGAAGTACTTTGTCACCTCCCAAACTTGGCGGCTGAGGCGGGCCCTGATATTTAAAATATGTTCCCGAAACTAAGGTAATGAGAAGGGCTATTAAAAGACCAAAAAGTGCCATAGACTACACAAAAGAAAGAACAAGGACAAAAATCCCTTCGTCTCCAATCGACCGGCATGGAGAAAAGTATAAGGTCGGACAAAGGCGGTGGGAGAATTTCTTTTCAATAATGCGGGGATATAACTAAATCCCTCAACAAGATCTCCTTGGAAGTTGCTTTTTGTTGGCCTGGTACTGGGTTCATCCCCTTGTTGAGGCGGACCAAGGAATTGCAAAGGGTTCCGTGGTTACCGCGATCATGAAATCAACAAGGAACCTGATCGTGTAATGTACCTCGGAAGTAGACGTGCCTTGAAAAAGAACCAAGGCCAAACTCCAGAAAAACTAGCAGATTTGAGTAAGGGGATGCTTATAGCTGTACCTTCGACTGACGATGACGAAGAGCCGTCCTTTACGGATTTCTTGCGGGTTAAAGACATTGTACTCAAAGACAATCTCCTTGATGAGGTGAAAGTTCACTTTGGTACCAAAGTAAGGATACGAGATCCTTTTGTTGGTCGGTATGATCCCCGTGATAATTCCTTTCAAGAAGGGCCGGAAAACGTCAATAAGAATCACATGGACAATCGGACCTGAACGAAACTCAAGTCTTTGGCTTATGATTTCACACTCAAGGTTGATAACGAGTTACGTAGCGACAACAGTTAACTTCATCAAGTCTTTCTGCGAAGATAGTTCAGACAAAGCTTCCTGGGATGAGGGCCGGTGTTCCAAATGATTAGCTCTTGACCACTTCAAGTGACAATGAGGAGAGTGGCAACGAGGACAGTGGTGACGAGTCTGAAGGAGTTGACGAGTATAACGACATTCCTAATCCTGCTCTTCTCAAAGGCCGTAAACTTCTTGTATAATGTAAATGTGGGCACATCGTTACCTCCTAGTTTTGGCTAGAGTTTTTTGTACATGTTGAAGGCCTTTGCCAAGCTCGCATAGCTTCTTCCAAGTTCATCCATGTCTTGTATAAGCGCCAAATGCTATCAGACATGTTAGTTAGGTCTTCTATGTTTTTCTGTTGCCTATGCGCGCATAGCACCTTGTGGTTCATCTTGACTAATAACAAATAGATACGCCTAGATTTGCCAATCTTGCTTTCATTTCTTGTGAAGATTTTAATGGTTCTTTAATTTTGCTACTTTTCTTGTACTTCCAAGATTTTCCTAAAAGGTGACTCCAATTTTACAGCTTGTTTGGGTGTCTAGAATTCACAAAACAACAAAAGTTTTCTAATTTTGGACCAAAAAAGGGGTGTCGCAAATCAAAATTGAGGGCTGTTTTTTCAATTGACCCCCCAAAAGTGGCAATTTTTAGGTTTTTTTTAGGGAATCTTTGAAAGATTCCTTTTTGTGGTGCAAACGCAGGTCATTAGTGCATTTGCTAGGTCACCTTGTTATTTGTTAAACAAGATGTGAATGTTGAATAAAAGAGAAATGATAGTGTTAAATGAGAGGTCGAAAGGAAAATAATAGGACATTTGGAGCGAGGAAAGGATGCGGCAATATGAATAGCACTGTGAATAGGAAGAGGTGGAGGGAGAAGTGGCAGACATGTCAGTACAAATCACGAGGAAGGTCAAGGGAGAGGAGAGTGAAGTTAAATTTGGATCACATCATGGATCAAGGAAAACGAGGCTTAAGTGTGAAGAAAAGTAGGATGGCTATGCACAAACAATCTATGGCAAATGTAAGGCCAAATCAAGGTGAGGTTATGGCCAAGAGAAAAGAGGAAACGAAAATCAACAAAGGGCAAGATAAAGAGGAGTGCCAAGAGGTTAGCCATACGGTAGAAGGACTACATAGAAGGACATATGGGTAGCAAAGCTTCGGCCGCATGCAGGCCCGATCTACGCAATAAGAAAGCAAATGAGGGATGTACATGTTAAAAGAAATGAAAACACAATGAGTATAGAAAGTTACAGATTGTGAGTAAAGCAATGCCCGAAAAAAGAAGCCGACTGCGAATATGACGAAGTGGAGCTAACATAAACAAAAGATCACCCAAATCCATGAAATTGGTGCTATATAAGCAATAAACCTGTGCCGAGGCCGTAAAAAATGGAGAAACCACCTAACAACATAACATGTCAGCCATGTTCAAGAACAAAGAATACAACTCTGCAAAGCTGCAATGTGACATGATAAATGACAATCGCCAACATAATGAGAATTTCAGAGCAATGTTGCCAACATCGACGTTTTAAGCCCAAGCAAAAATATGAGAAAAGAGGAATGCAAGCCAATGAACAAATGCAACAAGAAAATAACCACAGACAAGAGCCCGACTGCCAGAAAAAGTGTAAAACACGAGCGCCTCAATAACAACATGAACAATGCTAGAATCCCCAAAACCTCATTAGAGCAGAATAGGAAGAATGATCGAGTTAGCAAGGCAGAATAATGGATGAAACGCCCCATAACTGAAAAATCAAGGAAAGAAGATACAATATGAAAATACTACATGAAGTCTAAAACAACAAGGTGAATAGGCTTCAAAGGATAAATATGTTGCAAAGGAGCTCTCAAATGCAAAACAGGACAAAGTGTAAAAAACATGGCAAAGAGAAGAATGGCAAAGGCGGAAAGAGGATAAAGGAGGGCCAAACGCAATATGCGGCATATCCAAAAGACGAAGGAAATAGCAAATATGCAAAGGACGTTTAATGATAGGGCTAGAAAACCGAAAAAGCAGAAAAGAACAATTGCAAGAACACGACGCCAAACTACAAAAGGTGCCAAATAGGGACTTGGTTGCCCCTAGCAAAGAGGGTCATAAGATCCGAAAGCAATGGTTTGGAACAAGAATAGGAAAGCGAGGGTGTAAAGGACCGGTGCAGGTTAGCAGCGGAGAAATGTGTGTGGATGGAATAAAAAATAATAACACCACATGCCTAAGACCATGATAAAATGCCCCAAATGAAGAAGACTCTGACAAACGAGGAACGAGATTGAGGAAGAGGTTGTAGACATGTTAGCGCAACTCAAGAGCAAAGTTAAGATGAAAATCGAGATGAAGGTTAACGTGAATCACAGTAAATCGAGCAAAAATGAGGCGTAAGTAGTCAAAGGTGAGATTATGGTAAGACATTGCGGATATAGTTAAAAGAGACCCAAGTTGAGAGGATGGTAAGATGGCGATGCTTGAATGGAGGAGGGCAAATGTGAGATCCAAGTCAAAGGTAAAAGTTACGGCCAACTGTATCGAGGAGAATGAGGTCGAGAGTGCCAAGGTTCGGGAAGGAGTAATGAGCTGAGTCCAATAACCAAGTGAGGAAATGGGTAATGGAAACACAACAGCCACATGTTGTTATATATAAAATTATATCATGTCAAATCTAGATACAAAATAAGACAACTGATGATAAACATGTAAAGAACTTCCGCTTGACAAATAACTGCAACGCATATCGAGAAACGACAAATCCATAACATAATATATCCAGAGATCAAGAGGACCAGGACAACAAAAAAAATGCTTTAAGACTAAGTATGAAGCAAAAAAGTCCAACATAAGGTTAGCAAAACAGAACAAGAATTTGCACCAAAGTGTAAACTGATACTGGACAAATCTACCTCCATATCTAGATGCAAAAAGTGACATTCCAATACAGGTATATATGGAAAATGGGTGTAGAAACACAGTTGACATAGGGCCAATGGCCATAAACCTATAGAAAATATGTATAAGAAGCAGGCAATGCAACATGTGAAAACGCCAAGTATAGATCACCGAAGAGAAGCAATATGAGACCCGGAATATAGGAAACAAAGAACTAGGCGAGCAACGAACTAAGAAAATACTTGATGAAGCTCATCAAAAGAAAAGAAGGCATGCTCCCCCCTGAAACGCAAAACTCAATGTCCATAAGGCACACCATATGTGTCCACAAAGATAAAAAAGTGAAGACAATCAATCCATAATCGACCACGGACATATTATATCGATATAGCATTATAAAAATCACCATCGGAAAAATCAACGTAAGACAAGAAAGGAATTACTCAGAATTAAGTGACACGTGTAGAAGCCAAGGTTAAGGAGAAGACAAAGGTTAAGCAAGGTCAAGATCGACTGCATATAGGGAGATAGCCAGAAATTATCATATTGCAACAAAAACAATAGCTCAAAATTACAACTCACAACCCATGTCAATAGCAAAGAAAATCCATAACTACAAAAAAAGAACATTAAGGACAAATCACCCAAATGACATAATGAAAGCACCATGTATAGTAACTTCTACCAAATGCATCATAAAAAGCGTGAAGGCTACAGAGATGCCAATAGCAAAAAGGAGCTCAAAAAAAATCCATGTCCCAAATGAAATAAACAAATAATAAATTACCTCATGTGCACCTTGAGGTTCCCCTAAGAATGTCAAAAATCCAAAAGTAAAGTGTTCTAGTTCCGACAAGCCCGTAGGGAATAATGAAAAAGCCCACATAATGTGTCAGCGTGTAAAGTGTTCTAGTTCCAGAAGCCCAGGTAGGAATACGAAAAGCCCACATAATGTGTGGAGACAAATTGACTAAGGAAAAGGTGGCACCTAACCAACTTGCATGATAAATCCCCTTAAACAATGGTCTAGAATAACTTGTAAGCTAAAGAAATGGTATATAGTTGCATATGGTTAAGTGACATATACTAACTTCGAGCCGCAAGCTCAGATCGCCATTCAAACACTCAACTTGAGGAACATTAGCAAACACAAATAGATAGCCTTGTCATTCCACAACAGGATAGCAAAACAATGCTAAACAATGCTAAACAATGCTTAGAGGAGATATTTGCTATACCAAATGAGGGTAGAAAAGCCATATGCAATACAAACTTGACCATATGATAAAAAGGAAGAAAAAGAGGAACAAGCTAGATGGAGAAGAGTCAAGAAGGTCGCGTCCATATAAGATTCTCTAAAGCTCTTCAACCTTCTAGAATGGAAGAGATCGCGCCTATAAGGAAAGCATAGTAGAAATGAGGAAACCCCTCAAGCAGATGCCAGATAACATGGGACTTAGTAGAAACAACCACAATAGTGCCCAAACCCTATTGCAAGAGCATATCCTTCCTGCGAAGATATCCAAACAAGCTTAGAACAATATTTTGAAATCGTTAAACAAAATGAGCCTCAAAGAAAGATGTGTGCTGACAAGGAAAAAAATACAATACAAATAGAAACCCCGGAAATGGAACATCCATCCTAACAACAAATTTTCTTTTACCAGAAATCGCAAAAATGATGTTCGAAAAAATGTCCTGAGATGAGTAAGAACAAATAACAATCGTTAGCAAACCATAAGATGAATGTCCAATAATATGATCAAAATATGAATGTGCGTTATTCTAGAATGGGACTCGCATGAAACCAACAAACCGACTTAGACTTGCTTCTCATTCATCTCAAAGATTTTTCTACAATGGTGGATAGTGGGTAGCCGCACACATGCGAACTACCCATAAAAAATAAAGGGAAAATCCAATTATATCATTTGGACCCCAACAAAATACAATGCTAATAGAGATCAAGGCTAGTGTACTGCTTAGAAAGCTTATCCTCAGGGATTAAAAAACCCCACCCTTCGGTTTTCGAGGAAAAACCCTAGTGATAAGCCTCTAAGGGGGCTTGGACAAACGTAAAGGCATAAAAATCGCTCCCAAAACGCTGCGAATGGAAAAGTCGAAACGATGCGGCCGCGCAACCCGCGAACACGCACATCACTAACAAAACAACAAGACAAAACAAACCTCCCGAGTGGAGGGCTGATTCTTACGCGTGCCACGCGATAAAATACAATAACAAAGAAGGGGGAGGGTGGGTTCAAAGAGAATAAGGTATGCTGGAGAGAGAAGAGGAAGCGCCGGTGAGAAGTCGGGCGTAAACGCTAAAAATAGCGAACTCCCAACCAAAAACGGCATCGCGCCGCATGCATGCAAAACATGCATGCTCGTCCCATTCTAGAATGGCGATCCGATGTCTCGGATCGATGGGATTAGTAGAGGAGTAGGACACATGATTACCGTGTTCAACCGGGTTAATAAAAATGCAAAAACAACAATAAAGTCCAAAGGCTCGAGAATAACTCGCAAGAACATGAACAAACGGGAAGGGATAGGGGTGACTGTATTCCTCTAAGGTAAGGCCGAAAAAACAGAGGAAGAAATGGAGAAACGGGTGAAGCCGGTCGGATTAGGGAGAAGGGAAAGGAACAGGCCCGCCGATGGAGGATGGCGTAATATGTCTAGTCTAGAGCGACGGAGTAAGCCGCGGCATGAGAGCATCCATGCAAGAATCGCGAGCAAAAGAGATTATTGAAAAGAGAGAAGAGGTCGGACAAAGGAAGCAAAGTTGGAAACTAGAAAAAGGTCGGGCGATGACGGCCAAGGCGCCAGATTAGGGGCTTAATTTAAATGAAATGCCGGTGAAACGTGCTTCAAATCTGGCGAGAATCGGCCCGGTTGGGTGGATCGAAAACGAAATAAGAAAAACGGTTCGATAGAGATTCATGATAGATACAAGTTGGATTCCGTAGGAAAACTGCACAAGAATTGGAGCGCCAAGCAAATCCGGTGAAGTCGGGTTACGTAGTATGCCCCTTCCGAGATGCATAAAAATCCGGTGGGTGATTTGTTATCCCGAAGTTAACCGGAATCGGGCGTAAAATGAATCGGGTCAGGGTAGGTAAAAAGAGGTAGAGATGCGAGGCCATGGAATCCAGTTTTGGCGGTACCGGGCGAGATCCGACAAAGATCCCATCCACTGCTTTGTTAGACAGAAAAACCAGAAGGAGGTGAAAGAAAACTGTAGAATGGGAAAAACAGTATCATTAGTAATAAGTAGCCGAAATGTCTTCTTTGGAACTGTCCCCAGCTTGCAGATGCACAGATCGAGGCAACGGGCTTCCCTCCTGCAATAGCCCGGATAAGCGACAAAAACGATGCAAAAGAGTGTGGCGGGCATCCCTTCCCCGTGAGAAAAACGACAAACGATGCAAAAGAGTGTGGCATCCAAATCCAATCGATCTCCCTATACAATCGGCAAAGAACCCCATGGATAAGTGTAACGTCCCCACCGCGGGATATGGACAAATGGTATGGCTGCAACCTCCCAGCCTGAAACTCGCATGCATCCACTAATGATGAGTAAACAGATAATGCAAAGAAGACCGTGCACAGGAATTTGGAGATCAACACAACACAATAGAATTCCCGGAGCTAGCATGCAGATCCGATTGAGAATAGGAATGCATGAAGCCAAAAACGCGCCAAATTAATCATCAAACAATCTCGGAAAGGACATGCAATGAAACCAATCCGATGCTCATGTACAAACTTGGAACAATACTCCCATTATAGACGCCTTTAGACGATGCCAATTCATTAAGAGTCCATTCGAGGCATGAAGAAGAACCTCGATGCAAAAAGGAGGAGAGCCCTTGGAGGGAAAAAGCTAGAATGAGATGGGCTAATGGAATGGCCAAGAAGAGATATGATGCAAAAAGGAGGAGCCCTTGGAGGGAAAAAGCTAGAATGAGATGGGCTAATGGAATGGTCAAGAAGAGATATGAGATGGGCTGATGGTCGAAAAGAATGAAGCGAAGAAGAGATATGAGATGGGCTGATGGTCGAGAAAGAATGAAGCTACGAGAAGGAAGAAAGAAAGCTGCTTTGGAGAAGACGCCGATAACCGGTCCCGGCGGGGAAAGAGCCTTTATATAATGGCTCGTCCCTCCCTTGAATGGCAATCCGAGGGCTCGGATCGATGCGATTATACTTTGTAGGAAGTATTTTGATACGTATGACTTGTCATATGGAGAGCGCTTTTCTGGTCTGTGGGTATTAGGTGTATTTTCCTCAACTTTAGATTTGGCATATTCTTGAGAATACCTTGGAATCCAATCATTAAAAAAAAAAACCTATATAGAATGACCCATAATAGTTAAAAATTGCATTGCAAAACCCGAAAAAGATAAAGCCGAGCTAGCCAGTAATTTTGTTTTCTTATCCCTATGTGAACGTAGAAGATCACTCTAAAACAACCCCGAAGCCTATAAGGTGAAGCGAGGAAATGGAGGGCTATGAGGAAAGGGTCTTTATATGTTGAGATCTGCTTGTAGTTTATATATTCACAAGTTTTTAAGACAGATGGCAGTTTCCTCTCTCACGCACTCTCTTGTTAGCAGTGAGATTCAATCAGGTGCCTGCAAAGGATGAACGGGTCTGTAGATCTATCCTAGACTAACTATTTCAGATGAAGATGCCGAGCTAGGGGATCACTTCTGTGCAGGAAGATGCTTCTACATCATGCATCAAATTTAGGGAAGGGTCTGGCGGCTAGGCTTGTGCTAAGTCTTTCCAGCTTTAGACTTACTGCATTTTGAAACGCCGACAATGCAAAGACTTCTGGTTAGACATTTAATTGGTAGGTTTTGAGATGCCGCGGATATCATGGAGAGTTGAATATATATATATCCAATACTTATCTATATTTATCTGACGCCTCTTTTATTAGTTGTGAGAGTTTTAGTGCTTAAAGTTTATCAGCTTCTAAGCAATTAAATAAGTTTCCGTTCATAGAGGACGAAGATGTTGAGGTTTCTCCTGTAGTAATTCTCTTTGAAGATTGAAACATTGTACTCTTTATTCTATCTAATATAAAACTTTGCTTAAGAAAAAAAAAAATCCTTTTAATCTTGTCAAGACAAGACATTAAACGAGGTGCACCCTGGACTACCACAGTCGTTGGATCCATCGATCCCACGGCCCAGACCATATGTTGGAGCGTCTGGGCACCTCTCGTTTCGCTTATGGTCATTTATGATTGGGGGCGCCTATGATTTTGAAATATGAAATACGAGTTTGCCTAAGGTTTTGATGGAATATCGAGCCTCTATACGGCTTCGCCTAATGTTTTAGAATATGAAATACGGGGGCTCGAACCTCTACTAAAATAACTCAATGTCTTAATAAGACTACTTTAACCAATTTAACCAGTGAGCTAACGTAATTATTTTTATCTTAAATCTATTTTTTTTTTAATAGCTCATTCAATTATTTTTTGGATATGATTTATGGTTTCAGGAATTATATCCATATCAAATCCCCCTGAAACCCTCTGTTATTATTATACTACATATTCTTAAAAAATTCCATTCAGAAAATTCTAAGATCCAAGTAGCAGTCTTAGGACAAAATCAGGTGTCATAATTCTTTTAAGCCATAATCAGGTTAAACTTAACCAAGTAAAGATATTATATTATAAGAAAAAGTACCCGAACATATAAATGGTAGAAATAAGATAACGATCAGATGATTTAATGTATCTTTATGTATAATTGTGAGTCTGAATAGCCTTATCCAATAAGAAGTAAAACATATTTCTAAAGATAACATAATAACTTACATGTATACTGAACAACTTAATCAAAATGTAGAAATATATCCATCTTGAATACAAACTCCAAGCAAGTAGCAAGATTGGTTACCTGTAATATAACCAGAGGATAGTTAGAGACAAGTGGGTAAAAGCCTAAGTTAGCTACAGGTAAGCTATGATCTTCTTGGGTTTAACACTCTTCTGTAATGAAGTTACCTTAGAGGGGAATAGAATAATACAGAATAGAATATGTTTTTATCGTCCACACAGGTAAAAATTCTGACAAATGTAGTTCATCAGTCTTACTTAGTGTTCATGCTTCCATTACATTAGAGCAAAACTGCTCAATTGTGTAGTAGCATAACTGATAAGCTAGAAAACTATCTTATTCCTTTTATGCAGTCTTAAAGCATAAACTACCACAGAAATTAACTCAGAATTATCCGATCTATGAATCAGTGGATCTTATATAGGTAGATCTTTAATCAAACAAGCAATATTAACATAAAAGTATGGGCTCATACTTGATTTTACAGTGTTATCAAAGCTCAGTAGAATTATACTTCTGGATCTAGCTCAACTTAGAAAGGAAATTAACATAATACATATCTAGATGTGCTCTATATATTTATAGCACTAGTAGATCTCTTAAATCTACTTTTATGATCGATTTGAACCATTTTTTAAGTTTAGGCAGCATGTAATCGATGCTTTATCAGTTTATGCTAGGTCAGACCCATTATCATTACACATTTCCTATCTATTATTCTAAAGATGCACACTCAGAATTATATTATTATGTCATGCTAGATCTAGACTAATGTGCATGAGATCTTTAAGAGATCATATATATGTTATCATTAACATGTGCATTTATAAGAGATTAGTCTAGCTATAAGCATTTGCATTAAAAAATTGAGGCAGATTTAACCTAGTGTGCTTGATCATGAGGACGAGCTTTGATTTGCTGCTCCTCATTGTTGATACTTGCATATGAATTTTATGTTCAACAATAAGTACTGCATCAGAGCCATTATCAAGATTTTATGTGCCATGCTCCTCAGTACCATTGTTATGCAATTCAGTTGCATATGTGTTCTTCCCTTTTGTAGAAGAGCATTCAACCAGTTTAGAGGTGTTAGCAGGTCTATGAAACTCATGGACTTTTTTCCTTTTGGCCGATTTTGCCTAGCCATTCCAAGATCCCCTTTCCTTCTAGCCATAACAGAGTGTTAACAAGTCGACCCGCCATGCATGCGACAGGATTATACAGGCTCTGTATCATGAATCCTAATATGCGATTCTATTTATTGTGAAAAGTTCTAACTGTCAAGCAGCAAAGATTGCCACCATCTCTCGCCCGATTAGATGAACTACGCTCTTGTAAAAGCAGAGCAGAGGCTTTTGCTCAATGTTAAGAGTCTGAGATATCTTGATTCTTAACATCAGTTCATGTTAGATTTGACAATTCGAGATCTGAGACAATTCAGGACAGTGAAGATTGACATGCAAGTTAGCTCGGGCTTTTGCGATACACTTCACACTGGGCCCTTTTGCCGTTGTTGCTTCTTTGGCAGTTTCTCAAATGAATGAATTTCTCAAATGTTAGTAACTTTTAACAGAATTAGACCACTTCGTTTGGATGCCATCTTCCATTATGCTTCATTTTGGAAGATCCGATGTTGAATGCTATTTCTAGGAATGTTAATCCGAAGTTCCAATGGTGAACCAAGTCAAAACCTTGCTCATTTTGTATGTATATATGAAATCCAATAACATCAAATTCTAAATGCTGCAAAATATCTAACTCAAGACAATGTTTATGCTTTATAATTGGCAAAAGTCGAATTTATGTGCATAATTTTTGTTGCAAAAATGTTTTTAATAAGTGGCAATGAAGTTTGTACAACCCTTGATGCTAAACCTCTATAAGGCATAAATTGTACCTTTAAAACTTTGTCTACTCTTTTTGTACTTCAAGGGCAACATTTTGGAATTTTTTATTGATTCTAGAATGGGGCTCGCATGAAAACGATAAAAACCTAGATAGGCTTCTCATTCATCTCAGCAGATTTTCTACAATGGTGGATAGTGGGTAGCCGCACACATGCGAACTACCCACGAAGAAAAATAAGGGAATGTCCAATTCTACAACTTAGACCCCAGAGAATACAATGCTAATAGATGTTTGGTTTGTGTACCTGCTGAAGCTTATCATCGAGATTAAAAAACCCCGCCCTTTTGAGTTTTCGAGGAAAAACCCTAGTGATAAACCTTCAGGAAGGGGCTTGGACAAATGTAAGGCTGAAAATTCGCTCCCAAAATACCCACGAATGGAGACGTCAAAGTTGCTGCCGCTTGCCAACTTGTACCTGTACATCACCAACACTAGAACAAAAGTGAAAAAACAAACCTCCCAAAGTAGAGGGGATAATCACGCCGTGCCACGCAACAACAAAAAGAAAAACCTCTTCAAATAGAGGGGCTGGTCACCCGCCCATCACGACAAATACATTAAACAATTAAGGGAGGGAGGGTGGGTTTCAAAGAATAGAGAATAAGGTACTGCTAAGAGAGAGAAAGCATCGATGAGACGTTGATGAAGGCCTAATATAGCGATCTCCCAACCAGAGAAAGCATGCAATGCATGCATACAAGACATGCATGCTCGCCCCCGCTAGAATCTCGATCCGAGGGCTCGAATCGATGGGATTTTATTTAGAAGCCATCCTTCATACATCTCAAAGCATGATTTGCAAGTAAACTCAAGGTCATTACTCATTACCATAACTTCCACCATAGACACATCGATTATCTTTTAAAGTACAATTTGGCCAATGCGATGAAGTCAACTTGGCCTCATATGCACGAACATTGCAAAAACAATATAACACTTTTTATTAAAACCCTTACATTTCTATTCTGAGGATAGCTTGAGCAACGCCCAAGCAAAATATCACATTCCCATAAGACCCTGCACATGAATGTAAGATTGCATACAGAAAATCTGGCAGAGTTATTTTGACTCGAACTTGATGTAGTAGCAAGCTTTGTATTTTGACATTGAGGCCACACTATTAGAGGGCATTGATGCTGGGTGTCTAAGATTATGATGGATGTATCAAGTATGAATGCTCTGTTTACATTTCCTCCCATGTTGTATGGGTAAAAGGGGTAGAGACCTAAAGGCCATCTAAGATTGGATATGCTCATAGCTAGAACCCCTTAAATCCCATTAGATGCGGCTTGTGCACAAGAGCCCACCTGGCTGTGGATGCTATGTTGTGATTCAGCACTAAAATGATGGTGAAACAGGGGTGGGGTCTTGCTTAGCGTGGATACAGGTCTTCTATAGTGTGCTAGGCTTATAATCAATCACTGGAGAGGGCTGGGTATGGGTCCAAAACCCCAGGTCCCGGGATGAGTGCCTATATGGGCGTCTTGGGGCTCGAATCAGGCGGGTGAGCTGGCCTTTAGATTTAGGAGACTAAATCGAAAGTACGAATGTGGGGGTTACTGATTTGGCACGTGTTCTCTAGCACACCCAGCATCCGCCATGCCCGGGAGGGGCGTCTCCCTCGACTTTTCCTCATCGGACCGGGGAAATGTAATCGGAGTAGTCTCATAGAGCTTGACTCCATGAGATTGCATTTCCAGAAGGCTACAATCATGCCATAGCATGTTTCAGCCTGTCTGCAAAGTGTGCACTATCCTAGCCATTGTTCTATGCCAGCCAACACCATGTTATATCTCTGTCTGCTATTATTTTGTTTGACCGTCAGTCGACCCCCTAGAGTCTGAGCCCGGGCCTGAGCCCATACTTATGGTATATTACTTATGTTATCTTGTACTTGTATTGCTATGTGTATGATGATGATGGACGGACCACCCTTCGTGGTGTTATATTATTTTATGTATGATAGCTAGGTGCTAACATATCTGTATGCTTCTGCTGTATAGGATTCCCATAGAGGACGTGGGACGAATGACACCTCTGTGTTCCTCACCCGAACACTTGGCCATCTCCAGTGGTCCGAGTTAGATGGAGGCCTTTCCATGGTGATGTAGTTGCCACAGTAGGGGAATTCCTCGTATTTGTACGATGAAAGCATCATATAGATTTTGGGAGCGTCGCAATGGTATTAGTTGATTTTGGTGGACCAAATCATAGCACTGGCCATATTCTAACTCGTTAGATCAATAGTTAGTAGGGGACCTTTAACTTAGGAAAACTATCCCAACTCCATAGGTAGCATGAGTCTTGGCCTAGTTATGGGAGACACAAGCTAGTTAGGGATTAGTGTATGAGTTATTAAAGAAGAGTTATATTAAGTTGGGAGAACGAGGTCTCTTGTTCCCACGAGCCATAACTTCTTCTAGGTAACTCGGATAGACGCGATTCTTGCACCAATGCATCGGGGGCACTCTAATTGACTAAGGGGCATAGTGCGCCAAAACGACAGTAAATGGGCACAAGTGCAAAAGGGGCATGATCGGCAAAACATCATCTTAAAATTCAAAACTAAACACTCTTTTTCCCTATCACACCCCGTATTTTTTTCGCGTATAAAAATTTCCGCCGTATAAAAATTCCATCATATTTTCGTCATGTAAATGTTTTTCTTGGCCCCTCAAAATAGAAGTGAACTCACAACCTCCCAAGTCCAGCCTTAATCGCTTACCACCATAACAAGCTTCCTTGAATGTTATATTCTTCTACACATCTACTACTTTGTTTCCTCTGCACAACAATTCTTTTAACAAAAGTATATTATGGGGACTTGAACCCTTGACCTCCCACCACTAAGCCAAACCCTTTGCCTACACAATAAGCCTCCTTCATAAATATAGCAATCTCTTGTTGTACTTAACCAATAGCATCTCTCTTTTCTATAGTAGGCTTTTGTCTAGTAATCACCCGTCCCTAAACCAACGTTGTGGTGGCAACAAATCCGTCGGACTTGTGCAACCATGGTGAAGTAAGAAGAACCTAAGGGTTCTTACTGTCACTGCGGAATGGTTCCCACAACCATATCAACGAAATTTCACACTGAGAGGTGCAAGGGAACTCCTCTGAGTGAGGCAGAAGCTTCTAAGTTGGATTCTAATCCACTATCACCTTTGATCTTCTTTAGGCGATGGTAAGAATATCAAGTTATCGACATTCCTAACCCAGAGCTTTAAATATTTTTCTCCTAACACATGTCTCGGTAGTAAATTTCTTTCATCCCTGCCATGATTTAATCTATACTCCATTCATATGCTTTATATTAGACATTATTCGACGTTATATATTAGGAATCAGGTAAAATTTTGTAGACATAATAACTATAGTTAATGTTGTTTCTCTTTAGTATCTAAGCTTTGACTCGCCTCACTTCCCAGAGAACAATCTCCCTTCAACCGACTAGGGACTGCCATGCAACACCCCTCTAGGCCATGGGTTTGGGCATCTTTAATCCTATCACCCTTCAATACTTCCTCTTAATGGTCGTGTTCCTTTTATGGATCACTTTCCCAGATCATGATACATTCTCTGTAACACATAGTGAGTGCTTGGATTAGAACCCCCACAACAATGTCAACACTTTAGTTAAGCTAGAGTACAAACTTTAGTATTATTTTGTGCCAAACTTCACCGCCTATATGGCAGTGATTATTTATCTGCACCACACGCCTGTCAAATTGACAGTGACCTACCCTCTTTTGGAGTTGTTCTACCGTAACGGTCCAATGGCATCCAACCATTGTTGACTAGTCACCTCCTTCTAGGGTATTTAGATATGGTTGGGGCAAAGTGTTTCCAACCATTACTTTAGTGCCGAAACATCATTAAGTTCCACAAACAAACTTACATATTCTAAGGGATTATGTGAATATCCCAAAAGACAGTATCATTCAAAGACCTCTCAAGAGAGGCCTCTTCTATTAAAAAGGTTCTTGGTGAATTCAATCCACCATGTTGTCCTGAGAAATTAAAGCCTTCTTCCCTAAGCCATGCACCAAACCTTTAAAGAGCTTTTCTGCTCTTGCTGCCTTTCAAGCCAGAAATCTATCTTTGCATGTTAGGAAAGACCATCTTTCAAGTCACACCACTTATCCAAAGGGTCGAAGTAATAACCTTCCCATCCGGGCCATTAAATATCATGAACAAGGGTCCTTCATCCTTTTTCTTCTTTAATATACTTTGTACATCCATGGTCAATTTTTATTATCCCTCCTTTACACGTGATACAAATAGATACAATTCACCCTTTGTTTGTGATCTTTATTCCATAGGGTCACCAATCCATTTACTCTTCCTTGATAATAAATTGTCGTTCTTCAAAAAAAAAAAAAAAAAAAAAAAAAATCCATTTACTCTTTTTAGGTATTCTTTAACCGCCTTGTGGCTTCTAAGCCGCTATTATATCCCCCTCCCCACCAAATGTTGTTAACCCACATATCATTGGGGGTTATGATTCAACGTTGTCGCACACCCTGGAAATATTACTCATTACCTTTCTCTATCATGACGCGTTATGCCGTTGTTGTGGCATTACAAATGACTTGGCATCCTCATCTAAGCCATAGTCATGCCCTAAGTTAGCGAGTGAGCCTTTGTAAGAATCGTAAGTTGCCCTCGGTCATCGGGGCACTTGCATCGCATTTATTATAGACCTTCCTTTAATACCTACGCCCGATATAACCCGGTGATTATTTTCTTTGTAAGCCTTGGGGGCAACTTGAAGAGTGTGGAATGCCTCACGTGGAGGTGCCTCTCTGAGCTACTGGTGAATTGTCCACCACGACTTCTCCACTCGCCTCCAGACCTTTCATCGAATATGCTCCTTCCCCAACCTCCGTGGATGTTATGCAATGCTTGCAAGATGCTTTGAGCTTCCTGGACTGTCTCTTTGTTCTTCGCCTGTTCTTTATCCCCAGGGTGTGCATGGCGTCTGAATTCGCGAGCAACCTTATCCCAAAGGCCGGGCAAGAGTGTAGCGTGACCGGGATCTGTGCCAGAACGGTATTTCTTCCGCCTTGAGCGGGATCTGTGCCGCCTGGAGTGGTCTCTGTGATGCCCGGGATGGGATCTTTGGCGGTGTCGGATCTCGTGCACGAACCACCTGGAGCAAGGAGAGTATGATTAACAATTACGGTGCCATTAGTCAAAACGAAGAAAAGAATGTTGAAATCAAATTACAATGGAGAACATTCATTCCATACAACTGCATCCAATGACGTGGGAAGTAGTGTCTTTCTCGACTCGCGAGTCGAGAAAGGCCCATAAAAGTGAAAGTACAACCATTCTCATTAGAATATGGTTGCATCCAATCACACACGGAAGCATACAAATGGTTTCGTCAACGAGACAACCAGTGCCTTTCTCGACTCGCGAGTCGAGAAAGGCCCAGGAAACGCAATGTACAAGCATTATCATAATAGATTGTGGCTGCATCCAGTCACACAATCAAACATACAAATGGTCTCATCAACAGGACAAGCATGCCTTTCTCGACTCGTGAGTCGAGAAAGGCAGCGAAAACTCAATATACAAGTATATTCATTACAAAATGTTCAATACATGTGTTCACGTTTGTTTACAATATTCACACAACTTGACTATCTGAAAGCAGAGGTCACTCTTCTTGTTCACCAAAATATTTGTCGTCCATAGCTTTCATGATCGCCTTGCTCTCTGGATCGGGTTCCGTGAGGCTCGGATAGTTCCTAATCACATCGGCGACAAGAATGGCAAAGAGGGATTCCGCCAAGACAGGACACAGTCCGAAGGACAACCACCTATCCGTCTCATACTCTTCAGGTCGATATGGCTTAGCAATGATTGTATTTTGCGCGTTATGATAGCACTTGTAGGCGGAGTCATCTATGATCGCGCGTTTGTGTTTGCCATAGTCCTGAATTGCTCATAAACCCCGGCCCCACCTTTTCACCATTATAGGCTTCCCCTTTGTGGTGGCTGGATCGAGGTCCGACACATGCTCGACCCTTTTGTTTCCCCAAACGAACTTGAACTTCAAACCGGAAGGCCGAGAACACCAAGAACATTGACAATATTTTTCTTTTGCCATACAAGACCATATGCCCACTTCAATCCCGCTCAAGGCACCATTCAACAATTTCCTTAGCTCTAGGCCTCGGATAGACTATTTTATGCCCGCTTTTGGTCGGATCTGCGAGGTGTTAATCTCGGGGGCGTCTTTATCGTGGTATACCGCAGCTAATACTCCATTGACGTCAAATATTACAAGCTTGGCGGGACCAAATTTGGATCCGATTTGGAGTTTGGCTCGACCATATTTCCGGTTCATCGGGATCCATATGGGATCATTATCTTTTCAGATCCTTTCCGGCCGTGGAGCGAAAGTGTCTTGCTCTGATTGTCTTTGTGGAGTGCATTGTCCTCCTCGGGGCGTGAACCGCCGCTAGATATTGACAATGATCCGAGTCGTTGACATGGAACTCCCCGAAATGATGACATCCGGCCGAAAGGAACGCGAGTTTTTCTCGACTCGCGAAGTCGAGAATGAAAAAAAAAGGTATTGAAAGGAGTTTTCTCGCTCGCGAAGTCGAGAAACACCGATAGAGCAAAGTAAACTCACCTCAATCTCGTGATTCTCAAGAATGTGTTCGGCAAAGATTCTCGGTCTAAACCTTCGACATTCTCGCCTCGCCGGCTTTGTCTCCCTCGTCCTCGCCGCCTTTATTGCTTCCATTTGTCTTCCTCCCCTTGAAATGCTCATGAAGCGTATCCGTGTATGACCGAATGGTTTCTACCATGTCCTTATTTCCAACCACGGATATAGGTTTCATTCCAAACAGCATAGCCCCCTGAGAGAACAGGCCATTCATGTACCACTCGCATACAATTTGATCTTCCTCGACCAAGCTGGTTATGAAGTACTTGATAACCCTTGGCCGGATAGGAATTCTATGTATAGGACCTGTCGCACCATCTTTGCTGACTTTGTCCATCGATGGAACATCCTCCATAAATCTGCCCCCCTTCCAGGGTTCCATCTGCTCTTGAGAGATCATGAACCTGTCGAGATAATGATGTTCGCTAGACCACCACTTATCCAGGTCTATAGCCGATCTTGAAATCAAAACCAAAACTATATTGGCAAAGCTTGGTGCCTTCGGCAAGCCAAGTCTACACTCATGATCAAGTTCGTATATGGAGTACAGGATCTTGTTGGTGAAGTTAATATCAGCTGCCCATTGGGAGACAAAGCGGTTTGTCCGATTGCCCGCATGCAAAAGACAAGGAAACCGAAAGTATCCAGTCGGTCATGTCTAGACACGCCTTGTACCAATTGTTCTATGTCGGCTTTGTCATAAAAAAAGGGTGGGGTCTTCGATCATATTGATGGCAAATAGTGCCACGGATCCAGTGCGGTTCGCACCACCAAATCCCTTGTGTCCCAAAGTTACCGTAAATGGGGGGGAGCTATCGTCGGACTTAAATGGGACCACCCCGAATCCAAGCTTCCTCTTCAGAATTGCCATAGCACGTTCAGGGAAAGGAAGGGTTTTGACGTTACGCTTCAGCTTGGTGTTGATGTAGGGTTGACATAGACGGTTCAATTCCTTCATGTCTTCCTCATCAAGGGCAGCCTTTTCCTTGTAATAATCAAAATCATGGTATTCATTAGATGCAACGTTGCAGAACTCCGTGATGCCTTCTTCTAACGCACGCTGTCTCTTTAGGACTGTGGCATAATCCTTTGCGTCCTGCATTTTAGAACTCCTAGTCTTCCTTAGCAGGATTGTTCCATCCAAGATTCTGCCTTGTAGGTCAAGCGTTTCTTTGTCCGTCGGGCCCTCAGATCCCTCTTCATGAACCGCTTGTCGAACAACTTGGGGTCCGGCTTTGGATGGAAATTCTCCATTGCTTTGTCCTTGACCTTGCCTCTTGTCCATTGAGCCCATATCTCAGGTCCATTTCTCCCGCATCAGCCTCGATTGCTAAGAATGAGGTCATATTGGTCCGAGAGAGAGACTCCCCTTCCCTTCCTTGGTGTTCTCTTCTTCTTCTCCTCTTCATCCTCTCCCTCATCATCTTCCTCGCCCTCCAGCCAAACATATCCGCAGAAGTTTCTCAAAGGTCTTCCACTTATCCTAGGGAGCCCCTGCTTCCTTTAGGACGCCGAGACAACCCAATGCTTTCCAATCATTGCCGAAAGGTATGATCCGTCAGATACGGGCTCCCAATGTCGAGCATGGAAGTATCTACAAACACCCAAGGTAAACACTAAATAGTAGTTCGGAAGTAGAAGAAAATTAGACATTCAAGGGACTTTCTCCGCGAGTCGAAAGTCCCTTTGAATGTCTAATTTTCTTCTACTTTCTTCGGTTTTCTCGACTTCGAAGTCGAAAAGCTATGCATCCTTTGATTTTCTCGTGTTCTTTCGGCTTTCTCGACTCGCGAGTCGAAACCCCAAAGATAATCGGGAAATGTTAGGATGGTAGGGCTTTCTCGACTTCGAAGAGTCGAATGGAAAGAATCGAGAGTTATTTACCTTACGTGGCGGGCACTTTCGCTATTGTGTTCGGCAAAGGGCTAATGCCGGCCGTTCGGTTGAGTCGAGAAAGTCCCTTGAATGTCTAATTTTCTTCTACTTCTCACGGGTTTTCGAATGAGAAAGCTATGCATCCTTTGATTTTACGTGTTCCTCGGCTTTCTCGACTCGCGAGTCAAGAAACCCCAAAGATAATCGGGGAAATGTTAGGATGGTAGGGCTTTCGACTTTCGAAGTCGAAATGGAAAGAATCGAGAGTTATTTACCTTCGTAGGCGGCACTCGCCGCTATTGTGTTCTCGCAGCGGCTAATCTTTGGCTGGCCGGTTCTTGGCGTCTCCGTGAAAGAACTCGCACTCTCGCTGGCATATCTATCCTTGATCCTTTGCGCACCTCCTTCTCCGCCTCTGCAATACTTGCGCCGCCCTCGCCGAATCTTGACCGGCCCACTACCCGTAACGGACGTCTTTTCCCTTCAGGTCTTCCTCGGACTTCCAAATGAACAACCGACCGGCCGATCTGCTGAAGGTATGACATCCGCAGTATTGGATCGCAAACAGATGTCGCACCATCGTTCGGGAATCTCCAAAGATGTGTCTTTGTATTAAATTCCCCGTGGTTGAACAAGACGGCATCTCCGTCGCGGACCTTCAAAGCGCCGATGTCCAAGGGCGCTTGTGTGCTATTCCCAACGGATAATACTGAGCCAGCCGCTCCATTTTCTGTGCCCCTCTCTGTGAAATCCTGATCTGCTCATCTGGATCCATTAGTTGGGAGTCGACCATATCTTCGTCTGCTTCATCATCTGATTCCTCCCGTGTGGTGTCATCTTCTCCATCTTTGGTCTTGTCCGGACTTTTTTCTGTATGAACCACAACTTCCCTCCCCACTGCAGAGTGTTGTAGAGTCTTCAGCACAGTAGAAGTGAAGCTCCCCGTATTGAACAGTTTTTCCCTGACTCTGGAAATCTCCATTCCAAGCTCCCTGGATGTTAGGGTTCCGGCCTCCTTCATCCCTTCCAGATCCTTCCACCCAAGGTTCTGACAATTTAAAGGCGCCGGCCTTTTGTCGGTGCCCTTCGCCTTGCTCATGGAAGAGTGAGAATAATTGGCCCGATAATTTTTGGTGTGATAGAACTTACTCTTCTGGCAGTCTTCGACATGTAGTGTTAGATGCTTTGAATCTGGCGCTGAGATGGAGAGCACAACACCGATTTTCTTGTACTTGTCTCCGGAGCTCTTCTTGTCCCTTTGGTGGAGAAACAGATCTTTCTCCTTCCCACTTGCTGATACCTCGACATACCACCAAGAATCTGCTGGTGTGTCAAGAAGCTCGCCTCCAAATCGATGACGAAGAACGAGTCCGCCAAGTGATCACTAGTGAGTCCGCGGTGAATGCACCATGGAACGGGGGATACGCCGAATCGCAGTGATACAAGTATTAGATGCGAATACACTCTTGATGAGACCGACAGAAGAAGCAAAGACTCTAGGTGAGGTCTGCGGGATCCATAATCTGATGGCCCAAGGAATTACTGCGTGAAGAGGTGAGTTTCGAGATGCCTATGTTATTTCGCTTTGTAGAACATGCCGCCCGTGTTTAAATAATGGAACTATTTGATAAGCTCGACGATTCATCGTTTCCTTGTCCAAAGATTTTTCAGCTTCGAGATGATTTACTCTCCGGGTTGAGAGATGCTCGGCAAAGGAAACAATGGATCTGGGTAAAGAACAGCCCGCTTTAGGTGTATTTTTCATGGAATGTTTTCTTGGAATGTTGTACATAGATCGGGCTAGGTCTAAGGCCCGGAGATGCGGTTCAAATGCATCCTCTTGTAGTTAGTCGGAGGGGCCTCCACCCGGTCGGAACCACTCCTTGGCTTCCTCTCTCAGGTTTCCCCCTGTGGTTGGTTGTAGGTGCCTCCACCCGGTCCGAGCCCCTCCCTTCGCAATATTCGACGAAGATGGTTCAAAGGGGAGTGACTCGACCGGGTCGAGGCCACCGCTACCACACAAGGAGAATTGGTTGGTTAAAGGATTCTCGACTTTGCGAAGTCGAGAATGCGATCGTTGGTTTTGCTTGTTTACATTCTCGACTTCGCAAGTCGAGAATGCCTTAGCCATCGAGAACTCGGGATGGTATACATGGAGTGCTCTGTTGGATAAGGCATTCCAATCATTGGCCGAAATGCATACTGAGAAGCTTCCGGGTTTCCACAATGGTTAGTTGTAGAGGCCTCCACCCAGTCAGAGCCCATCGCCTTCGCAATATTCGACGAAGATGGTTCGAAGGAGACGGTCTTTGACTGGGTAGAGGCCACTGCGCCCACACACAGGAGAATTGGGTTGCTAAGAGTTGGCCTGCAGACAGTCAAAACCACTTCCCTTCGCAATATCCGAGGAAGATAGTTTGAAGGAGAGTGGTTAAGACTGTCTGCAGGCCAGCTCTAGAGTGCACTAGAGTCACCGCCGACTCACGAGTCGAGAAACCGGCCAGCACCTCTGTGGTTAGTCGCCGAGGCCTCCACCCAGTCGGAGCCAGTCCTCTTCGCAATATTCGATGAGCATGGTTCGAAGGAGAGTGGCTCGGACTGGGTGGAGGCACCTGCGACTGCACAAAGGGCTATTGACAGGGTATGACATTCTCGACTCACGAGTCGAGAAGGCTGCAGCAGGCTTAAAAAGAATGTGAAGACGTTGGGTAGCTGTGTGCAATCCCGAATCGCGAGTCGAGAATCCCTCAACCCGATAGCAGTCGTCCAGTGTACACTCCCTCTTCTGCGCCTCGAAGTCGAGAAGTTCTCGACTCAAGAGTCGAGAAGAAGGCTGTCAGACTTCTGGACCGCTGGCAAGTCGAGGTATTCTCAACTCGCCACTCCCTTCGCATGTCTCCCCGCAGCGTGGAGGATATCTTTGTGAGTTAGAAATGCGGTCTCGTGAAGCAATTCCTATTCTTAGTTCTCGATGGGAGAAAAACATTCCTAGTTATGTTACGTTATGAAACATTCTTAGACGGTTTAGCTATATCTTTTGTGAATCTCTCTAGTAATGTTCTCATTAATGCTCGCAATATCTTACTTACTAACACCGCCTCTCGATGATTTCTATCTCGGTTGCTTGCTACTACTCTTACCACTACTCTCACTTGTGCCTGTACAATGTATTCAATTCAACCACAAGCAAGAAAAAGATAACAGAAACAGAAAACAATACAAAAGGAAAACAGATAACAGAGAGACTAGTGAGATTAATGAGAAAAACAGAGAACAAAGGAGACAAATGAGATTAATGAGAAAACAGAGAACAAGAGAGAGAAATGAGATTTAAAAAAGGGTATGATATTACAAAAACATACCCGAAGATTTGCTTTGGATGAGGAGGAAGCTCCCGTGTTCGATTCCATGTGGTACAAATATTCATTAAAGCGTGAATAAGGATTTGTTCCGGGTCAGAAATTGTATCGTGGATTAATAAGAGCCTCTAACAACGTAATATAAGTAAAAATGCAAGAAAGGACTTACGTAAAACTAAAAAAGCAAAGAAGAAAAGGCCTCACTTTCTTCCTGCAAGAACGCCCGAACACTCAATCAAGGCGAAAACTTGGCTACCGGAAGCGTCCCCGATCCGTCGACCAAGCTGCCGTCATAAGATGGCCTTGGAATGGCTCTGCTCGATCGATCGCCGATCGGAAGACCGGCGCTTTAAGGAAAATACAGAGCGAAGAGTGATCGAGAAAACAGGGGAGGAAGAATGGTCGGGGAGAGGAAGAGGGTGCAAGCAATTACTGCACCCTCGAACCTCGTAAAAGTGCAATAATAAACTTCATCACGTGTGGGCCATGCCCTCCATGACGCGGCGGTCGCGGAGTTCTTGACATGGCCACGCTTTCAGCCTCGAGGAGGCCCAATTAGCCATGACAAGATATTAAAGGTTATGTTATATGTTTATATATGTTATCTTATGTTATATATTTAATATGGTTTCAATGGTTGAATAGTATTAAAGGTTATATATATATGGTTACAATGTTTACATATGGTTTACAATGAATATGGTTGTATGGTTTAATATGGTTATATGATTTTAGTTAATATGGTTGTATGATTTAATATGGTTTAATATGGTTATATTTAATATGTTTGTATGGTTTTATATGGTTCATATGGTCATATTTGTGGTGTTTGGGGCTATATGGTTTTAATGTGAGCTTTTTCATTCAGTGGAGCATGTGAGAGGAGTAAAATGGAGCCAAGGAAGTCCAGCAGAGACCATTGCCCTAGGCTCCAATGGAGGAAGATGGGTTGCCTTTTGTTGCACCCTTGCGGCCCGCATCGGCATTTGCAGAGGGCATAATAACCTGCAGCTTGATCCATTTGATAGTGTGAATGATGAAAGGCTGGGAGATGAACATCTTGGAGTTGGCATTGTGAAGTCGCTTTTATCGGTTGATACAATCATGTCCCGTGGAAGCTCTAGTGATTGCATTGTGTGCTCTGTGGGTCTTTGAGTCCCAAGCTCGCCTGAGATGGCCAATTAGATATATTACACACAAGAATGGTGATACTCTAGAATGCCCCATTGAACTACACACCCCCAAGGCCCACCCAAGACCATGTGGAAGATTTGGTGGTCGATGAGCATCCTTTGATCACAAGGAAGAGACGCTATGTTTTTTTCATAAAAGGCGCCCAAGGGTGCCCAAGAGGCCTAGAAGTGACAAATATTTAGAAAGGGTGGAAAGTATGGCACCAACCCGTAGAAAACCTAGAGGCAATTAGGGGTCAAGAGTGTTGCAACCTAGATTGCACAAAGGTGCATTACAATGTGGATGACCTCGTCTGGATAAGGTCCCAATATATTGGACAGCTTAAAAAAGATAGGATTAATTTCATTTACTCCTTGTGTAGGAATTCCAAATATGATGAAAACACAGAAGGCTACTATATCAATTGAGGGGCATGAAGGTATGTATGAGAGCATTGAGATGGATTTTTGGGGTGAGCAAGTCTTCATTTTACAGACATCGGGAGCAGGTTAGAAAAGGGCACAGCTTTGTTCCAACATGGTAATGCACTCACTTTGAAACCTAGAGCAAATACTCTCAAGGCCATTGCGCTTCAGAGCTTTGTGAGATACATGTCTCAATCTATGCCCCACAAGTCGAAGGTGAACGAAGCACGGTGTGCGAGTGGTGCAAAGAGTGTTGCCACAACACTATATCCAAAAGGAGTGCCTTAAGGAGGTCAACTCCATCCCGAAACTACCGAGGTAGGCCTCTTTCTCAATCACATTTCAGCAAGTTATGGAGCACTCACTTCTCGGGCGCGAGTGTCCTACAACACATGCCATTCTCAAAGTGCAACACTTGCATTCAACTCAAGGATACACTTGCATCAACCGCAATAGAGAAAGAAAGAATGGCAATTAGGGAGCAATTTGCGAGATCACCAAAGGGACCAAATATCATGTAGACAGTTGTATTGGCAAAGTGGAGAACATTTTCCGAGATGCACCGGACAAATTTTTGTGTATAATTCATGATAAGATGGACCAACACAAGACTTTCTTGCCAAAGCTAGATCCTTTACCCAAGCGTTGTCAAAACGCTTTTCGGATGAAAGTAAGTCCAAGGGTGTATTAACACATGGTCATGGAACCGGAACATATGGTCATTTTGTGCTTGATCTATGGAGAGATGATCCAAACTTCCATGTGAGCTCTATTTTCAAGTGCCCGAGAACACTAAAGAAAGGATCGATAGAAGGGAGGAGGTATTCCCCTTCAAACCCATTTTGAGGCTTTGATGGATGATCAACCGCTTTGTTACCAAAGGCGATAAAAAACCTCACATCCAAGGTGTCTAGTGAATCAAGGAGGACTTGGGATGATTTCCCCTTACTTGAGAAATCACCGCCTTTGAGGAGCTATGTGTTCCCGCTTGGACAACCGTTGGAAAGAAAACAAGAATAGATGGATGTTTGGGGCAATGTCATACTTGGACAAAGAAGGGGAGTATTCAAAGTTGTGAAAGTGGGATTCATGATGGTTGGGCATACGCATGATGATATAGATGGATTCTTTGGAACTTTCTCCACCAAGCTCAAGAGAGAAAAACGTGACCACTCTTCCTTAACTAGTGGATGTGTTTGAGAGTCGCATTGACCCCAACCCAATGGCTTTCTTGATGGATGAGGTTGCGATTGAAAATCATTTGTAGAGGGATACCGCTAGATGGTAAGGACCGGGTTAATGACAGACACACAAAGCCACTTGATTCAAGTTTTGGGTTAGGGATGGAATACCAATCATGCAATATAAGTGGAGAGGTGACAAGTTGTGGATGCCCAGTACAAGGTATCGAAGTTGTGGCAAAGGGTGCTTGGGTGAAGTTCTCATTCCTAAAGGGCAGCCAAAACCACTACCTCCCTTCAAGATACAAAGACTCTAGCCAACTAGTGAAGGGCATCAAGGATTACATAACGACCGGGATGATGTTCAAATGGAAAGCACACCTCCACTCTTAAGAAAAATCAAATGGACTCCCTAATCAAGTCTTGGGGAGAAAGTTGTGACATGCTTAGAAACCGAAAACACCCATGTGGGAGGGAGCTAAGAGACGGGTTCTTGCCGAGTCAAGATGGGAGGGTTCTCAAGGTGCAAGCACGCTAAGAATGCTCACACGGGTCCCAACAAGGGTTCCAAGTGGTTTGTGGGAAGTAAGGCCTCAAAGCCGAAGTGGTTTGATCTTCCCCGAGTGGGATCCCTTTGAGGACATCAAGGAAGGATACTTTGTGCTAGTAAGGCCCGATGATGAGGACTGTCCAATATGGTTAGGGTGGCACTCTCCGATGTAACCACCACTATGCCCGATGGAGAGGAGTTGCGTCCGGGATTCCAAATTCAATATTGGGAGCCCATTGGGAGACACAAGAAGGGCAACTTGAAGGAGCAATACACTGACTGCTGGGAGAAGAAGTGGAGGGCAAATTATGCTGACCCTCAAAGGAGGGGATTGGTGGAGTGTGTGGTATGGTCATATCCAAGTTCTCACATTGCAAAGGACAACACACACACAAGATCCCAAAAGGGAGATGGACAAGGCCATGAGCAACCTCCATGCTTTATCATTGTATGAGGGTAGATAATATTGAGAAGTTTGAAAACTTTCTCAACTAGTGGTTTGTAAAATTTATGAGGAAAACAAGTAATCCAATTCTTTGTGTGTCATGTGTAATTCTATTCAAGCAATCAATTCAGAAATTTCCTTTTTGGTGTGTGAGTCCCATTTTCAGTCCGAGTCCCAAAATTCAAGATTTGTCCCACTTTAATTAAATACGCCTTAACTACAGCGAAAGCTTTGCTGCATATACATATAACAGATGATGCATTGTATGTGTCTAGATCTTAATTCAATCCAAAGCAACGAAGGTTTCGGGCTTCCTTGATTGCTTCAGCTTACACAATGCCGCCCTGCAAGCAAGCAAGCACAACATATGTTGTGATTTTTGTGGGCTATATGTGAATCACTTCCGCCAACGGAACAAGATATTTTTTAATTCTTGTGCAAAACTTTGTGGTTGCACATGTAATCTGCTTCTAGCATCTAATCAAGAAGTACATAGCAGTCTTCTATCATCCGTTTGTGGAGCATAGGAACAACTTTGCATAACATTCTTGATGCAATGCAGATAATGCATATCTTGGTATAGACGCCTTCCAAAATGCCCCTCGATCGTTGTCAATTTGTAAAATGGTAGTTGATCTAAAATCCAAACTTATTAAACATTCTATGATGGACATAAATTAAATGCATACATACCGGTTTTGCCACTTTAATCTTCCGTATGAAAAAGTAACCTTGCATCAGTGTCATATATTAAAATGCCTTGGATAGTATAAAACATTGTTATCATTGTTTGTGGACAAGTATTGGCATCTCTGCCTCTAGCACATGTACTCTGCAAAACAAAAAAGCAGACAAGATGAATAACAAACTATGAACATATCGAAAAAGGAGTCAATCAATATAAACCAACATGTTTCAAGAAAAAAGAATGAGAGGAAAATATGGGCAACCTTCCAAAGACAGAAGATTAACACCCTCTACTAGAGGTACTTCAAATAACTACAATGCCTCAAACATCAAACAAATACAATGCCTCAAACATCAGGAAGAAAATGGTCGTGTCTTTCTTCAAGATGACAATTCTCTAACAAAGGGACGACAATATCAGGCTTTAAAGTCTCACAAAAACTTGGCCCTGTCACAATATTCAGTGTCAACCAGAGTGTAGTTTTAATTTCAAACAGAAAAATGCATGCAAAATACACGTGTCCTGCATTAAAGCATGAGAGAGTTCTGCATGAAAAGTGGAACTGACCTAAACTGCATGAATCTTCCGCCTAACCTAAACTGCAAAAATGTTAAGCGGCCAATGTTTTCGTACTAATGCAGTCACTACCACCACGGATTCATCTCGCAAGTTTCATCCGCCAGCACCAATGCTACTGTGTACTAACCAAAACTCCAGCTGCTGCATGCAATATTTCTGGTCGGGATCTTCCAAAATCAAATGCCTGGCTGCAAAAGCTTTGGATAATAGAGATATGGAGTTCCGGATTGAGGCTTCTGTGTTCCGACCTTAGCATCGTTTCTTTAAATCTAGAAAGGAAGAAATAGACGGATTGGCAGCAGAGATGAACAGATGGTGGATTCTAAAAAAAACCCAAAAAGATGGAATACATTGTACCTTAAGCTTCCTTTGTTTCAGCGACTCCTATTGCTTAGCGACTCCTCTACTTCAGCACAAACACAAACACAAACTGCATATAGAAAGCACAAACATGATTTGGATTCTGCTGTAAGTAAACGCTTTTTTCTGCCGTAAGCAAATTAAGAGAAGGGAGAACACCTTATTTGTAAACGTTGCTTGCTGCCGCTGCTAACAAAATGTAACTAAAAGAACCTTGCTTGCTTGTTGTTGCTGCTGTAGCTTGTTTGCTGGCTCTGGAACTTTAACTAAATCTAGCATTGGTGCGACTGCAGATCCTATCATCACGACGAGCACCTGTGCTGTTTCGGAGAGGAAAGAAAATGAATAGAAGCTGAAAGCCCGAAAACGCCGAAATATTTGCCGGAATAGAAAAAGTCTTCCAAAACTCACGCTTTTGCTCCAAAACTCACGCTTTTCCGGTATGCGAACGAAATATTTTGAGTAAGTAGATCAACGGCAAGCTAGATCAACAAAGAAGCTTCTTGGTAAGACTTACAAATTAAAATACACATATAAATTCAAATCATGACTACACGTTAAACGTCATTTGAATCACATGCAACCTCTCAACAAAAACAAACATTCAAAGAAAAATCGACAACAAAGAAATTACCAAACGTGAGCTTACAATTGTGGACCAAAGGTGAATCAACATTGTCAACATCACACTTTGGAACCAATTAGAATCAACATAAGCAATGCAACTAGAAGAAGCAATACATCAAGCACCAGTGGTCGTAGTCACGTATCTACGAGCTAACAATTTTCAAGGTACATACATATATGCAATATCAAACATTTTCAAATGCACTAAAATATAACCACCAGTCCTCGCCGCAGGTTTATCATTATCGAGCACAACAAACAGCATCATACAAATCAATCCTAACATACCATGTACCTTGAATTACGCAACTAATGAGTCGTAAAACCTATGAATAATTTTTACCAATCAAATGCTGACTAATGCAAAACATTCTATAACAAACAGGTATAATACAGAAGGAAAAAAGCAATGTACACATCTGCGGGAGCAACCTTGGACAAACAATAGTCACACAACAATTCAACAAGACAACAAAACGATCGCACATCTATATCAAACATCACATTAGCTGACGTTGGACAAATCAAAGTAAACTAAGAACACAAATTAAAATCCAATTCAATATTTCCAACACTAACACCTTATAACTGAAAAATGAAAGGCTCAAAGCTTCGCTGTAAGGGCATCTATAAGTTACATCAATCCAAACCAACAAATGTGGTACACTGCATGCAACTCTTGTAAGAAAAAAGTCTAACACGAAACATCGACAACATAGTGTCAAACTTGCCATATCAAAACATCAATTTCTAAAAGGTAAGAGTTAATGAATACCATTCCATTCTAATCAATATACCAATCAACCTTCCATTCTAAATGAAATACACACTCCAGATATATTTTCTATGCAAAATCGATAGACTCAACTCACGAAGCTTGGGCCACCGCCTTCAATGACAAAGCAGAAAAAATTCTAGAATACAATGCGAATGAACTGCATGAAATAAGAACACAGGTACAACAAACATCATATGTAACAAAGCAATCGAACAATACCAATCTAATTTCATGTCTTTCTAGGATAACGAAGGTAAATTATGCCAACAAATTCTAGCAAAAGCGAAAGGGAGGGGGAGGTGAGAAAAGAGAAAAAACAAGGAGGGGGAAAAGGGACGAATGTGCATAAGCCTTTTATAGCCAAGCAATGCTGAACTTAGTTTCTGATCATATTTAAAACAATACGCGATCTCGTTTTGTAAGAAATGATGCCATATATGAAATGCAACCGGATATGTTATGATGCAGTGCAAAATAGGCTTATGCCACATCACCAAGCTAGGCATCATAGGTGAATTAGAAGGGGTAGGATTAAGAAGAATAAAGCAGATAATTAGAAGTGAAAATTTTATTAATGTCTAGAAATAACCATAAACTTGCAATATTTTCATCTCCTATTGCCAGAGGAGCTTCTTGCCATAGTTGGGACTATGATTCCTGGCACGTATTCTATGCAAAACCATACTTTTTTTTGCATTTTTGAGCAACTTAATTTCGCTTAAAAGTTATGTTTTTTTTTTTTTGGGGGGTTTATTTTTTCGTGACGCTTGCACAAACGAGGGTGGAGACTTTGAGGCGATTTCAAGGCATCCACGTTGCAGACTAGTTTGGGATTATTGTGCACGTGGAAAGCCTTATAGTCGTTAGATTTGATCTAAGGTGGAGAAAATGATGGAAATTCCAAATGTCCACCGTTGGGAAGTTATTCCGGCGGGGGAAGCTATGGCGGGGCAGTTTTTTGAAGAAACAAAAGCCGGGTATTTTCTAAACCGCATTTCATATGTTTTATTGTTGCATTCCTCTCAATGCGATCTTTTCTTTGCTTTACGCTATTATTCCTGGGGGAAGCTATGGCTTTCCTCAAGAACTTCTACATTGAAGTGAATGAACTAAAAAGGATGAGTACGTAAGAAGTGGCAGCTTACACCGCAAGGAACTCGAAAGTTAAAAGTTAGAGGAAAAGATGTCCCAAAACCGCTCAAGAATTGGAATCAAGTCTTGGAGGTGATAAAAAGTTAGGTTATGAGAAGTCAATGCCCATGCAAACTCGGGCTCTACCAAATATCATGAGTGGAAGAGATTGTATTGGGATTGCAAAAGCAGTCCGGTAAAACCATGGCATTTGTTCTTCCAATGCCGAGGCACATAATGGATCAACCACCACTTTCTCGAGGTGACGGACCTATAGAACTTATTATGGCTCCAACGAGAATTGTTTAAGCAAATATATACCGACATCGAAAAGTTTTCAAAGGTAATGGGGTCACTTGCATTGTTTTTTATGGTGGCTCGAGTTGCTCAATAAATCGAACTAAAACGTGGAACCGAGATTGTTGTATGTACCCCTGGCGGGATGATTGATACTCTCGTAGTCTGTACCAAGATCTTGCAAGATCACTAATATGAGACGTGTAACCTATCTAGTTCTAGATGAGGCAGATCGCATGTTTGATATGGGTTTTGAACCTCAAATTCACTGCAATTGTATCACAAATAAGGCCGATCGTCGGACTATTCTTTTCTCTTAACGTTTCCCGTGCAGGTTGAGATACTTGCTCGCAAGGTTTTGGACAAGCTGTTGAGATACAAGTGGGTGGTCATAGTGTTGTGAACAAAGACATCACCCGCATTTGTAGAAGTGCGTTACGAAAGTGAAAGGTTTCTCGTGGCTACTAGAGCTTCTAGGGGAGTGGTATGAGAAGGGCAAGATTCTTATTTTGTTCATTCACAAGAAAAGTGTGATAGCCTTTTCAAAGACCTTTAAAAATCGGGTTATCCTTGTCTCTTTTTTCATGGTGCACATAGCGTGCTAATTGCCACCAGTGTTGCGGCCACGAGGTCTTGATGTCAAAGATCTTGAGCTTGTTGTCAACTTTGATGTTCCAAATCATTATGAGGATTATGTGCAATGGGGTTGGTCGAACAGAAGGGCAATCGCAAAGGTCTGCTTGATAACATTTATTTCCTCGGATGAAGAGAGATATGCACCTAATCTGGTGAAGGCCCTTGAACTATCCGAGCAAGCTATACACAAGACCTGAAGAAACTTGCGGATGGCTTTATGGCCAAGGTCAAACAGGGGAGCGAAAGCGTGCTCATGGCGGTGCTGGCTATGGTGGTAGTGGTTTTAAATTTAATGAAGAAGAGGATGAAGCCCATAAAGCCGCTAAAAAGCACAGTAAAGGAATATGGGCTTAACGAGGGGCCGAAGATGAATCGATTCTGAATCGGAAGGTGAAGGGATCGGAAAAGCCGGTGGAGACCTTTCGCCCAAGCCGCCGCAGCTTTTGCAAACCGCTGCAGAAATAAACTTCCCGGAGTAACAAATGCTTGCAACAAACATCGCAGGGCCGGATCCCTCGGCCAGCAAAGAATTATGATGGCTCAAGGCTGCGGCCAGCTACCGCAATGCTAAAGGATTGGCCTGCGTCATTTTCGGATGAAGCCTGCATCTTTTCCGACATGCAGATGTCTCATTGAGGAAATACTAAGGAGGCAACAGATACATAAATTTGCTTTTTTGTGTCCACATTGTTAAAGAAGCCGACCATAATTCTAACGTCTTTTCCTCTGAAACGATAACGTGATTGTATCTGCTTGGCAGGCTATCATCTTTGGGAAGCGGCCATTGAACAGTGACAGGGGTCTATTTTGAACAATGAGAACCTTCCAGGGTGGTAAGTAGTTCCTACTATGGATTATAGGCATAATAAGGAAATAGGGTAGATTAGAGATATATGCATTCTTTTTAATCATGTCAAGTAGCATTACGAAAGTCTAGTTTAGGCATTATTGCCATACTTAAATACAGGAGTATCAATTTCATTAAGGAAGATAGAATGTCTACTAAAACCATCAATGTATTGCGAATGTGATTGAGACTGCTGTTTGTTCTGAGTAATATAAAGGGCAGAATTGCGAATGTGATTGAGGCTAGCCGCTTTGTTCTCGAAGTAATATAATAGTATATACGTTAGCAATGTTTGTTGCTTGCAAGTCATGCATTTGCTTTCAACTTACTTTGTTGTCTATATAACGCTTCTTCCCTCTTTATTTTGTCGCACACAGGACTACATTGTTCAGTGAGCTTTACTATCTGGTAGCTGGAGGAACTGTGTGGACTGGTGTGTAGAAGATTGCTTAATTGATCTTAATCCTTGTTATAGTAAGCTAATGATTCTGTAGCTTTTAGAGTAAGCTGATGGTTTCTGCAGCTTTTAGAAAAGTGCCAGTCTTAGGATGTTACAAGTAACTGTCTTCATAGCCTCTCAACTTATGAGCTAGGTGCCACTTAATTGACCTGTTTTGTTGCTTTTCAGATGGTGGTCCCCCACTGCAGGGTAAGGGGGAACTTTCTGCTCCAGATACTTCCTGTGTAACACCTTCTTTTCATACTAGTGGATTGACTTCTCGTACAAAGAGTGAATATTGTATTAGTGGGGCTCAGCTAAGCGGAAATGGAGATGAAAAATAATTTCATAAACCATGCCAGAGATGTATGGAATAGGGCCGTAACCTTGTTGACTCGCATTGATCAATTATGGTATGAATATTTTCACATGGAGGAAATGTTGGGAAATTTTGCAGGTGCTAGAGAGATTTTTGGAAGATGGATGGATTGGGAACCAGATCATCATGGATGGTCTGCTTATATTAAATTTAAGCTGAGACTTGGTGAAGTCGATCGGGCAAGGGCCATCTATGGAAGGTATGTTCAATGCCTGCCTCCTGTGAAGGCGTGGTTGAAATATGCTAAGTTTAAGTTTTAAAATGGGGAAGTAACTAGGGCCAGAAGTTGCTATGAATGAGCAGTTGCATAGCTTGAAGAAGATGGGCAGACAGAGGAGTTGTTTGTCGCCTTTGCAGAATTTGAAGAGAGGTGCAAGGAGCTTGAAAGGGCGCGGCGGATCTACTTATATGCTCTGGATCACATTCCTAGGGGACAAGCTGAGGACTTGTATAAAAATTTTGTTGCATTTGAAAAAAGGTATGGCGATAGGGAGGGGATTCAAAATAGCATTGTAAGGAAGAGAAGATTTCAGTATGAAGAGGAAATCAAGAAGAACTTGCGCAATTATGATGTTTGGTTTGATTATACAATGCTCCAGGAAAGTGTAGGCAACGTTAAGGAAGTTTATGAAAGAGCCATTGCTAATGTCCCCCCCGCAGGAGAAAAAAGATACTGGAAACGCTATATTTACCTATGGATGCGGTATGCTCTGTATGAGGAGCTGGAAGCTGAGGATATGAAACGTTCCCAAGAAGTTTATATAGAATGCTTAAAGTTAATTCTGCATATAAAGTTTTCATTTGCAAAAATCTGGATAATGGCTGCGCAGTTTGAGATCAGGCATGAAAACTTAAAAGGTGCAAGCCTTATAATGGACAATGCAATTGGTATAAGATTTTCAAAACGTGCATCGATATTGAGTTAGGACTTGGAAACATAGACCGATGTCGAGTTCTATATGAAAAGTACCTGGAATGGGCTCCTGCAAATTGTTATGCACGGAATAAATATGCAGTGCTTGAAAGATCCCTAAAGGAAACAAAAAGATGGCCATCAATTTTTGAGCTAGCAACTATGCAGCTTGTCTTGGATATGCCAGAACTTTTATGGAAGGCATACATAGAATTTGAAATCTCAGAAGGAGAGCATGAGCGAACAAGGAAGTTATATGAGAGGCTTCTTGATAGGGCGAAGCACTTTAAGGTGTGGTCGAGCTATGCGAAATTTGAAGCCGGCATTGCAATTTCTCCAATGCAAACACATCCCATCTTATCAGCACAAGAAGAAGGCAGGGAACCTATACATCCCATCCTATCAGCACAAGAAGAAGGCAGGGGACCTCATGAAACTGTAATGCAGGAAACTCTAATGGAGGGAGGAGCAAAGTCTGTAGAGAGAATTTGTTCAAGAGGTATTTTCGAGAGGGCATTTGAATCATTCAGTGCACCAGAACCTTAGGAAATTTGAGGGTCCCAAACGTTACGGGCAAGTATTTTCCAATACATCTTTCCGTCAACTCCAGCTTTTATTATTCCAGTCATTTAATCAGGTGCAAATTGGTAGAGATTCTTTGGAAACTCTGCAAAGCCCCTCCCTTGCTTCGATTTCTCCTCTCCTTTCGCTACAGCCTTAGGTTCCTAATTTTTCTAGAATTTTTACTTTGCTTGATACAAACAGGAAACCATGGCAGTAGAAGACCATAATTGTGTCTTTGCACCAGTCGAATTAGGACCTGTCGTGTTTGGCGTTCTTAACTGCAATTCATTTTTGTCTCAAGATGAGATCATTTCACACATGTTGAAGTTAGAGATATTTTGGCATTGCATGTATTTTTCTGCATCACTCATGGCTATTCCGGCTTTATAATTTATGCTATCCAAACAAATCCCTAATGTTCACTTTATTTTTTCCTTGATTCTATAAGTAATGACGACTATGTAAAGCACGATAGCCCGATAGCCGGATTGCCTTTCTAGCCCTGTGGAAAAGAATAGGATGTATGATTATTACTTGTTGTATCACCTTTGTGGACTCGGGAGTTAACCAGACGTTGTGCATTATTGGAGTCTCTATATCACTATGCTTCTAAGATTTAGCTATTGATATTTTGTCAAGTGTGCATATGGCCTGATTTGTGGAACGCTCAATGAAAGGACACCGATGATGACATTAATTATATGACCTTTGTGCACCTAACAAAGATTGCCACGGGGAGGCTATGATGGAAAGGTTACATGCAAGTTCGATTTTGAAAGAACTTGTTGCTGTTTTCACATTTCGTATTGCCACGATATATTCTTGTCTCAATTCATGGAAAAGGAAAGGATACTTCTAACAACATCCCTCTTTAGGACATGGTCAGTAATTATCTCATGACACCCCAATCTTGGACTTTACTTCTCCTCTATGTATGTTGGGTTTTTTACTTAGTTTCACGGTTTTCATTGCAGCCTACTATGGACAGATAAGGGGACAATAATAGGTCAGTTTGGACAGTTAGAAAGAAGTGCAAGACAAACTTTGGCAGCAACGCTCTTATGAGAATCAGTTAAATGTATACTGTAGGATGAAAGACTTCAGGGATAAGCAAAGATAATATTCTATTTAGTTGATCCAATAAGAGGTCACAGGGTCTGTTGCATTTCCTTTTAGCAGATCTCTGCTATCGGAGCTGCAATAGCCTAACTTTAGCCGAACTATTTATTCAGACATTTTTGTTCCTGTTCTCATGCAGTAGAGATCAAACAACTAAAAAAGGAATAGATTAGTCAGCAAAACTTGATGACAAAGGAAATTATTAATCAATACTGCAGACCTAACTATACACTGGTTCTTCTCTGCTCTCTGGCTATATTCAAGCCTCTGGGGAAAAAAAGACTAAGAGAGATCGATGTGTTGCTTCCTGTAGTTTAGACTGATATCTATCAATTCATCTGATATTCTATGTTCTTACATTTGGTAGAGATTTTCTGTAAAGCAACACATGTAGGACCATGCCCGTTGAAGTGGCATGGCCTCAAGCATTATACACCTTTGTTTTATATCCTACAACTCCTCATAGAACATGTCTAGGCCGATCATGTGTTATACCCCCCCTCGAGTGCAAAAACCATAAAAATGGACACCTACTATGTCTATGGTTTTGGATGAGAATCTCTATGAATAATCCAACGATTCATTACATGCACGTGGCACCATTGATATTTCCATACTTGCATTTGTTAATGTTATAAAAAGCAACACCCATCCCAAATCTTATAATTTGCTATGCAAAGTAATCAAACGTGCTTTTGCTTTTGACTAATTTGTCGTTTTTTGCTATTTTGGCTATGATCTATAAAGGAAAGGGGCGAATCCGGATATGGAAAGGACTGGTCAACAGACACAATGTGTCTTTTGTCTTTGCCCATGCCTATACTGGCGGGAGATTTTTTTAAGCAGAAGTGGAGCAGTTGCAGGATGGAATTAGCGAGGGTCTTCCCTTTTGTTGCGCTTCGGCTTTGAACAAGCTTGAAATACAAGGTATTATTTTTTTAGGGGGTTCTGGTGAGGCCGGCTGGGTCTGGAGGTTCGAATCCTCTGAGCCCTGTGTTGTTTTTTATGTGATACGAAACGAAAATATTGTAAGTTCATAGGGTTTGAGAGGCCAGGGGAGTACTGCCAGCATGGGTTCCATGGACTGCTTGGGGAGCTTCCATGGACTGCCCTTTCTATATCCTGTTTACAGTGGCAGTTGCAGATGATGCAGCAGGGTGGTTCATCCGGTTTTCTTTAACTCCAAGGCTGTGTGTTTTCCATTTCTCAAAATATTGCACCTTTGGTCTCTTTACACCATTGGAAGTGGTATGGAGATTTCGAATCAAAAATTTAATGGCCTTTGATCTGGGATAAAACATGGAGCATCCGCCAGGTCAACGATTAGAATTAAAAGATAGAAAAAAAAACCCATAAAGAAACAATAATAACCATATAGATAGTAGGCCACCAATTATGATTAACACGAGTTGCATAAAAAATGCTTGTAAAAATTCTAAATCTTTTATCAAATCAATTTTCTGTTCTGGCTTTTCCTTCAAATTCTTGTACACAGTAACGAGGCTACCAAAACAGGCCAAGTCCTCCGATGCGTGAAATTGTGTTTAATCTGTACAGTAGGAACTAACTCATTTGAATACATGGCCAAAGGTCCATGCTCCATTACGGAATGTTGAAAGATCGTTTTCTCCAATGTGAACAGCTTTTGGGTTGCAAAGATTTTGATCAGTGGTTCTTATGTCTAATATAGTCTCCAATCTCCTCAACTATATGGCTAATGTCATAGGCCGAGCTCAGCCTCAAAGTCTTCATCATCTTCAAAAAGCCTGATAAACCGAGCCTGTTGTTCTTCACGACGTTTCTTTTTCCACCTCATATATGCCACTACTCCAAGGCCAGTAACGACAAGGAAAACAAATATAATGACTAATACACTTACCCCTGCTGCCTTTTTTCCTTCATCATTCATTTTTGTCCCTTCTGATGCGTTGGTCCCATCTAAACATCCACACAAGTTCTAATCATTTCCTTGAAGCTAATGAACAGATCCACAAGTAAACATGATCATCAAATTATTCTATTTATTCCTAAAACACAAACATGTCCTAAACCCACTAGTATGTTTCTTACACTGAGAGGTCGTTGTTCTGTTTATGGCAGCAAGTGAGGGAGTTGAAACATGGTATAGACAGTGATGGCGAGCTTGAGGTGTTTAAAGGTAAGGTTGCAATGGAAGATTCAACCGCACAACCTGCCATAGATTTGAAAAAAAGGAGAGACGACCATATTTTCTCTCATGTTTGATTCACGAGAAAAAAGCAGTGATGAGCATGCTGGTGAAGATGATCGTGTGGAGCAAGATGGTTGTGGTACACTATGTGCTAAACCTGTGTGCGATTCTAATGATGATTCTGCTGTCCAATCATCTCAGACTGCGTGCAACGATCATCACGGAGACTGTGTGCAATGGTCTATGTGGAGCTGTGTGGTAGACCTGTGTGGTCGAAAGAGAGACCTTCTTATGTATGCTAGCTCTCAGCTCAGTGGGGAGTTCAGGTTCGTCTGAATTCATAGGTTGGGTGGCGAGTTATTCACCATTTCTGCTGTTCTTTTGGCTGTGGCCATACTTCTCTTATGGTCGTGTGTGGACTTAACCTGATCCAACTTGCTATTCGTAAAGTGAGATAAATATTTTCATAAGACAGCAGCCATTGGCCTGGAAGAGCAGTTGAAGAAATGCAATTTTTTATGTTCTCCCCTTCCAGTATTTCCCATTCAATAAAAAAGGTATAGTTATTATCTGTTTTGAGACATAAAATTGATATGCATCGAAAGATTACTTCTTTTTGTTATCCACACACGACTAGAAAGATGAACTTGGCCCATCCATTTAACGACACTGGTAGGCACTTGACCTCTTGTTGTTCAGGCAATGTTAAATCCTTGACATAATCTTTATTGCCACTTGAAGTGCCAGAATGTCCAACAACGGATTTGACAAATTAACCATGGGATCCAAAATTACATCCAACGAAAATGAGCCAAACATCTTCTTGATTTCTATGCTTTCACATTTCCCCAAAGATAACGTTGGAAAAAAAAATCTGCAACCTTATTGAAACACAGCATCTAGTCATCATGTTAGCGTGAGGTTTCTCTCTCCTGAAACTGAACTCTAATCTAAAACAAGAAAAGAAAAAACTGAGATAAGTGTCCTCTTTGAGCTTCAATGCTAAAGAGGTGCTTCATATCTTAAAACTTAGAACCAACAAGAAGTTGTTTTGTCATGCCATCTTCCATGGAATCTTGTCAAGCTGTTTCCTAACAGCCCTAAGTATCCAAATGCTTGGCAGCACAATATGGCAGTGGAGAGATAAGACGTCAGCTGTTCCCTCAATAAACAGACCTGAGTATCCAAATGCTTGGTGGCAGGATGGCACTTGGGATCCTTTGTTAGCTCAATGGCACCTGAGTCATTAACATATATGGGAATTTGTAACTTGAAGACCTTGATACAAATGATGCAGCCAGAGCATTTCTTTTGTTAGCAATGTTGGTTAATGGTGCAAATGTATCATGTACATAATGTACTTAGTATAAAAGTAAAGTTTATGTAGGAGTTGACATGTGATCTTTAAGCTGGATGAACTTTCTAATTATAGGCCTGCATAGATGTACTTGTACTGTGGAATATATAATCTTTTGGTCGGTGCTGTTATCTGCGTCTCTTCTTCTCTCCTCCACTAACTAACATCTTTCCTTCCATGCACAAAGCTTTGAATTCAGCTTCTGTAGTACGGAGACTGATAGTGGCTTGCTTTTGTGATCACATACTATGAAACATACCGTGCAGTTGAACTTCTATGCATCAATATGCTGAGAATTCTGATATCTCAGACCCTCTGTCTAGTGCCTTTAAAATAGGCGAGAATTCTTCTCTGTTGTCCAGTGAAGTTCAGTACGATGTTGCATGAATATCTACTGCAAACGCAATGCCTGGTCATGTGAGTGTGAGATGGATGAGTGATCCTACCAACTGTCTCCATAAAGTGGGCTCAGAACTTGAAGCCAGCTCCATACTTACTCAAATGGTTTGGGGTTTCGGCTGCAGTCAGCCGTATGAAACTTCTGAAGAACTTGATATATTTTGTTGTGTCAACTCCCCAACTGTATGTAAGAGACCAGGTCTGTGATCTCATAATTTTTTGACCTGAGTTTCGAGTTGAGTGATGAGCTTAGTCATCATCTCTAATGATCATATCCTGAGTTCGCAAATAGGCATTGATTTTAGCATGCGTGCAGCGTGGTGCCTATTTCAGGCCATATAGGTCTTCATTAGAAATGCACTCTTAAAATCAAACTGCCAAACAGGCCCTCCCTTAGTGGCTCCACGAGCAAGCGCTGGAATCCACGAGCAAGCGCTGCTCCTCCAACTATGGACATACATGCTACTGGTGCAACCACCTCCGTGTAGTCCAATTCAAAGTGCTGAGTGTAGCCTTTGCTACAAGTATGGCTTCGTATTTTGCAAGAGTTTCATCTGCATGAAACTTGGTTCTAAAAACCTATTTGTTAATGTGATGGCCAGCAGGTGCCTAGGCACAGTTCCTATGCACCTTGCTTGATAAGCATTTTATATCCTTCATAGCCATCCAAATTGGATTAGCTTCTGCTTGCTGAAAGGTTTATGGTTCTTGGTGATTCATATCTGAGTCATTACAGCAAAATTACACTGGTAAATGACGGGAGATTTTCGGCTTTTCTCATTGTGAGCAAAATTACACTGGTAAATGATTTGGTTTTTTGTGTTTTGGGTTTTACAAATCGGGAACAAGTGGAGTTATTTTGTTTGGGATTGAGCAACATCTGGTCAGAGATCATAATCAGGGCTGACATCTCTGAATGCCTCAGATCAGGAATAAGTGGACTTATTGCGTCCAGAACTGAGTAAACATCTGGTCACGGATCATAATCATTTGGAGCACTATGAGAAGTAGAAGATGATGAATCCTCTTGTCCAAGCAGTCTAAATTGGTCATCGTCCAACATGTAATTACTTGTAGTCAGCTAAGATGCAACAAAGTGCCATTTTGCTATAGGCGTAGATATGGTCATACTTTTAGTAATCTCTTTTTGATAATTCGTTTCTGTCCAGTGTTATCACCAGGAAAGACTTGGGGTGAGGAATTTTGCTGATATTCAATCCTCAACAAATTGATCACTTCGAGAAAAAATGACATGTCCTGTTTTAGGATCAAACCTTTTTTATTCATTGAAGAGCCAACGAAAAGACATTTGATGGCTCATTTTGCGAGCAGGAACTGTTAGTATGTGCAAGACGCCCAAAAATCCTAAAACGCCTTGTGACCAAAAGGCTTCAAATGGAGCTTTCCCACTAACATTTAGTCAGAGACCTTCCTGATGTATGCTGCTGTTTGGACGACTTCTCCCCAAAATACATGTGGTAAATGTTTAAGAATGTGCCATATTCTATTTTATCGTTCTGCTATTTTCATTCTGAACATGAGCATAAGGAATAGTTAACTCTCTTCGGATCCCATTCTAAAGATCAAGGTGGTCAAAAGCTTTATTAACATACTCAATACGATTAACAGTTCCTAGAACTGCTTTTATGTTCCACATGGCTTGGAATACACTCATAAAACTGCTTGAAAGTACTGAAGTCCTGATCCTTGGATTTTAAGCAAAATACTCATGCATAATGGCTATAATAATCCACTAGAACCATAAAAACATGTGCCCCTCCTAGATATTTAAAAACATAAATCTGAATGGAGAAGTCGTACTGGTCTGGTAGCTCTTAAAGCGGCTCAAACCTTGGGATTGTTTCTTCAGCAACAAGCTTCACCCACCAAAGCTTTTCTGGTTGATTGAGGTAAGCCTCTTAACATATCTGCCTTTGATAGCTCTGCAAGTGCAGATATCCAACGTGTCATAAATGTTCCTGGAATCGTTGGCTTGCAATGGAACACAGGCATGAGTTTTGGGTTGGCCATCAACTGTATAGAAGCCAGCCTGACAGTGCTGACTACTAGCTGCTACATAAAATTGAATGGCTTTGAACTGTAAGGTACAGCCCGCCTCCTGAAAAAATAATACTTCAACCTTCTTTGTCCAATTCAGAAACTGACAAATGGTTAGTCTGTAAATTAAGAATATGAACCACATCTTTGACTGTTAAGCTGCCAGATTGAAGAGAACAATTTGAATTGCCTTTAGTCTCTGATTGACAAACCTGACCATTTTTCAACATGATTAAAGTGGACCTTTTTAATTGAGGACCATCCAAAATGTCTGCACAGGCTGTAAGATGTCAAGATGCACAATAATCCATCATGCAATACTTGTAAATAGGATTCATGTTATTCTGAACGTTGTATTCAGATATTCATCTGTGAAAGTATAAAAAAGATGCTACCGCTGAGATTCAGATGGTTACTTATTAGAAGAAGTTTGAGACCTTTGTTGGGACTAATGAGAGAAAAGTTAAGCCAAACTTGCCTGTTTTGCCCGGCTAGTCAAGGACTTTGATTCTGCAACATAATCAATTATACTTGTGCACTGATATGAAGAGAGCTGTTCAAGCTGCTCTTTCCACAGAGACTACTTACCAATACCAGTTAAGGTACATGAATCCTTAAAATATTGCCGACCTCTCTGCAAAGTGCTCTGCAAATGCACTTGACGCCTTAACACTGAAGTTTTAAGATAATCCAAAGCTTTATCATCTTTAGCTGGACTTGTGGCAGGTTTCCAATTTTGCTGGAGAACACACATGATCCAAGGTATACCTCAAAAAAAAACTCCCTCCAGGTCTGATAATTTGAGCCATCTAGCACTGGGTTAAGTGTATATTTCCATGAATCTGCAAATCCATGAGCCTTGACAAAATTTTCTTCCAAATCTGCAACTGGTTTGTCTAATAACAGTAGTATATACTATTCTACTTGGACCAAACTCAGAGAAAAGATAAGCACAAAGGAAAGAAAACTGAACTGTCTATTATCCGAAACAGGAAGATACAACAAAAACAAGTCTCACATACAAGTATTTCTAACATGCAGTGTGTCTCTACTAAGATGACACGTGTCAGTTGTTCCACTTATTCTAACACTTCCCCTGAAACATGTGCCCAGCTGCACCTGTTCGCTTAGAGATAGATACTAGCAGATCAGGTAACAGGTATTAAAGCCAAAGCATTTCCTGTCGCCAAACCTGGTGCTATCATCAGATCATAGATTTGCTTAACACCATCATCTCTATAAATCTGAAATTTAAGCTCTTCCTTTCCAACAATATGTAAAGCTTGACCATTTTCCGTTCGAATGTGGCCTGCATCATAATACAAGATTATTAAATCTTGTAACATCCCCTGTTAAATGCTTTGTGCCACCAGAATCGAGCAAATAACCACTAACAAAAGCATGCTCACTTGCAACATTAACTTGTTCATGCACAAGATCATCATTGACTTGTGCAAAGTTAAGGTATTCATGCACGTGAGAGGTAACGAGCAATGAGCACTGACTTGTACCAGCTGATTAATTGTTGACTGATTTTGCTTGTTTTTCTTTGGTGCATTCACTTTATAGTGACCCTTCTCACCACAATGATAGCATTTGAACTGAGCTTTCTCATCAGATGTATTGCCATAAACTTTCTTATCTAATTGAGGAGGAATGGCTTTTAAAAATTTTGCTTGTTCTGATCGCCTCTCTTTATTACAACTTCCTAAGCATGGTCAAACCAAATAGCATCATCAAACCTGATTCTCCCTGCAACCACGTGATGCTGCGACGGCAAACTGACTAAGATTTCTTGTATCAGATCAGATTCTCACATGGTACTACCTGCCGTATTGTATTCCAGTTGCCAACTCTGTCTTCATTTGATGAAGATAATCAGCCAACACATTATTAAAGTCAAGTAATCAAGTAATGAAGCAGACCTGATTTTCTCTTTAATCATTATTTGAGTAGCTTTACCTTTGGCAGCAAGTGAATTCTCTAACTACACCTATAAATCCTGGAATTCAGCAAATTCATTCAGCTGTTCGCCAATTTTCTATCGCATCGCAGCTTAACCAAAGCTAAGGCTAATGGATTTAGCTCGGCAGATTTTGGATGTTTATTACTTCTAAAATCTGTTTCTAACACTGCTCCCATCTGATTATAAGTCAAATAATTTGTGATATGTGACTTATAATTTGACGCTGTCAGCTTTGCAGTTGTGGAGAAACTAAATAGATCCATCTCAAAGTACCTTCCTTAGTCCAAATAACTGTCAACCTTGCTATTTCAGCACTAGTTTCTGGAAGGATTCTCACTGTCTTCGAATGTATACAGATGTACAAGCACCTTAAGGATTCCTTCTACCAGAACTTTCAGCACCAAACTTCCAGTTTCTGGAAGGATTCTCTCCCTGTCTTCAGATGTAAAAACACCTAAGGGATTCCTCCCACTAGGCAACAAACTTCCAGTTTCTGGAAGGATTCTTTCCCTGTCTTCAGATGTATGAGCACCTTCCAGTTTGCTCGCCGTTTGGGAAATCCTTGTTAATTTCTTTTCCTCCGCTTAATAATATGCTTAAACTCAACGGGTAGCCTTGCCTGATCTGGGGTCTCTCCCAAACTGCCCGACTCGGGGAGAGTGCCTCATGGAGCAACAAAGTCCCGGCAGAGTCCAGGCCTGATGGGGCTCTCACCCTCTCAGGCGTCCACTCCTAGGGAACGTCAACCCAGTCCGCCGCAGAGGACAGCCTTCATATGCAACGTGATTTCCAAAGTCGTGGGATCTGAACAGCAAGTTCATCTTTCTTCATCATACAAAAACAAACCACTCCAATCAGTTTGTTTTCCTTTAGTATTTGTTGGTCTTTTCTAGTCATTTGTCTCAGGGGAAGTGTTAGAATAAGTGAAACAAATTACACGTGTCATCTTAGTAGACACACCCTGCATGTTAGAAATACTTGCACGTGAGACTTTGTTTTTGTTGTATCTCCCTGTTTTGGATAATCGATAGTTCTATTTCCTTTCCTTTGTGCTGATTTTTTCTTGAGTTGGCTCTGATACCATATTCAACTTGACCAAACTCAGAGAAAAGATCAGCACAAAAGGAAAGGAAACCAAACTGTCTATTATCCAAAACAGGGAGATACAACAAAAACAAAGTCTCACTTACAAGTATTTCTAGCATGCTGTGTGTCTCTAGTAGTTTCACTTATTCTAACATATACAAACTAAAGTGTCTTTGTAGCAGAGTAAAATCGAAGTATCACAGATTGTACTAGATCTGCAAAGTATAAACAATACAACAAAGATCTAACACAACCAGTTCAAGATTTCACAAAGAGCTTATAGTAAATGATCAAAAATCGATCGAGAAAGTAGGAAGACAACGATCAAGGATCAGTGTCTAAATTATGATAGGAGAGTCAAAGACAGTCCCCAGATCACTGATACGAAAATCAGAATGTTTGAAGATCAACCTTCTGTCTCTGAAATTACAGTGTTTTTAAGTTCCTTGTTGAAAAAATGTGTGAACTTGATATGGGTTTATGCAAATAAGGCAATGTTCTTCAAAGGAAAGCTAAGACAATCCCCACCAGTGCTAAGAGCATGCAGCAATCTCCTTGTTGAAGAACAATCTTCTCAACAACATACCAAAGGCCGGCTCTGATACCATGAAACCAATACAGAATGCAATGATAGAGATGAACACACAGTGTTCTACTACTGGTAGAATTCTAGAGATCCGATGACATAAGACACATAAAGATGATGTACTATCATAGTAGATGTAATGGGAAGTTTCTCTCCTAACAGAAACTAAGATAGGGGTAAAGATTTTATGACTTAATATGGAGGTAATAAATTAAATACAAACTGGAAAAGCAATGGATTAATGGAGGTGTCAAAGTGGTTGAGGAGACCAAGATAACAGTCAAAATGAGCTAAAGAACGTTATTCTACGTGCTTCTAAACTCTGAAATTCTCGATAATCTACTAAATAGTTCATATCAGCATCTTCAAACTTACCATTAAGATGGCACTGTGAACATATAAAAGTTGCGTTGAATTCGCCTTCCTTGAAATGTACATAGTGGCCTTCGGGTGCTACACTAAAGCCTGACGGGCATAACTCCCACTCATCATATGTATCATCCCTCAAAATGGACTCTCCATATATTCCACAGCGTTTGCACTTTTCCCTGTCCAAGGTTGTTACTGGCTGTCCTGGGCAATCAAGAACAAACCCATGAGCATTCCCAGAAATGTCCATAGAGGAATTTAAATAACATATTATCCCTAATTCTTACAGTTCACTATTCCAGGACCAATGTATAAATGTGCGTAGAAGAACTTAAATAACATATTATATTATCCTAATTCTTACAGTTGATTAATCCAGGTCCAATGTAAGTGTTGTAAAAGAGGCCATGGGTGAGATGCAGACTCTGCTATACCGGGACGAATTAAGGACACAGCTTCATGATTCAGCAGCGCATTCAAGGAATTCTGGAAACTTGAATACAGGAGGTAAAGCTAGAAAGGAAGATGTTCCTAAGATGGAAGACTCAACAATGATAGACAAGTCATTGAGTGCTGGAATTGTGGCAAAAAAGGGTGCTATTCGACATAACTAGGGTGCCAAGTCTAAAGCAGAAGGTAAGAGACCAGTTGATGTTTCTGCCCTTGCTTCTGACCAGTTTTATAAGGAACTTCTAAATAAGGCAACTGATAATGCTTATTTGCTATTCATGAGTACTGTCTTATGGATCCTGGTGCTTGTAGTGCTTCTAAGGTAAGCCTGGAAGTAGTGAACACTTCCATGCTTACCTTAAAAGCTCCTGACATAAATCGTATTCCAGTGCAGACCAATCTATTCTATTTCGTAATCAATAAAGAAGGGAGATCAAAATATGGAGGCCAGATGCATCTGGCTAGGCAAAATCTTCAGAATATACGAGGGTTAATTCACTTGGATTAATAGCTACTAGATTTGTCCAAAGAAGATGCAATATAACATTACAGGGTACAAGCTCGTTAGCTGCTGCTTCTTGTGTCATGGAATCATAGGACTCTCACATTGGTGGTAAGGCTGTCGATTTCTAACCTCAAAATATGGTCATGCATATGCCAAAGTTGGACTCTCCTCAGCCACTTGACTGTGAGGCTTTCCATTTTGGCAAGTAAACACAAGCAAGTTATCCAACTCAAGCAGCTAACGATGTCATTATTTTGGAGAATTTGAGTTGTCTTGTATCCCTTTTATTTGATTGTTTGATCCAGTGCTTTATCTCAGTTTTCCAACAGTTTCTTACCGATTTTTATGTATGTATAATAGCCCTCCAGCCTTGATCTGCTTCGAACTGGCAGCTACGAAAGGTGGAAGGAATAATGCTAGACAAAGCTAGAAAGCAGAATTTTATTCCCACCCACAATTGGCGCAGCCTACTGTGATGACCTCTTCGTGTTGGTGACAGTGCCAGATCAGGTACAAAGAAACAGGTTAGCACTGTTTCTTTAAACCCCTGGTGTAGATCATTTCATCATCGACATGTCTGCCCAGAATGAGAGACAAATGGCTTTTATGAATATGAACCAGAATTGGGACCTGCCTCTAATTGCCAAATACAACAATGAGCTGCTTTTTTAGGATTTTCCCTTGAAGACAAAAGAAAGGAATTGGAATGCTATCATAGAAAGATCGCCTTTTGAGATCATTGTGTATCGCAGGTGAAACATTGAGAAACAAAAATGTAACCATCATCTTTATGATATAATCTTTTCTATCATGGCTTCCTGGCAAATTTTGGCATTCAATTCAAGCAGTATCTAAGCCTGTAATTGGCTACACTATTTATTAGGAGAACCCTCCAGCCATAAAAGTACACAATTTGATGCCTACCACTCCTCGAAGGAGAACTCCTTTTATATCACAAATGTACTAACTGATCAATTTCTATTCTCAGTTGTTATCCTCTCAACTAGATATTTTGCTCAGAATTGGATAGTTCTTACTTTGGATAGTTTTTGATTGGGATTGCATTTTCTCAAATTTCCCACGTTTGAAAGGATGTTGCCAGAAAGGTGCAAAGGGTAACTACTTTGCTGGGATTTTGGAATCAAGGTTGAGGTGAAACAGAATTCTTTTGGAATTTATGTACTAGGGCCTTAAATTAATATTAAGAGAATAAAATCATGAGCTTTTCTGCTGCATGCTTCAGGTGGTATGCACGTACTAAGAACAATAAGTGATCAAATTCTTACCTGCCATGACTCTTCTCCAATAAATGTGTATAGCTGGTATGTTTCCCTCACATCTGGTAGGTGCACCTTTGGTTCCCCTTTACATTGAAAATACAAGCTTGGGTTCTTTCGAAACCACTCATGTGTTTTGTATATAGTGATGGACCCCAAGGTCACATTTTCATCGCCCCAAACACCTGAAGCAGGGACACAAATCACAGAGTACAATCTAATCAAAATGCATGCATATAATCAACCTACAACATGAAAATGCCATCGTCTTGAGCTACAGATAAATTTCAAACAGATTAAAAAGGTGCAAACAATACTATAATAAAGTAAATTATTTCAGGTGCTGATCCCTGTTTTCCTACAACTACTTGGCCTGGCAAGGGAGCCACAATTTGCACCAGCATCTGGTAACCAAATTAGGAAATCAAGATCACAAAGACCAGAGACCAGGGTTTTACGGGTATTAAATCTAAACGAAATTGTGGAAGACCAAAATATACATAGATTGTGAAGTATGAACGTGAATTGTGCAAGTTAAAACCAAATCCTTTCATATCTTAGCAAAACAAGGTCCAACTAGCTATGTTCTATAAAATCTTCAAACCTTAGCAATTCTACTGAGGTGGGTCTCAGCAGTTGCATTTCGGCAGACCTACAGTTAAAAAAAATTGTGCTCGCATTCAAAGCAAGACAATGAATTCACTAATCTTGAAGCAGGTAAATAATGGGCATAATATTACCACTGAAATTGCTAACTAAATCCCATAACGAATTTGATACAAAATTACCTAAGGAAGCTTGAAATAAAGCTGCAAAGAAGATAACGAGCATTCTAGCTGATCTATGCAGCCCCATTCTCTGCCGGCCAGCTGCCATGGTTTCCTCTCTCAACAAACAACAGATGCAAAATACTACTAAAATACATCGTATGCTTCCGTGGACAATACCAGGCAACAATACCAGATTCGTCAACCTGTAACTTGTGAACTGTTTATACAAAAGTTTTGCACGCCTTACGGTGTTTTTTGTGCCTTGGTTGCAGTTTGTGGGTAGATGAACCATTTTTTCTATAATTTTTACATATGTTGTTGTGGAAAGATCCTAGATAAGGGTTTGAGATTGTTGATTTTTTTATGGCGAGGGACAATTTCTAATAATATAAGGGATGTGAAGGCGGTGCACAAATTTCTCAAAGTCAATCTTGGGAGAATGGTAAACCTCGACAATTCTATCTTTGCGTATCTTGTAGAATTCAACCATCAGACACATCCAAGATCTTGAAGATAAACAACTAGCTCCTTGTCCAAACTCACCTAAGAAATTAACTTATGAGTTTGGCTTTACAAATTAGTCCATGTAGTGGGATAAACAGCTAAAAGCACATGTTGAGTATCAATTTGTTAGACTATGAGGGCCTAAGAAGATAAACAATGCTCAATGATTTTAGTCTTCTACATGCACAAGGGGCAAAGATCTGATCAAATTTGTGATAGGTATATTATCTCGGATGTAGCTTGGGTTGCCACACTCTTTCGACCCTTTGCATCAATCCTACCTCGAAGATTGATGTTTAAGTAGCCGAAGAAAGGATATCCCAGATGAGATCGGATATCCAAGAGATAAAAGCCTTATTGGCGAAAAGAAGAGCGAAATCTCACCGAAGGAGCGAGCGTCTAGTTACCCCGGGCACCCTTCGGAAGAGCGGATAAGGGAAAGAAGAGGAACCGAAGAAGGAGATCCCCAAAGACGGACTCCTCGACAACGATTCCCGACTCAGGCTTCGAGAATCAAATGTGGCGCTCCCGGAATGCGTACAATGCTCCCATCGCATTAAATATAGGGAATTTCCCTCCTTTGGCGACTACATCACCATGGAAAGGCCCTCCGTCTAACTCAGACCACTTGGGATGGCCAAGCGTCCGGGTGAGGAACACAGAGGTATCATTCATCCCACGTCCTCTATGGGAATCTTATACAGCATGTTAGCACCTAGCTATCATACACAAAATAATCAGTGTATAAATACCAACGTAATTGTCATCCCATCAAATGTTGTGTATGGCAATGGTGATATTGAAGAAGACAGATGTTGTGTATGGCAATGGTAATATTGAAAAAGACATCTGCTATGACCACAAAATGTTTACCTCTGTGGATAATTGTCTTGGATGTAGGATACTTCAAAACTTTTAAAAGCTTACAAGAAGAACTTTGCAAAAACTGACCACCAAATTCATATGCAAGGGTGATCCATCCATCATCATCATACACATAGCAATACAAGTACAAGATAACATAAGTAATATACCATAAGTATGGGCTCTACCCTGGGCTCAGACTCTGGGGGTCGATTGACGGTCAAGGCCTCAAGATAACAGTAGACAGAGATATAACATTGCGTTCACTGGCATAGAACAATGGCTAGGGTAGTCCATTCCATCCGTCCCTCCTATGCACCTAGGGTAGGGATCAGCACCTGGAAGCCCCAATTTGGGTGTCCCAAGTTAGCAACTCTTAGCATGCTATTGGTCCAGTGTGGAGCACCTAAAGCCAAAGCAAATGAAGTCTCTGCACTGAACTGAATAAGATCTAAAAGAAGGGAAAGAAAGGTTGAAAAAGCTATGAATATTTACTTGACTAAGCTCTTTCTTGCCATCGCCAAGCAATAACAATATGCGCTTCGGCTCCAAGCTCAAGCTCTAAAATGAAAGTTCCAAGTCTACCACGATTTTCAGACCTAAAACCTTGAGCAAGGCGATTTTCATTGCCGTAACATCCATACTCAGCAAGATCCACTGAACGCCCCTCAAAATTACTCACTTGACATTTCAAAAGTCTAGAATGCAAGAAGAAGGTAGCTAGAAGGTAAAGGAAGTTGCCGAAAAACTCATGCTTAGATGCCAAAAGTCACACTTGAAAAAAGTGCAGCGGCGTTACGTAGAAATCCACAAAATATTTTAAGTAAGAAGATTTGCCATAAAGGTGCTATTTGGTCTTGCCATATTGCAGGGTGCCATTGGGCCGAGTGGCCCAATCAAAGGGCAAGGCCCCATTTTCGAGGCCTATATAAGGGTACAAACCCTAAAACCTTTTAGATTTCTGGACTAACATTGGGTTAGGGATCTTCCAAAGATCATTTCGAGCTTTGAAGGGCAGAAGTCAGTCTCAGAGCTCAAATGGAGCTCGCATATATAAAGCTTGTCACAACGCCTTAGTATTTGCTAAAAATTGCCATCTCAGGCAGTCCCAGTGGCGATTTGGGCGATGTATCAGGTTGGTCATAGTTTAACTTGTCAATTCTAGTTTACTAGTAGGATTTAAGCTAAAAAGCATCTTTGTTTTAGTGTTAGATGATAGATCACTAACCCTAAAAACCGACTGACTAAGGAACACTAATGCTTGTATTCCTTAGGATTAGAGATGATGTATTAAGAACTGTTGTTCTATTAAGATGTTCTAGGAGCCATGTGTAGTATGATCCTAGTAGTTAGACCTCTATAATTCCCATTACAATGCAGCCTGTGCATAGAGAACCCGCCTAATCGTTGGTCTAGGGCCTTGACGGGCTTAGAATAGGAGATTGTTCCGATTGCAAAGGGATCTAGAGTATGTGTTGTCTACCAGGGATCCATAGCACATGCATGTGTGCCGAGTGGCATGCATGCAATTCGCTAGATGGCGATTGTTTCTCGAGGTTCTGATTTTACTACAAGGGATGTTGAATGAGGACTACTACAACATTAAGAATCTCAAAGCAAAACTGATGCGGTCTATTAACTATTTTTGGTATCTCAATTGTTGTAGACTATATCTTGGCATGGCATTTTCACTTCAAACAAAGCATTTTCCGCGGATTTCGCCATACATTTGGCATATATTTATTGGATCTTAGAACAAATATGTTTCAAGTTCGAGGTTGCCTAGACTCAGATTCAATGTAAGGTGGTTGGGGGCAGGATCCAACAAAACAATCTTGGTGTGGCGACTACGTCTTATATCCAATAGGATATTGCAATGTGGTATGATGTAAAAATTTCTTCCTCTTCCTTTCAGTATAAATAATAAGCCCACAAATGCCCAACAATAGACCATACATCCAAACGAATGTAGAATCAATGTGAGAGTTCATGGGGAGGGAGGGCGGATCTCACATACCATGAAACGGTTGACCATGCATTCAATCCAATATACAAAGCAATGTGAGAGTTATGGGGGGAGGGGCAAGGGGGGTCTTGTAAAGGACCCATGGGGAATGATAGAGATCTTAGTGATTAGTGATGTGCATGTGGGGCATCTCCTGCCACCACCATCATAAGAGAGGTGGAATGGGTTTGCCATAAAAATTTGGATGTTTTGGTCAATTGGTTAGACCGTGTTTGTTAAGGAACGTTACATTTGGTACCAGAGCATGTCTCGAGTTTGAGTCTCCATGGGGGCAGAGATGACATGGATGACATATGATGAGTAAATTTGCCATGGAGAGAAGTACGGTGTTAGTTGTGTCTGCAGTGGAAGCATGATGCTCAATGACAAGCATAGTTCTAGCGGGAGAGATTGTATGGGGCGTTTCCTGACACCACCATAAGAGGGTGGGATGGGTTTCTTATAAATATCCAGACATTTTGGTCAGTTACGCCGGGGTGTTTAAGGAATGTTACAGATTGAAATAGTTGCCAGGATGTAGTGTCTTGAAAATGATTTTTCATTCAAATCTCTAACCTTTGGAACATTGTCTAGCGGCGATAGTCTATGAACCTTGCGTTCAAAACTATAAGTAAAACAAAGTGCTTAAGGCAGTACGGACTACTCCAATGCCATGCGTAATTGTTTGTGTGCCATGTGTACATGGACAAGTGTGAAGTTGCAAATTATGCTATTAATGCATACTTGAGAGGACAATGATGAAAATGGCAAAAAGGTTATTGCACCAAAGTTTTTTGAATTGGATCTTCTATCCATGTAATATGTATATTTCATGGAGTTTTAGACGTTTTGAAGATAGATAGACAAATAGTATTTTTACGTCACGCCACGTTGGTAGCATCTAGAGACCTCAAGAGAACTGAACACAAGATCTCTTAATTGCTAACCCAATGGACTAGGCAAAGGAAGTAATAAAAGACACTACATCATTGTATGATCACATCTAATAGCTCACTACATGTACTACATGTAGTGTTGAATATTCTATGTGAGCAACTATTTCATGATGTGTGAAATCTCTTTGTAGGGTTGTGAGCCAATGAAGCCGCAACTATTTCAGGTCGTGTGAAATCTATTTATAGCATTTGTGGGCCAAATAAAGGTCAAATATTGGACTGGAATCTTGTACTGAAAACGTTTTTAATATGCAGCCGTGATCATCTCAAGCTCGTGGTATGCTGAACACAATTTCTAGCATTGCTAACAGGAATTTTTAAACGAAGTCGGCTATGTCGAATCAGGTTTTTGGAGAAGATGGTATATACCGCAGCATTAGGCCTTGGGCCGATCTGCCCAAAGATGAACATTTAAATTTAGTTCAATTTCTTTTCGATTGTACTCAACAATTCGCCCAGAAAACTGCTTTGATCGATGGAATTAGTGGAGAAAAGACGACATTCGCGGAATTGCAGCTAAGGATACAAAAAGTAGCATCAGGATTAATCAAGCATGGAGTTCTAAAAGGGGATGTCATTCTGATTCTATCTTCTAATTGCGTAGAATATCCTGTAGTGTTCTTGGCTGCCATTTTTATGGGAGCCATACCCACAACAGTCAATCCTATAAGCACATCTTTTGAGATTTCAAAACAGATAAAGGATTCAGGAGCTAAGTTCATATTCACATTAGGTGAGCTTCTGAATAAAGTAGAAAACCTGGGTTTGCCTTTGTTTCTGTTTGATGGAGATGGCAAGCAATCCAATGCTTCCTTTGTTGTCTTTTCAAAGCTTTTGACAGCTGATCCATTAAGGGTTCCAGCCATGACCTTACAGAATGATACAGCAGCCCTATTATACTCTTCAGGGACAACAGGATTAAGTAAAGGTGTTATGCTTACACATATGAATTTTGTATCAACTGGAAGACTACTTGCTGTCCATTCAAAACTAGGGGGACGAGAAAATGAGATCTTGATGTGTCTGCTGCCTATGTTTCATGTATATGGATTAGCAGGTCTTCTGTATGGAACACTTCAAAGAGGAAGTACTGTGGTTTCAATGCCCAAATTCGACTTTGAGCAAATGCTTTGGGCAGTTGAGAAGTACAAAGTAACTTTCCTTCCACTTGTTCCTCCAATAGTGATTGGAATGGTGAAGCAACCTATAGTCGGGAAGTATGATTTGAGCTCTGTGGATACTGTTTTGAGTGGTGCAGCGCCCCTGGGGAAGGAGACAATGGATGAATTTACAGCTCGCTTTCCATCAATAAGGATCATTCAGGCAAGTTTTCATATGATGTTCTTTTCTGCGACTACCATACTATAGACTTCCTATTGCCCATTTTTATAGTTCTGTAAGCTAGCATTGTTCTCCACAGTTTCAACTAATCAATTTATCAGAAATAAACCCGTTAAATTGTCTCCCTCAGAAGCCAGATGCTGTTTGTCACAAATGTTTTGTGTTTAGATAATAGCAGCAGATATATGCATTTATGGACTAGATAATGCTTGCTTTTGGTGTCCTTTAAACAAGAAGAGTACTTCCAAGTTTTAGCTGGCTCTCATTCTTAATAAGCTGCTCGATGCTCTTGCGATGCTAGTAGTTATTGGTTTCTGCAAATGCCATTAGACTGCAGATTCTGAATGGGAAGTTTAATGATGTGACCAACCCTAAATGTTTTGGGACATGAAGGCATGATTTAAAGGAATGTCCAGATGACATGCTCAAACATATTGAAGAAATGTGATTTAGTTGGGGAAATTTTGAGGAACTGTTACAGATGACTGGATAAATTTCAACTTTAGCAGGATAGATTGGAATTTGCAGGAAATTTCCCTGCTCTAAAATAGGGGGTATCCATTCATAGTGGTTAGATTTCTAGATTAGCTAGGCAAGTTGAAACTCGTAGGGCGTTTTCCTTTGATACGAAAAGGGTTTTCTTGAGCAATTGGCATGTCTGTCTGAATATTAACTTCATATATACCTCAACCTACTATATGTGATTGAACCTATTACAGGGTTATGGCCTAACTGAGTCAACAGCAGTGGCATTTATTGATGATATTGGCAGCGGGCATCAGTTTTCTGGTTCAGCAGGTACTTTAATGTCAAACATCGAAGCTAAGGTGATTGACGTTGAAAGTGGAGCACCTCTTCCTCCGGGGAAACAAGGTGAATTATGGCTCAGGGGTCCCAATATAATGAAAGGTAAAGGAAGTAAATAACTAAATCACGATTTTGAGTTCTGAGCTTATTATAAAGCTCATTTCTATCCCACTGAATGTTTAATACTGAGCAATTGTTTAGGATACTTAAACAACCCAGAGGCAACTGCTTCAACCTTGGATCGTGAAGGATGGCTTCATACAGGAGATCTTGTGTACATGAACCAGGAAGGGCATATATACATTGTCGATAGAATTAAGGAGCTTATAAAATACAAAGGCTTTCAGGTAAATGTCAAATCCAGGATATACTGTAACGGTTGAGCACAATAAAATTTATTAGTTGAACATGTGTATGAATTTTAGAGTACATCAGACCACTTGCGAATTAAGAATGAGTGGAAAAAAACATAAAATCTAATAGTAGCTTATAAGCGAAGAAAATGAATCGGAGTCAGCACTGAAAGCAACAGCTTGTACTAGTGAAGTGGAAGGTGCGACAAGGAGTAATGAATTTTCAGTTAACAGAAAATTCAAAAATAAGTATCAGTATGTAATCTAGCCAGGAAGAAAGATATCATTTTAATGCTGAACCTTATACAATCAGGAGAACAATATCTGGGAAATAAGATAAATTCTTATCCACAGCCAGCAATTGAAGGTGCAATGTCATTGCGTAATACTCTTATGAACAATCATTTCTTTTGCCCGTGTAGACGTAGGTGTTCCTGTACAGTTTAGTCAAATGGGGTTGGCATCGCCAATGATTTTGTATTGGATGAGAGCACAGTGGAGAAACTGATCTCATTTGGCTTCTCTGAAACCACGGCATGAAGATCTTTAAAAGATAAGTTTAGTGAAACTGGCACTTCTATAGAAGGATGTGACTTTGAAAGTCATATAAGACAAGGTTATACATATCAAAAGCCTCTAGGTATCGCTTCCTGGATCAATTTGCGAAAACTCTGCCAAATATTGAGGCAGCAAGACAGGCTGTAGCAATTTAGTGTCCTTACAAATGTTTGGGAATGACTGGGGTGCACTCTCTGCACTGGAGAAAGTGGACTACATGGGACAAAATATGGTTAGTTGTACTTGTCTGGTAGCTGGTTTATGGTATCTCTGTCATCTCTGTCTGCTGGTCTATAAATCTCATGGACGAATCTGTTACTTCTATCAAAAAATGACTTTTGCTAGAAAGTTGCTTATAAGCACGTTTCTAACTATTCTAAATAATTTTGCAGGTTGCACCAGCTGAGCTGGAGGCATTGCTTCTTTCCCACACAAGTGTCGTTGATGCAGCAGTTGTGCCGTATGTATTTGTTGAAATTTAGGTTTTATCTAACATATACTTGTTTTCTGTACATAAGCTTTCTCAAATATTAATTGCCACACACAATGTGCAGTTTGCCTGACGACGAAGCAGGCCAAGTCCCGATAGCTTATGTAGTTCGCAAATCTGGCACTGCTGTTACTGAGACTGAATTACTTAATTTTATATCAAGACAGGTATAGGGCACTATACTAAAGCTGGAGTATATATAGATCCAACAGAATTTTCTAATATTTAGCAATGCATTTTCAGGTTTCTCCTTACAAAAGATTAAGGAAGGTAATGTTCATAAGTAGTGTCCCAAGGTCAGCTTCAGGAAAAATTTTGCGCCGTGAACTAACGGATCGAGCATTATCCAAGCTATAGCATTCTGTATTTGTGTGAAGACATCTTTCATAATAGTTCACGTGTAAAAGACTGAAGGATTGCGTTGTTAAGCCATGTGCATGGTTTAAATTATGTGCTCCAAATGTTCTGTTTCAAATTCATAGTGAGTTAGCATGCTGTGGAAGCGAATTTTCAGTGTTTCATTGCAAGGAACGACGGCGCAAAAGTTTTTCCTCATCCTGCAGACATATAATGCAAGTAACTCATAGATCATAAGATTTGTAAATGGCGAACATAACCACTTTAGTGTGCAGGAGTGCTTCAAAACTTCACTAGGATCCTTGAGCGATGAGCAATTTCTCCTATTTTCTAGTTTCCAGTGACGGTTTTCTGAAGAAATGGTACATAAATGGCTTAAAAAGGCCAATCTATCTCTTCCGCATAGACCTCTATGCTTAACTATTTCGTATAAGTTTGAGCTTAAGCTTTTTATTATTGTCCTGTTAACTCCAGGATGACCTCCACTCCCCCAAAAAAATGACAAATTCAGATCTCTTCTACTTTGTCTTCTTCCTTTCTTTTTCTAACCATGACCATTGTAAATTGCAAAACTCTACTTCCAAATATGTAGACTGCACATCCATCATCTAACGCTACCGCCTTTTGAAGCGGTGCTTGGATGCTTGCTTCATGGCCAAGCTTTGGGATCACGAGAGGCCACCGGTCACATGTCAAGGTGGCAAATTATCGACAGCGGAGTTAATCCCATGCTCACGAGGGGCCCACATTACTACCCTTGCACCCATCTACCCATGAAAAAGCTCACGAGGGCCCATTACTACCACCTCACAAGACCCATCTACCCATGAAAAGCGGGGTGATTGCTTCCATTCGCCAGGTGCACACCACCTCCGCATTGAGACATGGAGATGGATTCGGGGCCGCTGCGGAGGACAGCTGTCGATCTTTGCCGCCACCGTGGCATTGAGGATGAAAGTCACGCCCTCCGGGCTTTGTCCGTGATACCCGGCATATCCGGGCTCGGTATGCTTTCGGTTAGTTGTGCCCCATTAGGCCTTGCGTGAAGCTCACCGAGCACGGCCTCTGTAAACTTGTTGGGATCGTACCTCGGGAGGTAATGGATCTGGCGGACTCGCTTATGCCCCCGTCCGGCATTAACCTCACCGTTGTACTTGTGATTATGTATATAATCAGGTATGTCGACATCCTTATTGGTACTAAGGTTTTCCCAAAAACCCTTGGGCGGGGGTTTTAATCCGGTAAGTAATCGCTCTTGCTCTCTCTCTTTTGTACTTGGGTCCCATAGGCCAGTTGGTCTCCGGTGAGACGATAAAATCATATTCTATTCTATTCTATTCTAATAACATTTGCAATTCAAGGTTAAAGTATGTTTATAACATATATGATATGATTTGCAATGGTGTTGGTTTTTTTTGGGGCATATAGAAATAGGGGTTCTTAGGGTTTGGATTGTTTTGGTGCCTTTTGAAGGCGAGTTTTGGGGTTGGATGCATTTGGAAGGAGGGCATGTGGCGCAGGGGCATCCGGGAGGAGTATTTCCTCCGTTATGAAGTCGGGGATAAGCACAGAGTTTGGGCATGGCGGCTGATGGTTGGGCGTCCTACTCTTGAAGAAGGATGCTGATGTTCCTCTATGGCATTCATCCTCCCAGCCAACATTAACAGGTGAGCTTCTTGTTGCTTCGTTTGATCTGTGCAGTTGTCTTTGTTGTGATTATGCTTCATTGCGATTATGAGGAAGAGACGAGGATTGCAGTGAAGGGGAGGGCCTGTAGCAAAAGGCTCGCTGTGGACAGTGATGGGGGAATTTGATTGATGTTAGTTTTAACCTGAGCCAGTCTGAAGCAGCAGATGCTCCAGATGCGTGGTTCAGCAAGCTAGTTTGGTTCTTCGAGAATGAGACATTAGCTGGGTTGTGGCTTCTTAGAGAGAAAGCGAGCTTGACCACCCATTATCAAGCGGTGTTTAGGATTAAACTTAAGACACCTGTTACTGTTAATGCTTCTCTCAATAAATGAGAACGCAAGGCTTTATTGTTTCGAGGGTATGGTTGGTTACTGCATGAAGGATGTGGGGAAGCTCCACTACCGGGGAGCGCCAGATTGAGATGAGGAAGGACCTTTACTTGGGGCAGGAGATATTAAAAATGTTGTCTTGGATAATAGGAAGCTGTTGGGCAGAACCCTTCATTTCTTTCAATACCATGGCCATAGGCAACTGAGTGCTAGCCTTATGCATACTATTTGAGGAATGTAGCAAGATCTTAGGAACATGCTATCCAAATGGTGAGAACAGAACTAGAATAGGGTGTTGATGATGAGGATCAGTCAACTGAGATGCTGTACACAGGGAAGTACAAAGGTAAAAAAAGAAATAACCCAATTAATAGAAGCAAAATTGGTCCCTATTACAATTGTGATATGTTTGGACATCTTAAGAATGATTGTCCAAAGCTTGGAAGGGAAGTTGTATGCTACAACAATGAGGGCAAAGGTTATATGTCTACGAGCTACTCTAGCCCTAGAGGGGGCTCTGCTAAAGGTAAAAGCAGAGGCAAGGGCGCAGTACCTCAAGGAGGGTATGCCAACAGGGGTAGGGGTGCTGTCAGGGGAAATCCCACATTAAATCTTACTCAAGAAGCCAAGGATGAAGAAGATGAGCAAAAACGAAGATGATGAGGTATGTAAATCTAAGTTGTTTTCTCTAACATATAGGAAAAAGGATTCCATGCTCATGGTTATAGATTCAGGAGCTGAGAGGACAGTGACATGTTCTTCAAAGATGCTTAAGGGATGTAAAAGAGGAGGAGGTGGACATGTTCAGCTTGGAATGGGAAATCCCAGGAGATTCAAGATACTGGAATGCTTAAGTTATTTGACCTGCAAAGAAGAGTAGTTAAGCTAAGGGATGTGCTTTGTGTACCAAGATTAGTGAGGAATCTGATTTCTGTATCACAACTAGTGGACCTTGGGTACAAGGTAGTTTTTGAAAGACCGCATTGTAAAGTGTTCATGAATAATAAACTTGTGTTTCTGGAAAACGTGTTGGAAAAGTTTTTGGTCTAAATGCAGGTCACTATGTGCCAAGTGTAAATTACTTATCCATCTTAAAAAACATGGCATTAAAGACTATGCCATGTAAACTGCAAAACAATGGAAACATTAATTAAAAAAGGTATGATCAGTGCACAACAATACAAAGATAAGCAAGGGCAAAAGGCCTACTGGATCTTGTGCATACTAACTTGTGTGGACCATTGAATGTCATGAGTATGACTGGCAAGAGATACTTCATGACTTTTATCAATGATTTTAGCAGAAAGAAAAAAGTATACTATGTTAGGTCAAAAGATTTGGCATTTGAAGCCTTTAAGCAATATATTAATGAAGTTGAACTAGAGACAAGCTTGCGCTCAGACAGAGGAGGAGAGTATCTCTCAAATGAGTTCATAGCATACTGCAGGAACAAAGATATCAAGAGAAATTAACCTGTTGATTCTCACCTAAGCAAAGTGGGATTGCAGAAAGGATAAATCGTACAATCCTCAATGCTGTGAGAAGCATGCTAAAGTATACCGCCCTACCAAACTATCCCTGGGAGGAGGCAGTAAGAACCTCAGTTTATGTGCAAAACTTACTACCTTCGATAAGTACAAATGGTGCTCTGCCCGAGATGCTCTGGAATGCAAAGTTACCTAATTTTGATAGATTAAAGACTTATGGTTATTTGGCCTTTGTGCATGTATTTGAGGAAATAAAAAGAAAGCTTGACGATAAGTCGTACATCTCTTACCTTGTTGGATATGATGAAGAGTCAAAAGCCTACGGGCTTTATGACCCAAAAAAAAAAAAATATTGATAAGTAGGGACATTCAGGAAGGGACTCACCAAAAAGACACAAAAACCGGCAGATAGGCTTGGCATTCATCACAACAACAGTATACAAATGTGTGGTAAAATCTGAATGGAAGCTGACCATAGGAACAATGTCTAGCTAGCCCATAATGATATAAGAAAATATGCAAAGGCAAGAGAGAGGACAATGGCGACAACTTCTCATCGGGATAAAAAACCCCGCCCTTTCGGGTTTTCGAGGAAAACCCTAATGAGAAATGGTCGCCAATGGCCTCGAGGATGCCTTGAAGAGCAAGGTAGGAAATTGATGAAGCCAGCCCAAATGCGCATCAACGCCATGGAATGTGTGAAACCTGGAAAAAGGGAGAAATGCCTAGAAAGTACCCGTTAAACGTTAATAAATAGGTACAACCATGGCAGGCGAGCATCCCCTAAGAAATTAGTCCCCATAAAGCAAAAACACCCATTAGATGTTAGAAACCGTAAACAAATATATATAGAAATAGAAAACATCACCGAGAGATGGAAAAAGAAAAATAGCATCACCAATAAGTGGAAAGAATAATAGCATCACCAACAGGTGGAAATCATCTAGCATCACCAACAGGTGGAATCATCCAAAGATCACCCAACGGGTGGAAAAATCTAGAGATAGCATCACTCAGTGGGTGGAAAATAATTTGCATCACCCATCGGGTGGAAAAAAAAGCATCACCCAATGGTGGTCGATCTTGATAACATATAAAAAATAGACGATCATAATCATCACCCGGTGGGTGAAAATAATTTGCATCACCCATCCGGTGGAAAAAGCATCACCCAATGGGTGGTCAATCTTGAAACGTAAACATATAAACAATAGACAAATTCAAAATAACATATAAGGGCGGGTAGGGTGGGAAGCAATGGACAAGGAAAGAGATGTTTGTGTGAGAAGACACCGATAATGAGCCACAAGAAGGACGAGCACATATGTAGGCTGCTGGTCCCATCCCCGAATAACGATCCGGGGCTCGGATCGATGCCATTCTGGGGGAAGGGACTCGCAAAAAGATACAAAACCGGCCGATTACGAGAGAACTTCCTTATCTACAAGCCCAGCCGGCGACAAACGTCTAAATGTCGAGCAACATCGCAAACCACATAGCGAGGCGGAGAGCATAAGGACGCCATTCGGCGCCGTGAACACGAATATCAACACGTGGAACTCCTGGCGGTATTGCGGATGGAAGAGGAAGATGGCCAACGACGATGCACTGCGACTATGTGCATGAACAACATCATGTATGCCCTCGTATTACCGCGAGCTGAAACATCATGGATCAAACAACAAAGAGGTTCAAGGCGAAATGATAAGATGTCTACAGTCCCATGAGGAGGAAAAAAGGAAGGTCTAAATCTTATAAGAGGATAAGACTCCATGAGTCACCCAGTGCAGGAAAAAAGGTCCCATGAAAAGAATCTTGTTCAAGATGACTAAAGAATTGTGAGCAAACTGAAAAGACAAAGGAACTCAACGACTTCTATGAGTGATTAATGCCAACTATGAATGAATGCATTTGTGAAATGAGAACAATAAAATGAGTATAAAGGCACAATGCAACACTAGAACGTGTCCAATATAAATCCATGCCATAAAAACTCAATGACTGCCAAATGCATGATGCATAAGGCCAATATATAAAAATGCAAATGATGTAAAAGCATAGAAAATAATCACAAGAACACAAAAACGAACTAGAATTTGCCAAATAGAACGTGCTTTTCGACAAAAAATGCAATACAATCCATTTTGGAAATAATATGAAAAAGTTAAGGAAAAGGAAATGACAGTGTTGAATGAAATATCATAAGGAAAATAATACCACATGCCTAAAGCCCGGACTAGACGCACCAATATGAATAATACTTTCCAAGAATGAGGAATGAGGTTGAGGTAGAGGTTAAGGAAGGTCAAGAAAGGAAAAAAGATTGAAGTTACATTCGGATCACATCGTGGATCAAGCAAAGAGAGGCTTATGAAAAAACAAAGACGATCGAAGTCCAAGTCTGAAGTCAAAGGTGAGATTAAGGCCAAGGTAAAAGAGGCGATGGGGTCAAATGTCGACGTCAAGGTGGAGTGCAAGGAGGCTAACCCTGCAGCAGAATGAGAAAAAAGGAATAAGTGATGACACAATGATGACCTATTGTTAATAAGCTAGCCAGACCTTACACTAAATTTTGCCAAAGAAACAACTTTATGACAAAACTGAACTGGGACATACAAAGAAGCAGTAGCTTGAAATAAGACGTTATAAGGAGAAGTGATAACATGCTGAAACCTATGAATAGATAACCCAATATAAAGGGTACTTACTAGAACGATGGACGAGGTTGAAGTAGAGGTCACAGACACAGGAGCACAAAGTCGAGAGGAGGGTTAAGAACCTCTGAATATATGCCCAAAGACGAGGAGTAGGACGAAAACAATGGACAAGTGTGAGTTAGACTCTTGTTAAGTGAAATGGTCTGGAACAAGAACAGGAGAGCGAAGGTGAATATTAAGAGAGCCAAGGTCTGGTTATGTTAGCAGAGTAGCAATGAGTGGTGATGCCATAAAAAATAGTACCACCTACCTAAGCCATGAATAAATGCCACAATAATACATTGATAAGCGAGGGACGAGATTGAGAAAGAGGCTATAGACATGTTGGCACAAATCAAGAGGAAGGTTAAAAAGGAATTTGAGATTAAAGCATAAATGTTACAAAATGAAGCATGGAAACAGATGCAACACGACATAGCTACAGGGTCCAAGACGAAGATAGATAGATAGATAGATAGATAGATAGATAGATAGATAGTAGTTTTAACGTCACGCCACTAGGCAGCATCCAACTGGACATGTGACCACACACCACACTACATTGCTTGGTTGGGCCCTGCCCCCAACCACCTTACATTGCGTCTATTGGGATTTGACCCCAACAGTACCGAGTGCGATTCTGGGCAGTCTCGAACTCGAGACCACATTGCTAAGGAACTAATGTGTTACCACTAGACCAAAGGTTATGGCCAAGGATAGAGGGGAGATGACAGGCGAAAGCTCCAAGGTTTTAGTGGAATTCTTGAGGCTAACAATATGATAAAGTGGAGCTACGAGAACAAAGGGGGCAAGGATGAAAATGCTGGACAAGGTTGCAATAATAATGTAAAAAACAATAATGACAAGGATGGTGTAATAAATCATGTCTGTGATAAATCAAGAGGCTGGATCATGCAATAAAAGATGTGTCGAGTCTGAGAAAAATAAAGATGCTTGTTAAAATTAAAATACGACAAGAACTCCAATATAACAAACTCGGTGCATTGATTTAGTGGGTTGAGAAACGTAGGAGTTTAAATAAACAAACGAAGTGAGAGAGTCCAGAAAGGGCTTGGTGACAGAAAATGTTCAATAAAATAAAAGGATTGGACTAATAAATGGACGTGAAACATGTTATGCCAAGCCTATAACCAAACGCAAATCTCCATGAATAATGGTCGACAAAACTATGCTAGACACCTAACTAAAGCTCAGACAAATTCCCTTGAACAATAGTCCAGAATAAAATGTCAGTTAAGGAAATGGATATGGCTATAGATGGATGGATGGCATGTTTAAGATAGAAAAACGAGGAAGTGTTAGTGCTTAACGAGTCCCAACAACATCATGAACAAGGCATAGGGCAAAGAGCGACAACATAGACTGTACCAAGTAGGCTCGGGATAGCTAGCCGAAGACATCGCTAGGTTTGAATGGAGAAGTTGGAATCGATTGAGGTTAGCCAAATAAGGAAGTAAAACAAAATGACACACACATGTTGTAAAAACCACCATATGGTATACAAGTAAAACTACCTTCAAATGAATGCCTCAAAACAATAACCTCCATATAAGACCTTTATGGCCAAGGGTCAAGAGGAGGTGGAGGTTGTGGACGGAAAAACTCAGTAGGCCAATCAATAGCATGACGGTCGCACTGGAAAGCATTGCGTGCACATGGGTGCAAGGCGTCCAAATGTTGGGTATAAAGATGGCGATCAATCATAGGAAACTAGGGAGGTGCAACCATGGGAAAAAGACCCGAACGAGAAAAAAATCTGCAGAGCAACTGGGGCATTGGATATGCATAGCAAGAAGGACATATGCAATAATAAGAAGAAACAGGCCGAGGAAACACGGAGCAAAACTGAATGTATATATAAGGGAGAGTAAAGGGCATAGAACGAAAAATGGGTGGCCAAAAGGAAAAAGGGGGCTAAAATAAGGCTGGCAGAGATATAAGAAACGGCCTGTGGTATGGAAATCTCAGAGCAAGAGAGGTGAAGACAGAGTGGTGATATAAAGCTATGGCAGGGATAAATTAAACATGCGACTAACCAAAAAATTAAACAATGAAAACACACTTAGGGTGCTTTCCTTACGAACCAAAATTCTAGTACCAAAAATTTCGATTTGTATTCACATCAACCATCAGAGTACACAGAACAAGTACTGCCTCCCACGAGGCTATATACATGAAAGCCACGTATACAGATAACAAGTTGACAACATAAGACAACTATACACACGCATGCTCCGCCAACTATCAAACAAACAAGACAAGCTTGCGTGTTAGCAACATGCATAAGAGTTATCCAATAGTGTCAACACGAAGCAATGACCGGACGGACCAAAGAACACACATATGGAATCCACCACACGCACCATAGCATCTGCCAAGCGGACACACCCCACCATATCTAGACGAGACGTCGTGCCTAGAACCCCGTTGACCGGTGGATCCAATATCAGGGAGAAACTGCAGGCAATATAAGGACGCGGGCTACTCGACTGTTGGTTCAGCAGGCCACTGTCCCATACCAGCGACAAGCTTCACCTCACAAGAGCCCCTCGTTCTTATTTAGATAAGCCACGCTCATCTAATATCATGCCCTGCATAAAACTCCCTTGGGTAGCACTTACTGTGCTCACCCCAGTATCACTAAGATCTTTGTAGCAAAGGGAGCATAGCTCCACAATGGATACTCTGCTTTCATTTGACTATCGGTAGGCGTAGGATATTGTCCCATACCAATATCTTTTCGCCTCCTCCAAACACTCACAAGTATCCCTGTAAGAACACTTTCAATGGGGAAGCACATGCTTACCCTTACCGATAAAAGGTAGAGGCCAATACTGGTAGTGAATATAAACTACCACTTGCTTTGGCAAGGAGCGGCCGCAGCATGCCTAAGACTACGCTTTTAAGCGATACTACGAGAACTAGCAAGAAAGAGAGAGCATGATAGTTCAAGGGGCACCGGACTCATGGTAGCATGATCCGCCATAAATAACGACCACACACCCCTTTTATTACAAGGGGCTTAATTCCTTTTAAGGTAAACAAGAGAGAATACTAGTATTGGATCATGAGCATAAAAGTGACCAACCATCCCATTCCGCCACCATAAGCTTACGAGAATCAAGTTTTACATCGCCACCGCAAGCAACCCTTGTTTAGAATCCTTGCCCGCCCCTTATGCTTCCGGCGCCTCTGTAGTAACACAAGCTCCCCGCTCCTCCCTTCCCGGCCTCACTCCCTTTTCCGGGTCCTCCTCGCTATCCCAGCAGAGCCACGGCCAAATCGTTGGCTAAGCCATCGCGGCACAAATTCTTATGGGCGGTGATTCCCACGGACTCCGCTCGGCTACCTCGATCCCGGATTCTTCTAGGGCGATTCCCGCTCGCCTTTGAATAAAGTAGCCAATCCATCCAATCCAAAGATATGCCAACGTGACTAGGCCGCGTGGCAACCACCCACCCACGGTGGTCGGTAGGTTTGCCGGATAGGCGTGTCGGCCTGCCGCTTGCCTGCCGCCCAGGGCCCCAGTCGTTAAGGGTCAGCCGTTCTGTGATAGGTGGCATCCCCCCATATTAGGGTGCTCACCATTTTAACCCCAATGGTTATTAAGCCATTTATAAACCTTTTAAACAATGGCCATAAAAACCATTGTCACCCATTGTTACAACAATGTTATAACCTTAAGGGGTTATTCAGCCATTAAAAGGCCCAATGGCATTTAGCCATTCTAACGCCCATTACCATTAGATCCATGCAACAAGCAATGTTATAACACACTTGTTATTTGCACGGATCCCATTGCACTCTAGCGTAGGATCTACTAAGGTGCACCATTCACCTAGGCTAGAGAACAATATCGACCATCATAAACATCCATTATGCCTAACATTAGCATGCATGCAGGGATAGTGCAGGTGTAGTAATTGGTTGTATCTGCAATAGGAATTTCCTAAATGTGGAATTTGTAACAAAGTTTCCTATTACTAGTGCAATGGGGTGCTAGAGCTGTTGAAAGGTATGCATCTTTGGGAGAAGATTTTAGAGCACCAAATGGGACATTGCGGAGGAGCAAGAATGCGATAATTAGATCCTGTAAAAGTCAACTGTCTTATTCCTAGGGGAAAGGTGAAGGATCACATTAAGCCTAAGGTAGAGTAGGATCTCCATGGATGTTAAAATAATATCTATTTATCTGCCCACCCACACACCCACCTACCTACCTACCTACCTACCTACCTACCTATCTATCTATCTATCTATCTATTTATCTATCTATCTATCTATTTATCTATCTACGAGGTGAAACTTGCACCTTTGGAAAGCTCTTTTATGGATCTTTCAAATGAAATCAGACTTGACTATGTTTGATTAAGATTTAGAGGAGAAAATAACAAGATTTTTGGTTGGGTTTAGGATTTTGATCTTCAAGTTGGTTTAATATTTTTTAATCATATCTCTTGACTACGGCATGATCGAGCCGCCGGATGGGCATATTTACTCAATATTCCTTGATCTAAACCGTAGATAGCGATCCTCGTTTGTGGGGTATTCTTGTACAAATTTTGATATACTGTATAACAAGGTTTGCGAAATGTTAAGGTTTGAGACAATGTACTAAATGCTGTTGATTTTATACGTATCATATGGTTTTATGGGCTCTCATTGCCCTACGTCAACCCTGTGTGAATATGCACCCAAACCAAAGGGGGCTTCACGGGGAATTTAATTTTAAAGTGTTGGATGTAATAGTTTGTATTAATTCAAAAAAAAAAAAAAAAATTGGCCCCTTTGGGGCCTAGGAAAAGGTGGTGTATAAATTAGAGAAAAGAGTATATATAGATATACAAAAAATAGCAATGAAAACACTAGAATAAATAAAGAAACAATATAACTTATAAAAAAAACAATAGAATAGAATAGAATAGAATAGAATTGTTTTTATCGTCCACGGAGACCAATCGGCCTATGGGACCCAATACAAAAGCTTGTGCATCACATTCTTGCCCTGGATTAAAAACCCTCCAAGGGTTTTCGAGGGAAAAACCATGGCTGCAATAAGACTGCTGACAACGATTAAATGGTTGACTGGGGGCATATTTGAGCCCTCAAGTCCAAGTACTTCACGAATGTATGATCCGAGTGAGCGCACCGTCGTGCTCCCGGATCATGTGTAGCACCTCATCAGGTCTAATCAACTGAGCATAGCGTGTCCGAATCTGATCATATGCCGGGCAGCTCTGGAAAGTGTGACACTCATCCTCAACAGCTCCCGTCCGGCAAAGACTGACAAAACCCTATCCCGACATGGCTCCCCAATCCATCGGCTTTGCCTTAATCCGGAGATGGTGGGCACCGTATGCGAATGGAGGCGATATGCCTCGCGCTTTTCATGGGCGATGTGAACGTAGGTAGCGGCGCTGTGGGCCTCGCTCTAATGTGGGATTTATGTGCTTTGCTTGTAATGTGTTGTTTTGACCTGCTCCGGGGCCCCGAATCCCAAAGCTTGCCGGAGAAACAAGCATCAAGGTAACATCTCAGCCGTCGCGACCGGCCTGCTTTCTACCGATGCACATGTGCTCCTGGACATTCCATCTAGTTAGCCAATGCACTCTTTTTATCCTTCCAACAATTCTTGAGTCGCTTGTGGTCCCATTGCCACTGCATATAAGCCAAGTCGCGGTAGACGATCATCATCCATATTTACCACCTTCCGAAATAGACGATGTGTCTATCAAGGGTCGCTCAATGAAGTGGCAGAAAACCCGGGTTTCTTCAACAAAATTTGATATGGGACTGTGGATTTCATTCCGAGTGCCCGGTAGTGCTAAGAAGGCCTTCTCACACTGTTCTAAGTCGCCCAAGTAGCAAGGGACACCATTGGGCCCCCAGACTTCAACCCCGCATAAAAGAACGTGCTCTACCAATACCCCAGATAATGTGCCCGATGTCCCCAATCATACAATTACGCTATGTGGTTATTGTTCAAGCGCATTGCATAAAAGTGCTTTCCACTGCTGCTACACGCAATCTTATGGAAGTGTCCCAAAGATAGTGTAGAAGGAAACTCCACTCCCGGATACTTGTAGGTGGGTGTCACCTCCACTTGTTGCCCTCGATAAGGAATGAAGGGGGCCTTGGATGGCGCCAAGATGAGATTAGGACCACCTTAGTCTTGGCCGATTGATGTTCATGTCCGTGGCACGGCGTAATGTATCCGAGCATCTAGGTGAGACCGCATATCCTCCTGAGTGTGAGCTAAGAGGTCAACATCATCCGCATAGATGAGTTGCCCGATGACTGATGCAAAAGTTGGGTCCCGCCACCCCCATTGTCCATGAGCTAGTGTTCCAACCGGTCAATGTACGTACCAAACAATATTGGGGAAAGAGGACATCCCCTGGCGGACCCCAATATTTGCTAGTGAATGGTTGTCCCGCCATCCGCGATCTCGACTGAACAACTCTCGCATAACAACTGATATCGCATTTTGCATATCCACGTGAACCTCCGGTTGCCGCAATGTTTCCCATAACTTTTCCCCGAGGCACGTTGTCAAAAGCCTTCGCGAAAGTCAACAAAGCAACAATACAGTCCCGCCGATAGTTTACGCTATCCTCAACCAAAGTCCTCAATGTGAAGATATGATCAATGGTTGAATGCCTGGGTCGAACCCCCCGCTATGCGAGAGCTCGCGACACTTGTTTACGCCCACCGGTCAACTATTGCTCAATAATGCCGCCTAGCGGTTTGGCAAACACCGAACCGACCATGATTGTTCTGTGGAATTGGTTGGACTATGTGGATCTCCCCGCCTTTGTAAATGGGGACAACTCGCTTGTGGTCCATCTTTGTGGGAATCCTTCCCGTAGTGCTCGTTGAACATAGCGGTTAGGACCGGTACCATAGGCTCCCCTACCCATTTGAGCAACTCGCCAAGCATACCATCCAGGGTTCGTTGCTTTCCCATTGGCCAAATGCTGCGGACCACGGGTAACATCATCCTATGTGATTTCTAATGTCGGACCATTCGTGGAGGTATGAGTGCTCGTGTCCCTTGAGGATCATAGAGCTGTTGCAAGTATTGTTCCCATCGCTCATTAGTGATGTTTCCCGTAGGCGGGGCTGGCTTTTTCGAAGAACCTTGCGCCAAAAGGTTCTAGGATGGCTTTTCAACATGTAAAATATTTCCCTTTGATGACGTGCAATGTAATCGAGATTTCTTTGCCTTTCAAGAAAGCACGATCTCGGGTGTGGCATGTGGGCATTGCGTGATCTCGTGGATCACCGCGGAGCCGGCATTTGTATTCCTTACAAAAGATCAAACCACCGATTATGCAGAATGTTGCGCCCTCGCGGATACTTCTCGGGCTGACTATCATCCGATGTTCGGTGGCCAAACCGCCTCTGCGGCTTAAATCAAACACATCCCCGAGCCAAAGGATCAAGTCTCATGGGCTGCTCTACTCCCGTCTGCGCATTGAAGTCCCCAAGGAGTACCACACTACCTAACCGGTTTATGTTGCTATATGTCATCATATAGATCGACATATGGAGCTAGCCTGGCCCACATCCGAAAGGGGCATGGTAAAAGTTGCTTTCGCATGTGGAAAGTAGCAAGCGCTCCAAGAAGAGAGGGTTGCCACTACAATTACGCACTCCGCACCCATAAGTACCGGTTGTGTCCCATTAATCTTGTGCGTGAAGACCGACCGGTGCCAAAGGCTCCGTGTAATAACAAAGCAACCCCTCCATGTCCCCTCTGCCCGTGCAGCTATTGAAGACTCGAGAAATGTTGATAGCCTAGAAGATTGGGTAGCCTGCGGTCCTGCGGCTCCCATGTCTCCATGAGAAAGATGAGATCCATATCTGCAGCATCAGAGTTGAGACTATCCCCTTCCGCCACCTGAAACCCCGACAATTCCGGAGACCACCCGGGGCACATTCCCTATTTGTTAGTAGCGAGGCATGCGCAGATTGAGTTGTGGGGGGAAGAGTGGGAAGCAGTAGCGATCGAAATATGCGGACAAAGTGAGAAGCAAAGAGAGGTGGGGCAGAGGAGAAGCAAGAGGGAGTTGGGGTGACATATGACTCCAGGAGTAGTGGCAGTGGGCGCAGGGGGGCTGGGAGTAGACGGTGGAGGAGCATGATCGAGGAGGTGGGGCTGCAATCAATGGCCCGGAGGGTTCCGGCAGCAACATCCGGGGGAGCGAAAATGTGCATCTTGGCGCTGAACTAGTCCCGCAGCCCTCCTTGACAAATGGATGCCTCGAACCTTGGTGAGCTCACGATGCGGGACTCTTGTTATTTGGGGTGAGGTCTTGGTCCACATACAAGGATGTTCCTTCAATTGCTTGCCTAGCTTAGATGGCATCCCGCACTTGCATATCCGCTCATCGCGGAATATGACAATACGGTTGTAGGCGCGAACGCCAAGCACCATGACGACGGGCTCGAAGCAATGTGTACAGGCCTAGGCAATGTCATACGATTGATGATCTCGCATCCGAGCTCTGAATGAGATTCTCTCCCCTTCTTCCGCAGCCACGGATCACCAAATTATGACCTCTCCGTCTGCGTTCACTAAGTTCACGTGGATCAACGCTTATTGGAACAACATGTACCGCCGCCGCCTGTGGAGTTGAAGGCGCGCGTCCGTCCATAGGGTCCTGTTGGCATGGAGGGAATGGTAAAGTAGGGCGCCGTGGTGCCCGCCTAGACCGACTTCGCATGGGTGCTTGAGCATGGGTGGCGGTGAGGTGCCTCGAGATTGCCTCCGCTTTTCGGCCGAGCTCAGCTCTCCTTTGGAATTGTTTCTCGCTGCTCCAACTCAGATATACAATTTTGCAAGGCCTCGCGGTGCATTGGCATGGAGTCCTTTTCCCCGTTGGATTGTAGCTTCTCGTAGCTCGTGGTGCCTCTTGCTCTTGAACAAGGGAACGCTATTCCAACTTCGTATCCTAGAGGCAACCACATCATCCGCCGATGTTAAGGTGGTCTCCATTGTGCTGACCACTGCTCAAGGGCTGCCGAGTAACCAAGCTTTCATTAGTTGCTTATCCGAAATGCCCCCCGAGTGGCAATGACATCTGCAATGAAATATAGGAAGAGAAACAATAAGAAAGATATCCCGAGCAATAAGAAATAGTTTTGCAAGTTTGACATTGAAGTTTTTACACGACCCATATTTAAGAGAATTATTGGCATTAGAAACCACCATAGTTTACAAGCTTGATACAAGAGACATCATTGGCCAATTAAGCTTCCCATTGCAAAAATCTCCTTTGTATACGAAGCCCTTGCAAACTGCAAGGATGAGACAGAGTACCATGTGTCATGCAGAAGCCAGCCATTGATTTCCATCAAATAAATTTTAAAATTTTAACAAAGCAAACAAACAGGTTTAAACCAACAAGCTTTATTCAAAGACTTTGCACATATGCCAAATCTGATCCACTTCAAAGACTTTGCACATGCCAAATCGATCACTGAGACATTTGAATCGACAAGCATTTTAGATGGACTTACAAAATCTGTAGAGATTATAATAAAGGGGTAAGAATTGAAGGCTGCTTCAGATATCATGCCATGGAGCTGCATATATTTTATAATCCTTCATTCTTAGTTAGAAACTACAAAGCACTGAGATGTACACAAAGCATCTCATAAAATAAATATTGTAATACACACAATTCGCTACAAACCCATGGAAACAGGGGCATGAGCAATAAAATTCAGGTGACAATTAGGAGGTAGTGCTGAAGAGACCATAGAAGCAGGAAACTTAGAGCAAGATTGCATGTCGGTGGCGGTAACCATGGAGGCCGAAATGCATGATCCCAATTACGGGATTGAATTACAAAGAAAATCACTGATGCTATACGCCATCAGAAAGCTTACTACAAGGGCTTTCAAATGCACCAAAAATCGCTCAAAACGGACACCCGAGGTGGGAGATATATGAGATTGAAGCAACGCCAAAATTGACGGTAGCCATGGATGCCGAAATAGATGATCCCAATTCTAAGACTGAAGTAGAGAGAAAATTACTCAATGCCATACACCCCGGAAAGCTTTGCAAGAGCTTTCCAAAGCACCAAAAAATCGCTCAAAATAAACACCCAGGAAGGAGATATCTAAGATTAAAGCAAATACCAAAACTCTAGCCCCAGTGAGTCATGGCATTATTACTAAATCAGCCAAGCCTTTATCTAATATTCATATACAACCACACAATCTCTCTTTATTTTTTTATTTTTTATTTTTTTAAATCAACGGCCAAGAAAAAGTGCATTCTAGAAATACTATTTAGTACAGTCAAACGAATACATCAACCAAATCATAGCTAAACCATATTAAAAAAAATTACAAAAACACAAAGGAAACCTCCTGCTATTGTGCTATGTATATCTTAGAAAGCTCTTTTAGATCTCTTTCTAATAATGATCTAGCCAAGTGTTGGGGAAGGAAACGTCAAACTATCAAGTCAATTTAGAATTTTGCTGCCCTCCAAGCACATAATGTTTGGGATGGCATAGAAGAAGGGGCTTATGTCAAGGTCAGTTAAACATGCATATTGTTCACATCATTATTTGGGTGAGCATAGGGAAATTGGGATAATTCTCTTCTTCTACAAAGAAAATTACTGACTTCCAAGTCCATCTGGAGGACTTAATAGAGTCTTTGGGCTCATGCCTTCTTCTCAATTTTTTGCAGAGTATCTCTTTTGGTTCTCCATCTAGCATGCTATAGTTTTATTGGGCTCTATTTTATCCTCTGTTAGTTTATCCTAATGCTTCTCCTTTTCTTATAGGACTAGTTGGTGCATGGGAGGACTCTATTCTACTTCCACTCTGCTAACTTTTACTACAGCTAGCGGTTGGTGGATCCCTTTGGTTGATAATTAAACAAATGCTCCATTGATAAGCTGAGTTCATCCGTTAACACAACGATATTGGAATGCTTAGACACATCTGACATGGAAAGAGTTATGAGCAAAGTTCCTCCTTCCTCGTTCTTCCTCCTGTGCCACCAAATAGTAGCCTTCCAGCTTTCGGGGGCCCATAAGAATGGTAAGGCAGACTAGTTGGTGTATTCCACATATAAGATCCTACTTGTGGTGCAAACGTATTACCTCCCCACAAAAGTGGCATTTAGTTCATCTTGTGGTAGCAAATTAGCGTCAATATTTGGTCCAATAAATTTGCTTTATGCGCACAGAGGTTGAAACAATTGAGCATTATTTCTTCTTCTGTCATGATGGATTGGATTAGTTGTGGCTACAAAGTCTCTTCAATTGCAATGTGAATAGTCAGTAGGTCAATTTTCCATAAAACGTTCTGTTTCATGGCAAGGCAACTAGGCTTCGGTGCATTCTAGTGGATATCCATCTCTTGTCTAGGGATGCATGGAAGGTGATTATAAAGGGGCTTGAAAACCATATATTCTGGTGGTCTACCGCTAGACTATCATGACAGGCTAAGTTGTTGTGGCCAAGTCAGTTCTTAGTAGCACCCATATCTACATGGCATCCATCTTGCTAGTGCCACCCAAAAAAAAAAAAAAAAATGCAGCTCATCATCAGGAATTTTATCTGGGATGACACTAACACAGGGGCCGACGTGAAAGTTATTTAGGTGGTGCATCTTGTAAAAGATTGTGGGGGTCTTAGGATGATTTATTTTCTTCTATAAAGTAAGATGTTGATCTCAAAGTTTACCTAGAACATTGAGTGCTATACCTATGAGTATTTGTGCTATTTGTATGTTTGTGCTCTCTACTTTTATCATTTGTATGCGGTTGGGTGGTTTGGCTCTAGTGCCTTGGCACCTTGTTAAAAATGTATTCGCGTTGTAAATCGCCACCACATATTTGGAGATTACAAAGATGCGTATACCCTTTTGGAACTTACCAATACATGTATATATCCTTGCCGATGAAATGCTCATAGGAACCAAGAGCCATCCACCATTGGAGAACTCCAGGTTCTCCCGATTGAAACTTATTTTCAGTTGAGCTGGATACAATTTTTTCAAAAATTTCATGTAATTTTCTAGAAGGATGATACAAATTTCCAGTTGAAATCCAATGATAACCCAGGTCCCCAAGTTTCATATCCATATAGTACTACCGAACGAACCAAAGATACATAAAGCATTTTTTGAGTTTCCAATCCACAATTTCTGCCTTTCTGCATTTCCTCTGTAATGCAAAAAGTGCTTTCATCCCCGCATCTATTCTCCGTTCAACTACAGTATTTCAACTATAATTGTGATCCACCACAAGGCCTAGATATTTGTAATTTTCGGCTATCTCAACCATGCTCTCCCTTATAATGGAAAGAATAATCACGCGACCTAGTGCCAAAAATCAATATTTTTGTTTTACTCAGGTTTACCTTCATATCGATAGCGTCACAAAAGCCAGCAAGCACATCCAAGTGTTTCTGCATATCTTTTGCACTTCAAGAAAGCATAACAATATCATTTGCATATAGCAATAAGACAAGAACATATCCCGCAATATTAGTTCCATCACCTCCATGTTCATGTAACCACGCCTCCAATTGATCTATATATACACCAAATAATGTGGGTGACAGCGGACATCCTTGCTTCACATAGATATTACTACCTACCTCGTCCATGCATTGCTGATTTAGTGGGAAAGATAAGCGTACCAATACCCGCTCATATAATGTTGCAACTGCACTTCTAAGTTCTATCGGAACCCCAATATGCTGCATGTACTCCCATATGTTTTTTCTCCTTCGCATATCAAATGCTTTTGCAAGGTCCACAAAACAAGCAAAGAGACGCTTTTTCGTTTTCTATAGAGTCCATCACTGCTCTTATTGTGACTAAATGATCTGTGGTTGATGTTCTAGGCCTAAATCTCGCCTTTCCTTTGGCTCGCACCTTATTACTTTCAGCCCAGCTACTAATATGCTTCTCAACTAATGTGGCAAATAACTTGGAAAACAGGCTTCCAATCATTATCATTCTGTAATTGTTGGGATCCTTCAGATCCCCAGCTTTATGTATAGGCACCACTCTATTAATTTGCGATGATGCCAGGAAGCCAATTGTTAAAGCTTTATTCATTATTTTCACAAGTGTTTTCATCACGCAGACAAGCCTGCCCATTTAACCATTTCCGCGCATAAGCCAAAACTTCAAATTGCTTTCCACATGATAAGCTTTGCAATTCACTTTGAACAACCATTTCAAGAAACTCAAAACATGTTTGTCCTCGTTCCATAGCATCATCCAAACATTCTACATGATACAACTTATTTATTTGCTGCATCAAAGCATTTAAGTCCAACACATTTTCATGATTCCTTTTATTTTGACCAAAACTTTTTTGGATTTTCCAATAACTCACAAACTAGTGCTTCCTGTCTTTTTTGCAAGTAATTTCTCTTCTTTCTTTTGAGTAGCTTATGGTACTCCTCTCTTATTTTGCATTTGTCTGCAAATGTCTTTGTCTTTGCTTTGCATTCTGCATCATACGATCTGTTACATGGTAGCCCCTTAATCCTTCTTTGTGAAACGAAACAAGCATGTGCAATATCAACAAGCATTGTGGTAAGTAATTTATCCATATCATTTATATCATCTGGTCATACTACATCTTTAAAGCGCTGCTCACAAAGGAGTTTATACTCATTCATTTTACCTCTATGCATATATACTCCAAAGATGGGATTCAAATTTTAGATGGAGCATGTAACTCTATATCTTCTAACTGTGTGTGCATGATTACCGGGAAATGATCTGATATGGGCAGACTATCATCCACAAATAGACTTGATATACTATGCAACATATGTACTCCATCCAGTATAAAATCAACTACATTGATTCCTTTCCCTAATGATCCTTTTGATGTGCAATTTCGCGAATTGAGAAATTCTCAATTCCATTCAAAATAATCAGAATCGAGGCCACTACACGTGTTCAAAAAATGCATACCTTGAGGTTGATCTTCGCGACATCCATCATCTGTTCTTCTAGACAACCCACTTGTATCCATCTCCTCTGCATCAAATGCCTCCATCCAGATGGAATCACCTGAGTTTGCTGCAATATAAGCATGTCTATCTGCAATTCTGCTACTAAAAACTCCCATTATCACTATGTCTCCGCTTTTGCATAAGAACTATTGCATCCTGCTCCAAATGAAATGGAACATCCCTACCCATATTATCAAATGCATAGGTAAGGGATTTCCTAGATGGATAGTACTAACAACCTGCTACCTAAAGTTTCTTAGCCATCCCTCTGGTCTGCAGCCAAATGTAATGCTTACTCGTGTTCTTCTTAACAACTGAAAACATATGTTATATTTCATTTCGGATGTAACATACTATTCCACCATATCCTTTCCGCCTCCAACCTTTCTTCTTCCAAACTGAATGTATTAATGACAATGTTGTTAAGTAATGCCAAAAATCCGTGACGTTTAAAAAACGTTTTTTAAGATTTTTTGAAGATTTTTAAAATTTTTGGAAAAAATCTTTAAAAACGTATTTTATATAAAATACGTTAAAAATCTTTAAAATCCTTAAAAATCTTTAAAAATCCTTAAAAATCTTTAGACTGTGATTTTTTTATCGAAATATATGTTATTCTTGAACTTATTTATCTTTGTATATAGAATTCTTATATATCTTAACCTCTAAAATAATGTTTTTTCTGAACTTTCTTAAGAGTCGCATGGCAAAATAGCTATGATATCTTTGTACTTGAACTTAATAGTTTCTAATAGCAGCATAAGCTTCTGATTTATTTGTTGGTATGCTACGCCTTGATAGCAAATATGTCCAATAAAGCAGTGCAAAGAATGTACAATTTTGTTTTTTGGCCGTACCAAATCATAAAAATCCTTTAAAAAACGTGAAGATTTTTATAGAGGTACTTTAAAAATAAAAAACGGGTTTTTAACATCTCTCGAGACCAAGCTCCTCATGTTCGTGAGTTTCCACCACAAAAATAACATCCCACGATTCGAGAATGTCATATAGTAGAGCTCTTTTCAAATACTTTACCGTTGACATTCCATGTACAAAACCTGATGGTCATGAGTCTCTATTCTAAGATAACTACCTTCCCCTTCCTCCAAAAAGCCCTTTTTAGCACTCTGCCTAGCCTCCTTCATTTTTGTATTTCCTCCTTCGCTGCAAAAATTGTGCCCGAGTGAGATCATCATTAATCCATATGTTCTCGCCCTTCAATAATGCATGTTTTTGCATGACTTGCATTTTAGCTTCCTCATTAGCAAATTTAACCACAATATTATGAGTGCCAAAATCCTTTTTTCCTATCCGATATGCATTTACCACACCTCCTCTTGGCAAGTGTTGCAATTGATGTGAAATAAACTCATCAACATCCAATTCAAGATTTTCCTCTTCTTTTCCGGGTAATCCAGAGAGAGAGAAAGAGAGAGAGAGAGAAATGAAATGAAATGAAATGAAATGTTGTATTTATTACGTCTGTAGACCACCAGGTCTATAGACGATCAATGTACATATTCAACGTTATAAAAGATATCCTCTAATGCATCTTAGACAAGAATGCATTAAACTCTTCCCCATCTCTCGATCTTGTACTTATCTCAATCCCCGAGTATGACGGGCACCTTACGATGACATGTAATTCATCTTCTACTTCTCCCATATTGCATACTTTGCAAAATCTCAATTCATGGGGAATATTACTCCAACGTCCTACTTCAACCCCAAGCCTATGGGAGCTAAGCCGCATCCTCGCTTATCATCCATGCGGCGCCAAAAGACACACCCTCCTTGAGGTATTTGGCCTCTTGGAGTGGGATTTATATCTTGTCTATAGAAATGTTTTTTTGTCTCCTGACTCTCCAAACTTCTTCTAACGAGGTGCTCATGCACCCACTCTTTAGATTGCCCTTATTCTCAATGTATACCATGAATGTCCATCCCCCACTTCCTCATCCATTCCCTAATATCCTCGAAAGTACCATCCCTTGTCTCTTGTTTCTTCTAATGCTAGCCTTGGTAAGCTATCTTCCGGCATATCAAATAGCAACTTAGAGAGATATGTAAGCTGTTACGATAGGGCTTCGGCCTCTAGTGGCATCATGCCACACTCTACAAGCAAAGATATCATATGGAGTTTGAGCTTTAGTACCCAATTACGTTCTCAAGAACTTCTTCGCACTTTCTCAACCTTTTTCCGTGATTCTACGAGATAATCCCGCCCCCCATACTTCACACCCATAGAGCAAAACTGCTTTTGGACCAGCACTCGATATAATGTAATGCCAAAGCTAAAGTCCCATATTTCGCTTTTTCCACTTTTACGCCAAGATGCTATATAGTGCTTTCAGGCCTCCATTTACTCTATGCTCAACAAATAGAGTTCCAAATATGCCCTTGTCCACATGTATCCCTAGATACTTATATGAGGTGACAATTTCCACAGGTTCTCCATGATAGAGGAATTTAAGATGATCTACTTTATTTGTCCCAAATACCATCATCTTAGTCTTTGACATATTTACCCTCATACTTTTCTCGCTCACGAAATGTGCCAACATCTAAATGCTTCGCATGCCTTCCATCGAATCGGGAAAGAAGAACAACATCATCAGCATATAAGAGCAAATGAACCATGCATCTAAACAATGGGGTCCCCTCCCGCCATATTCGGACATCCAAGCCTGCAGTTGGTCTATGAATAGGCCAAATAGTGTGGGCGACAATGGGCACCCTTGCTTCACTCCAATATTACTTTCTACCACATCTCACATTGCTCAATGTAGGGGATGATAGCTGTACCAAAACTTTATCATAAAGTATCTTCACCGCATATCTAAGCTCAATTGGTACCCCTAGGGCCTCCATTTTCTCCCATAAATTACTACGAGATACCGTGGTCAAATGCCTTAGCATAATCAACAAAAAGAGCATAAAGGGTTTTTCTTACCCTTAACCGAATCAACCATAGCTCGCGCAAAGTAACCAAATGATCAACTGTAGATCTTTTTGGTCTAAAGCCCCGCCCGTCCGATTGGCTCTAACATTATGTTTTTCAGCCCGTGTGCTCAATTTACAATTCAAAGATAGCAAACAAAATAATTTGGCATATAAACTACTAACCAGAATCATTCGGTAATTTCCAGGATCATTCTCATCTCCAGCTTTATGCAAGGGGATAACTCTGTTCAGCTGCCAAGTGCGAGGAAACCCTTTGCGCAAAACATTGTTAAATAATGACAACAATGCAACATGTATTGAGTTACCTGCCCATTTGAACATTTTTCAGCCACCACCCCAATTGAATCACCCGCTTTCCCGCTGGCAAGATGACTTAACCCTTCTTCTAAGTCTTCCAAATCAAAGCACCACCTACATCCTGTAAGTCAATATTACCGACATTGGCCTCCGGCATGTGATACAGCTTACGCACTTGGCTTACTAAAGCCATGGTTTCCAGGTGGGTCTCCTGCTTCATCTTAGGCTTAAGCTCATTCCAGAATTTTTTGGGATCTGCTATAGTGTCACGGATCAGCTCCTCGCCAGACTTTTTCTTTTTTGATTTCGTGAGTGCAAAATATTCTTTCTTTAATCTCGCCTATCTTCCCCTTGCCTTTGGCTTAAATGCCTCTCTTTTTGCTCTACAAGACGATCAAACCAACTATTGCATGGCAACCCCTTCATCTTTCTCAAGGTGGAGACAAAACAATCAGTGGCAACATCTAGAACTAACTCTGCAATCTTGTCACTTAATTTATCAGTGTCGCTGGGCCAATTTGTTGTGGAGGCTCTTGCCTCACACTTCTTCATATAGCTTTCCACTTTATGATATTTCATACGTATGCGAGGCTTAGAGACACAACGTGCCTGGTGGCATGTATAATTCTTGGTGCTTAACACAAACCGTTATCGATTGTATGATCTGAGATCTTTTCCATCTCTTCCCCTATAGACATATGTAACACCTGTTCTGCAAACTGGGATGTAGCAAGAACGAGATCAACAACACTTGCATTTCTGCATGTGCACTTACCTGTACCTGGAAACCTCTGTGTGCCATTATAAACCAATAAATCAAGCCCACGCACATATTAAGCACATGGTTGCCTTGAGGTGTAGGCCATCTTATTCTATCCGTCCGTGGTTCTACTCCATCCTTCCCGGGGATACTTCCTTATCATCAAGCATCTCAACCCATACGGGATCCCTTCCATGCTAGCGATAGTTTGCTTGTTTGGTAGCAATGCTCCCGTTGAAATCTCCTAATAAGAGAACATCACCATCCGGCAAAGAATGAAAGCACATCCCGTTCTAAGCTAGAAAAGGGGTCATCCCGATCCGTGGTCTCGAGTCATAAATCGTGATTCTCTCGGGCGGAAAGTAACATCCCGCCACAAAGATCTTACCTTTCCGCCTTGTAACTCCACCCGGATATGCCGCAATGATCCTCTTTCATTCATTATTTTCACCGGTGTTTCATGCCCCGACCTTACATAGCATGCAATCCCCGCCATGTCCTTTTTAGCGCCCGACCTTTTATTGTGCCAAACTAGTGCAACAAGTTGTAAACCCATGTATGTCCGTAAACCTTTTTCTTCATTTTCACAAGTTTCTAAGAAGAACAAAACATCTACATTTGAAAATAGATCATCTACTACATCTATTTTATAATCGACTAATAGAATTTATGTTCCAACACATTATCCTAGTGGTCTCAAATACCTATGCATTTTCTCGGATTTTTCACCATGACCTTCCCCGCCGCCAAGACGCTTTTTTCCCCCTTGCCTTTGCTTCCTTGAGGATCTTTTTTGTTCCTTGTACTCTTGAAACCGGTTCTTAGTAAGATCATCATTGATCCAGATCTTCTTTCCCTTGAGCATGGTCTTCTTTTTCAGTATATTAATCTTGTCTTCCTTTGATCTGAATTTGACAATAATGTGACGATCCCTATCAGTTTGCTTGCCAATCCGAAATGCATCTATAATGCCTCGAATCTATCACCGCCACATTTTCACAAAAAGCCTGAACAATGTCTTTGGTCTTTTCTCTGGTCTGTTCCGGTATGCCAATCAAACGGATGTTCAATGCTTTTTCTCTCCTTTCTTGCTCTTCTATAAAAGCTGATAATTGCTTTTGGATTCCAGAGATGTCCTTTTCTTCCCCTCTTCTACATCATCTTCGCAATTACTATCTTCACTCAAAACCTCTTGCTTGAAAGCTTCAAATTACGCTTTAATTCCCTTCTTGAACTGCTCTAATTCCATTATCATATTGTGTTTGACATTTCTCCACTACGCTTGCACATGAGCTAACAAGAAAGATTTCAAATCACTTACCATGTTTTGGACAGAGGCCTCCATTGATGTCTTCATAGATGTGGTTGAGAATTCCATGGCTGCCCTCATCCGCCAACGGCATCTAACAGATCTTGCTTGGTCACCTTGTACCCTCGGGGCCGGGGGTTTTTCTCTGGAGCTTCCGATTACGTGGAGGAAAAACCAGGTTCCCTGTTTTCTTGATTCCTCCCCCCCTGCTCCGGTACCTGAGTCTGATGACGACCCAGCATCCTCGGTTCCCTCTTTTTTGTTTCTCCAGTCCCTACGATCCGTTTCTTTTTTGCCATTTGTCCTACTACCCGCTATCCTCGTACACAGTCCCGAAAAATGCCAATTACAGACTGTCAAACTGAATCAAAAGTATTGATGTTATACACCGTTGGAAAGATCTCGAAATAAGCTTTCCAACGAGCCCAACCCCTCAAGTTGCAACTCGACACCGTTTGTGAGGAGCTATGGCTTTCTCGGTTACGCTGCAGCCGAAAACCCTAGCGTCTAGCGTCTTCACTTCGAGAGAGAGAGAGTGGGAGGGGGGGGGGGGAGGGGGAGGAGAGAGAGAGAGATGGAGCGAGCATGGGGAGTGGTCCACCTGAATGGGTTTGAGAATTATGGCTAATCTAATGTAAATATTCCTCTATGATTCTCAATAATACATGTAGAAGAGGCATAGAAGGATATATTATAAACCATGGAAAAAGATCTATGCAACAAGGTTTATGGAAATTATATGAAGGGGCAAATTATTTACAAAGGTTACTTATTATGGAAGAAAGGGGTCGTGACAACCAATAAAAAGTCAACAAGGGCAAAGACACGAAAATATTAAGGGGCTTTAAACGTGTGCACAAAAAGGTATTCCTATTCTAAGGAAAATGCCTAATTTTATGGAGGAAAGGTTATTGCCTTTTTAAAGAGGCAACGACGTTCTATCTATCTATCTATCTATCTATCTATAAGGAGCGGAACTAGAGCAGAGAAGCATCGAAAATCAGTTAGCAACCAATACAAGCGGACTCCAGCGACTAAGATGGCTACTGCTTGCGGATTCCACTTACAGTTTTGAACATTCTTCCTTGGATTCATGGATCGGCTCCTATCTCGGTAGATCCCGACCAACGGATATTTTTTCATAATCCTTCCCGCGTACATGATTACTTATCTGAAACTTGAAGCTTGCATCTAAAGTTTGAATCTATCTTCTGTCCCCAATTGAAAGCTTGGTTGCCATCTGCTGGGAATAGAGAGGTCAGCTTGGCAAGCCTAAAACCTTTTGTGAGAGTTTGAGCAGTTTCTACTTGGAGTAGAATGAAAGCTCAATAAGGCATGATCGGTTTCAACTTGGAGTAGGATGAAAGTTCAACAAGCCTTTACTCAAGATAAGGCATATCCCATTCGAAGTGGACCCAGGTTGGGTGGAAGAATCTTGCTCTTATCAATCTGTGGAATAAGACTCCTAAGATAAACACGTGGGAGAGTTTTAGGAAAGCATTTGAATCGCATTACCTTCCTTCTAACTATCAACTGAGCTAAAAAGAGCATGGATCACCTAAAACAACAAGAAAAGAAAAACGATTCAGTCTTACACCTCGAAGTTTACCCATTTGGCAGCATTAGTAAGGAATTTGGATGGGGATGAGCTTCTACGAAAATATGTCAACGGATGTAAAGATGACGTATATGCAGAAATGGAAATCCTGAATCCCAAAGATTTAGATGGGGCTATAAAGATGGCATCTGCAGTGGAAAGGAAGATGGATCCCAAAATGCGAAAGTTAGATAATTGGGACGAGGATACTTTTGAAGAAGAGAGTAAAAAGAAAGAGAAGAAAAATAGGAATAAAGATTCCGACAGAAAGTTTAAAGGAAAAAGGTACAACGGAGAGAGCAATGGGTCTGAAAGAAGGCAAGGGGAAATCAACTCGTCAAATAAAAAGAATGAGCTAAAGAGAGGTTGTTTTAGATGTGGAGAAAGGCATTTCATTAGGAATTGTCCTTTTGGAGAAGGGGAAGTGATAAAAGCTGAGCCTCCTAAATCCCAGCATACAACTCGAATGAACACTTTAGAGGCACCTAAGTCTGTGGAGCAAATAGCCGAGACCTCAAAGGCGGGAGAGGAAGGAAAAAGGTAAGCTTCCACGATGAGGAGCGAAAACTGCCACCAAGGAGAAGAGATGGCTACAAATTGGAACTCTGGGATAAACAATTGGTGAGTTCTCTTCTGGAGAGATTACGGAAACTTTTAAGTGAAAAATCTTTATTGGGAATAAAAAGTAGGATTTTTAAAGTTGATTTTCTTTATTTGGAATAAAGAATAGATACTTTGATGTGTATATCCATGGTAGATTAGTGAGTATGATTGCAATGTAGCAGGCTTGAACATGGTATACTAGATGTGAATGCCTCTTGGTAGACTAGTAATTGTGTCTGCAGCACAATTGGCTTGAACAAGAGAGCATAAGATGTATACTTTTGAAGACTAGTAATTGTCGTTGCAACACAATTGACTTGACAAAAGTTGCATTCATACCTTGAGGTACGAGGGGTATTTGGTACTGTGGAAGTACAAGAATATCCATAATAATTTTTGAGTTGTGCAGGAATAAGAAATCTCTAGAGACTTGTTGATCGTGCGAGAAGGGATGGATAGATATGGAGCGAGCACGGGGGAGAAATATGGCTAATCTAATGTAAATATTCCTCCTATGATTCCCAATAATACATGTAGAAGGAGCGTAGAAAAATGTATTATAAGCCATGGAAAAAGATCTACGCAAGAAGATTTATGGAAATTATATGGAGGGGCAAATTATTTACAAAAAAGAAAGGGGTCGTGACAACCAATAAAAAATCAACAAGGGCAAAGACACGAAAATATTAAGGAGCTTTAAACGTGTACACAAAAAGGTATTCCTATTCTAAGGAAAATGCCTATTTTTATGAAGGAAAGGTTATTGCCTTTTTAAAAAGGCAATGACGTTATATAAGGAACGGAACTGGAGCAGAGAAGCATCGAAAATCAGTTAGCTACCAATACAAGAGGACTCCAGCGACTAAGACGGCTACTGCTTGTGGATTCCGCTTACAGTTTTGAGCATTCTTCCTTGGATTCATGGATCGGCTCCTATCTCTCGTAGATCCCGACCATCAATGATATTTTCTCATAATTTCGAGAGGTGAGAGATTATGAGAGATGGGTGAGAGTGGAAAAACCCAACTCTCACCTTGAGAGATGATTCGCCCCTAACAGCCGTTAGGAGCGTTTCCATTAACCACTAACTTAACAACCCCCTAAAATTATGTCGCCTGAAAATCATGACCGAAAACTTTCCCTCGTCGAAATTCTAGGGCGCCATTTTCCCCTGTTTCTTGGTCTTCAATGCCGCGCAAATCCTTGAATTCCCCCTAATTCTTCTATCCGCGTTACTGATTTCTAGTCTAGAGGTATTTCTCAGCCCGTGCAATCCTTATTAATTCATTTCAAATCAATCTTACATTGTTCTGATATCAAATTCTATTAGAACAGATATTGTTTCTTGGTTGATTAGCTTGAATTCTATAGAGTCCAATGTCTAAGGCAACTAGATGCGCCCCCGCCGAAGAAGCAAAGAACCCTTTGTGCCTCCTCAAGATCGAGAAAATGGTTCCAAGGAGGACCTGAAAGATGATGTACCAGATTTCAATGAATGTGGACTTGGAGACAAATTCGAGCCAATTGTAACAACAAAAGAGCCAAAGGAAAGGAGATGTAAGTGAGTTCTCAGCGAAATCCAAGCACCTGCCAGTATTGTAAGTGAATCTTCTCAGCCCGATAATTCAATAGCTCTTGTTGTTTAAGAAAAAGAAAATCCCAAGCAAATTGACACAAGGAATAGGAAGGCTCCAGTCCAATGAATAGATCGGGGTGTTTCCACCTTCCGAACCGACCGAATGAGATGAAATTGGTTACTAATGGTAGTCCGAATCTTTCTAATGCATAGTGGAGAGAAATTCTAGATAAATTACAGCCAATTGTTGATGGATTAGTGGAAGTCGCAACCAAGAACAAATGGGATAAACTACGAGCAAAATTCAAGGATGAGAAAGAGGCTTCTAGTCATACGGGTTCGTGAGCCTTCCAGTTTGGCGATGGTATGAAAGAATGGAAGAAGTCAAGTATGGAGTGACATCGATAACCCCATTCCAGTGGGCTGGGATGATGGGGAATTTGGAAATGAAGCTTTTGAGGCAAAGATATTTACACACTAACTTTTCTCGACAGGTTTCTATGAGACAGCTTGGATCTGATGTTTGCTTTTCGATGTTCCTTTTTGTGAGTATTGAAGACATTCCCAATGTCAATGTGAACATAGACAATTTAGGAAGCCCAAGAATGCATGAAATGCCAAACAATCAACTCCAACAGTAACAAACACAGATTCCTCCAGCCCCGGATCTGCAAAGATGCAATCAACCCGAGTATGTGAAAAACCTCATCGGAAGAAAGAAGTCCAAAGTTTGCGATTCATAAAGACATTGCTATTGGAATTTCACAAATGGCAAGCACTTTTGGAGACACTGAAGTGAAGAAATTGGATTTCATGAAGGAAGAAACCGCAAAGAAACCGAATTGGTAAGGGAATCGGAGACTATTCGATTCGCAAATAGTTTGAGGATTGGTCTTTAATCTATGGCAAAGAATGACTCGAGCATATGTCGATGACAAAGGACACACTTCTTGAAATTGCCAAACCGGGGCGGCCAAGAACAAAGAATAAAGGTATGATTTTCACTTTCCTACATTCTGTTATACCCTTTTTTTGCAACTGTCTCAAATTGGTTAACTGTCTTAATATTCAACGATTGGTACTTCAATCTAGGCATATAGATATCGTAGCATATATCATTAAATGCTAGTCTTGTCAATTTGCCTCATTTAAAGATCCCTTCTACCCACAAGCCATTCATTAAAAAATGGCACCAAAGCGTCCAAGGAGTTCTCTCACCCTCAGTAAGTTGTCTTCCCTCTTCTTCTTCCAAGAGTACTCCCTTGAAGAGTATTCTTCCCCTGTTGATTCTTCTGAAGCCTCCCACGAGACTTCAGAATCGGAGGAGAATTATTACTCTGGGTATTCTTCTTGGCCGGATACTTCTACAGAAGAAGTTGATGAGGAGTCCTCATCTTCTAGTATGTCGGCCCCTCCTCCTCCTCCATCTCATCCTGCAAATCCTCCACCTCCTCCTGTCGAAGAACATCAGGATTCCTCACCTACCATCGAAGAGAAAAGTGAAGAAGTCGGGTTGTCACCACAACTCATCACAATGGGCGCTGATGAGATTTTTAGAGATGGGAGTAATTGTGAAAGCCGAGGTCTTGGCTTGGGCTGAAACCTAGCCTTTGAAGCAGAAAGCCCATGTGGAGTGTGTGTACATGCAGCATCAAGGGAAATGGGCGTTGCATGAAGTCAAAATGGTCACACAAACCTGTGAGCTATGTGCTTAACACTAGACTTGTCCCATGATGGACCATTAAAGGGCATTTTGAAGGTTCACAAAAACAATTATATAAAATCAAGAACACAAAAATTATCCAAACCCTTTCTAGAAATTCATATATGACAGTCATGCTTCACATGAAAAATACACAAAAATGTATTGGCTCCCATTCTTGTGAGTTATGCTCTAGCAAACCCAAGGGGGTCAAGTACCAAAAGCTTCATGTTCACACAAAGTAAAACTATCTTGATGAAAAGATTTTTTTAATTTTTTTGGTTATAATCTTATTTTTCTATACACGATACAGAGCAAGGCACAAAAAACCAAATCTCAATTCAAGCCCCCAGAAGGAAGATAGAGCAATTCAAACATGACAGGGTCAAAACTGTCCTCTGCCTTCCAAGAACCAGTACTGGTTCCCAGAAAGTAGTTGTGATATAAAAACAACAACTTTCAGAAGGAGATCAAATTTGAGTTCAAATTTGGCATATAAGTAGTTCACGAGGTCCTCCATCCTATAAAAATATTTGTTGAGTTTGAATTTGATGTTTTGACTTTTATTTCTATTTTTAATTTTAGAGAATTTATACAAATGGATAGCATTGCTACATATGACTCTAAGTTGTCCTCCAAAAAATCACATTATGAAAGATTAAAAGGATATGAAACCAATGCAAAAACAAGCTCGTTGAAAGAGCAAAAGATATGGTAAAAAAAAAATCAAAAACGATATCTGTGCCTGCCCATTACTGGTCCATAGTTCATTCTAAAATTGATAACATCTTTATGTTAGTCCATTTCAAGTTGAGTTTTGGGACACGAGTAGCTCTTGGACCACTTTATTCATAAAAAATATTTGTTGTTCATTATCTTGAGGATTGTACTAGAATAGATAGCATCAATTATATTACATCTTCCATGTTTATTCTAAATTTTTGGCCTAAGTTGTGACTTTACAAAATCAAATCCTCAAAATACCTCATGTCAAGAAACCAATGCAAAAAGAACCAAGGAAAAATATGGAAAACTTTTACCATAAAAAATCAAAATAGACTGCTATCTGCAGTCCAGTTGCAGATCATCATTGGTCCAAATGACTGAAAGTCTAAAAATTATTAATGGTGCCATCTTAATCAATTTTGATCTCAACTTGCACATATAGTTTACTTGTATGATTCTCTATAGGATAAAATTAATTGATTAGGTTAGCTTGCATAATTTAAGGGTAAGATTGAAGCACAAAAATTTGAGAATTTATAGGGTATATATAACCAATTGAACCTACATGTACTTTCACTTATACCTTTCAAAAATCATGTTATCGAAGCTAAAAAGCCATAATATCATTCTATAGGGAAAAATGGATAAGGCTAGCGAGAGATATATGCTCTATACAATTAGTCTCGTGGACCATAAATGGTGATGCGTTCTTATATAAATTAAAACCTTAGAAATAACATAATACTTTAACATGCAACTAGAGATTTCTATTGCCAAGAAAGGTTTGCATCCATAAAAAAATATAATATACATGAAAGATAACTTACATGTAATATTATTCTACTTGGATGACAATGCTTTATAGCAGTAACACAGATATGAAGTTTATGCTAGTAAGAAATAAGCAGATTCCATGGTATTTTTTTCAATAAAACCATATAACCTATGTAAGAGATATCTATATGTTCTCACATTTTGAACTATTTTAAAGATATATTTGGGGAAAAATAGTGTCTCTTTCTATGAATCAAAGAAGCATATATGAAATGTTATGTAGTCTATTTATATATTGTCATGGCTAAACTTTACAACATCTACTTGAATTCATCAATAAACATCACTAACTTAATCATTGTGGAGTTTTGGACCTATAATTATGGAGTTGACCCAACGTTTTATGCTCTAATGTGTTAATCCAGTTGTTGTACATCATGTTTGAATTCCAAAAATTGCATGGTTACACCTAGTTACACTATATGTAACTTGATAAGAGTTATGTTCTATGTAGATATAAATAGAACGCATCATTTACTACCTATAGATGGTTGTTATTGGAGCATTTTAACATACACTTTCGTCCAAAATTCTGTATAGAAGATTCTTTTAGTAAATATTGAGGTTAACATGACTCATGAACACTCCAAAAAATCACGAAACTGTAGCTCGTATAGTTAGCAACTCATGGCCACAAGAATTAAATCAAAACTTGTTACAATGAGAGAGAAACAATTCTTAAACCTCAAGCAGCTTTTTTGACCAAAATAGCATTTGGAGGCTTCAAATGATGTCGATGATAGCAAAAACATGGGAACATAAAACTCGGGTGTGTTCTATGATAAACATGCAAATACCTCCAACTTTAGCAAGGTTTAAGTCACTTTATGCTAGAAATATCGAAGAAGAAGGCAGTTCCGATCTGCGTAGAAACTGTCAAATTCTCCAATGTTTGAGCAACCACCACAAGGTATAGGTGAGCCCATTGGTCTTGAAATTCTCAGAGGTCATTAAAAAACAAGTGAAGGCTCAAATAATGGTGGTATATTATAAAATTAGAATTTCTTTCGTGAGTTACATGGGTTTAAGTGGTCATATGGGCGGCCCGTCCATGGATCGAATGGTCCTGGGGACAGTCTAGTAGTGTTAAGCGTAAGAGGATCATCCGCCAAGTTTTTTTTTTTTCTTTTGTTTTTAATTCTGTTATGTTTTTTTGTAAAGCAAACTGTTTTGCTATGAAAAGCCCCTGGCATTCCCCTCAGCATGATGTAACAGATTTCGAGGAATAGAAAACTTTTTTATTTTGTCAATAACTGTTATTTTAATGTCTCTGTCTTCAGCTATGGATTGTTATTTACTTGACATGTTTTCTCTGTTTTGTCTTCACTTTCTGATTGTTTCTGTTATTGCAGATCACTAGTTATGGAGTGGTGAAGAGTATGTTTTAAGTTTTACTGGAGTTTTTTAGGGTCTAAGGAGCAGGCCAAAAAATGTGGCCAATTTCATTTGTATGCACTTCAGCTTCAGTTGTACTGCAGTACCATTTTGAATATAATCTCTAATTCAACTTAAGTTATGTCATGTTACTGGTGTTGTTGGTATTTAAGACTCATTAGAGTGTCAGATAAGATCAAATCAATAATATTCGAGACTTGAAAAAAAGTCTGTTGACAGAATCATCAAATTTTACAGCAAGACATGGCCATTCAAATTCTCAAACAAAACATGCCTCATCTGATCTCCTTATTTCTTAGACTCCTGTTCATAGCTTCAGTTTCATAGTAATAAACTGGTTCAGGTTCTTCTTCAATTGGCAACATATCCCATCTCATGTCTTCCATAATACAGAAGTTCCAAAGCACACAAGTTGCATGTATGATCTTGGAGGCCTTTCCAACATGCGCAGGCAGATGCTTGAGAATTCTGAATTTCTCTTTGACAATCTCAAACCCATTCTGCAAATCCTTTTATTAAACTTGCCATACGGACCATGATTCTGTGGAAACACTTTCAGAAGGATGGGACTGGCAGCATAGGCAGAATCACCAAGCAAAAGTGGAGGAATGTTAACCTGGATTTGGTCTTCAGTGAGTCGACCTTTCTTCAATTTTCTGCCACTCAAGGTTACAACTGGTTCTTTCAGAATTAGTTTGGAGGCAATTTTATTGTATATGGAACTCTTCTTGAACTGATTTGAGTCATGGACTGATCCAGTTCTTGTAACACAGACATTTATAAACAACCTGCTCTGTGTGTGACAATACCTTGCAAAAGACATGAGTGCCTTTTATGTCGACTGTAATAGTCATCACCTTTATCACTCTTCTTGGGTTTCCTCCATAAAAAAATGTGCGATCCGTCAACAACACCATATACATTTGGCAATCCTGTTGCATCATGAAATTCCTTTATACATTGAGTTAGTCTTGCTCCAGAAGGCATGGCTACAAACCTTTTGTAAAGCATTGTCTTCGAGGCCAACACTAGTGTAATTTTTTTAGTATATTTCTGCACTGTAGCTTTGCCAACATAAAATCTCTGACCCACATGCAAAGGCATGTCACCATGTGACAGAAAGTAAAGAACCATGGCAACAGCCTTCCTAGGATCAACAGGGGGCCTAACCTTAACCCCTGGCCTGCTCAAGTACGGGACAACAAGCCCGACTAGTCTCTCAAAACTGGCCCTTTCCATTCTGTAAAATTGGTGCCACATATCATCTTCAAAAGAAGGCAGACAATTCCATGCATGGTTATCTATATTATCCCACTGTGTTCTTTGTCTTGGAGCAATCCAGAATCTTCTAGGTGGCCTTCTAACCCTGCAGGATCCAGCTAACATCAAAGATGAGGCAGCACAGAAGAACATACTGTTATTTTCTTGCAAATCATCGTCATCGAACAGATTCATTGGGTCTTCAAGCTCGTTTAGCTCAATAAACTGCAAACAGAACCTTTGGAAGGCGAATCCGGTTCTAAGAGCATGCAAAAGCATGGCAATCATTCCGAGAATTACTGGATCCATGATAGAACGGCTGGCAAATGGAACCCTATGCAAAAAACACAGCAAATGAAATATCCCTCAAAGCTTACCTACTAGCAGGAATAGGAAAAGAAATATCCCACATTTTGAGGCCGATTCAAAATTGGAGGGAATTATCCCACAAAACCTGCCCTCACCGGAGTGAATCGATGGACTAGTTCTCCAGGAAACCAAATTTTGAGGCCTAACCGACGCTGTTAGACCTCGAGAGACAGCCTTCTGTCCTCTCTTCCTAGAAAAATACGATAATTCTGAGTCGTATAGGATGAGAGATGGGTATTTTGGCGTGCATGTGGCCAACCTCAGAGAGAGAGAGAGAGAGAGAGAGAGAGAGAGAGAGAGAGAGAGAGAGAGAGATTGATCCAATGAGCTCTCCATTAGAGCATCGTTGTCCTCTCTCCCTCATCTTCATATAACTCTAACAATTGTTTATAATTCTTAACATCTATCTCTCTCACTTTCCAACTATCTATCAAATAGTTACATATATTTTCTAGTGGTAGCCTAAAGAAAGCATGCAGTGAGACCCCCTGGGGTATATTATTAGAGAGAGAGAGAAATGAAATGAAATGAAATGTTTATATATAATACGTCTGCAGACCACCAGGTCTATGAGACGTTCAAAACCGTACATTCAACATTGTAAAAAATATCTTCTAATGCATCTTCAGAAAGAAATGCATCAGAGCTCTTCCCCTCATCCTCCTCTTTCTCATTACCACCAGTAACTTTTAGCACTTTCTCCCTTTGTTCCATCATTTCAATTATAAAGTTACCTGTGATGTTACCTGAGAGACCAAAAAATGTAACCAAATCCTTACAACTAATTTGATACCTATGGCGAAGACCTGCATACTGTGGGCAGCGCAGGAGAACATGTGCCTCATCTTCAATTTCTCCCATATCGCATAATTTACACATTCTGAGCTCATGAGGTATGTTGCTCCATCTACCCACTTCCACTCCCAATCTGTGTGAACTGAGTCTTAGTCTGCTAATTGCATGTCTACATTTTACTGACACCCCTTCACTCAAATATCTTGGTTGACGGAGAGAAGGATTGATGAACTGTTTATAATATGCTTTCTTCACTTCTGGGACACACCATGATCTCTCAATCACGTGTTCCTGTACCCAAGCCCTAATATCTCCACGTTGGATATGTAAATCATTACAATCCAATCCCCATTTTCTCATCCAAGCCTGAACATCATAATACCATCCTCTGCTCATCGTCGTATCCATGGCAATTCTAGGCAAACTTTCTTCATGCATATCCATTTGCACTTTGCAAACATATTCAAGGGTTCTACACAAGGCCTCTACTTCTAGTGGCACCATGCCACATTCTGCCAGCATCATATCATATGGAGTTTGTGCCTTAACTCCTAACTCTGTTCTGAAAAATTTCTTCTGAATCTTTTCTACTTTTTTCCAAGTCTCTTCAGCTAGCCCAGGTGCCCACATCTCGCAACCATACAACACAACAACAGTACAAGCACTTTGTATAACATTTTCTTTAATTCAAAATTCCAAATATCGCCCTTTGCACTTCAAAGGTTGCATGTCAGATAAAGCCTTCACCCACCACTTACCCTTTGATCTACAAATTTTTGATTCCAAATTTTGGAGATTTATCCACCAATCCCCAAATATTTATATGAATCCACTATATCCACCTGCTCTCCTCTATAGAGAAATTTAAGATGCCCAACCTTAAGTGCCCCAAAAACAATCAATTTAGTTTTAGCCAAATTCACCTTCATACCTTTAGTGTCACAAAAAAGAGATAAGGCGTCTAAATGCTTCTGCATGCCTGCCACCGACCTGAAAGAATAACTATATCATCTCAGATACAATAACATACGCAATGTATAGCCTCCCCGCCCATACCATCTCCTCCAGATTGCCACCCAAATTCTTCCATTGATCTATAAATAGCCCAAACAAAGTAGGGGACATAGGACAGCCCGCTAACCCCCATGTTATGTTTTCCACCTCATCCGATTCTACACTGGGAGTAGGGAAATGAAAGCTGTACCAAGACCCTTTCATATAGCAACTTAACAAAGATTTCTAAATTCCTCGTGTATCCCAAGCATCTCCATCCGTTCCCAAAGATCCCCCCTGTGTACTGTGTCAAATGCTTTTGTAAAATCCACAAAAAGTGCATACAATGGTTTTCTAGTTCCTGTGACTGAGTCTATCAAAGCACGCAAAGTGATTAGATGATCTGTTGTTGATCTTTTAGGCCTGAAACCTGCTTGCCCCATTGCCCTGACATTGTTCTCTTCAGCCCATCCACTAATTTTTCTGTTTACCATGGTGGCATAAAGTTTGGCATACAGATTGCTAATCATTACCTAATTTATGCAAGGGAATAACCCTGTTCACCTGCCAACTATGTGGGAAGCCATCTCTCAAGACTGCATTCATTAATTTCCAAAGAACCTCATGAGTTTTCGAGCCCGCCCATTTAAACATCTCTGCTACTAACCCTAATGTGTCTGCAGCTTTCCCATTTGCCAATGTTTGCAATCCTTCTTGTACATCCTCCAACGTAAACTCCCATTCCCCACCAGTTATACACTGTGCTGACACATTGTCTTCTATACCTGGGATATGATACAACCTAGATATATAGTCCAGCAATTCTTCCTTTCCCAACACAGCAAAGTGTTTTAATTTCGGTTTGATTCTATTCCAAAACCTCTTGGGCTCCTTAAGCAGCTCATCCATCATCTGCAAATGCTTTTCATATAGAAATTTCTTCTTCTTTGATTTTACCATCTTCATATAGTCTCTCTTAACCAACTTCTTTTCATCCCCTTTGTCGCTTTTAAACTCCCTGCTGCTTCAGCTTTTACATTCCTCGTCAAACCAGCTATTACAGGCAAGCCCTTCATCTTTCTATGAGATACATAGCATTTCTTAGCAAAGATCCATTACCATAGTGCAAAGCAAGGCACTAATGTCCTCTCGCCTTTGTCGGCCAAACTATTCTTGATGCTTCACCTCACATATGGATTTATATTTATCGCCTTTTATGAAAACGATGACAATTTTTTTTTGGGCAACCATTATCAGCTTTCTTAAAAATCTCAGATTTGTTAGCTCGTAAAGAGATGAAATGGGCACATGATCGATTCAGTCTATCATCACCAATCTCAAAGTGTACAATCTGGTCCATAAATTGTGGTCTTGCTATCACTAGATCAACCACGCTGGCTCCTCTACATGTGAGCTTCTCTGTATTTGGGCATCTATTTACACCATTATATATTACCATGTCTAGCCCTGTGCACATACTGAGAAGATGATTACCTTGAGGAGTAGGCCACATTATTTTATCCACAGAAACTCTATTCCACCCGCATTGCATTAGCTCATTTGCATCAATCATTTCCATCCATATCGGCTCTCTATCTGTACTGGCAATTGCAACCTGCCTATTCCCAATGTGCCCATTAAAGTCTCCCATAAGGAGTGTTTCCCCTTGAGACAACAATTTAAGAACATCTTGTTCCAAGTCAAAAAAGGGATCATCCCTATCTAGCAATCCATCATTATAAACCGGGGATTCACGTGGTGGGAAAGAGCATCTTGCTATAAAGACCCTTCCTCTATGCCCAGCTATTTCAATCCGAATATGCTGTTTAGACCCATGTCCATGCACTAGTTTCACTAGATGCTTCATTTTCTGTCTCACATAACATGCAATGCCACCATGCCCCTTCAATCTCCAGTGTTTATAATTCCACACAGAATGTACTAAATCAAAACCCGCAATGTCTAAAGCACCACCCTCTTCACTCTCACACGTTTCCAAAAAGAAAATTAAATCTACCTGATCCAGGATATCTACCATCATATTTACTTTTGTTGCATTTAAACTGTTTATATTCCATCATAGGATCCTCGTGGTATCGAATTCCTATGCAGCCTCCTCTGCTCCACTACCACCTTTTCCACGACGCCAAAATGCCTTCTTGCCATTTTGCTTAGCTTCCCTAAATATCCGTGATTCCGTTTCTTTATGCTAGAGAGAGAGAGAGAGAGAGAGAGAGAGAGAGAGAGAGAGAGAGAGAGAGAGAGAGAGAGAGAGAGAGAGAGAGAGAGAGAGAGAGAGAGAGAGAGATCTCCATCTCTTCATTCTATTCTACCCTCTTTCTATTCTCTCTATATCTTTTGTTTCTCCAAAGAAGCTTTGGGATTCCTGTGGCCCCGAGCAAGTCATCATTACAAGCAAAGACATAAATCCCCCATTAGAACGAGGCCCACAGCCATTAGCTACGCTCACATCTGCCCATGAAAAAGCTGCAGTGCATATCGCCTCCATTCAAGACAGTGCCCACCATCTCCTGATTGAGACAGTCGATGGATTGGGGAGCCACGCCGATTCGACACGCTTATGCTCGCTTGATTAGACCCGATGAGCCGCTACACATGATATCGGGCACGACTTCCATGTGCTCACCGGATCATACATTCAGAAGTATTGGACTTGAGGGCTCAGATATGCCTCCAGCTAACCATTTAATCGTTGTCGCCAGCCTTATTGTCGCCACGGTTTTTCCCTCGAAAACCCTTCTCTATGGGATTTTTAATCCGGCAAGAATGTGATCGGCCGCTTTTGTATTGGGTCCCATAGGCCATTGGTCTTCGTGGACGATAAAACAATTCTATTCTATTCTATTCTATTCTCATCTATTATCCGTCTCTTTAATTTATTATGTTCTCTATTATAATAAAAGCTAGATCAATCGTCCGCTTGTCGATTCCACAACGGCACTTCGTTAACATATTTTGCCCATGAACGAAAGCAAAGGATGGTTGCATCTATTCGAACTAGGACACATCACCCTCAGAATTGAAAGGGGTAGATGTGCCAGAAGAGCAAGAGAATAGAATCTGCAAAGATGTTGACAAATGGGAGTTATTGAAGATGAGTCTCACACTCTGCAGAATTGCCTAGCATTTGCATCTACAATATACTAGGTTGGTTACACCTAACCAACCACTACATGTGATATTGCAGACACCTTCAGTAATGGCATAGGATCATATATCCAGGAGGTGCTAGATATGCGAGCTGAATTGTGTCTCTTACTAAGCTAACATGTACAAATGTACTTCGAGCTTATTACTGCTAAGGTTTTTCCTTGAAAACCCTTGGGGTGGGTTTTTTTTTAAATCCCGGACAGTAATAGGCCTGCTATATTCTTAACTTCTTTGTTTGGGTCCCATAGGCCTCTTGGTCTTTGTGGATGATAATATTCAATTCTAGAGATAGAATAGAGAAGAGGTAAGAGAAGAGAGAATAAAGAGAGCAAAGAGATAGAAAGAAAATAGAGAGAACTGATATAGAGAGAGTATAGATATGAGATAGAGGGAATAGGGAGAGAAAGTAGCCCCGAGAATAGAGAGCAAGAAGATATAGAGGACAGAGAGACTAGAGAAGAATAGACAGAAAATAAGAGAGAAAGATAAGAACAAAGAAAGATAGAAGAGATAGAATACATATAATGGAGAGAGAATAGAGAAAGAATAGAGAGAGAAAATAATATAGAAAAGAGATAGAAAAAAAGAGAAAATAGAATAGAATGAGAAGAGAGAGAATATAGAGAGTAAATTAAATAGAGGATAAAGAGTTAGAGAGAGAAATGAAAAGAAGATACAATAGAGAGAGATTTGATAGAGAGAGAAAATGAAGACAAAAAGTATCGAGAATACAAAGTGTAAGGGGGGAGGAGAGAGAGAGAGAGAGAGAGAGAGAGAGAGAGAGAGAGAGAGAGAGAGAGAGAGAGAGAGAGAGAGAGAGAGAGAGAGAGAGAGAGAGAGAGAGAGAGAGAGAGAGAGAGAGAGAGAGAGAGAGAGAGAGAGAGAGAGAAAAAAATGAAATGAAATGTATTACGCCTATAGGAGGCCTCAGGGGCCCATCGACGACAAGCCGCTACAAATCACAATAAAATAGTAGATGAGTCTCCGAGTCCTCATCCAAATCCTCACTCTCACTCATACTCATCATCATCTATTAAAACATTTAGACTTTTAGTATATGTTTCTCTAAAGTCTAATGTTTCTACAATATATGCACCTATCTTATCCGGGCTTTCAATGAGAAAAACATATCAAGATCATGTGCTATTATGTCATGTCTGCTCTTATCGAGTGTGTATGTCAAGCACTTTAATAAAAAGTGTTCTTCATCTTCTACATCATCAGCACCACAGACTTTGCAAGTCCGCATTGTTCGTGGAATTTTCTGCCCCCATCTTCCAATTTCCACTCCCAATCGATGTGAACTAAGACGATCCCCGTGATATAGAGTGTCTTTTCTTAATTGATATGTTATCCTTCAAGTAGCCGGGCCGCCTTCCGGGATTCATGATTTGCCTATATAGGATCATCTTGGTTTTAGGACCCCGCCACAGTTTAGCTTTCACCTTCAAATGTATCCATTGTCTGAGCTTATTCTCATGCACTAAAACCGAGTCTTCCCAGTTAATGTCCCATTTAAGGAGCCAATTTTTCACATCCGCAAACCATCCCTTATGCTCACTAGCCATCATAGCCTTATACTGGAAGTCTTGTGCTTTTCATCTTACGACCTTCCTAAAGTATCTAATGCATCTAAGAATAGCTTCCCTTCAAGAGACATGAACTGATTCAGCTTAGCATCATCTCTGCATGGGGTCCGTACCTTTGACACCCAATTCTAGGCGTAAAAATCTTTTCAAAAACCTCGCCAATGTCTTCCCATAGGCACCGTGGTAGACTCCTGCCCCCATCTCACAACCATACAAAGACCACGCTTTGCACCAAAGATTGAAAAAGTCTCATTTTAAGTTGCCATGACCATAGAAAAATCCTTCCGCATGCTTTGCATAGCATACAAAGGCTCCTTCAGCTCCGCTTCAACCCGTTGGGTAATGCAAGCATTCCATTTGTGATTCCCGCTATAACTAATCCCAAATATTTATAGGCATCACACGCCTCAATATTGCTGCCCTTGAATTTAAACCCCATTCTTGCTTAAGAGCACCAACCGTCATAATGTTAGTCTTTTCAAGATTCACTTGCATGCCCGTTGTGTCACGTAAATCGCTAGGCAGTCCAAAAGTTGTCGCGATGTGTTCTCGTGTCCTTGCACAAATCACCACATCATCTGCATACATTAGTAATTGATCACATATCCATTTAGATCTACCCCCATGTACTATTCCACAGAATCCATTCCTCAAGGCCATCAATGAATAGCCCAAACAATGTCTGGGACATTGGGCACCCTTTGCTTAACTCCGACATTACTTACAACACAATCCTGGACATCTAAGCATAGGGGAAAGGATAGCTGGACCAGAACCTTTTCATATAGCACACGAACTGCTTGCCTTAAGTGTTTGGGTACTTTTATCTTTTCCATTCGTTCCCAGAGCTTCGTCCTCGGTACCTTATCAAAAGCCTTTCTAAAGTCAATAAAAGAAACATATATGGGCTTTTTTCGCACTTTTAACAGAGTCAAATATGGTCTTCAAATGAGCAAATGATCTGTTAGGATCTATTTGGCCTAAACCCCGCTTGAGTTTCTCGTGACGAGCCTTATGTTCTTCCTACCACTTACTAATCTTCTTCTCCAAAATTGTGGCCAATAGTTTTGAGAACACACTACTCACCATAAGTGTTCTATAATTGTTTGCCTCCGTTTTTGGTCCACTCTTATGGATAGGGACTACTTTGGTTCTTTTGCCACTCGGGGAATTCCTCCTTCATGGCAGCAAAGGAACATATATTAGCAATAAGCACATGGAGATCTGTGACTGCCCATTTCAGATGCTCCGCGCATAACCCGTATATGTCTCTTGCTTTTCCATTGGCAAGTTGAGCAATGCCTTCAGCTATATCATCCTCCGTGAAGGCTAAATCAGATCTGATTTTTCCTTCTGCAGCAACACTACTATCATAATATAGTTTGGCAACATGATTGTATAAATCCATGGCCTCAAGCGGAATCTCCGATTGTTTTTTGCTTTGCAGCTTGCTCCAGAAACGTTTAGGCTCATCTAGATAATGATCTACGAAATGCCTCTTTGTCTGCCTCTTTATGAATTTTCGCTTTCTTCATCCTTACCAAACTTCTATATTTCTTTTTAGTGTTGGCTTCTCTTCTTGGACACATCTATGGAGCAGTTTTCTGGCTGCCCGGCACTCTCATGGTCATACCATGAGTTGCATTTAAGCCCTTTCTCTCGACTCTAGATGAAGTGAAGCTTTTGCTCACCGATTCTCAAGAATCTTATGTATATTTGCACCGATACTTGTAGCATTTCCATCCCAGCTCATGCACTTAATCATATCTTCTACCTTCGCTCAAAAAGGCCAGCCCGCTTTGGATTGAGCCTCACGGATTGGTTCCCTTTATTGTTTTTGGTACATCCCCTCGTTTTAATGGACAAAGAACAACCGAGGGGCACATGATCGATTCTATGTGCTCCTCTAGAACCATAAAATCATTAATTTCTTCCAAAGGCTTGGTCCGAAGCAATCACATAATCAACTACGCTTCTTCCTCTACATGTGTGTCCGGACGATTGAGGGAACTTAGCAATCCCATTGCATATAAGAAGCCCGCCATCGCGCAGCAGAGATTGAGAAGTCGCCTTTCCCCGACCGAAAGTGACCACGGTATCATCCGATTGTCTCATACCATCCATGTGCCTTCAAATCTGATTCTTCCATTGTTTCTAGCCATAAAGGATCACAATTACCTGTGATATGTAGTTGCTTGCTTATTTCCCTCGCCCCGCAATTAAAATCTCCTACTATTATGACATTTCCCTTTATCTTGATATCTCATGATATCTTGTTCAAGCTCAAAAACATGTCTTCCATTAGCATCCGAAGTTCTCGTATGCTTGCTTATGCCGTGGTGCAAAGTAACATGCTGCTACATAGAATGTGTTAGCTCCTTTGAATTGTGAACCAAATATATTGGTGATTAGGATCTTTTTAACACCATGTATCGATTCTTCTAAATGCTTCTCTCACATAGCATGCAACTCCACCATTGCCGCTATCTCCATCTCTCAATCTATGATTATGTAATCGAGTAAACATTCTCAAATCCTTCAATTTCTCGTAACTCAAAAAGATCATGCTCTTTTGTCTCTAGAAAACATATTACATCAGCTTTGTGCAATTACTTTTGCATACTAAGAATCTTATCAGCAGTAAGTCTATTTATATTCCAAACTATCATTCCGAGGGCCTCCACGCTTCCCTATTCTTCAATGAAAGCTTTACCTTTTCTTCCAAGTGACCTTCTTATTCTCAGGCTTTCGCTTTTTCACCTTCTCAAGTTCTTGTTTTTTCAATACCATCCGCTTCTTTTGTTAGATCATCATTAATCCGTATGGATTTATCTTTCAACTTGTATCTGCTTTTTAATCACAAAGAACCTTGCATCTCTATTCAAAAATCTAACAAGAACATGTCTAGTATATGTACCTTTCCTTCCAATGCTAAAAAGCCTCCTCAGAATGCCAATCGCTTCAAGACTCCTAGCTCCTCCACAATAGTTTCTCAACAATGTACTGTATTCTCATTCCCTCGGTCTCTATCAGCCCTACAATACGAAGATTCATTGACCTTTGCTTCGCGTTTTGCTCTTCCATATATGCTTGGAATTGACGCCTCAACAAATCCAGCTCTCCGGGCTCGCAACAAATACCGACTCATTTCTGATTTTTTCATTTGTTCCTTTAGTTGCCTTGCCGCCTCTTCGCCATCAGTTTTAATTTTGTCTAGTGTCATTGCTATGATCCAAAGATTGGCCGACCTTTGTGTTTCACGCCTCAACGCTTCTATTTCCTTTTTCATTTTGCATTCTCCTGACGAATCTCTTCAAAAAGCTATCTGAAAATCATTGTGTAGCGATATCTTTACCTCCTTTATCATATCTTGCATCACGATATTCATGAACTCCTTCGTAAACTCCTTTTGAACTCCTTCAAAGATCGCCTTCATACTATCTCGCCATTACATTCAAAGATTTTCTTCCGAAAGGCCTTGTCTTGCTTGGATAGCATATCTTCAAGGTCGGAACTTTCCACCCTGGACTCTACATCCAGTGCCTTTGTCGATTCCGATTCATCACTTCCACATTTTTCTTCTTGAGGGGTACGCTTTTGGCTCAAGGCCTCTGCAGCAGTGGACCCTTGGTGGAAGATCCCCATCTCGCTTCTTCTTGACCAACTTGGTAGCCCCATGTGAGAGAGAGAGAGAGAGAGAGAGAGAGAGAGAGAGAGAGAGAGAGAGAGAGAGAGAGAGAGAGAGAGAGAGAGAGAGACCGAGACCCAAACACGTAAAAATAATTAGACATGGCACTGGGGCAATTCATAATGCCTTGACACCTTGTTGAAAGTGTATTCACTTTGTAAATCACCATCACATGTTTGGAGATTACAAAGACACATGTATACTCTTTTGAAACTTACCAATAAAATATAGAAGTTCGCGCTTATTTCTGTGCAGCCAAGTGGCATATACCAATAACACCGGAATGGAAATCGGGGCATCCATTCCACATAGCATGTAATTTTTATGTAAACAAATGGGTAAACGGCCATAGAGCTTCTTGCAGAGCTTTTGTCGGTTGTGGCCTGATTTCGCACTACCTATTCTCGATCGCAAAATGAGTCACCGACCCTTCGTGTCCAAATTCTTGAAGATTCACCGGTTGGGATGATGCTGAAGAAAAACTGTATTGTAAGGCTTAAACAAGCCTGTTTTACATCGCCACCAGAAGAAGAGGCTCATTTGAGCTAAAAGCTTTGGGTTTTTCTACAGGCTTCTGTTTCTGCGGGATCTCATTCTAGAAATTTTCGAGCAGGGCTTTTTGCCAGATCCTATCTCAAAGCTTGTTGTTGCAAAGAGATGGTTTGTCCAAGAATAGGTGCAGCAGAGATGCTTCAAGTCTTGATTTCCCAACGTCTATATTGTAGGGGAAGGGAAGCAGAGCGATCAAATTATATTTGCCCGATTTGGATTTGGATTGAAAATAGAAGACTTTTGGTTGAGCTAGATGACAATAGATTTTTCAAATATTTCATGTACTTTGCTAGAAGGACGGATACAAAGTTCTTGTTGAAAATTTGAAATATCCAACTAGTTAGAGGAGCATTAGGAGATTTTCCGCTAGGCTCTAAAACGAAATGGCATTTGTCTTTGCCGCAAATGCATTTAACGCCGTGGAAGACTAAATCTCAGATATAATCCGGACATCCCAGACGCCTGTGGTGGTTAATCCCGACATCCGATACCAGCCGTGATGGTTAATCCCACATCCGATATCGCCCAAGTGGTTAATCTCGACAAAAAGTGGTTAATCCGGACAAAACCAAGCGTAGAACTGCAAGCGGGCGGGGCAGAAATTTTGATCGATCACTTTGCTGCCTCAGGTATGCTTCGATCCGCTTTAAAAAGCATGCCAATCGCTTTGTAGAGAGAAAGAGATTTAAGGCTAAATAGAGCGTAATCGATAAAAAAAGGGCAAAAACAGTTGGTTTTGGGCTTCAAACCGCCGCCAAAGTCCTGGATTAACCACAATGGCTGATAACGGGTGTCCGTGATTAACCACATCCCGTGATGATATATACGGCCTTCCCCGCGAAGAAGAGCATTTAACCCCGTGTGAAGGGCCATGCCAGAAATTTCAAAAGTAGAGATCTTGTGTATTGAACTAGGAATTATATACATTGACGATATAACTGCGCTGATAAAATACATGGGCTTTTAGATAAATTTCAAGTCCAGGCCATACTACAACTGGTTGTTATTTGAACCTGTGCATGCAAATAAAAGCAAGTCATTCCACTTGAATCAAGACTAAGTGCAAACTTAAAAATAAAAAATTAAGTGACCTGGCATTTAATTACTATCTGCTATAGAGAAATGGAATTTGAGATAAGAGGTTCTAGACCTCATATATAGCTGTAATAACGAGAAAACAGAATGAGAAATGCCTTTTACAATGTAGGTTCTAAAACTAGCCCGATGTCTAGTAAGAAAATATGGACGTAAACATTGCAAAAAATTCAATATTCTCTGAATGTAATACATGCATATGGTCATCAAAGAAGAAAGGAAACAATTGTTCTCCCTTTGTGCAGCATAATGTTGCAGTCAATATTGGAGTAGAGCGAACTGTTACTCACATACAAGACTAATGTTCCTTGTTTACATCCTATTAAATTGTTGGGAGGGGTGGTGTGGCCCTAACCATTTAAATTTTTTGCATTTGTTCTCTAAAATTAGAGAATGTTCAACCTCCCTGTGGACATTTTGTCTTAGATACCCACCAAAGCACTCAAGAATTTCAGGAAAGTTTTTCATTTTCTAATCTCGTACATCTTGGAGGTCACCAACAAATTCCAAGTAATCATTGGTGACCCTTGCAGTCCTCTTCTCAAAAATGTAGACATGTTTCATGTTAAAATTATCCTAAACTATTTTTTATGATGATCCCTTCTCTTGCCATATTGTTTACAGTAAGGGATAACAACAAGGGGATAGCATATTTCACATTTCTTCTTTAGAGCATGATGACTTGTATATTTTTGTAATGATATTTTAGTAATAAATAGCATTGCTTTCACGTGCTTGGTTAAGCATCTTCAGGTGACCTCGTTGCATCTAACAAAGCTTTAGACTCGATTTCTTGTTTGTTGGCCATCTCCCCAAGCTTATACTTGTTGTACATGGCAACTCCACATATGGCTACACATAGAGAATGCACAATCAGACAGCATAACAACTTGATATGATCAAGTGATAAAAGCACTAGCCAACTTACCGACAAAGTATCCAAGCATATTCACCACAGTAAGCTTTGTATCAAAGAAAATAAATGCTGAAAGCACCACCACCACCCAGTCCCTCACAACTCCAGCAACACGAATTGTTAGAGCACTTGTGTTTGATATGACAAGGAAAACAGATATATTCAATGCAAATGTACAAATAGCATTGAGTGACAGAATGAACGGATCAAAATTCCACTGGGGCGCCGCATCCATCTTGGGCTTCTCCAAGATAAGCCAAGGAACAAATAAACATACTGCACTGCAAATGAATATCAATTTATACCAGCAGGAAGAAAATTTTGTTACATAGCATGAGCCTTAATAAGACAACTGTACCTGCACGGGCTCACATAATACATCATTGAAATAGGATCCAATTTCACACCCTTCCTCTTCAGAAGAATTTCCATACAAATTAGCCTCACAGCTTCTCCAACAACACCTCCAAGTTGATATATCACTCCCACCCAATTAAAGTTTATTTCCCCATAAGATGCTATGATTACTCCAATGCTTATTATGGACATGGTAACCATCATGTGGCAACTCAACCTTTCCAGACCAACTGTTGCACCTAGCAAAAACACAGCAACAGGCACTACGAACCAACAAGAAGGAAAATGATGATAAGCCATGGAAGAAGATAAAGAAGCATTTATTCAGTAAATATACTGACTTGTTGCTTTTAGCATCTGCGCAAATGATACAGAGATGTATAAATATGCTGTATTTCCCAACCAGAGCGTCATGGCAAACATGGCTCCAATAGGCAGGACAGAAGTCATGTATCTGGAAACCCCAAATGCAGAGGTCACAACAGACTGATATCATCTGACTCCAAGCAGACTAAGACTCCTTACAATCACACTATATGAAATTATTTATGTGAAATCCTCCCTGAAGTATCAAGAATAAAGTCTAATATGATGAAAAATGCAAATTTTCTCAAAACATACTAGTAAAAACAACTTAGTAACTGTCTGTCTTTAAAATTAGCAAGATTTTGGACATGAAGAGGCTCACATTTCCAAGTTCATCCCTGGTTGAAGTACTACAAACTGTCAAAATGAAAATGCAAATATTAGGAAAAGAAAATTAAGCTGGCTAATCCATATATAGTGTACAACCTCCAAGTAAGATTGCATAAGAACATTTTTTCTTGTTGCAACAGAATTTGGCAAGAACAAAGAGTATAAAATGCATGCCAGGTGCTGGTTCAAGAATAAGCTCTAAAGAGTGGATGGTTAAAGAACTTACATATAAAACCATCTCAGAGAAAGCACTACGGAATGTCCTTAAATTTTCTTAAAAGCCATAACGACAATATACAGTTGTATGGACATTTTCAAAACAGACAAAGACAAGGAGGGTATCTAGATGGACAGTAATCTAGTAATCTATATCTTATATCCCTCCACATACCATTGCACCTGAAGAATATGGAGCTCTTATTTCCATTTCATATAGATTTAAGGTGCTCAACAAAACGGGCTTGTTATAGCCTGCATGTCATCCAAGAAAGAATCTAGCCACCAAGTAACTGAGACCAATTTTCGGGTGATATATTTTGTCTCAAAATTAGTTAGTGCCAAATCTGATCAAATTCTCCAGCATGAAAATCTCAGGATCCCTTCATATGCTTAAGCAAAGTGACCGATGCTTTCAGAGGAACCATAAGTTGAAAATCCCATATGTCAAAATGTAACTTTTCATTTACACATGGCAACACAACAAGAGATCTCTATATAGCCAGTGGATTGCCATGCACACCCATGGTTGCACATACTAAAGTAGGGTGTGTAAATTCCAGAGTTTAATGGAATTGCTCTCAACCCTCGATTGGCTGCCAGAGTAGGCACAGCAAAGTATACAGAACAAACAACCATTCACTAACCAAAATGATAAATGCTCATCAAACGTGTCATACCTTGAATACTTTGATGACAAGGAAACAAAGCACTGACGAAAACACCATGTGCAACAATGTAAGAGCCAAGGGATATGGAAAGTTGAAATGATGAGTGGAAAGCACATACTGCCATCATCAAATACAATAGCTCAGAGACCCTCTAGATAAGAAAAAAGGGAAATTGACATCACGAAAAATTATTGCAACTAAAGAACTGTAATTAAAGCAATACTGATAGCAACTGCTTAAAACCAGATACATCAAATTGGGCACTTGGGTAACATGATTTAATATGTAATGCGATGCATTGCATCAGACAAACTAATAAGCATTTTTTATTGCCTTACGTAGAATCTCCGATTTTGCAAGATATTCTTATTCAAGATTTGGATAATGCTTCTTAGTGCATGATTTAACTTGACCAACTAAGGACCATTGCTTTTATGTTTCAGGTTCCCTCAAGTAATTGCCTTATTACTTCCAATGCAGTAGGTGAATAAACTATCAACCATCTCCTGTAAAAAAGAAAGGTTTTGCATAGAACTTTAACACTGCCTGATTTCAAATGTTTACAGGGATTGATGCACAAAGGAAGCCAGATCCAAATGAGATGCCTGGATCAGCATTTCTGATCGCTTATGGAAGCTCAAAAACAAATGTAGTAGTTTGGAAACTCAGAATGTGGAGGTATGATAAGGTAAAGAGTGGCGTCAATGAAACGCAACAAAACAGGCGAAAAGATAAGAAAGGAAGGATAGAGAGCTCAACGTACCTTGTTGAAGAAGATCTGACCACTAGAGAGAGCAATGTAAATGAGAATATAGGTATATGTGAGGAAGAGCTTTCCCTTCTCCATAGCCGGCTTCCAAGCCCGATCTACGATCTGATTACTTTCCACGTGTGTTGTTACTCACTTAGGAAAATACTATTGAAATCTTTTATAAAATATTATTATTTACAAAAAATGTAAAATTTCTAGTTGATGAAAATACTCAAAGAAGTTGACATTGAGCTATGACATTGAGGATAATCAGGGTGGCCGCATGCAATCTTCACGACCTCCACCTCCTTATATTAATTTCGTATGAGAAAGGATACGAGAGAGGTCAAGAGCGGCAAAAGAGAGAGGGAAGAATTGTGGAAGATGAACAATAGAGGACGAGCAACAGATCAAACTAGATTTTTGATTTTGGTGCTCCCCGCTAGCATGGAACATTTAAAACTGGCCTCTAACTTCAAATGGACGCCTCCACCTCCCTTTGACATGAAAACTGAGGCAAAGTGATCATGTGGGTCGGACCTAATGGCGCCAAAGAAAAGTTCCATGGCCATGGTAAGTTGGATGGCCCCTTTTGACTGCTCGTAAGGTTGTTTATGGCATCCGGGGTTTGGTTATATGCTAAAATATTCCTCTTTTTTTGTGCAAGTAATTAAACAATAGTATTTTGACATTTTTTATGTTGTGTCTACAATATCCTTAACTATTGGACCATTGCAATCTACCTAGTGATGGGGGATATGTTTGGATTTTCGGCTATGGATGTTAGCCTATATCATTTTGTTTTGTCAAAATGATTTAGAGCTTCTATCTACCTCATTTGACTCTCTTGTTCAAGTTCTCTAGAATGCCCCAACAAAGAATATAATAGAATAGTAGTTTTAAAATCATTGAAGACCAGCATGTGCCTCCACTCACTTTATGAGTGAATGCATCATAGAAACTATGGTTGGAATACGAGCAATGTCTAAAAATAGGCTGTCAATGCTACCTTCATGACACTCTTAATTTTCGTATGTTAGGCTGCTTAGGTTGTGGCCGAAAAGCATCTTTCATTGTGGGACAACGGATTAGATGAAGCATCTTTCATTGCGGGACAAAAATATTTTTTACCCATGCATAGCCCATTACATATACAAGAATTTTATCGCGCGCCAAGGCCGCCGCTAACGCTTCTAGTTCCAACCTCGCCGAGGTTTGGCCCACTATTAACGCTCAACCTTATCAATGCAATGCATGCTTAATAATGGGTTTTTATTCACAAGGGGTGCGAGACCACATGTGGTAGCATTTATGAATTGCTTAACACAGTGGATTTGAACTCACATTGTTGCCTTGTGTCCTTTTGCCCATACGATAGATAGTTGCCGCGAGATTTTACCATGAGATTCCCAATGCCGTATCCCTTTCTTTTTTATCCTCTCCTTTTTATTACCCGATGCTAGTCGCTGGGGTTTGAGCTGGATGGTGTCAGCCCGTAACCAATGGCCTCGACCACTAGGCTAACAGCCATGGTTGCCATTATCTCTTTCTCGCCATCCATTGCTAATCGCTGGGTTTTGAGCCCGATGGGTGATGCCCGTAACCAATGGCCTCGACCACTAGGCTAACAACGCGATGGACCTTAGTCGCACCCATGATGGGCAAGGCTTGGCTTTGAGCTGGGTTTCCCATAACCATTAGCTTAACCACTTGGCCGCCAACGCTGCGTGAGCATCTTTTTATCTCATTCATTTGTTTAATGTAATTTATTTGTTTAATATTTCTAGAAGAATAGATGTAGGGAACCTCATGGTAATCAAACAAAGATGCCATCTATCGAGCGGGCGGAAAGGGAATGGGATGAGAGACATAGAGCACGCACCTTGTTTGAAGTATGCATGGAATGGAAGTGGATCTCGGGTTGTCTCATCATCGCCGCGATGGCCGCATTGGTCCACGTAAATGCCTTGTGGACCTAATGGCGCGAGTTTTGTATGCGCAGGGGCAAGCACAAGTCCGGCTATGGCGACGCTCGGAATAATGGCCGCAATAAATGCAAAGTGTATTAATGGTCGCAATAAATGCAAAGTGCACACATGTCTCATCAAGTTATTAGAGTGTATTAATGGTCGCACTAAATGCAAAGTGCACACATGTCGTGCTTTGATAATTTTAAGGAATGTGGGTTGATTGATTGAGCAAGGGGAGTCACGTGGGGTCGTGGCTCCTCCTCAATAAATATTAACTAGGAAAATACAAAAAATGTTCCTCAAAAATATTTTTCGACACTTGGCGTGCATGCACTGGAGCATCAAAGAATCTCAAGAATAGAATCAAAGTGTATGGATTATATATGGTTTGATAAATATTTATTAATATTATATATTACACTATTGACATATCAGAAAATTGAACCATTGAACTAAAACCCCCCGCCCCCTTCCAAATTGTTATGCAATAGTTATAAAGCTAATACAACAAGTCTATCCCATAACACCACAACAAAACAATGATATGACAACATGAGAACTCAAGGATTGAACCACGATTACAAAACCATTGACCACCTCTCATTACCAAAGAACCTCAAAACAAAGAGAAGTTGATTACCTTGGAGAAAAGGGAACACGAAACATTGCACAGGGTTTTGCAAACCTTAGGAGTTTTTTGACGCTAGAGAAAAAGTAAGCCTCTCATATGAAAAGGACCATGTGATCGCAAAAGAAAGAAAGCATGTGCCTTGCGTGATGTTTAGTAAAAGAGAAGTTCAACATGCATGCATGCATGCATTGCATGTACGTATGTGATGCATGCACTGTGTGCATGCCAAAACCATAGGTTGGGCATGCTCTAAAAATACTACAAGCATACCCTCACACAAATACAACAACACAATCATACAAACCATAGCAAAATGACTGTATACTTAAACATTTTACACGATGCAAAACAGTTGTGATGAAATTATAAGGAAGAAGGAACCGAATGAATATTGTGTTTTTTTCCTTCTGACGGTAAGCCACTAAATCTTACCATTTTGAGTTCTTCATTTTCCGAAGAAACATTGTGTAAGTCCCCAGACTGTCCTCCTTTCAGCTTTCTCGCACGAGCAGCAGCCCCCCTCACGGGCCGAGGTAATTCTGCTTGAAGCCATATCTTGATAAAGAAATTTCTAACCCTAAAATTAATACCTTCGAGGCTTGCATGCCATGTAGACCACTAATATACCACCAGTTACCCAAAAAGAAAAAAAAAAAAAAAAAAAAAAAAACATGGGTGCCCACCATTGAAAGAAAACATGAAAATGACTATCTGTGTATGCGCGCTCTAGATGTACGCATTAGTACATCAATTGAAATACACCACAAAATCATAGCAAAACCTTAGTGAAAAGCGTACAAAAATACAAAAGTAACCCCCTGTTATTATGCTACATATTCAATCTAATGACCAGATTTGTGTCCCTTGCGCTAGTGCGCCTTGCAACTTTAAAAGTAGATATCTCTCCAAATCAAAAGTGACACAACCTTCAGCAGTTCTAAATACGAAAATCACGACTATTGCAAATATATAACCTACACGTCGAGAAAAGACATATTGTAAACATCTACAAGCTTCGAAGAAATGTAGTTTACCCAGGTTGAAGGTCGAGAGGTAGTTTCCATTTTCTCATCAGTTACAGAGCTTGGGTCGTCTCTCTTTGATGCCAAGACTGTGTTAATATCCAATCTACGAGCATAGTATCTGGTAGCATGTGTAGCTCAAGAGGATATGGTGCTCGTGATTGTTGTTGCCACTAGCATCGTTCAAGTTCCCTAGCTTGCTTTAGTTCATCATAACTTTGAACCCATTTATCCATACATTGCTCATTTTGAATGCACTAAGCTCATTGCGCTTTAATTTCTTATTGCACCCTTTGCTATTTAGCTTAGGCATCAGAAATGTGTGCCAATAGGTAGACTTGTTTTAAGGATGGGATTCCTGGAGACAAATGGTGGAGGAGCTTCAAGAAAAAGACATCTTGAAGTTACGCTTAGATCCACACAATGTGTGGAGGTCCAACGGGTCAAGGCAATTAATTCCACTAACTTAATTGGCTTCTACACTGGCCTTAGAAAAGCTTATGATGATTTTAGCTTTGATCCATCTAAGATGTGGAATTGTGATGAAACATGCATGCAAGCTGGCAGTAGGGCTGGCATGAAAATTCTAGCAAGGAAAGGGCAAAGAAATCTCACTAGACTATTCCTAACAATAGGAATGGCTAACTGCTTTGTGTTTAAAATGCAAAGAAAGCCAAAGCATTCCTAATCTTTATGTCTTCAAGGGAAAAAAAATTGAGAGATAGGGACTTACTTGCTGGATGTGAGCCAAGCGCAGCCATGTGCTATCAAAAAAAGGCATGGATTACCCATGAACTATTTGATGCATGGCTTGAACACTTCAAAACTAATGTGCCAGGGGGTATTAGTCCAGAAACTCCTCACCTACTATCTGTGATGGCGACGGATCACATGTAAATCTGAAAGTGATCCAACATGCTAAGGAAATTGGTTTGCATATCTATCAATTGTTAGCCCACACTTCTCATAGGCTCCAGCCGTTTGATGTATCATGTTTATGCCCCATGAAAGGAGCCTCCAAGAGTCTAAGATCTAAATACATGCGAGACCATGAGCTTCTTGAGCCTTCCAAAGAAGACATGGCAAAGATTAGTCTCAAAGATCACTTAGACAATTATTGACCGCTTCATAACATCAAAGGTGCTTTGTTAAAACCGGTATATGGCCATGGAAAATGTTGGTCAAGCACCGATCCCATTGTTGAAAAGTCGATTGTAAGAGATAGTGACGATGAAGAGGATGATCCAAATGCTGCTCCTAATGACATAGGTCCTAATGCTGTTAATTAGAATGTTTCTATTGATGACCAACAAGTTGTAGACAATCTTGATATTGCTGCTCCCATTACACTTATTCCTAATGCTGGTTGTGATACAATTGCTCATCCATCCATTGTTGTTCTTGATCCAATTGATGCTGCTGTTTGTAATGATGTTGCTGCTGCAACTATGCCATGCAATCATATTACTAGTTCCGGTTCTGCTATAGTAAAGGCGGCAGTCAATTCTATGTAGATTGTGTTAGGGCTAAGAGAAGCAAATTGCCAATTGAATTGGCTCATAGGCTCATGGTTACTTCGGATGAGATGATCAAGGCAAAACTAGATGAGCACAATAGGCAAGTGGAGGCCAGCAGACTTAGGCAAGAAAAGCTGGCCGAGAAGAAAAAGAATCAAGCTGAGAAAAAAAGAATCAAGGAGATACAATTGAGGCTAAGGGCTAAGGCCAAGGCCTTGAAAGAGGCAGAAAAAATGCTGAAAAAATATGTGAAGCCAATGCCATGAAAATGAGAAGTATATTGTTCAATGCGGATGGAAAGAGGCAGCTACCACTTGAACAGATCTTTGGCCCTTCTAGGCCTTTCTCAAATGAGACAATTCAGGCTAGGAGGAGGGGAAGAATGAAACTCATGGTCAGAAGGGGTTCTGACCCTAAAAAGTTAGATATTGTCGCAGTGGACCATTGTGGTCATGATCAGATTGCTGATATTGTGGAGCAGGCTGATCATGATCATGTGAATGATGTTCATTTGGTTGTTGGCTGCCACATCCAAGTATGGAGGCACTGATCTTCCTCCAAGCAACTTCATAGATAGTCAAGATCCATATGAGGATTATGAGGAGGATGAAACTTGCTTGCCATATAGCCTTGAGGAGACACATGTTTGTTCATGGGATCAGAGATGCCAAAAGAAACAAAAGGTACAACATCATAAACTTGGTGAGAACACATCTGATTTTTGGACTGAGCCTGATGCCTGCCATGGTAGGTTTGTTGGAGACAAGATTCACACACGTGGTCCCAGCACTCCTGATTTTAGTGATGATACAAACTGTAGCAATTCTGAAGATGTTGAGGTTGCTAATAAGATTGGATGATGTCTATAGGGATGAGGCACATGCACACTTGAGAAAGATTGGGATGTAAGCACCAGTAATCTGAATTTTTGTATGTAAGCTGAATTTTTGTATGTATGTGATCAGCAAGCATGAACAGGCTTGAGTTCCAGTTGTATTGTTATATTTTAATAGTCTCTTGTTTCCATTGGGGCAGCAAGTATTCTACTATTTTCATTAAGGCAGCAACTATCTGGCTGAGCAATTGCTCCAAAAGAGTTCAGGTAAACTAGTTTCTTGTTTCGGTAAATAGAATCTTTCATGATAATGTTTGTCATGGAAACTCGTTTATTGTTTTAAAAATTGTCATGTCTATGATTGAAAATGCAGTTTGCATTCATGGTTATTTGATTGTTTTCCTGTGACGAATTTAGTCACGTTGCTTTGTATATTAGGTTTAGCCATTACGTTCCCATCCCCTATTTCTCATGGGCAGGGGTAGTCCTTTGCCCATCCCCACTAACGAGTTTGCTGAATTTGCAGCTGGGATGTTTGGAACTGGTCATTTTATGCTACAAGGGTTCAAGTCCCCTCATCCCAGCAAAGAATAGAAGCTCACAAGGTGCTTGAAGTGTCAACAGGTTCAAAACTGGTCTAGATTGAAAGGTATGGTTATTCTACCACGTACATTTGATGCATTTTCATAGTCTGTAGATGGTCTTACAAGGAAATTCTGCTCCCTCACTTAGGTACTTCCAGCACCATTTGAGTACGAGGCAATCGACGAAGGTACAGAGGTGCACCATCAAGGTAGAAAGGCTGCTCCATCTTGGTAGAAAGGTGCACCATAAATGTTCAAGCACATACCTTATAATAGAGATGAAGCAAACCATTATGGAAGATGGGCTGCACCATCCTTAGCTGCAACACGAACCACTATGGACGGGTCTGCACCATGAAGATCCATCAATTCACCACAACGGGCATGCATTTCACCAAATTCCTAGCACCATAAAGGGTAGCCTATCACCATAAGGGGCAGAAACATGCCTTCCTTTGTGGCCATATTTTTTGCTATTGCTGATTGATTTCAGGGGAAAAAAAAATTCATGATGTGCATTACCATCTAAGGAAGCAAATCCATAACTAGCAGAACTGCAGGGTTGGGAAGAAGGCTAGGCAGTCGGGTTCGCGTTGGTTTTCCAAACGAATGTAACAAGTATCACGACATGATAAGTGGCATACCTAATTTTAAATAGGAGAAATATCACAAAAATACAAGCAAAGGCAGAATATCTCTTGGGTTGTACTTGTACTCTCCATTAGTTGGGACTATGTCAACCACCTCAACAGAGAAAATGCCACCGACTTCATAAGATCTATCAAAGAATAAACTTTTACAAAAATTTTGGGAGATCCGTTAAGACTTTATTGAATCATTAATTCTAAGTATCGCTTATTTTCCGAGATCACTATTAACCGAAGGGTGTTTCTCATCAGTCCAATAATAATTTTAATGCATCCATTCCTTGGTAGTTGAGTAAGCTTGTAGTACTCGTGCAATTGAACTTGTCCCCCAAAAACTACAAAGAGAAATACCTCACCCATTTGGGAATCTTAAGCTTATGGAATCACTGGATCTTCCCTGGAATATGTTCAGTGATACAAACAATTCCATCTAACCTATGTGGTCTGAGCTTCAATAATACGGGGGGTGACTCACAAACAATTTAAGTGGGTCTCTTCTAACGTACAATCATTGTGACACAAGGTACAATGCATCAGCATTTAAAGAAAATGCTAAACTCTCTGGAGCACCATTGTTAGTAGCATGTAATCGTTTGGTGATGTCAGAGAAACAAGACTGGAATAGTTGGTTTGAAGAGTATGTTATGAAATTCTAGATACTCTATTGGAGCATGTACAGATTCATATTGGGCACAACAGAGTCAAGCTTTTGGACAACATGAATGCTTCTTGTGTTATATGTTCCGTTATCTGCATGAAAGGTGTCACAAAAGACGAAAATGGTTTGATGAAATTCCCAACCTTTTTGCATATGTGAACTTTAGTCTAGCATGATAGCCACTAACTTACGAGCATGCTGCACATTGCAAAAATTATCCGGTCAGCCCATGTTAGGTGCCGTTATGTGCATGTGCACCTTCAACTTGTTATGTCATATTAGGCATCTAACGAATACCCTAAACTAACTCACTTAATCTTCTAGCATGCATACTTGGGCTTAAACAAGAACACCTTATTGCCCAACTCATTACTTGGCAGCTTTTTTTTGTACAAGTTCATACAAACATATTATATCTAAAAGAGTTCTTTCTAGACAAAAAGGTGCTTATAAATTTGGTAGCTACAAAATAGTTCTTCGAATTAAGTATAAGCATCCGCTTCTCTATGACAGAGTAGTTGGACATGTTCCAACAGAAGAAGCAAAGAGGATGGGTCAAGCAAGGAAACGCCTCCTTCATATCAAACTTCAAGTCTTAAACTTCATTAAATTTTATCAAGTGAGCTATGATACTTTTGCTTCTCAAAGAGAACATAAATCATTGCTTATAACAAAGAACGCAGGCACAACTCCTAATTGGTAAAAATATGCACTCCTTGGAGACCAAGACTTGCAATATGACACCCAGATTGGCACCTAAACAGCTCAAATTGAAATTCAAAGCATTTGCAGTCCGTGATGAGGACTGTGGACTCAACCAATGATTCAGGGCTTTCTCAAAGCAGGCAAGGTGCCAAATTCGACGGCTTCGTGATCAAGGATCTCAATAAAAGACCATTGTCAAATCCAAGCACCTATTTTCTGCTTTTCGCCAACAACTCAACCCCGATTAAAATAATTGTTTTTGACATCACCGATTCATATTTAACAAGTATTTTGTGCTTAAGAAAACCTCATATAGGCATGACCTAATAATACAATGTTGGGAATGCTAGATGACTTTTAGAGTTAGACTCTTGGATTGAATCCCACCTAAAAGGAACAATGAACCCGCTTCAGAAAAGCAAATAATTTCCGAGAACTTTTTTGCTGATTATAAAATTTCTCCAATTTCTCTCAAGCAGTTCGGCAGAGAACCATTGTATTAGATCAAAACCTACAATATGTGTAGTGAAATATGACATCTTACCTTCAAGACTTTTCTCGATATCGATAACCCCAACATTACAAGCCAAATATCGAATAGTTCAAGCATTTGATAACAAACGGGTATGTCAAGATCATAATATCCAGGGACTGAAAGCAACTTCCAAAAGAAAGTATGGAAATAAACCTTATCGGTTCCATAGATAAAGTCACAAGGGGTGAACACCAAGCAAAATTGCTTTGACTTTTCTCGCCAACAAAGTAATGATAAGCGTGATACTCGGTCCACCATACAAGGGGATAAGTTTTGTTGGACTCCAAAGAAAATCATATCTGAAATCATGATTTCATAAAAATTTAGGAACTTAACTTTTTTTTTAGTAAAGTAAATAATGACAGAAACTCCTTCAAACTCACCCACTATGCGTGTCAAGTGCCTCAACACTTCGCAAAAATATTCCACAAAATTAAGGTGATCATATGTCCAGAACAAAAGCGGGGCCAACAAAGGATGGGATGCCAAGCAATAGAATTTCAGCCCGGTGAGCATATGGAGCTGCAAAACTCATTGGGGCACTAAATTCATGATGCATATAGTGAATTTTATCAGATCCCCAACCGCAATGTAACCATCGATGGACCCAAGAATTGCCATAGTCTTCCACCGTAAAAATAAACACCGAGTTGCAAAATAACTTCCCAAAAAGATGGCAATGGTAAGTCCGGCCCTCCGAAGCCTATTAACCGTGGCCGCAAACGAGATTATTAAAAAGTTAAGGTCAAGAAGCACTTTTTTTGAAGTCACCCGACTTCTTCACTCTTTCTATACATGGTGCAGAATATTCCCTAAGCAGTAGCTACTCTCACCAGCCTAAAACAACAGCCTAAAGAGTTCATCAGCCTAAGAATGCATTGAATATTTAAACCTTCATAGGTTAAAAGATCACCCATGCACTATCTAAGTAAGTGATCTGGTCCAAAGCCCTGGAATAATTATTGTATACAGAACAACCTCATCACCAAGGTCATGCTTTGAGTGGGGCAAAGAGCTGTGAAAGCCAAGAAAAGAACGAGTAGGCCTTAATACACCACGGCCAATGGCCAAAGGATTGTTTACCAATAGCAATTTTCCAACCTTCATATTTCTTGTAGCAAATAATGTAAGGCCATTCCCATCCTTACAAGCATAGATAGAAACATGCCCTATATAATTGCTACATTTGGGTGCGTCTGCTGTGTTATTCTGCAAAATAACTGGCTAACTCATTAAACCCCCATAGTGCTTTGGTTTATAGAAACGACGCATTTGTGCATCATTTCTTTTAGCATCTTTAGCATCAGGAGCCTTATCACGAGCATGCTCAAGTGTGCTCTGCGCTTTGTTATATTCCTGCAAGGCATATAAAGACCAAGCTTTCCTAAAGAGGCTTTTCACATGGGTAGCATCAAACTTTAGAGCATGACAAGCATCTGCAAGGGCCCTTACATAGTTATGCAACTTCATACGCCCCTCCGACATATTAGAAAATGATTGCATGACAAGTTCTTTGATTCTGATGTGCCCCCGCATCAATGCATTTGGTATAGGCATCGATGGCACCCTTTTAGTCATTCTTACCAAACAAACGATTGCCCTCGGCCATTAACTTCTCAAGCATAAGATCCCGGGTGCAACACGCCAAGAAACCGGACGTTTGCAAAATTATTCACTCTCACAACAAGCTTCTTATCCGCCTCGCTTAGGGGGGTAGCGTTGGTCATCTTCCAAGCGTTGAGCATCCGCGGCACAAAGCGTAGCTAATCGCCTATGCCGGATGCAATCTGAAGAGAGGGGAAGCCGACACGAAGAAGTGGGATGGAAATTACGAATTTTAGAATTTTCAGAACCGCTGATGCAAAAAATAAAAGATCCAATGGACAAGAGTTGATGCAAAAATAAAAAGATCCAATGGACAAGAGTTTTTGGCTGATGTGGCACGACACGTGGCATAGCTAGGAATGCGTGGAAATCGGGGAGGGGGTTAGGCAACCCCTGCTAAAAAAAAATTCAGAAATAGCATTGTTTGCACGAGAGGAATTTCGATTTGGTCACTGCAAAACCATAGGTGGGCACCCTCCCTTAATATCTAAAAGAAGGCCTTTTTTTTCCCATTGAAGACACGCCAATCGGCCATGTGCACGAATGAACTGGAGGCTAGAATTGATAGGTGGCTAGTAGCACGACGCACGTTGAGCCTGATTAACTTATAACAGGGCAAACCTTAATGTCATAAAACGATCGAAAAGCCGTTAAGAATTGTTTCCCAAAATGTCTACGGCTACGCTCATGCTTTTTGTGGCAGCTTGTATTATACCTGTAATTTCTGCAACCCAGTACGTCGTAGGAAATCGGGACGGCTGGAACCCTGATGCCGATCTCGGTACCAATTACACTGCTTGGGCTTACAA